>RJWH01000122.1:0-716652 GCA_004363575.1 Solenodon paradoxus
GAAGTGAGTATAGTGGCAGTCATGTTTTCTATATTGGATTAAGTTTAAAAAGAGATGGTTTTCAAACAGAAATGTTAGAACTTAGTTTGAAAAATATTAATCTGAAAGTAGGGACTATTTTGAACTCACTGTACTCTGTGTCCTCTCTCTTTTGTCTTTCTTGGATGGTTTTTATAAAATTCACACACACACACACACACACACACACACACACACTCACACTCCACCCCCTCCAGTTGTTGGGAAGGCCATATGTAGATCTAAGATCCCTAGTGATACAGTGTCAAGAGAATGTGTTTTTTTCATCTGTCATGAATATTTTCCAGTGCTAATGATTGTTCCCTTGAGATATGAAAAAGAATATCAAGTCACTGAGACTTCTATCCCCAAATGAGGACAATATTTCAGAATTATAGTTGGAAACCATATTGTGAGATTTTTTTTCTCTCCTTTTATACCAGGGCTTACTAGGGAAGATTTAAGTGATAACGGTATAGTATTGAACTATTAAGACATAATGAATGTGGACAGGTTCTTAACCTATATATGAGCTTTCGTAACAATGTTTGCCTTTGAACCAGACTTGAACATCTCATTGCTTATTCCCATGATGGCAGTAGACTGAACTGTATAATTATTCCAAAGATTTGACCTGCCACACTTTTTTGTTCTCATGTTGTATTGCAGAAGGCTAGATAGGACCTGATACTTAGGAAGAAAGTATTGGCTCTACTAGTGGAAACTGTAGGAATTTGTTCTTGTTTTCTTTAGAAAAACTGCCATTATTTCACTGATATTTTTTATAATTAAAATTGGCACTTGATTTCCCTTCAAAATAGGAAGAGTGAATGTTTTCTTTCTATATGATCTATAAAAATCATCAGAAACTATGCCGATATGAATTTGAAATAGATTAAAAACATACTTACAAAAATTAAAGTATGATTGTAGTAAAAGAAAATTTAGGTAAACTCGCATAATCTTTAGGTAGATAAATATTTTCTAAGCAAGATTCCAAAGCAAGCATTAAATGAAAATAATGAAAATTTTGATAACATAAAGCTTAAAATTTCTGGTAGGGTAAATACAACATAAATTAAAAGACAACTGGATAAAATATTAGCAATATATATTATTAACTAGGAGTTAATTTCAGATAATATCCTTAATATATATAAAACCTTTCCAAAAAGAACAACATTTGGCATACCCTGATGGCTCAGGCATTAAGGCAGCAGTTGGGGCGTAGACCATGTAAAGATAAAGTACCTGGGTTCGTGACTCAGGGCCCAGGGGATGGGAAGAACAACCAAAAAGAGCAAATAAATAAACTTTTTAAAGGAAATGTACAGGTAGAAATGAAGGTAGGTAGGCATGCAGGCAGAAGGAGAGAGAAGGAATAATTTTATTTAATTGTACATATTGGTTGTTCTCCCTGGCCCAAGACTCAAACCCAGGTCCTTTGGATGTAAGTGGACTGCACTTTGGTCAGTTAACCAAACCACTACTCCATCATAGTGTACAAAATAAATTAAAAAAAAATATTTTAAGGAAGGTGCAGGCAGGAATGAAGGTGAGTAAGAGGCAGGCAGGCAGGAAGAGAAAGGAGGAAGAAGCATTTAATTTTATTTTCACTTAGTTTCTCACACTGGTTGCATTCTGCTCACCCCACCTACCCAGACCTGGGACTCAAAACCAGGGATGTGTAGCCTGTGTCCTTCAGCAGTGATTGTCCTAACAGTTACTCCACCAGAGTATACCCAAATAAATAAAAATTTAAATGCTTCTTTCACCTCTTCTTTCCTTCCTGCCTGCCTTTCTCTTTAAAAAACAAAACAAAACACTTTGAAAGAGATGAATAACCCAAAAGGAATAATATATAAAATACATGAACAGACAATTCACAGAAAAGCTGAAATATTAAAAACACTAAATTATATCAGGAGAAACATTCCTATAAACCAATGCTAAATGCAAAATTTAATAGTTTAGCAACGAATTATGGCTAATTATTATTCATAAGCAAATAAAGTAACAATTGGTTTACAAGTGATTATTTCATCATTATTAATTCATAATAATACAATTAATGAAATTAATTTATTAGTTCTTTGTTCATTGTGAGTTGTGTGTGGTAGTGATGTACATCTGAAACATATAGTGTTACTTCAATAATAAAAATAATATTGGTCAAATGCATTAAGTTACATCTACCTATTTGAATTCTATAGAACCATTAAAATTAATAGATATATTAATATAATTCATCAATTGACAATAGTAGGTTAATAAGTTACCCAATAATATGCATAATATGATGCCATTTTTGAAAATGTATGTGCAAGTAAAATGTTAAGTATTTGGAATACATTGGAATCCAGAATGTATTTCTGGATAGTGAGATTACTGATAATTCATACTTTCATCTTAATACATATGAAAATAGATGAAATCTTCTCGATCAATGTATTCTTTAATTTTTTTTTAATTTAAGAGCTAGGAGAAGAATTATGCTAACTTAATGACTGGCTATGGATGACTAGCGAGAAGATAATAATGATACTGATGTTCTGACTTACTATTAATGGAAGACTATTAATTGCAAGAGAAGAAAGAATGACAGCAAAGAAATCACTTGTTTGATTTTAATCCTTGTGTTTAAGATGACATAAAAGTTAAGCAGAAATATCTAGCAAGCACTCTTTCTTCATTCTTTGGCCAACAGTAAAATGATGATTATTGGAATCACACAGGTGTCAGTCTACTGAGTGTTAAGATTAGGGTCCTTGCTTCAAGTAAAGAAAGATCAGTATTACCATTTTTCATTTATTTTGCCTCATGCTCCAGAATGTTCAGCATAAAGCTATTACTCATCCGATTTTGTTTGTATAGACTTTTTTGCATTAGTTTTTATTTTTTTAAAAATATTTTGTTATAATGTTATTTATCTTGATTATTGAGGGATATTTTTAGGGCCCCTTAAAATTTTGTCCCTAAAATGAGTACCTCATTTGCTTTACTCTAGTCCCAGCCTTGTTTAAGAGTGGGTATAAAATGGAGATAATTTTACCCATGGGTAAAAGTACTAGAGTTGCCACTACAAAGTCCCACAAATGTGGGGGATGAAATGACAGAAATTCGTTTTGTCAGTTCTGGAGACTTGGCAGTCTTGGTTTCTTCTGAGTTTTATGAGGCAGAATCTCTTCCATGATTCTCCTAGTTTTTGTGGTTTACTAGAAATCTTTGGGTCTACCTTGACTTGTAGATACATGACCCTGGTTCCTACATTCATGTTTACATGGTATTTTCCCTGTGTGTCTGTCTTGAAATTTGTCCTTTTTATAATTGCACCAGTATATTGAGTTAAGAGGTAACTTTACTCCAGAATGACTACATTTGAACTCATTACATCTGCAACCAGCTTATTTCCAAATAAATTCACATTCTGAGGCACTAGGAGGGGAAGTTAAGATTTTACATATGCATTGAAACCTCACTTCTACCCTTTTCTGCAACTCACAGACACTGCCCATGTGCTGACCATTTACCCTCCTTCCAATTACATGTAAATTTGAAGACTTTTGGAACAGCACTCATGCTATTAGCATGCGTGCTGGATATTTATAGCATACATGCTCTTAATAGGAAACACGTTCCCTCGTCAGTGTGAGCATAATTTTCTTAAAGGTTAAGGCAGTGGAATCTCACCCAAACTATATTTATTACGGGATTCTTGTGAATTCATTACTGCGGAGTTCCTCAATTGTGTTTTCCAGAATCTATGTGCTTTTCTTTGCTTCCTTCATCAAGATCTTTGAACAGATGGTTGTTCATAAAGAGCATTTGCAAGGATGGTATATAAATGAGCATAACTCATAAATGTTTTTCATTCTGATATAATTTACTGTTTTAATGAAGCCACTTAATGTTATGTAACAGACAGCAGAACTTGTGTCTCTATAGCTCATGATAATTAGTGCAATGGTCAAACAACTAGAGTATCACCACTGTACCAAGGCTAGGCTGAGCAAAAGGGAAAGAGAAATGGGAGAAATGCAGACAATGTCTAAGAGATCTCAAGCCACATATTGGTATCACTCATTTTGTGAGATCTTCAGAAAGGAGTAGCTAAAAAATTAAGAAGGAATAATAAATGACAGTAATCCCTGGTTCTTTGTTGCCATCTTTTCATGGCTACATAACATTAAATGCGGTAGCCCTCAGGAAAATTTGATCTAGGTATTAAGGGATGGTCCTGCTTACTCATTTGCCTGCACCACTTGGAATTATATTAAGCTTTGTCAGAATTGAATTTAAATCATTGCTTCTAAATTTTCTAGAAAGCGTTCTTCTGGTATTTTCAGAATTCAAGAATGAAATTTCCCCCTTAAAGTCAACTTCCCTATAATTTTTGCCTTATTACAGAGTTTTACAATACCTGTTCTCTCTCAGTTATTTCATATCTCTCAGTCTAGTTTTAGTGAAAACGTAAGAATGCTGTGACCGAGATTTGAATCATTTTACAAATATCTGCAAAGATTTCCCAGTGACTGTGAGATTCTTTGGCTCTTACCTTCCAGATACGTATAATTTTTCTTTTAGAACTTTGGTCAAATATAATTTTAGAGTCATTTTTGAACTTGGAAAGAGTTTAGAACTAAAAATTAAACATAAAAATATCTTTGATGTAAAACTGTATTCTTATAGAGATCTGTTCAATATATAGTGTGCTCATCTCTGCTGATTATATTATTGCAAAAGGTTATCTGCAGCCATACTCAAAAAATATCCTCTTTCTTCGAACAGTGGTTCTGGCGTTGGACTATAGTCTCTAGGTTGCCCTTATTACTTATAGAGAATGTCATATGACTCAATATACTCCTGTTTCTTGTCATTTTTACTTATTTACTTGCTTCTAGAACAAAAAAGATATGACTACTTCCAAGTAGATTCTTATTCAATCTACTCAATAAGAAAGTACAAGTGTACCTAGCTTAAAAAGAAAAAGAACTTGCAATAAAATGGAAATGTGAAGTAAAATAATTCACCATTGAGTTTTAACTATAATTCAACCATTTATAAAATTATATTTACAAACATTTTTCAATTATAATTGGAAAAACATATCTGTAATTATGAGAGTAAGTTCCTGGACCATCAGGACCTACCATTGCCCCTTTAAGAGCAAGCAAAATGATTACTTACCTATAAATCACTCATTTTAATAATGGGTCTAATATATTAATCTCTGTATGATCACAGACATATCCTATTTTGTCTGCCTGTCCTTTTTTGTTGTTGTTGTTAAGTAGTGACTTAATTTTTGATTGATTACTTAAAAAAAAAAAATGTATGAAGGAATGAAGGCTAGTAGGTAATCAGGCAGGATAGAGGAGGAAGAGGCACTTTTTTTTATTTAGTTGTTCATCTTGGTTGGTCCCCCCAACCCAGGACTTGAACCAGGGAACTTGGGATATATGTGGACTACACCCATTGTACTAAAGTGCTAGGTCACCATATAAATTAACAGCCTTCCCAGACATCTCTTCCAAACAAAATAACCTACCAAATCCTACCAAACAGGACACTTTTCAGTTAACAAGGGAAATATATATTTCCTCAAGATTCTCCTCTAACAAGTAGTGCCTTTGAACCTTAGAATTGCAAATAAGTCAATTTGGAAGACACCAAAAGAGAATAAAAATCGGTTTATTTTGTTCTGTTTTTGTTCCTCCTCTCAGAATTTACATCCTGGATATACTACTGAAAATAAATGCAGACCTTATTCTTGTATGAAACTTTAACTAAATGAACTAATAAATATTTTTTGACTCCCTATTGTGTTATAGTCCATAACAATTGAGAAAAGGATTAGAACACAGCTGGAAAATTTTGAATTTCTCTGAGAACCACAGTGAAGGAATCTGAAGAACATTCTAATTTTCATTTGCCAGTGTTGTAAGCTTAATGTTTAGTAGACATTAAATAAGACAGAATTGCAGGAGATTATATTTATAAACAGAATCAAATTGTAAGAATCATCAAGCAGCAAAAAAAAAAAAAAAAAAAGGGAAAAATTAAATAAATATCCAATTTGTCTTTGGAGTAGAAAATCTCTGAACAAATAAGAGCCGTGTAGACTGGAGTAATCACCACCATTTAAGAGTAGACATCTGAGTCATTAAACTGGTGACATTTAAGAATCTCTTTTCTAACTTAGATATTGTATTAGTGATCTCCAGAGAAACAGAACCAATAGGACATGTGTATATGTTTGTGTGTTGGTGTGTATACTTCTCATCTCTTTCTATTCTATTTCCAAGGAAACCGATGTCTTCAATCCTTCCCTAGCAGAACCAACAATCCCAGGTGGAGAAAAAATTTATTTAACAAGATTTGTAAGAAATAAGAGAGGGGAAGCACCTTTCCAGAATGTGAGAGAAGTAGTGACATCAGTATGGTGAAGAGATTAACTGTAGTTATTGTTAGAATAGGAATTAGATGGGAAAGAGCACAGAGAAGGCAGGGCCCTGTGCTTGGTCTTCTTTCTCCCGAGGCCTCAGGTGGTGAGGAGGCTTCTTTCCTCTAAGCAGTGCAAAAGAATGAAGTCGTTTCACTGGAGACTCAGGAAATAAAGACCATATTCCCCACTTTCTGGTCTTCCATGATTGGCACTTCTCACATGAACCACTGAATGAACAATTGCTCAAACTCTCCTTAGGGTTTACTAGGGGTGTATTTCATTTGAGAAGAGACGAAAGAGGAGGAAACGAGTGGAGAAGGGGATAGTTTTTTTTTTAATATGGTCATAGATAGATTTTTAAGTGTCAAGGGCAGGTATCTGAAGTCAACAACAGGCCAGAACAATGAGGAAGAGCTTTATATTTCATTGCCCCTGAGCAGCTGAATCTACCTGATATTTGCATATTGACTGATTTGCATGAACTAATCTACTTTTTGCATAACTTGAATAGGATTCTGTCATTTGTAACCAGAAAGAGTCTGATTAGTCAGACCACATAATATTTGGGAAAATAACTTTTCCCACTTGTGAAATAGGAGTTATTTCCAGGGAACCTGAAGAACTGAAGATCATGTCCTTGATTTTACAGGGTAAAGGCTCAGATGATGTTCTTCACGAACTAATTAAAAATGAGAAGCTGAATTAGGGTTTTGACACCAGAATTATGGAGGATATTAGGAATTTACACATACCTAAAACTCAGAGGATAAAGCTGAATTGGAACTGAGTGTCAAAGCTTATTTTGTTTACCCACAAGAGAATCTGCTGATCATACTAATTTTAGGCCACTTGATTCTATGGCAATATTTCTTATGGTTTGATATTAATTTGGCTTTTTTTTTTTTTTTTTTTTAAGGAAAGGCGCAGGCAGGTATGAAGGTGAGAGGCAGTCAGGAAGAGAGGAAAAAGAAGCACTTTATTTGTTTCAGTTGTTCATCTTGTTTGCCCGGACTCTCACCCTCCCCACCTTTACACCCACCTCAACCCCCCATGCCTGCTTGAACATGGAACCTTGGGATGCATGTGGACTATTGGTAAGCCACCAGGGTGCACCTGTCAATTGGTTTTTAATGCTTCAGTTTCCTGACTTGGTTAATACGACTGCACCTTTGGGAGATCGCAGTGTATCAGTTACTTAACTATTGTCATTTCACTCCATATTTGTTCTTCTGTAGCCTGCTCTTTGATGAATTAGCTAGGACATTGAAATTGTATTTCAAAGAATACTTTGCCTGCTAAGTTTCTCAAAGTGCAGATCCTACCTCGAAATTGGAAGTTAGGAGGAGGAAAGATTTTTCATCCTGTTTTCTTGTTATTCCTGTTAGTAAGGTTCTTACATCTGTATTTTGTTCTAGACTCCAACTTCTTTTGGTATTTTCCTCAGAGGTCTGCAGAGCAACCAGGTATCCCTTCTCTGAGTTTCCAGGCTTTGACAATATAAACTGTTTGTATACCCTTTATCTATGTGGTAGTAGCTGCATTAATTATCTCTGGGTTATCTCAGTGTTTCTATTTCCACCAACACCTGTGTAACCAATTCCTTATATTTAATTTCCTATTGAAATACCTTGGTATCTGTTTTCCTGACTAGATCCTAGTATGTTTTAATAAGGATGGTCCTAGAAAACATCTTAAAAGATGGAATTCTGAAATCGTTTTACTTATGCTCTTGACTTTGAATATACTGTTTAATTTCTTGGCAATAAAATATGAATTACTAGTAATCCATGACATGCATTGGTATCATGATTAATTTAGTGATCATTCCAGGTTGATTGCGATGAAGTATTTTCTGAAACAAATGTCTTGGAAAGCAAGTAGCTATCATACATATCTTTCTGGTTGTAATGAAAACCAGAAATACTAGAAGGCAGGATAACTGCTTTTGATTGCACTGGTAAAATTTCTCAGAGAAAATCACAATTGCAGCCTTTAAATTCTTAACAAAAGTCACGGTTCAGGAATCAGAGAGTTTCTATAGCAGCCTTAAAAGAATCTGTTATTTTCTGTAGTCACTGTGTTGACTTTACTGCAGATCAGTGCAGCATTTAATTGGGTATGTTATAGATATACAAGTTCAATGTATTATCTGACAACCTTTTACTTGAAAGGACATTGATTAGAAGGAATAGGACCTGGAATGGGTGTCTATATGAACTCAGACAATACAGAGTCTTAAACCCTGAGTTTTTCTGCCAGTAAAATCAGATTTTCTATCATATCTGTGGAGTCTGACTTTCTGTTAGGTAAAGTAATAAGGCAACTGCCTTAAAAAAGGGATACTTGACCCTGTAAGACCTCTCTCTCCTGGCCTTTATAACATGTCAGAACAAGTATAAACTATGACTCAGGAGTTTATAGTTACAGTCAAAAGAATTGCAAAGTTTTGCTATTATATATTAATAGAAACCTAGTGAATTTATGTGGGAGTGGATTTTCTGATTATTAGATTGAAATAAATGGACTCTAACATTGGATTAGACTGAATTTATTAAGTTCACAAAGAGTCTGGATTTAATGTATTAGCTTTAGTAGCTGGAAATGACTAACAGTTTGCTTGGTTGATTGACTAAAACTTGGATTCAGTAGTTTTCTATATTCAGTGAGGTGGTGATGCCAGAATTTCCAGGCTTAATGCTGAAAAAGGAATTCAGTTTTAGGGAGGTGGGAATTTTGGAATGGATTTGTCACATACAGTCTTGTGCTGCTCCACCCCTTCCATTATAATACTAGAGAGAGCCTAGGATTACACCATTCACAAAGGCATTGAGAAATATATTAGTGAGAGAAGTTCCAGCATCCATAAAAAAAAACAAAAACAGGTGACTATTCTCTGGAGGAAGTATGATGGTGGAAGATGTTGCCATTAATAGAGTGGGGATGATGGCGTTCCAGACAGACAGAAGGTAGGTAATAGTGCCTACCTACCAGAGAAAAGGTTGAATGATTGCTATTATTGGCAGCACAGTCCAAGTGGAATTGCAATGTTTTGACTCACTTCACACAGGAAGACACTGAGCACCCCCCTCCACCTATGAAATTTATTGAGAGCAGAGGTGGAACCAAAATTCAGATCTCTTGACTTCTAATCTGAAACTCTTCTATCAAACCTTATCTTGGCCCAAATGTGTCAGACTGTACTTCAAGACTCTAGTCTACTTTGATTTAACACATTGATATTTATCCATGTTTTCTCTCTCACATATGACTCATGAGTAGAAAATAATATGACAATTCCATAATGTGCAAAAAAAAAAATTGCAATCCATCGCAGTAACTTCTGCATGCATATTTATGTTGCTTTTGAGCTACAAAGGTTGAGCTGAGCAGTTATGACAGAGATGGTATGATGTATTTGATGCTTAAACTGTTTACTAAACTGGCCCTTCATGGAAAAAAGTTTGCTTACTCCTTCTCTAAACTTAAAAACATTGCAGATAAAGCTTAAGTTCCTTGTGATTTATCTCTTTTTTGTCAGTATAAACTTGATAATATTGTGTGTTTAGATTTGTGTATTATTTGTAAGTTTAAAGAATCTATGATTTATTCAGTTTCTAGGAAGGATGGGAAAAATTTCCCAAGAGAACAGAATGGCCATCTTCTAAAGAAAGTAGACTCCTTGGTCTCGTTTTCCACAGGCTTATTTTGAAGAGTATAAATTTGACAGATAACTTTTATAGATCACTGATACGGTTCAAAGTTGCCTCCTGATGATTAATTAGCTTTACTTTTTCAATTGTTAACATTTACTCTTTGTTTACAATGCTGTGATTATTTTGAGACATTGAAATTGCATCTTAGTCTGTATTTCCCTTGACATCCACCGCCAGAGTTCTAGTTTCTTTTAGACCATCATTACACATGAGTGAAACCATCCTGTATGTCTTTCTGACTTATTTCACTTAACATGGTTTCCTCCAGTTCATTCGTATTGTAGCAGTGGCACAATTTTGTCTTTTTAGTAGCTGTATAGAATTCCCTTGAGTATATGTACTACAGATTCTCTATACATCTGTTGATGGATATTTAGTATACTTACATTTCTTGGTTATCGTGAACTATACTGCTATGAACATAGGGGTGGGGATATTTTTTCTGATTAGAGATTTTGTATTCTCTGTGTATGTGCATAGAAGTGGGATTTCTGGATCGAATGATTGCTCCATCTTTATTTTTTTTGAGTATCTCCATATTGTTTTTTGTAGCAGTAGCACTAATTTACATTCTTATCAACAATGTAGGAGGGTCTCTTTTTCTCCCAACTTGTTGTTTCTAGTCTTTTTGATATAAGCCATTCCCACTGGTGTGAGGTGGTACCTCATGTTTCATGTTTGCATTTCTTCAATGACAATGGATATAGAACATTTTTCATGTGTCTGTAGGCCATTTGTCTTCTTTAGATATGTTTATTCTGTTCTCCTGTCTTTTTTTGAGTGGGTAATTTGCTTTTTATTGTTGAGGTATATGAACTCTATGTTTATTTTGGAGATTAGCTCTTATCTGATATCTGTTATGTGAATATTTTTTCCAGTTCTGTGAGTTGCTTTTTTGTTTTGGTGATGGTCTTTTTCACTCTGCAAAAGCTTTTTAGTTTGATGTAGTTGCAGTTATTTGGTTTCCTTTGCCATGTGCGTTCTTTCCTGAAAGACCTCTTTGAAGTTCAGGTCATGGAGCAACTTTTCCCCACATCTTTTTCTAAGTATTTTATAGTTTGGGGTCATGTGTTCACGTCTTTGATCCATTTTGAGTTAACTTTTGTATAAAGCGCTAATGAATATCTACTTTCATTTTTTTGCAGGTTTCAGTTTTTTTCCCAGTTTCCCCAACACCATTTATTGAATAGACTTTCCTTCTTCCATTGTATACTCTTCTTGGCTGCTTTTTTCGAAGATTAACTGTCTTTATAAATGGGGCTTTATTCCTGGGCTCTCAGTTTTATTCCACTGATAAGTGTGTCTGCTTCTGTTACATGGCCATACTGTTTTGATGGTGACTGCTGTGTGGTCTAGTTTGAAGTTAGGAAGTGTGATTCCTCTGCTGTTCTTTTTCTTAGGATTGCTTTGTCCATTTGAAGCTTTTTGTGGTTCCATACAAACTTCAATATCGTTTGCTCAATTTGCTTGAAAAATGTCCCTAGAATTTTGATGGGTATTGAATTAAATCTATATATTGCTTTGAATAGGATGGCCATTTTAACTAAGTTAATTCTTCCAATTCATGAACATGTAATGTTCTTCTATCTCTTTGTGTCTTTATTTCTTTTGTCAGAGTCTTACAGTTTACATAGTAGACATCTTTTACCTCCTTAGGTTTATTCCCAAACATTTGGTCTTTTTTTTGGGTGCTATTGTAAATGGGATTTCTTTCTTAATTTCATTTCTTCTATTTCATTATTTGTATATAGAAAAGTTACTGATTTTGTGTATTGATTTTATATCCTTCCACTTTGCTATGTTTATTTATTGTTTATAGCAGTATTTTTATGGAGTCAGGATTTTCCAGATGTAATATTTTATCATCGGTAATTATGACATTTTTTTTCGAATTTGGATTCCTTTAATGTGCTTTTCTTGCCTATTGCTCTAACCAAGACTTCCAGAACTATGTTGAATAGTATTGGTAAAAGTGGACAACCTTGTTTTGTTTCAGATCTTAGGGGGAAAGCTTTCAGTTTTTCGCCTTTGAGTATGCCATTGGCTATGGGTTTGTCATATTTTGCTTTGATTAAGTTGAGTTAGGTTCCTTCTATTCCTATTTTGGTGAGGGTTTGTATCATAAATGGATATTGAATCTTTTCCAATGCTTTTTCTGCATCTATTGATATGATTATATGACTATTGATTTCCACTTCGTTGGTTGGTATATTACATTGACTGATTGATTTGCATATGTTGAACCATCCTTTCATCCCTGGAATAAATCCCACTTGGTTGTGGTGTATACTTTTTAAATCTGCTGTTGAATTCAGTTTGCCAGGATTTTGGTGAGGATTTCTGTATCTGTATTCATCAGTGATATTGGTCTATAGTTTTCTTTTTTGCTCTCTTTGTCTAAGTTTGGCCTCATTGAATGAAATTGTGAATCAGTTTTGTGACAGATTTTAAGGAGGATGGGAATAAGTTCTCCTTTGAATGTTTGGTAGAATTCACTAGTAAAGCCATTTGGACCTGGGCTCTTGTTTGTTTGTTTGTTTGTTTGTTTTTTTTGGAGGGAGGATTGATTACTGCTTTTCCTTCTGGGATGCCTGTTACTCTTATGTTTGTTTTTCTCATAGTGTCTGATATTTCTCATATGGTGTCTTCATTTATCCTCAATTTTGTTTCTTCTGTGAGAGTCCCCTCAGTGATTTTATCTTTAATTTCTGAGATTCATTCTTCTGTGAAATTAAATGTTTAGGGAGTTTTATATTTTTATCTTCAATTCCTTGACTGTATTTTTATATCTAGCATCTCTCTAGGACTTTCCTTATGGTTTTTGTGAAGTATTTCCTTTGATCTGTCTTTGATTGGTCTTTCAATTGCCTTTGGGTAGTTGGAGAATGGGACTAACTCATCACTGCTTTCCAGTGCATGGAGGTTCACAGGCAGGTCCCATGTGCTCTACTGACCACAGGGACTGGCTCTTCTTGTGATGGTGGAGGCAGTGTTTTCCTTCTCTGCAGCTCTTCAGCCAGGGAGCAAGTTCATAGTCAGCCCTGTGAACCCTACTGATCACTCACTTTGTTTTTTTTTTAACTGTCTTTCTAATTATTTTTATTTTTAAGGAAAGGTTCAGGTAGGAATGAAAGAGAGCGGAGGCAGGCAGGCAAGAAGAGAGAGGAGGAAGAAGCACTTTATTTTATTTTAGCTGTTAATCTTGTTTGTTTCCCCAGCCCTGGGGTATGAACTGGGGTCCTTAGGATTATGTGGAATGCACTGACTGAAGGCAACTGATCAAACTGCTACTCCACTAGGGTGTAATCTAAGTTTTTAAGGTCTACTAATTTGTCAAATTTAAAAGTGATACATATTCATTGTAGAAAATTGGAAAAAATAAAAAAAGGTAGAAGAAAAAAATATAACTCTCTTGACCCATCACCTAAAGACAACTATGGTTAACAATTTGGTTTATTTATTTATTTAAATAAAAGGTGCAGGCAGGAATGAAGGTGAGTAGACAAGCGGCAAGAGAGAGAGAAGGAAGCATTTTATGTATTTTTATTTAGTTGTTCATCTTGGTTGTTCCTCCAGCCCTGGGTCTCAAACCTGGTGAATGACATATATGTGGACTATATCCAGTGGCCTTATCTGCTACGTCACCAGGGTACACCTAGTTTATTTCTTAACCTTAATTTTCATTGAAAAAATACTAAATAAATACAAAGAAAACTTTTGATACATGCAGTGTTTTCTTATTATTTCTACCTTGACTTCAAGCATATTATTTATAGAATATTCAGTCAATAAATGATTAGTTGTCATCTGCTCCTTTTTCTCTTATGAAATACAAGTTTGCATGTATTTTCCAAAAGCCACACAACAAACTCATATATAAAACAGGCATTATTTCCTAAATTACTGAAGTCATCCTGGAGATGAAGCTGTTTTGAGATGATTGATTTTTTTCATTATCTCACAGCCTGAATATTTATTACTGTGTTCCTTTTTCACTATTCTCATTAAAAAAATCTCTTAGGGAAAGAAAAACATCAAAAAACTCCTACGAACCATCTCCATTTCAATTCCTGTCACCCTGTGCCCTTGTCTGTCCTCTCTCTTCTTAGTAGAACTCCACCATGGTGACATTAGATTTGTCTTCTAGAGAGGACTCCACGCTTCCTGATGGAGGAACTGATATATGCCATCCTGAAAACCGCTTTCAAAAATCTCTTAAGTGAGTCAACAAATATATTCTAGAGGTTAGAAGTGTTCAAAATGGTTCTTACTAGGCTAAAATTAAGAAGTATTCTTTTTTTGGAGATCTTCGGGAAGCACCTATTTTTCTTGTCTCTTCCCATTTCTGGGTGTCTCCTATATTCACCTTTACTCTTCAAAATCAGCAATGGCCTGTTCAATCTTATGCAACTCTGACACTGGCACTCAGGCAGCTCTCACGTTTCAGGTCCCTTTGTGATTACATTGGACCCACTCTGGATAATCCAAGAGAGTCTCCCATATCCAGATCCTTAATCATAGCTGTAATGTCCATTTGTAATGTAAGCTAAACTTTTCACATGTGCTAAGGATTAGGATGGCATCTCTGGAGCAGAGTACATCACTCTGCCTTTCACAAATTCTGCAATTCAAGAGAGTGGATAATGTCTGAAATGCGACAGAATCATTGAGCGAATGCAATTTTTTTTCTTTTTGCTATTTCTCAATATTAGTTTACTAATATTATTTAGCTGTAAATACCTTTTAGATACCTTTTAAAAGTAAAATTGCTATTTTTGTACATGCTTTCTCAGGGCTGGCCCAAGGCAAACTTGTGAAACAATTTATTCTGTTAATTTTTAGCTCTTCTGGTACTATTTCTTTTTCCCCAGAACTCTGCTTACTTTTCTTAGTTCCAGTCTTAGGCTAATCCTGATAAAGTATTTTGTAATTGGAAGTAACAAAATAGCCCTTCTGAGAATATTTTCATGTTATCAAAAGATTTTGAAAAATCAAAAGGTACAGAGTAGAGCTATAAATTCTACGATGATTGTAACAGGAGGATGGTAAATTATATTCAAATATTTATTATGTGATATGGTAGTCACTGGGGGGAGTTCAAATCTAATACTCAGAAGCTATTCTTAAGGAGTTGGCAGTCTATCAATTTAAAATATATGCTGTTGGATCAGAGGACTTTAAAACCACTCACATAGGTCCTAGTTCTATGTAGCTATATAATCATTCACAGATATTAGGGTTTACAAAATAGATTTTTTCTTTTTAGAGTTGCTATGGACCTATATTTGCCAATGGTTGCAAATTTACTAAGAGAGTGTGTCAATACAATAAATATGGTCTTAGAGTTTCCTGTATCTTCTAATAACAGAAGTGAGGAAGAATGAGACAGATTTTAAATTTTCCAGTGCACAGTATCTTCTCATTTTAATATTCTCTTTCTGAATAACTCAGATTTTTAAATTTTAAACTTATTCTCCTTCCTTATATAACTTCAGAAGTAATAATCTGGGTGTATTTAGGAATGAGGCTTATGTGACCATATGATCATAGGAGGTTAAAGGGGCCTCTAGATTTTAACTGATCTCTGCTACGGTGTGGCTCTTCTAGTCTTCTGAGATCACTGTTCATTGAAGTGTATTCGGAAACTCTGTGGTCATGTGGGAACTACACTAATATATACTTTGATCCTGGAAATGTATTTCTAGAGGCTGAAACACCACATATTGTGGCCTCAACTCTAACTCCAGTCTTTTGCTGTTTGCAGCTCTCTCAGAACTTTATCAGGGCATGAAAGAAACTCTGAGTCTTTGCATTCCTTGGGTGGACTTTAGAAAGACAGGACTGCTGGTTCAGGCTATCTCTCCTTCACCAGTGCAATATTATTGCTTCTGCTTCACATTAGATGAGGATGTATGTGGCACTCCATCTAGGTTTATGAATTCTTCCAAGCTGTGATGGCTGTTACAGGTAAGATTGCTAGGAAACTGATGCTAGGATAGAGATTTGCATCTAAAAATTTATTGAGAAGGGCTCCCAAAATATATACCCTGTTAATGATGAAAGCAGGATTAAACTGTGATGAAACAGAGAATAGGCTCAGCCAGTCTTATGGAGAAACTGTTAAGCTAGAATGAACCATAAAGTTGTCCTCAGTTAAGGTAAAGATACTGGACATGAATAACTCTGTACTGACCAGTCACTGAATGAGAGTAACCTTCCTATTGTTTCTGTCATATCTTTTAAAAAGAATCTAGTCAGTCAAAAATATTTATTAATGATCAGATTAGTGTATATCATTGTAGTAGGCAATATGAAAGTAAAGCCCAAGGTTTCCATACATAGATATAGAAAATGGATTAAGACAAGCAATCTTTTACATTCATTCTGGTTAAGTAAATCATTTAATAAGGGTGGGCCTAACAATCTAAGAAATTTGGTATACTAGTAATAGGTTAACTTTTTTATAAGCATAAAAATAATGCTTGTTAAGCAGCTAGTCACAATCTAAAGGAGGATGGAATTGAAATCTTAAGATCTGGGTCATTAGTAAACTATATAAAAATAGGAAAGAAATGACAGGATATGATGATTATTATAAAATAGGCAAAAGACTTAAAGAAAATGAGAGGAGAGGGAATGAACTAGCATGATTATTGAGTATATTGTGATGTTAATAGCTAAGGAGAAGAAAATACGAATTAGAATTACCATGACCTCCTTTTTGTGGCAACAGACTTATAAATATATTTTCAACAGACTTGGTGACCTCATCATTATGAAATGAAAGCAAATTAAGCAGTTGTATGTCTTCTGAGTTCCAATTTCTACCCCTCCCCATTCTATTTTTAAATAATACAGATGCTCAGGTAGCACTATGGTGGCAGTAGGGAACTTGCATTTGTTGTATGTCTATTATTTGTTGGAAAAGTAGACACTTTTACTTTAAATCTCATAAGGAGGCACCAAGGCAGCGTGATTACCCCTATTTTAATAGAAAACTGAAGCCTAGTGCAATTGAAAGACTTGATGAAAGGTATGTGACTAATTGTGGAACTTGACTGGAAACTGAGTCTTTGGACATGTGTTTTTGGTTTACATTGTAATGCTGACATTAACTGATTATTGTATTCACTAGTTGATATTTTGAGCATTTATAAATCCACATAAGGCAAACTAAATATTGCTTACTTGAACGTTTAAAAATAGTTAAAGGTGAAATACTGAAATGTTGAAATATATTGATTTTAGCATCACAGAAAAATATGTGTACCTCTCATATTCTAACATTTATCCCCTCACTCTCTTTCTCCCTTTCTAATTTATATCTCATCAGCTTTGGAAAAGGATTGATGGAAGCTTTTCTGACTGAGTCCTGGGAAAGTTGTAATGAAGTAAAATTATTTTCAAATTTCTAGCCAAGTAGATTGCTTACCTTCACACTGTGAAGAACCAATTATGTTGATAAATGAAAACAATGTAGGTAGCACATGTTTTGTGTGTTTTATCTAAATAGAATCATAGTACATACATTTTCTACACCCAACTTTTTTGCTTAGTAGTTATGTTCTTGGGATTCATTCATGTTGTTTTCTGTGGCTAAAGTTTTGAAATTTTTCTGCTGTCCGTGAAATTCCCTTGTGTACACACACACACACACACACACACACACACACACACACACACACACACACACACAGAGACACATATGCAACTGTTTCTGAGCTTTTTATTCTATTTAATTTTTCTAATTGTCACTCTGTGTCAGTATCACCTGATTTTAATTTCTATAACTTCACAGCAAACCTCAGTATCTAGCAGGGCTAGTTCTCCAATCTTTTTTCCCCCTTGTTCAATAGAGTAGTGTCTGGACAAGTTTTGGACCCATGCAACTCAGTATACATTTTAGACTCAATATATTAATTTACACATAGACACATACACAATCTGATTGGATTTTATTAGCACTGCACTTAATTACATAAATGTCATCTTTGTGATACTAAGTCTTTTAGTTTTAGAGCATGATATACTTCTTGATTTATTTAGGTCTTTTTAGTGTATTTTAGAAGAGCTATAGTTTTATTCACAATGGTTTCGCATATTTTTATTAAATTTATTTCTGGGTATTCCGTAAATTCTAATTTCAGTGAAAAATTTTATTTTCCAACTCGGTATTGCTGGTGAATAAGATGCAATTGATTTTCATATGCAAGCTTATTAAATTCCTTTCAGATTCTGGAATTTATAGATTCTGTTGAATTTTCATAACAAAGTCATACCACTTGAAAATAATGATATTTTAATTTCTTCCTCCTATTTCTACTGATTATTTTCCTTTAATCCATTTTGGTACTAGCTAGAGACTCCAGGACATATTTGGAAACGGTAGGCATTTTCTTGATCTCAGAAGGAGTGATTTTATCACTAAATATGATCTTTTTAGTGGTGGTTAAGGGGCTTTTCCAGGTGAAGAAGAAAACCATCAACAAGGCTGAGTTGTTGGTTTTGACTAAGAGATAGGGAAAGAAAATGAGAAAGGAGAACCTATTGAGTTTTATATTATACGTAATATATTTTTTTTAACTTTTAAAGTTCTCTGTAGTTCTTCTCTCCCCCATTTCCTCCCTTTCTTCCTCTTTCCCTCTCATCTTCCCTCTTTTCATTCCTCCCCTCCTTTTAAAATCAATTTTGTGTTTTAAAATTTTTTTCTATTAAATTTATCAGATGTTTTCAGGCCCTTTTAATTTTTAAAGCATTATGAAGCATTTAATATTCATCACTTGTCTTCTAATTCCAGTATCAAGTGTTTAAACATCTCACTTTGTTATCTGTTGTTTTTACTACTTCTAACCCTAGGTGAGGTTTCTTCAGGCTTTTTTTTTTTTTTTTTTTTAAGAAAGGATACAGGCAGGACTGGTGAGTAGGCAGACAGGCAGGAAGAGTGAGGAGGAAGACACAGTTTTTATTTTATTTGCATTTTAGTTGTTCACAGGGTTGTTTTTCCTCTGGACCCAGGACTCGAGCCCAGGGGTATGTGGCTTGCATTTGTCAGAGGTAAGTGACCTAATCACTGCTCCACCAGGGCGTGCCTCTTCAAGCATTTTGTGAGTTCTAACTTTAAGGCTATAGTTTTTTAAAATTTTATCTGTTAGAACTTCTCAAGCCTTTATTATCTATTTATTTCTCAAATAATTATTTCCATTTGCTTCTGTCAAAAATTGGTGAACTATGCCAAAAGTATTTTAAATTCAGTTTCCAATCTGAGGTTTTCTTGATATTACCAGGTCGTCTGTGATTGGGTTACAAGTTCAGGTAAGGAGCAGATTGTAGATATGATTTCCAAGGTGTAACTTTGTTTCCTTCTACCCACTGCCATGTTTCATACAGGCAATTTTCCTTATTGTTCCTTGGATTTATTTCTACTTCACATATACCTTGAGGGTCTAGGCCTTTGGCATACCTGGCTTATAAGGGCATTTCCTATTAGATTCCTCATCTTGGTCAGGTAGGTGTCACCAGGATTTATCTCCTGTTGTCTATGACTATAAAAACTCAATTCACCTGCATGGGCAAGTGTCCTCAAGGTGAAAGTCAGATTCAGAACTTAGCTTACCCATCTAGACTTGTATATTTACTTAATTTTTGCTTTCTTAAGGTCATTACCTTCTTGCTAACACATCAGTGTATTTAAATATATTTAAAAAATTATTTTTATTGGGAGAATTGGTCACAGAGTGAGGTATGTCATATTTTTACAAAAATGGATTTTTAGAGTTTTTGAAAATTATTTCTATTATACATTTAAATTTGACATGAAAAGGATGGCAATATTTTATGAATACTAGTATAAATATAAGATAATAGGCTAGATATTTATTTTTTCACTCTCTTAAACATATTTATTGGGTACTCTATTATGTGAGGTGCTGTGTTACGTTGCAGAATATACCAATAAGTATATTGAAAGCTTCCTGGATTTCTATGATCACTTATATTACATGTAGATATAAATGATGCATTCAATAAGGAGGATATTAATTAAATATTCACATCCAATTGGGGAAATAAACAAATCATTGTAAAGAAGGTGATAGTTTATCTCCATCTATAGGACAGACAGATGAAGATGAGTTGAAGTTCATTCCATGTAGAAGTAATAAAAAGCAGAATCAAAGTTGTGGAGGTAAGAAAGCATGGGGTGGCTTTAGATAGCTGTTTGACTAAATCATAAGCAATTATCTGGAAATGGTTAATGACAAGAATGGAAAGCCAGGATGAGGCCACATTATGAAGAACCATAAATTCTAGGCTTAGGAATCTGAACTTAAATTAGTAGGGGAGGCACACACTAGTGATTTAGTTGTTAAGTTGATGCCTCTGGCTAGCGTAGTCCACATACATCCCAAGGACTCAGGTTTGTGGCAGAAGGGGTGGGGTGGACAACCAAGATGAACAACTAAATAAAAAATAAATAAAATGCTTCCTTCTTCTCTCCTTGACTGCCTGCTCTCCACTCTTGCCTGTATCTTCCCTTAAGAAAAAAAAAGACATAGTAGGGGCACTGAGAGTTTTCAATAGATGCATTAGCCTCTCAATTTTAAACAATCTAAAAATGTATCATTTATGGGAGACTTAAGAAATCAAGAAATTCAGTGAAACTTAGTATTTATAAATAGAGGTGAGCAAGATTACAAATATAGGAATAGTAAAATATTGGTGTTTTTAATCAGGGTTTTTTGATATGAATAATCTCTGATTATAGCTTGATGCTATTTATATAATTACTTTATTCTTTTGCCTAGAAATATTTTGTAAATAAGTTTGAAACATCTTGGTCATTCCTGCTATGAGTAAGAGCCAAGGATACAGTACTTAGGAACTAATATTTCCACCTCATTTTAAAGAGAAAGAGCTGGGCTAGTTCTGGTTCAAATAGTTTGGATTATTTTGTTTTCTATTTTAGATTTAGGTTTTATTTTAGCTGAGCATCTCTATAAATTTCTTAGACCATCTCACTTTGTTAATAAGAAAAAGAATCATTAAATGTCAATAAGGATTTGTGGTATCAAAATTCTACTTTATGCAGGCTACAGATCAGAAAATTATCAGAGGAATACTAATAGGCATATTGCAAATAGCTAATGTAATTTTTATTTCTCAACTGAGATGAAAAATGAGAATGTGTCTTTCTCCACTCTAGTACCAAAACCTCATTAGAATCTGACCAGCATGTGGGGAAGTGACACAGCTGAGGCTTTTTCAGGCAAAATACATTAACATTACAAATGAAACTTGGTCTGACTCTATCTCAGGGAGTGTTTTTTTCCTCTCAGAGGTATAGTAAGAATTACATTAGCAGGGCAGTTATTAGGCTCTGTTGAATAATTCTGTGTTTTAGAAGAGGAAAGTGACCTTTTGTATCTCTCAGAGGGGTAAAGTCCTACAGATATATTTAAGAAACTAATTGGGACAGAACACCAGATTTACAAAAATGTGGTGAAATTTGGTATTCAGTTAAATATAAAGTATTTTAAACAAAGCATTTTATAGTGTTTTCAGAAGTCTGGCCTATGTTTCTTTCTAATAGCTTTATCATCTATAATAGGTAGGTGTAGGTATAGCTGGGGAATGGAGGATAGAAATATACTGCTGAAAATTCTCAATTTTACCTGCTTTGGAACATGGCCACAATTTGTAACTTAAACTCACCAATAATTCACATAACTATAGTTTTTCTTTAATTATCAGATTTCATCTTTTTCACAACTTTGATATACTTGAAATCTGGATGTTTTCTATAAAGAAATGTTAAAAAAATATATACCTCAGTTTCTGTGCTTCTTCTTGATGGTCATTATCTTTGTGAGTGATAATAGTCATAGGTAGTAGTATTCAGATGCTAGTAAATTAAGTTTAAATCACTAATGTTGATTTAAATGTTTTCAAAAGAGATACTGTAATACAGAACTTAAGAAAATATTATTTTATAAAAGAAGTACTATTAAATGCCAAACAACAAAATCAAAGGTAGTAGAAAACTGCCATATCTATTGAATGTATTATGGCATTTCAAAGTCAGGAAAGATTATGTGACAGATTTGTGGTTTTAAAGGATTATTACTCAGGTGCCAAGCATCCATCTATCAAAAGCTTCTGGTTGACTTTCAAGAGACCGTAATTCACTTAAAGTGATGGGTAATTAAGTTAAGGAGAAAGTAAAGCTATCAGCTTGACCAAGTAGGAAATAAAAACAAAACCTTCAAATTATCCTGTCAGTCTTAAAGATGCCCAAAGGGTCAAGATCACAATGGATTAAAAAAAAAAAAAACAACGTGGTGTCTGCCTGACCAAAATCAACTCAGAAGCTGCAAAATCAGCTCAGAAGATGAAGTGGGAAGACACTGAAACTAAAATTTTATTTTGATGATGTAGAAATTGCTACAAGCAATTGCATGAATAAAAATATAATATCATGAGTGTGAAATCAATCCAACATAATCTAGTTTAGTATTTTATTTCTGAAAAGATAAAAATTATTTAGATGTAGAGGGGGTAATCAGTAAGATCCAAATGGATTTACTATCTTTACTTTATTTCACTCTTTTTTTGATAGGGTTACTACATTGGAACTGTTACAAACCTATATTTCAGTAGGACACTTAAAAAAACTATTCTTGTGGACAAAATGGAGAATTATGGTCTAGAATAGAAAGTGTATTAGGAGTTGAGTGATGGCACTGATATGGACTGATGAGCGGCTGATGGCATCTGGAGAGAGGGTTCTAGTGACTTATGGATGACTTTTTTTAGGCCTTATATGCAGTGTAATTTGTTATTAAATTGAACACATGAAAATCTTGATAGTAAGATTTTTGGCTGTTAAAAAGTAATAGGGATAAAAATGCTTTAGATCATCAAAAAGTATTTCTATTTTGACAGAATAAAGTGAGGTACTGAATCCAGTACAATAAAATTTCTAAGGGATAAAATATGAAATCCTGAACTTGATATAAAAACTTTTTTGAATAAGTAAATTCTTACATTCTAACCATTTTGTGACACTTCTCTAAGATTCAGTTTCCTTATATGAAAATGAGGATAATAGTAGCTGCTTAACAATTTTGAGGTAAGGGCTGGTACGTGATGAGTGCTTAGTAGGTGTTAGCTTCTACTTTTCCAGAAATTTTGGGCTAGAATTCAAATTCTGTCACATATTCAACCTTGGGTAAGGTGCTTATTCTTTCTAAGATTCATTTTCCTCATTTGAAATTGGGAAGTAAAAGGTACTTATTCTTGGGTAAGGTACTTTTTCTTTCTAAGATTCATTTTCCTCATTTGAGATGGCAATTAAAGCAGTATGTTTCATTAGTAGTTGCATGTGAATCAAATGAGTTGGTGCACATGAGGTGCATGGTATATATAGTGAGATCCTACAGTGTTTAGCAATTACAGCAAACATTAGTGTGACTTCTGGAAAAATTCACCTGGACATTAAACTGCAAGAATAGAAGTACAATCTCTGTCAAATAAGGGAAATTATACTTCTCTGTTACTAAATATTTGCTATTAGTTCAATGTAAATGTATATTTTTCAAGAGGCATACTTGAAAATCAAGATGCACATAAAATCAAATCCTGTGAAAGATGAAAAAAACTAAAAAGAAGATTATGACAGAAGGAAACTATGTGAAGTGTTGTCACTGGAAAAAGAATGAAACTTGCCCTTTGTGGACCCCATATTTAGAATTATGACAGTAAAAAAAAAACCTCAATTTTTGCTTCTCTGAAGAAAGACTCTTACTGTGAGAGCTGTGGAAAGGTAAGATGACAGCCTGGGATGGTAGAGATTTTATCAGTAACTGAAGTTTTTTTAAGTCTGAAAAGTTGTTTGAGGGAGACTTGCATAGAGGGTTCAAGGATTTGAGATGAGATTTGGTTCAGTGATCTTTAAAGGCCAATCCCCTTCTGCGTTTCTGTGGTTCTGTGGTTCTGTAGATGTTGACTTCCTTACAGAGCTTAACATTTAAAACCTTAAAAAAACAAAACAAAACCTGCCTCTAGTCACCTAGTCTTTCCTTTCAAATTATTTGACTGAAGTCTCTTACACTAAGTAAGAATTGCATACCTCTGACCTTTAATGGCTAAAATTTATTTCCTTCTCTGCTCTTATCTGAGGTAAGTGGATTTGCAGAATCTGTGTGTGTAATCTCGCTTTCTTTTCATTTAAAATAAGGAAGTTGATAAAATGATTTAAGAATTGTAGAGTCATAGGATTTCTGATGGCTCAGCTTTAATAGCCAGCAACTTTTCCAAGTAATATCAATATTAGTTAGCAGCCTTGCAAATATTGTCTACATGTATGGTTTGCACAAGCTTGTTATTGCAGGTCATTCTTTGAACAATGTGTCTCATAGGAAAAAATTGTATTGACTTTTACTATTTCATTAGCATAATATTCTGCTTCCAACTTTCAGTAATTTTTTGTTCATGCTTCTTGGTCTTGGAATTATCCGTTAAAAAACTCAATGATCACCTTTCTGCCTTTATATTGATTACTAAATAAATGATGAATGGCTTTGAAGGACCATGAAGGAAACTCTTTTACTGGAAGTAATTTTATGGGATTTCCATGGAAGAAGATGTCATTATGTTAGACCTATCCCAGCTCATGGGTAGTAGCTGAAAATTTGGCCATATTGCAAAAAGTCAGAAGGAATAGGATTGGAGAGGTTTGTTGATTAGGACTGGGAAGAATTATGTGAAAGAAACCTCTTGAAATGGGACATTAAATGAGAATATTAATGTCACATGTAAATTTTCACTGAAAGTTTAATAACCAGATGAATCAGATGACCTATCCTGTTGATGTTAGTCAACTTCTTTCCCCCAGTAACCTCACTGTGTCAATAAGTTCACAAACATTATAGTAGACATAAAGATTGTGCTGCCTCAGTAAAAAATTGATTACCTTTCTTCAAGCATGACCTGGTTTTCCTGTCTGGGCTGAATTCTCAGTCTTTTATCAGTAGCAGTCGCATAACACTGAGTATTTGACACTGCATGCAGTGACCAGCGGACCAGCTAAATTCCTGCTTGCTTATATTGGGTTTTCTCCATTATGGAGTGAACATTATTTTGTTGTCACTGGAATTAACTCTTAATATAAGTATTGTTTGTCTTCCTAGTCCACCAGGCTATTGAACTAAATAAAACTTTATTTACTTTATCTCTGAAACATCATGGTGTGTCATATAATATTGCTTCTAATCAAGAAACTCACAGAAAAATAATTAAGGTTAGTGCTCTTGAACTTCATTACGTTTTCGCAAAACGTTCACCCTGAAGCACCTGGTCTATGGCATAGCAGAATGATGTAAGGAACCTATTTACTGTATCAACTGGAAATAACACCTTCTGACATTTTTCAGGATAAGGAATATTTTCTGGAATAATGATTCATGCGTTACACTGTTTTCACAAAAGCCAGAACATACTGGTTCAAAATCCAGGAGTGAAGTTGGGGTGGTATTTCTCAGTATTGTACTGAATGACCAATATACAATATTTTTGCTTCCCAAGACTGTTATTTTAGACTCTATTAATTTGGAGATCTTAGTATTCAATGGAGAAATATCCCATCAGGAGAAATAACTAAATTGGAAATCGATACATTGAGACCCACACTTTGCTTGTTGAACTCCTGGTTATGAAACAGGAAGAAAAAAATAAGCTGTAGTAATGGTTTGCTATGGTTTTCTATGATAGAGCTCAGTATTGTAATATATGCTGATAAAAGTTAATGAGAGACTATGGCAACCCTGTATAATTAGGACTAACAAGATTCGGACCATCAGGAATTAAGCTTTGGATTTCCCAGTTAGGCAAAGAACCATGACCAGCTATGATGCTGCCTGAACAAAAAGGGAACTTGGAGAAAGAAAGTTAACAATACCAAAAGTAATTTCAGAAATTGAATCCAATGTAGTGTATAGAGCAACCAAATGAACCAAATCGAACAAAAATAGATCTTTGGTCCACAAAAACAAAATTGTTGCCAAGCACAAGGGAGGAGGTGGATAGGTTGATAGGGTAGAGATGGCCAATTGTGGGGTGAAAGATCGGGTTGAACTGTTGGTGGTAAACTTAAGATGGTATATGGAGATGTTGATTTGCAGTAATGCACACCTAAACCTATGTAATGATGTTATGCAATGTTACTTCATTAAAATAAAAAGAAATGAAAATTATTTTTCCTGTTCATATTTTCTTTCTTGTTTTTCTATGTACATAATATATTGTTATTCTGATCTTGTTTCCCTATCTTTTTCAAAATAAATATCTAATGGATATAATACCTGAAATATGGTCAACTTCAGTGGTTGATAGTATTAATTGGGTTGCAATATTCCAACAAATTAAATTTTAAATTAACAGAGTATATTGACTTGCTTTGGTGTACAGTTCTATGAATTTTAATGCATATATAGATTTGTGTAACTGGTATCATAATCAGGATAAAAAGCCTTTTTTTTAATCACTACCTCCAAAGCCCCCTTGGATTATCCTTTCATAGTCACACTTCCACATCACTATCCCTAACTCTTGACAACCACTGAACTTGATTTAATTTAATTCACATGGGGTATTATCACTATACTTTTGTCTTTTTAAAGAATGACATATACATGGAAACTGACTTCTTTCCCTTAACCTATTATCTATGAGAGTCTTCCAACTTACTATATGTGTCAGTGGTTCATTCCTTTTTATTGCTATATAGTAATCCCCGAGTTTTGTTTTACAGGAAAGGTGTCAGCAGGAATGAAGGCAAGTAGGCAGGCAGAAAGAGAGAGGAGGATGAAGCACTTTATTTTTATTTAGTTTTTCATGTTGGTTGTTTCCCCTGGATCCAAGACTTGATCCCAGGGGTATGTAGCTAGCTCCTTTGGAGGTGATTGACCTAACTGCTGCTCCACCAGGGCACACCCTAGTTTTAATATATGGTAGCGTGGGGGGGTGCAGTCCTCACACATACTAAGGATCTGGGTTGTTGTCCCAGGACCAGGGTGAACATCCACGATGGACAACTAAATAAAGTGCTGCTTTCTCCTCTCTCTTCCTGCCTGCCTAGCTCTGCTCGCCTCCATTCCTGTTTGCATCTTTCCTTAAAACAAAATTAGAATATATTATTTTCTATCTAAAATATACTATATTAAAATTTTTTTAAATTGTCATTTATGGAGAGAACCTAATACATTCATTCATGCAACACATTTATGGGGTGTCTATGAACTAGATCTGGAAATGTAGCAATTAAAAGCAAAAGCAAAACCTGTCTTCACAGAGCTTCCATTTTAGTGAGGAGAAACAGTCAATAAATAAAATATGCAGTGTATAAGATGAAAATAGTGCTAGGGAGAAAAGTTTAAGCAGGGAAGGAGGGATACAAGTTTACAAAAGAAGAGAGGAAGGTCCTTCCTAGAAAAATGATATTTGAGTAAAGGCCTGAAGCATTCTGGATAGAGGGAACAACTAGGACAAAGGTCCTGAGGTAGAGAAGTGTCTGGAACATTAAAAGAACAGCCAGGAGGTCAGTGTAGCTGGCATACAGGCAGTGAGGTGCCTTTGGGAACAGAAAGTCAAGCGAAAACAAAAGTACTAACGTTTTATGCTAAAGTTTGACATACAAATAATCTTAAAAAGTGTATATGCATTGATTTTTTTTCTGATTGTCAACAATATGCTAAGACAAAATATAAAAATTCTCAGAGAAAACTCTTGTTTTCCTAAGAATATATTGGAGGTACCTGCTCAATCTGAGAAGTTTTTGAGTCCAGTGGAGAAATACTGATGTAAATAATTTTAAGAAGGGAACATTTGTACAGAAATTCAAATATGCCAGTAAGCATGGTGATGCTCTAGGTACATGTTTATTAGCTCAAGCCTACAATCTAAGGTATTTTTAGCTCTGCTTTGCAGATGAAGGAACTGAAGCCAAGGGAAATTAGGTAATGTTTCAAGATCACACAGCCAGTAGGTAGTAGAGTTTCAATTTAAAATACAGATTTGTCTTGCTTCACATTCTTCTTGAATATATCAATGACCTCTCACAGTAGGCTCAATTCTCTAAGTGAAACATTTTCTCCTGTAACTAAAAAAAGGTTTTGTTTTGCTCCTTGAAGGAAATAGAAAGCAAGGGAGAGATATCCCACTGGTCAAAGCTTTCATCCAGTTAGAGATAGTAAATCAAGACACCCTAATGTAACTTTCCCTCATATGACATATTTTACATGGTTTGAATCATCTTTTTAGTTCCTTTTAGAATCTCCTTCTTTTATCCTCCCCAATTCTCCATTCTTCTTTCTATACAAGTTACTTAATATACAGTGATCAAATTAGAATATAAGACACAGACTATGGTAGACAAATAGCTTAAGTAACCCTTTTTAACATACCCTAGCCTTCCTGTTTTAAAATTTAAACAAATATATATTTTCTGGAAACAATTTGGAAATGTCCAAAGTAGTAAGAAATTAAAGAGAAAAAAAAAAAAAAGACTGAAGTCATATTTCCCAGCAGACTATTGTTAAGCATTTTTCTATGCTATGTGGATTTATAAAACTAAGATCATATTCCATGTAAGGTTATTATGAGGGTTAACTGAGGTACTGATGAGAAAGCTTTTAAAATAGTGCTGGGATCTACTAAGAGCTCAGTGCTGGTTATTACAATAATTGCCCCCCAGCACTCAGTAAAACAATGTTAAAAGTATTAGCTGTGCAAATGATGTATGTCTCTTTTCTATTCCTTCCCCATTCCATTATCCTTTCTTCTTGAGGCAATCACTGTTCTAAAATTGTTTCATATCCTTCTGTCCATCCTTTACTCTATTTAACATATCTGCTGTGTATATATTGTATCATGATCTTTCCCATTTACTGAAAGCATTTTTATGAAAGAATTTCCCTCTGTCATACATCTTTTGGAGAATAATTATTTGCATTGGGATAATGTACCATGAATATCATTACTTATTTAACTATTTTTCTACTATTACATATTGAGATTTCACTTATTTTCTTTTAGCAATAACACTAGTGCTCAGATTCGCATATATCTTCGATGAATTTTTCAGATAGGATTTAAAGACATCAAAGAATGCCAACATTCTAAATAATGATTATAAAATCACATATAGTAGTTATGAAAAAATGGAAAACATACCTGTAAAAATGAAAGGAAAAACATCTATATGCCACCATTAGAAGATCATTACTGTCAATAGATTTATTTTCCTTCTAGTCATAGTCCTTCCATAAAGCTCACTAAACCATCCTCCTCTACTCTTGGTAATGTATTGTTTATTAAGAATTGTTTCCAGATTTTTATTTAGCATGTGATTAAATTTCCTCAATTCATTTAGTCATTGAAACATAATCTTCAACGTTCATGTAATCCTATGTAAAGTAGCATAATTCACTTCATCATGCCACTATTTGGGGATACTTAGATTATTTCATTTTTAATTGTATTATACAACAGTGAGTATTCTTGTACAGAAACTTTATACTCTTTCCTCATTTGTTCCTTAGAGCCCTGGAAGCAAAAATAACTGGATTAAGGCATAAACATATTAAAGATACTTAATACATATTGTCAAATTGCTCTCCAGAAATACCTGTTTTCCTGAGTGTATAATCCACAACACATATCTGCCAAAGTTATTATCTCTTGGCAAATTAGATATAGAAAGCAAGTTCTGTTAATGTTTTCACTTTGAGTTTTTAAAATGGATTTTTAAAAAAACTACTTTGAATTCATTTAGATACCAGGTTACCTCACTGATAGGTGGAATGTGAATAGAAAAAAATACAAAGGAGATGAAACAAACCCAACCCTTGGACATTTGCAATAGAACTGAAGTTACCAATAGGGAATGGGACCTGGGTCGGGAGTAAGTGGTGGTGGAGCCCACTGGACAATGTTTAAGAACACTTGGTGATTTGGTGGAGGGCAGGGTGTGTTTACATATATCTGAGGAATGGGGAAACTGCACATAGGGAGAACCTATACATATGAGTTTATTTTAATGTGTAGAATAAAAGTTGCTGCAATGAAAAAAAAAATATGCTTCCAGAACTGTGTGAAGTGTATGTTATGGTCTGAATGTTTTTGCCTCCCCTCCGCCCCCCCCCCCACCAAAAAAGACAAATATATGACTTAAGCATCATCATTATATAGTTATGGCTTTGCTTGATTCATCAAAGTTTGTTCAACTTTCAGGTATACATTGAATAAAAGTGGAAAAATGAAGACCATCTAGTGACCCTAAGTGATTTAAACCTTCATAGCTGAGTCTCACTCCCCTAAAATTACATAGGAATTTTCTATTTAAGTATTTTTTAAAAACACTAGACAGCATTATTAATTAGATAATCACAAATCATTATATTAATCTCTGTTAGATTCTAAACAAATACAGAGAAACCATAGAGTTTTCTTGGAGCTTCCCTTTCTGTCAGTCTGTATGCTGGTTTTACTTGCCTGAGGTGTTTTGTCGAGGTACTCTTCTGTGAGAAAATTGTTTATTGACAGTGGCAAATTGTCCAGCTCAGGAAAATATGTAATTGTCACTGAATTTATGTACATGGACTTGGATAACCTTTATTTTTACAAGGAAAGAAATTGTTTTCAATCTGTTGGCCATGTTGTTAGTTTTCACTTAGATACAAAAATAGTGATAAAATGTAACTCAAATTCTAGGTGGATTAAAGAATAAAAGCATATATAAAAATGAAATAACAAAATAAGAAAATATAGGCATCTATGTGATCTTAAAGGGGTAGAGGTGCCTCTAAGCATTAAACAAAGGAAGAAATCACAAAAGGAGATGTTGCTATATTTAAATACATAAAAATGATCATCCCCAGCAAAAAGTAACCAGAAATAAAACTAAAAGGAAGAATAAGAACTCTGTTTTCTCAAATATTTGTGACTTGTAAACAAAGGTGAACATGCATAAATCTTAGAAAATTTCTCACAAATAAAAATAATGAAACTTCAACAGAAAAATGACCAGAGTGCCAGTAGAAAATACACAACACTGACAATAAAATAAAATATATATCCAGTATATATATGTGAAAAATTACTCAATGTTACTAACATTTTAAAAAAAGATTGCATTGTTTTCATCTATTAAAAAGGCAAATATCTGAAGTATTATAATTAGAATGCTGTGAAATAAATACGCACGAAGTCCTGGTAATAGTGATTTAAAATTTTTGCAGGGAACTTGTGAATTACTCATCAAGAACATAAAACGAAAAACCACATACCATGTGATCCAATCATTTCAACTCTAGAAAGTATCATAGAAAATTAAAAGGAGATATGTGCAAAGATTATGCACAAAGGACATTCATTCTAGTTATTGATAGCATTGACTATTTGAGAAAAAATTGCCTAATAGTAGATTCAATCCAATATTAGATTCCACATATACAATAGAATACATCATAGTTATTAAAGTGGTGTTGTCAGAGGCTTTAATGATTTGAGAAAATATTCATGTTGATAATGAAATGATAAGTAAGTTACAAATTATGTTTTCATTTTTGAAGTGTATACACAGTTAAAAGGCCAGGAAGGAAATTCCTCAAGATACTTACATCATTAATAGTCATTTCTGAGTAGGGGGATTCCTAGTGATTTTTATATTCTTCCTGATAGTCTCCAATATTTTCCAAAATGTTTACAGCAAACATGCATTGTTGTAATCAGAACACACACACAGACGGAGTAGGGGGAGGGAGAAACTTTAAGAAATATTTATTAAAAGGACATTAGAATTAGTGCCAAAGACAAATTCAGGTCAACTAACATTACATCTGTCAGGTGGACTTATCCAGGTTTTTAATTATCAAAAATTTGGGTGCTCCTTTTGAACAGGAAGATAACTCACTAAGAATTTTCAATCAAGAAGGGACCCTTGAGATCCCCACCCCACCCCGCACTGATGAAGGCAACGTGTCCATCATCTAGTTCAGCATATTTTTAAATAAAAGAAAAAAAATGAAGACCACTCCTGATATTGTACAAATGGAGAGAATGGAAACAAAGGGGCTTACTCGCCCAAGGTTACGTTATTTCCATGGAAAAACAAAACAAAACCCCAATAGCAGCAATAATTATGCTTACTACTTACTATTATCAATAAATCTCACATCTTCTGCTTGCCAGGCACTCTTCAAGAGCTTTATGTGCATCAACTTAACACTTAAAATCACCCAATGGATTAGGTACTATTTTCATCAAATAGATGAGAAAACGGAGTTACAAAATGCAACTATATTTCACTTCCCTTTCACGCCATTTCACGCAAATCCTAACGGTCTGAAAATTCCTTCTGACGCCAGCTAGCTTGGATCCTTATCCAGGGACGTTCCCTGGGCGCGTCTGTGAGTGTTTGTGTGATGTGGAAAGTAGGAAGATTTTTAAAGACCCGCCGCCAGGAAAGCAGTGTCTCATGATCTATATTGTACTCTGTTCATCCCTGGAGCGCCCCTCCTGGTGGGCCAAGGGGACTGAGGGTTGGAGAGCCTACTGGGAGACCCTGGCCACTCTCGCTCTCTACAGCGTAGTGATGCTCCGGACCCCCGCGGCAGCGCAGCCCCTTAGGACTCTAGACTGGGCCTCAACCCCCGCCCGAGCCACCTGCTCCCGGGTTCCCGCGTCCCCGCCCCGTGTCCCGCCCCCGCGCCGCGCCCGCGCCCCGCGGTCCCTCCCTCCGGCGTGACGGGAGCATCCGCGCCGGCCGCCTGGCCGCGAGCGCAGCTGAGCTGACAGCGGGTGGACTAGCAGGGGGCGAGCGAGCCGAGAGCAGAGCGCGCAGCCCTTACGGCCGGGCAGCGGAGCGCGCCCCACCAGGCAGGGCTGCCTTCTTGCCGGCCAGCCAACCGCTGCCGGACGGAGATGCTGCTCCTCGCCCCGAGGTCGGCGCGGGGGAGGGGCCGGGGGCGGCCGGCGGGGGCCCCCCGCTGCGGGCTCTCACCGCCCTGGAGCCCTGCCTGGATTTGCTGCTGGGCGCTCGCCAGCTGCCTAGCGGCCTGGGCTGGGGACCTGCCCGCCTCCTCCAGTCGTCCGCTTCCTCCTTGTGAAGAGGTGAGCCGCACCTGGTGCTTCACCTGGAGTTTGCGGGGGAAGGGGTTGGAGGGAGAGGAAGAAGAGGCTGAGGATGGTGCCTGGTTATTGCTCTCTGCCACCGCCTCTTTCCTTTCCTGCAGGACAGGGGATTTCGTTTATTTTACGGGGTGAAGTTGCCCGCCCCAGGAAAGCTGGTCGAGAGAGGGTGTGTGGCTTTGCTGTTTTTCGGGTGATGCTTTTCTATTCGCACTCGGGTGTTTTGACGGCTCTGAAGGACTTTGCGGCGCCCTCTTTGGAGTGTCGGTGGGAGGACCTGGAGCCAAAGGGACGATTTCAGCAAGAGGAGGAGACTGGGGAAGCCCTGCCAGTGAGATTTGGAGGACTTATGTCTACACAGCTTTTCGCGAGAGCCAAATACTGCCTCTCGAGGGTTTCCCGCCCCCCATCCTCACTTTCCTCCTCCCTCTTACTCCCCTGTTTCTATAAACCGCTTTCTGATGAGGCCCTGGAGATTTGCTCAGCCAGTGTGTGGTGTCACTTGGTATCCTGGCAAAATAAGGATATGACTTAGGAAGAAAAAAAAAGTGTGTACTTAGGAAGGAGGCGGGTTGGTGATCTAGAAAATTAGAAAAGACAGTGATGCTCCTTTGGGGAGATGTTTATCGCCTGGCTGAAGCGTTGTGCTGTGTATTCTATAGTTTGAGATTATTGTTGATTTACAGCCGGAAAAGGATTAATTATGGGTGATGAGATTTTTTCACCTGCTTTTAGGGGAACTGAACTTAGTGTGTCAAAATTTTACAGGGGCTGTCATTGGTGCTTGTATTAGGTGTTTATCTTTCCCTTTAGTGTTCCAGAAAGTACATCCTCTTAATGAAAATCAATGAGGAGAAGGAAGCAACATTTTTGACCTAGTTTCAATGAGTAGAAGTGAATACTGTTTTTAGGAAGATTGCTAGGAATCAAGGTGATGGGTCATTTTAATTTTTGTAGCAGAAGCAGGTTAACTAATAGCTTCTCTGGGGAGAAAGACAAGACCCTATTCCTTTTTGTCTGAAGCTGTAACTTTTGAATTTTATCCAGGTTTTAATTTAGAGTTTCTGCATTGTGGACACCTTCAATCATAGATTTTCATCGTTTTCTCCCATATTACAAGTCCCAGGACAGAATGAGATGAAAGAGAATCACAGTAGTGTTGTATAATTGGGGAAATCAGGGCACATCTCGAACAGCTGTGTTTAATTTCCCAGTTTATTAGTATAATTAGTTGTTGAATCTGTGTTCTCTAAATTTATCTATCATTTGGGAATAACCCATTCTTTCAGGTTTCAGCAGAAGACTGCTCTTTGGACACTTTAAACGCTGCCTCCAGCCCCCAACCTCAATATGCAAACTTAGTCCTTTTTTTGAAGTGAAGTCTTTAAGCTTCTTATAATATTAATACTTAGTAATGAAGAATCTGCTTGAAATGGGGGAAAGTTGGAGCCAATGGGAGTGATACTTTTGGTCACCAAACAGGACTGATCCTACAGATGAGATTGTGTTCTGCATATGTGTACCTAGAAAGAACAGAGTAAGCATCTACACCTAACACAGAAACCTTGAGGGTTCTGTTCAGTTAATCCCAGCTGCTTCTTGCACTGGTTTTAGAGTTTGGCTCAATCCCTTCAGGTCTCAAGTCTGAATTTTCCTTCTAAAAATGGAAATAAATAAAAATATAGAGCAGGATGCTGCTGAGCCTGTCTGTGGGCTATGTGTGTTTTTGTTTATTTTAGAAATAGCGATGGACAGATCCACTCATATATTCTTTCTGATGATTGACAGTTGTAAGATGATTGGGAGTTAGAGGTTCTCTTGGAAAGGGGAGGGGCCAAGCAGCCTCTCGGGCAGAATCTGGCCCTTGGCATCTGGTCTAACCATTTGAGCTAATTTGTAGAATTGATCATTGCCTCTCACTGATACTGTTTTTTAATAGAAAAGCAGAAGGGCAGGTGTTTTCAGGCTTTGAAGGGTCTGCTGCTTTTGAGAAGGTTGGGGGGCGGTACTTCAGAGAAACAGTGATGGAAATATGGGTCAAAGTCTTGTGAGTAAAGACAAAGTATTTTGCATCCACTCCTACCTATTTATTCCTTTCCACTCTTTATTAGAAGAAAAGAAAGCCAATGGCACAGGAAAAGGACCGAATTATGTGGTGGGGAGGAGAGTGAGATCTGTTCAAGTGAGGGGGTCTGAGGCTAGAAACTAAAGCCAACTCAATAATATGAGAGAACATTGAAGAAGAATATGGAAAAATCTACAGGAAATTCAAAAACTTTTTTCACCCAGGAGTTAAACTCTCACCCTCATTTATCAGTATTTATATGAAAGTAGTCATGTTTAACTAAGTTACATAGACACATTTTCCTTGCCTACTTTTAGAGGAAAGTAACAGAAGGAAAAAGACATGAAGCATAGAAAATTGTTCTGGGAGTAATATAGTTATGATTGCCTGAGTTCAGAAAAATAAGGTCATTCAAAAAGTACTGGATTATGGAGAAGTTTCACTTAGATTTTTGCAGAGGATTGATTCTGAGGTGAAACTCATAAAATACAATGTCCCGATATAGCAAAGGCTTTGGATTGTGGAGTTGAAAAGGAGAGAAAGAAAAATGATTACTTTGGAGTGCTCAGCTGGTGATCAAACCAGGGTGGGAGAGCATGCAAAAGGAGGGTGACTGTAGTTTGGGAGACAGAAATATAAGTCAAGTCAATTGCCAGCAAGTGAAAAATAAGAATAGGATGTGACTTTGGTGTTTAAAGAAAAAAAAGAATTGGACATGAGAAAGTAAAGAATTAATATTCCTGAGATTTTGTGTAGGGGAACTTATAAAGGATATGTATTTTTAGGGTTGCTTGGGCATCTGATTTTCATGAGTAATAAAAAATGACCCAGGCTATTTATTGTGGATGAGATAAGATTAACATGTTAAAGGTATTTCAGGAAGGAGCTACAGTGAGACCTAAGAGATTAATAGGATAGGCTTATCCATTAATTGAATGGAATGGAAATTTTGACTGACTAAATAATAGGACTTACTGGGGCTGCCAGAGTTAAAAAAAAAAAAAAAAAAAAAAAAAGAGACCAACAAATGATTCAGAATTTGGAGTGAGATATTAGAAGATAGAGGGCATGAGAGTAAAAGAACAGATCTAAGTGGATTGTATATGCATCATTTAAATTTAGAAAATTAAATTACAAAATTACTTGATTCATAGTTTGCTAGTCCAAAATCCAAAATAGTATGATTCTTCTGGTCTCTCTGAATCTCGATTGAATGACGACTTCTTACCAGCAGTTTTATTCCACAAATACTAACTGAACTTATACTATGTGCCAGGCAAAGTGTCAGATGATGTGAAATAATAAATGATAAATAAAAATTTCAGTGGGTTAGAATGGGACAGATATATAAACAATGGCAATTAAGTGATTTGGTGCTACGATGAGAGGAAATGAGACTTGAAAGATGAAGAGGAACTTACCAAGCAGACAAGGATCAGATGTGAGTGTGGGCAAATTACGGGAAAGACATTTCTGGTGTTGAGCATAGATTTAAAATAGAGTAGAAACACAAAACAACATTGTTATAACTGGGGTCATGCTAGAAGGAGTTTAGTGAGAGATGAGTCAGAGAGACAAGCAAAGCTTAATCCCAGGGAACCTCATGCCATGCTAAGAAGGTCATGGTATTTGGGAATAAAAAACGTTTAAACCAGGAATAATAAAATATGCTTGAGTTTGGCAACAATATGGAGACCATATTAGTGGGGTGGGAGATAGAAAGAGGTGAGACCTGCTGAGATCAATTGCAGTATTTCCGGTGGAAAATGATAGAACCTCAACAATGAAGATGGGAAAGAGGGCACAATGTCAGAAGATAGAATTGACAGTAAGTGGATGTGGAGGGTGAGGGAATGAAGTGTTAGAGTTTGATTAGGGGATAGAGCCTCTAACTTCTTTGCTGAGGAATGTGAGGAAGACAAGATAAGCTGGTTCTGGAGAGGTTGACTTCTAGTAGAGTTGTCCAGTAGGCAGTTAGATATCAGGTCCTGTTGCCCAGTGGACATGATCTGGGCTTGTGTGGAGATGTGAGAATCATGTGAGTCAAACTGCTGGATTGGATGAGAATAGAGAGTGAGAACAAAAAGGACAAAAGATATGATTTGGGTTTCACCAACATTAAAAAGTATAGAAATGGAGGAGTCCACAAAGGAGACATAGAAATAATGACTAGTATAAGACAAATGTGATGGTACAGAATTATGAGAAAGGAGAGAAACATCTTTGAAGAGCAATAATGTAGATTTTTAGTATATAACCTTCTTGTATTTGTGAAGAAGTTGTGTCTTCCAAGTTCACATAAGTCAGAAGACTTGTAAATGGCCATATATTCTGTTTCAACCTTCAGTGGTAATGGTTGAACAATAATCTTTCTGCAGGAACTCTCTGATGGTCATGGGCTGTGGGTGCAGATTCCCAAGTCACACCATCATTGAAAGAGTTAGATCTGGACTCCGCCTGTTTTCAAGCAGTTAACATAATTACTCTTGCCTGTTCAGCTTGTGGAGGTGAATTTTCCATATCAAATTCTTATGCTCAGAACCACTTCTCATGTTTTAGACAAATGTGAGCAAGTATTCACACCATCAATATTTACAATGTAAAACTAAGAGTTGTCAGATCTGTGAAGTGTCATATTTTAGCACAAGGGATGGAAATAGCAGAGCATAGTGCAGACTGACACAATTTCCACATAATCATTCTTTAGTGAAAACACCAAATTTTGGTTGCTTTTTCCCTCCCTCTGAAAAAACCATGGCTATTTCTCAACCATTTTCACCTTTCTCCATCTGTGCTTGCTATATATAATATTTCAATTTAAACACATTTATTGTGTACTTAGGTAACAGGTACTAGCAGTGAAAAATGAATAAAATATATAGCCTCTGCTCACATTGAGGTATGTAATTTTGTGGGGACAGAATCAAAACACCAGCACACAAATGTAATTTCATTTGCCATAAGTGCTTTTAGGGAAAGTTGTTACAAGCAGTGGTGGACTGAGTGTATAGCTAGTCAATCTGGAATAGGAGGATTTCAGAGAAAAAAATGCTAAAGCTCAGACTCAAAGACTGAGTAGGAGTTTGGTAGAAGACAGTGACAGGGTGGTGGCAGGACAGCTCAGAGGAAACCTCTTAGTCAAGATTAATTCCCACATCCTCCTTTTAACTCTTCCTGGACTACCACCGAGGATCTTTTCTCTGAATTCTAATCACAACCTGCTCTTCACTTGTGAACATGCACATACTGTTCTATAAATATTTTGCTCTCAGACCACCATGTATGGAGGTGTGAGCTTGTGTCCAAGTGCACCAACTGTGGGGGCAAGTAAGAGCTGGAATCCATCCGGTGCTCAGTTTTCTCACCTTCTCAGGCACAGGTTTACATTGGCCAATTCAGAGGAGCACCATTTTCAAATTCACAAAGACACCATATGCTTCACTAGAGTCTGAACACACGATAAAGTGGGTAATAGGTTCATTGAGGGCAGGAATTTCAACTTGTTCAGCAAACAAGGACTGATTTTAGTTTCAGGCAATTTAGAGGTGTTAAAAATGAGTAGGATATAAGTCCTCTGGAAGCATTAATCACTGTGTTGAAAATAGAGTGGGTGACTTCTACTTTTTCAATTATAAAAAGGCATTGATCTTTGTAACCATTTAATTGTAATTGACACCTTAGAAAAAGGTCTCTCACTTGTACCAGATTTAAGACTCTGAAATAAAAATCCACTGATCAGAATATATTGATTTAAATCTGTTGATAACTCTGAAGTTCAAGACGCTGTTTATTCCTTATTTAGAGCTTTGCCTTATAGGTTCTTTTCTTTAGGTCAGTGTTTTTAAAGTATAATCCTAGGACAAGCAGTGTCAACATTTCCTAGGAACTTGTTAGAAATGCAAGTTCTTGGGCCCCACTAACCCAGAAACCCTGTTGGTGAGCCTCAGCAATCTGTGTTAGAATCAGTTCTCTAGGGAATTATGATGTGCCAGCGCTGACTGGAGAACCACTGACCTAGGTATCAAGTAAGTAATACAGTTTTGTTCATCTTGAACCCAAGGACTGGTATCATTGCTAACGTGCTTTCAACTGTGACTCTAGCTTACTTCATGTTTTTGAAGGGCATCTTGAATCTCCTAAAAGAATCATATCAAATGAAGAATCAGCAAGTGTTTCTCGATTATCTTTTATCCTCCAGGCACTAGGCAAGATGTCAGTGATAAAACAGGATACGGGGGATATTTTCATCCCTCTCTAGAAACTGACATCCTGACAGAAGAGGCAAACATGGAAATTCATAAGTTCTCTCTGAGATAAAAGCTAGTAGAAAAACATGATAGTATTAAGAGGATATGGTCTGCTTTCCAGGTAAATATTTTCCAGTGTATGCTGCTTATGGAACGTTCACATTTTGCTCCTCCTGTAGACTGTTGTCTTCTTTTTGACATAGTAATAGAAGTTATCAAAGAATTGATTCAAATCAGAGCCCTGCCGCTGGTTTTCGACTTAGAGTAAATCAACCTCTTTGAGTCTTTTTTATCTGAAAATGGAAATAGTAGCTCATGCCTTAGTCACATTAGAGTTGCTATGATCATCAAGCTAATGCATTTGAAAATGCTTTGTATATTTAAATGTAATGCCAGCTCTTAGTTGTTATTACTGTATAAGTAAAGGAAAGTGTTTCTAAGGTTAAGGTTATAGATTGAAGTGTGAAAGGACTGGGATGTATGTAGGAAATTTTGTTTACTTACAAAAGTATTTTATTGGAGTATTTTTTTTTCCTAATTATCAAAGTTGTACATTGTGAAAATTTTAGAAAAGGCAAATATTAATTCATCTACTTAGGGATATCCTATATTAATGTTTCAGCATACTACCTATATGTTTTTGGGTTTTTTTCCCCTTTTTAGAAACCTTAACTGGGGCATGTCCTGGTGGAGTACCCATTAAGTCAGTAGCCTCAAAAGACAACAGGACCCATACCCTGGGTTCGAGTCTCAGGTCTGGGGGAAGCATCCAGGGTGAACACTAAATAAAAATAAAATAAAATGCTGCTTCTTCTGCTTGTCTGCCTACTTCTCTTCATTCCTGCCTGCATCTTTCCTTTGAAAACAAAAAATGCTTCTTCTCTTTTCTTCTGTCTGCCTGCCTACTTGCCTTCATTCCTAGCCTGCACCTTTCCTTAAAAAAAAAAAAACAAAAAAACCCCAAAACTTAACTGAGTCTTATTGCATGTGGAAGTTATGTATTTTCCTGTCTCTTAAGCATTTCCCAGTGCTGTCAGTACTTTCTGTATATTTTTATATTAATAAAATATGTTAATATGTACTATATATCAAACTATCTTGTGATTGCCATTGTTTATTTCATTTCATTGAAAACTTTTTGTCAATAATGACATCTTGCTAAATCCAGAAGTCATTCTTCATCTTTGCCAACTTTATTAGAAACACTGGACCCAGTTGGTTGCTCTGTCACTGCTGAAATGGTGATTTGACTTCACCTATACCATACTCTCCTGGTTTTTCTCTTAGTCCATTTGTGACCGTTCTGAGTCTTTGCTTGTTCTTTGTCATCTCCTGTCTTCTTTATAATAGCACATGCCAAGCCTTTATCTTTAATTCTCCTATTTTTCCTGTCAACTTCACACTCTTGGTGATGTCCTCCAGTCTCTTGGTTTTAAATGCCCTCTATGTCTGGACACACTCAAATTTATATGACCCATGTGGATTATTCCCTACATTCTCCACAAACACAGCCTGCATGTCTCCACCTGAATATGTACCTCAAACCTGACATGTCCAAAACTGAGCTTCCGACATTACCCCAAACCTGTGCCTAGTATTTCTGTGTGGTCTTCCCCATTTCATTTGATGACAGCTTCTCTCTTCAGTTGTTCAGGCCTAAAAGTCTGCAGTCACCACCAACTATTTTTGCTTCCACTATCAGCAAACCCTTTTGTCTGCTTCAAAAGAGCCAGAGTCAGAATTTCTCACCACCTGTTTTATAGCTTTTGGGCTATGCCACCATTGTATCTTGCATTGGATTATTGCTATAGCTTCCCATCTCCATCTGCTTTGATCTCAGCACAGCAGCTGAAATCACATTAAAACATAAGTCAGAAACTGCTACTCATCTGCTCAGAATTCTTGTATAACTTCATTCAGAACCAGAATTCTGAGTGTGAACTTTCAGTGCTCAACATGATCTAGCTTCCATGAAGCCTCTAATGTGGTCTCTTATTATTTTCCCCATTTTTCATTTTGCTTCAGCCTCTCTAAGTCTTATTATTCTTTCTAGATTGTGTTATGTAAGCTCCTTTTTCAGGCCTCTTCATTGACTTTCCTTTGCCTGAACTCTCTGCCCTCAGGTATTTGCTTGGCTGTATCCCTCATGTTTTTCACTCAGTTTTCTAACCTAATTGTCGTCCCTCAGTAAACTCTTCTCTGGTCACCTACTTAAAATTTAAACCTTCCCTCTCCTTGTTTCATGCTTTTATTTTTCTCCATAGCACTTTTTAGCATCCATCATAGTAAATATTTGTTTTATTTATATGACCTCCCACCTGCCAATTTTAAGTTTCATAAATAAAGGCATTTTTTTCTGTCTTCATTTCTTTTTTCTTTTAAAACTACTATATCCCTGGCACCTTAACATGGGCACATAGAAAGTGCCTAATAAACGCTTATTTGAATAAATGAGTAAAGACTGGTACTTGTTTTTAATTCTTTGGATCATAAAAAATGTTATAGTAAACAACACACAATACTGTATGAATATCTTGATTACTGTTGAAAATAGATTACTGTGGCAGAAATTTTAGATCAAAGGCCAACACTGAAATTTTTTGTTAGTCATTATTAATTTGATGAGTGAAAATGTTATTTCCTTAATGTCACATTTGTTTAATCACTTTTTTTTTTATGTTACTGGCCTTTTGCATTTCACCTTTGTAGAATTGTCTGTTGAGGTGTTTTTACTTATTGTTTTCTTATGTATGTGAGCCCTTGCTATGTAGTAAGGATAGCATATATAAATATTAAAAATCTATTTCTTTAGATTTTTATCTATATGTTTTGAGATAGAGCCCAGAGAAAGCAACTAATTATTTAGCCCATAAAAATGTATATGGAATTATTCCCCTTAGCACACCAAATAAGAATACAGTTTAATTTAAAGTATTGATATTTGGTACATAGTACCTTATTCCATTTCTACAATTTTAGGAAATATTTCATGTGTTTGGCTGAGACTAATACTGAATCAAGCTGCATAATGACTAATAATATTTGGATTTGGATTGTCAGTCTTTGTTCTAATTTATGCTTTTGAAATGTATAGACATTCCTACTTCATTCTCTGTTACTTCTTTTTCAGTGACCATTCATGTTTATTTGTTCATCTATCATCTAATGGTTTGTAAGTATTTCCTTCACAGGAAGACTAGTAATAATACTTTCATCTGTGATGACAGTGCAGGTGAGTTAAATGCTGTCATGGAATTAAGCCCAGGGTGATAGACACAGAGAAGAGATAACTAAATCAGACTAAAAGAGTCCTGGACTCATAGAAAGTGCTACCTGAGCTGAGTTTTGAAAAATTTTCTAGAAATACTTTAAAGGCTTTACAGAAGCCAGCTTATTTCAGTCAAAGAAAATAGTGGTAAAAATGCAAAGAGGAATTCAGTCATTACACCATTCAAGGGCTAGAGTGGGAGTGGCAAGAGATGTCTAGGTTATGAAAAAGGAAGATATTGAGGGTTTGGGGAGAAAAGCTATGGAGATCCATTGACATCAGATTAGAAAGATTATTTTGTTTATTAGTGAAGGAAGCTAAAAGGCAGATCATATCGGAGGCAAGAAGATCAGAAGATTGTTGCCTCCCTTGGGGAGGAAAAATAAGCTAAACAATCGGTAGTGACAATGTCACGGGGGTGGACGATGTGACAGCTGAGTGGTTAATTTCAATCTACCCTAACTTCTAGTATTTTCTTCTTGGGCTACTGGATGAAAATCAATCTTTTATCAAGATTGAAAATTTAGGAGGAGGGGGAAGCAGCTGGAAGAAAGAGGATGAGTTCATTATTGGCATCCGGAGTTTACAGTACCCGAGAGAATTCAGACAGTGCTCTCCCGGAGACATCTGGATATATGGGAGCGCCTTTGTGACAACTTGGGAACCATGAGTGCAAAAGAGGTAATTGAAACCATTGGTGTGACTGAGATCACCTGGGCTTTAAGCACAGAGTAGAGCAGTGTGTGAAGAGAGGACTCAGGGAAACACCAGCATTTGAGAAGCAAGCAGAGAAGGAATTGAGAATGAAGTTGAAAAGGCGCAGACAGTAGAGAGCACAGAAGCTGGCCAAAGTTAAAGGGGAACTAAATCTAGTGCATGGTATGGACATGTAATGCTTAATGTTCATTAAGGCATTCAAAATGTTCTGTCCCTGTGAACAAGTACATGCTGAATGATTATATAATTAAGCCTATTCTTGGTTATTAATGTGCCTTAAGGTTATTAATTTAAGGAATTGATGTTAATTTGGAAGAAAGTCTCCAGTGTAATACCTTTGGTCTTAGTATCTAATCTCCTGTTTCTTTTTGGCTTTTACTGTTTTAATCAATGCTTTGATTTGGGGCTCTATCTATATTGTTGATTTTTGTACCAAGATTATACACAGAATTTTATAATATGATTTTATGTGATACTTCTTACTTCAGGTTTTGTAAAATCAGAAAGCTGGGAAGAAGCCTTTTGAGTGGGGAAAGCAAAATTGAGATTCAAGATGATTTTGAAAGGCTAGAATAATGGGCAAACATAATTGTTTTAAATGTAGACTGTCCTCTTTGGCTTTGAAATTTAGGTGTTCAAGCATAAGATGAGGAAATCATGTTTAAAATTACTTTTGACACTGTAAATGTAAGTTTACTGCTAAAAGCAATGATGGAGTTGAGGGTGTCTTAGACTCTATTCATATGAGCAGAGTACTTGATTTATAGCAGATAAAATGTATCTTAGGTCAATAATTCAAATTCACTGACACAGGGAGGAGTTGACTTGAGGCATGAATTAGGAAGATGAACTGTTTGGGAAGCATGTTCAAATACTTGAGCGCTGATAAAAGGAATTAAGGATATTTAGCTTATCTATGACTTAGTGAGCTGTAAATACATAAATGTAGTCTTGTAGAGGAGGCATTGGTATACTAATTTAGAGGTCAAGAGGGTAGCAGACACAAGAAGGCTTTTTACTCTGAAAGCTGCAAGGCTCCTGCTTTGGACAGACTGTGAGTCTAAGTCACATATAAGAATGATGAGTTCTGGTTTATTGTGTTGAGACTGTTTCTCTGGTGGATTAAAAGACTGTTCAATGACTCCTTAAGGTTATATGCATTTCTATTGTAACAGGTGAGAACACACATCTTTATTTTTGGTGTTTTAGTTCTAGGGCGCATTCTTTCTTAATCTACCATCCTTAGCACTTTATTCTAAGATTGTTATACTATAAACATAAAACAATGACCTTGGTGTTTAACACTTTAAAATTGAGAGCAGAAAGAATTAGTAATTTGAAACGTGAGTTTAGCTTTTCTCTCTTGCTCAGACAGCTAAGGCACAGGCTAGGAAACATGAGTCTAGTACTGACAGCTATTTGGTAATTTTTGGGCATATTAGTAATGCATAGTAGGAAATAATGAGTCAAAATAGAGGTAGATGCTTAATCATATCCTAACTTGGTATGCTAGGGTTGTGCTTCCCTATCTTAAAGAGTAGGTAAACATTAGCATATTTACTCTAATCCTTTTCATGGTTTCATGTTTTATATTTGATCTTTTTAAAATTAAGAGCAATATGTAGGTTCTAGAAAAAAAAGAAACAATAAAAGCAGCCATAATCTTGTCAAATAAGGACACCATTCCTAACATTGGTATTTTTAATATGAACAATGACATAAAAATAATCAAATATAATTGTAAGTCATTTCATTTATTAATTAACTTATCCACCAAACTTGAATGAACTCTGTCCTGGTATTTTCCAGCTGTGTGTGTGTGTGTTTGTATGTGTGTGTGTATTATAATGTCTTATTTTATCTATAATATGTGGTTTATTATATATGGTTTATGGTATATACAAGCAGCATTTATTTGATTTCTTTTGGGCTATTTCTATATTATTGATTTTTGGACCAAGATTGCACACAGAGTTTTATAATATGATATTATATGTTACTTCTTTCTTTCAAAGATTTCTCAACTATTCTTATTCCATTTGGTTTTCCAGTTCAACTTCAGAATAATTTTGAAAAGTTAAAAAGTTAGAGGTTAAAAAAAATTAACTGGAAATTTCTCTTGTATTCTGTTAAATCTCTTCATTTATTTGGAAAAAAAAATTGTATCATAGCACAGTGTTTATACTCCTAAGTATTTTATGTTACTATTTTCTATGGCAGTTTTTTCCTATCATTTTACTTTATAATTTGTTTCCCCCTGATATGGTGTAAAGTCATTGTTTTTGGAAATTAATTGTATGTCTAGTTCATAACAAAGTAGTCTTGTTAACTCTAATATTTTGTCAGTTAATGGTCTTTGATTGTCTTCAGAAGAGGTATTATTTACTGAGTAGTTAAATGTGTGAAACACTTTACATGTACAAGAGTAATCCTCACAGTAATTCATACCTCTGCTTTTAGAGATGAGGAAATTGAAGCCGAAAAGTGATTAATATTTGCAGAAAGTGACAGAGCTAGTGAGCCATATGGATGGGATATGTCTGTCTTCAGAGACTTTTCACTAAACCTTGCTGCCTCCCATTCTGCCCCCACAGGACCCTACAGATCTATACTTAGAGCTCTCGACAGCTGCTTTTAAGATGCTATGTATTAAATCTTATTAAGTATATAAGCAGCTGTTTTCAAGTTTTTAATCCTTTATTCAGTCATGTTCAGATTATTTTTCTCAAAATAGTAATCCCTTCCTCAGGTTATAGAAATCCATCATTTTCTCCAAGGTAGATATTAGTGTTCCACATGGTTTAATAAGGAGAGTTCTCTCTCCTGTTGTTTTTTCCCTCATCCAGATGTGTGGGTAGCCATCAATTCTCTTCCCTCAAGGACCTGGTGTCCATGCACAGTGCCTAGTCCAAGTTCAGTTGTCTGGCAAATTTTCTTTCCATGCTGTGCTGATCAACTGAGGGGATCTCATCTTTACATGTTTCTTGTTTAGATTTTTTTCCCCTAGAACTTTAAAGTATCAAAGCTGTCGGTGGTTCTTCCATGATAAGCAACATTTGACAAGTGCTGGACCTAGCATGTGTTCTGCTTCTGCTTTTACCTGTACAACTCAGAATAAAGAATGGAGATGAAGTAAGTGGGAGCGAGGGATATGGTCTGATGACATCTCAAACCAGAAGTCTATATCACTTTAAAAATGAAAGGCCAAATTGTTTTCGAAAAACTGTATACTAAAGACAATTCAGAATAAAAATCAGTGGACCATCATCTGATCATTTTATAGCAGTTATTTTTTAAGAGTAATATTATTTCTTTCATTCACAATGCTTTATTCATTTCAGGATTATCACAACTATTTTATGTTTTTCTTATTACTACTACTTTACATGCACATCACAGTTATATGGGTCATTCTATGTATTTTAGACACATTAACTCATTAACAATTACTTGTTATCATTTTAAAGTGTTATTCACATATTTTATGGAAGTTTAAACAATTGCCTCAGTTTAAAAAAAATTGAAGTACACTAAACTACATATATTTGAAGTATACAATCTGGTCAGTTTTGACCTTTGTTTACACTCATGAAACCATCACTGTAACCACAATAGCCAATTCCTATACTTCCGGAGATTTCTTGCTGCTGCTTTTTATTCCAGATCTTCCTCCAACCCTTTCTCGAGGCATGGCACTGATCTGGCTTTCTGTTGCTACATATTCAATTACATTTTCTAAAATTTTATATAAATGGAATCACATGACAGGGACTCATTTTGGCCTGGATTTTTTTCTTAACTTAGCATAATGATTTTGAGATTGATTCACATTGTAGTGTTTATTAATGGTTTGTTCCTTCGTTTATTGCTGTGTGTCATTCCATTATATGTCTATACACCACATATGCGCTGCTATTTTTAACATAACATAATTCTAATCGTAACTCTTGATATTCTTAACTGCAATATGATAATGTAATCTATCAACATCAAAAACTCATTAGTGAGACCTTCAAATATGTTGTTTATAAAGTTCAGCAGCAGCAACTTGAAATGTAAGCACTAAATGGAATCTTGGCTTTCTGAGATATTCTGGGAGGCAATCTCATTTTCTGTTTCACTCAGTATTTAGTGCTGTTTCAGATTTATCTTGATTTTTGAAGAGCTGATCATTCAGTTAGGTACATTGGTGGTTGGAAATACTTCCACATACCTGCCTGTTTGCCTATAGATCATTTAATTGTCACTTAATGAATCCATGTCTCTCAGAGGCAGGTGAGAAAGGTGGACTGTCCACCACTCATGCAGAGGCTAAAATGAGGACCTTTTAAGTTTATAGTGACAAGCATTGGTATACTCTTGGGCTGTTGAGAGTAGTCTTTGTGTTCATTTGGAAGGACAATTAAATACAGGATTAGTTGAAATCATTTATGGAAATACAAATCCAGCAAGAAAGCTAAGTTTAGTTGTTTTTTTTTTTTTTTCTTTTTTGGTGGGAGATTGGTGGACTAATATGTTTACATTTAGAACAAGGTAAAAATTCTTTCTTTTAAAATGTAATATTTGTTAAGTTAACTTTGACAGATACAGAAAAAGACAAACTATTCTTAACCTGACCTCCTTTTCTACTAAGAAATTTTTCAAACATTCCCTTCAAAAATAAGGTCATAATCTTTGTTTTGTCAATTCTCTACTCTCTCTTCAAGTCACTGTAGTCTGGCTTTGATCCCAGTCATTTTCCTAAATCTCACATTATGGTTGTTGATCTAACTACTATCAATTTCTTTAAACCTCATCTTACTCTTTCTCTGCAGTGTTTGACCCTGTTTTTAGGCTATTCTGTTATTTTCAGAGATACTGAAATCTTGTGTCACTCAATCTTATATCCTTATTTCTTTAGCTAACTATTGTAACTGTTTTTTAAATGTTCAGTTATCCCAGATTTTTTGCTTTTAATCTTCTGTTTGCATTGTACATATTGTCTCTTAATGATTCTACCCATATCTATCTTCTTATTTTTCTATAAGTATAAGAAACAATACTTTTGGTAAACAATTTGAATACTTTGAAAAAAAAGATGGAATATCATATGGGAAACTGTTGCCAACATTTCCATCCAACTTTTTGTCTTTCCTACAGCCTTTTAAAAATGACTCTGAAATCCAATCTCTAGTGCTTTGTTCTCCAAGTTTCAAAAGCACATTTACAATTCCTTAAAAGACATGTCAAGCATGATGTGCTGGACTACTTTAAATTAAATACATCTCAAACCAAATTAATTATATTTTCCTTTTTCCTCAACTTGAAACTAGTTTTTCTTCTTTCATTTTTTGATAATGCTAGTTGACTTTATTAGTCTTCTTCTCATCTCTTTTTCTCATCTTTATATCTCATATCCAGTCAGTCATAAAATAAATCATTTTAACATGTATACCATTTTACCATGCAATTTTAAGTCACCTTTTAAATGTTCTTTTTTTCTTTACTCCCTTCCATTTTACCCCTCTCTTCTTATTCAGAAATCCAACCACAATTCCCAGTTTTGAGAGATTTTATGCACTTCCATCCTTACTGGCTTCTCTTATGGTCATATCTGAAAAGCCAACCTCTTAGTTCAGCTAACCTCTAATTATCATTCAAAGCCTGGATTAAATGTTCTTATTTGTGTCTGAGGTAACCTCTGCCCAGGAAGAATGAACCTGGGTCATGACACGTCCTATATTTGTTTTGATTTGTCCTGACAGGAGAAGCAGCCCAATGAAAGGACTCATTATGATTATTTTTAACAGTATGGAGAGCCACTTTTATGGAAAAATGTAATTTAGTCAGCAGACCTGAAACTAATGAGTAGATGTTATAGTGAGAAAGATCTTTGTTTTGATTTAAAAAGACAAACTGTAGCTTTTAAAGATGTGCACCAATGAAAAAGGTTTGCATTATATAAATTAGTTAACTTTTATGAATGGAAGTAAAAAGCAAAGACTAAATGGATTCATTTATTTAATCAACATTCATAGTGAATATTTAAAATTATTCATAAATATCAGTCAGCACATCCAGTCACTGTGCTGGAGGTACAAAGGGAAAATAAGAAAAACTCTTTTCTTTGAGGAATTTATAGTCTAACATTGTAGTTTCAACTTGGCTGCACATTAGAACCACAGACCAATAATTTATTTCCAATTTAGTAATATCTGAAGATAGGGTCTAGGAAATAGATTCTGGTGTGCAGCCAGGCTTAAGATTCACTTGTCTATTGGTTATTTTTCAAAGTTCCTTTTATTTAACACCTACTCTATGGCAGCCCATGTGATGCTCATTTACTCTTCCAACAAATATTTATTCAGCCCTTTTTTGTGTGTGTTTGTCCCTGGTCCAGGTACCAGGAATACAACATGAACAAAAACTGAGCTCCTGGGTCTCAGGAAGTTTATAAAATGGTAGAATATAGGCATTACACAAACAATGAAAAGTTATGATATGTCTAACTGAAAAATAAGGGAGGTGAGAAGACAAAGAGGGTGTCTACCTAAAAGGTCAGGAAAGGACATTTGACACTGTGGCTCTTGAGCAGTGCCAGAAAGAAAAGAGGGTTTAAGCCATGTAGGTATCTGGGGGAAGGGCTTCCATGCACAGGGAATAAGGAGAACAAAGGTCTGGAAAGAGCATGTGCTTTAAAAAAGAGTGACCTGCTGTGAACTGAGTAGAATGATTGTGGGGGGAAACACCAGAAGATGTTAACATAGACGTCACAGGTGGATGGGGATGGCAGATCATATGGTGCTTTTGGAGCATGTTAAAGACATACATTGTAAATGAGATGAGAACTGTGTAAGGTTTTAAATGTAGAAATTAAAAACTCAGTCTGGCTACTTTATGGAAATAGGTACTGACGGCACTGGTGAAAATCTTAGGTTATTACAGTAATCTAGGTGAACATTAGAGCATCTCAGATGAAGATTTAGGAGTGAAGTGTGAGAAGCAATTTAATTCTGTATATATTTTTATATAAAATATTTTTATTTACTTTGAAAGCGATGATAGACTTTAATAAGATCTCTAGGAGAGTGACTTTAGCTGGGAAAGAAGGTCAAGGACCAAGGGCTAAGGCACATCAGGATAGCTAGAATAGTGGATCGAGGAGAATGGTGCCCCAGAGGCCAAAAAAAGAAAGTGTTGAAGGAGCAGAGAGTGATGAGTGGAATCAAACATCATTTTTAGTTCTAGTGAGAGGAGTGTTGAGAATTGATGTTTGGATTTTGTGAGGTGGCGGTCATCAGTGATCATGAAAAGAGTAGTTTTGATTGAGTGGTGGCAGTAATAACCTGCTTGGAGTGGGTTCAGGAGAGAAAAAGAAAGGAGGCAGACAGAAAGAGAACATTCTTTGAAGGAGCTTTGCTTGTAAAGAAAGAAGAGAAAGTGGCAGAAGCTGAGTGGGGAGTGCAAATGGTTACTTGGTGACACAGTGCTGAACGAATTATACTTTGTTTCCTTCCACCTGTAAGATTTTGATCTAAGATTTTGTCTGGATTCATTTTTATTTATTGTACTTTATGTGTGAATTTCTTAAAATGAGGTATACCTATAATTTTGTATCCTGCTTAATTTGAGATTTAAAAAAATAATTTTTGGCTGTTTTATTTTTATCACATTACTGCCCCACTTTTGTGTTAATTTTCTAGGGCTGCTGTAACAGAGTACCATAAACTAAGGGCCTTAAAGAGAAGAAATTTAATGTCTCACAGTTTTGGAGACCAGATGTCCAAAGTCAAGGTGTCAGCAGGATTGGTTCCTTCCATGTATGGTTAGGATCTGTTCCAGGACTCTCTCCTTGACTTGTAGATGGCTGCCTTCTGCCTGTGCCTCTTCACATCTGTCTTCCCTCTAGGTTTGTCTCTGTGTGCAAGTTTCCATCTTTTATAAGGACATCAATCTTATTGGATTTGGTCCCACCCTAGTGATCTCATTTTAACTTGATTGCTTCGTAGAGATTCTGTCTCCAAATAAGGTTTTCTGAGGTACTGTGGGTGAGGACTTAACATGTCACTTTTGGATGGACATAACATAATCACAGGCTCATTTTTGAAGTTTTACTCCACTAGCACTTAAAATGAAATAAACTACCTTTTTTGAAAAGAAATATAAAACAAGATCGAGAGGTAGGTGGTTTCTTAGTACTTTATGTGGACTTGAGGTCAGACTTTTCATTTACTCTGTTTAAAATAATACAAGCAAGCTAGAAGATGAGAACTCTGCCTGCCTTGGGAAGAAAACTGGATAAAGAGCCTTCTCTAGGAAAATGCCTGCATTAAATACATCACATGTAAATATATTAAATATACCATATCCCTGGTCCTATTAAGAAGACGGAAAAGTCTAGTTCTAAATAAAGGCCAACATCTGACCCCATGGTGTATCATCCTTCTTACAGAGAAATAAATTGTTTGCTAGAAGATTTTGTTGTTGCACCAATAAAAAGCATTATAGAAATTAGCTCATAGTTATCTATCTAGGTGTATGAGTCAAGGAAATGTTTCCAGAAAATTTCTGGCTGACTTGTTGACTCTAATGAGTTGTTTCTTCTCCAGCATCAGGTTTTAGTTGTAATATAGGCCATTAAGATGGATTCTCATGAAACAGTGTGTGACTGTAATAGATTTTATTTGGGAACTGTTAAATGCAGATCATGACTAATGATGGTAGTTGTCAGCACCTGAACTTATTAGCTCTAAATTGTTAGCTCAGCAAGAGAGAAATGTAAATTATGTAGTAGCAACTATTTTTGTGGACTTCGATTCCTTTACGGTATCACAGCAGAATACAATGCTTCATAATGAAGAAAACATCTGTGGTAAAATTTAGTATGTAATAGAATACTTATTTGGATATTTTTAGAATTGCTTTCTGGCTTAAAAACCACCTTTGACGATACCCTAAAAGAACCACTGAGTAAGTTTCTTGGAGACAGCTTTTATTTTTAAATTTTATTTGGCTGAAGTTAAAAAATATTCGTAATGTTTAACTTTAAGCATTAAAAATATAACTGAATAAGAAAGCTAATTCTCCTCTAGTGTAAAATAACAAACATATTTCAGTGGGTTTACCACATTTGAAGCCTGGCAGTAGTTCAAATAGTAACCATAATAAAGCGGACAATTTGTTATGATGGATTCTTGTCCTGGCATCAGAGTCTACCTCACTGATGGTCATGCATCAGTGAAATCTGAATTCAGTATTCCTTTGTATTCATGAAATCACAACCTTTCCAGCTTCTCCCCTTACTTTCTGTAGAGGCATATTTTTTTTAGTTATTTTTTTTTAAGCGACTGTACTGATGAAATACAAAGAGCATATGGAGGCAGATATATGCGTAGGTCTTGATTTTATGTTTTGGTAGACTAGTTTATTTAAGCAAATACGGCAGGAGAAAATGTTTGTGGAAGGTTTTCTTTTATACCAGCTGCTGCCTCTTCTCTTTCTTGGCTGGCCTGCCAGAAATACGTACCTTTATTCTTATACCATTTGACAAAAATTTCCAATTGACATTTTTTCAGTGAATTAATTACCTCTTTGAAAAACGCAATGTATGTCTGACATATGTATTTTAAGGTGCTTCGGATTTTTGAATAGTTTTGCTCAAATTTTGTTTGAAATAAGTTGTTTTTATTTATTACAGTGATTTAATGATAGAAGCTTAATGTTTTGTAAAAATTGGAGAGTCAACCTTAGTTTACAACAACTTTAAAAGCATATAGTCCAATTTTAATTATTCTGGAGAAAAGTTTTATTATTATCATTATTTTGGGGGCATTAATGAACTGATAGAAGAGGTGATGATTAATTACGTATGAATACCTCAGAGTGTGGTGTGATGGGCTTTTTGACCAGGGAGGCAGAGACCCAGTTATGGGGTTTCTTGTTGCTAATTGTTTTTGTGACACAGTGTGTAACTTCCATTCTCTTGTACTCTCTCTTCATTTGGAAAAGCAAAAAGTTGGTTTAGAAAATCTGTAAAGTCTTTTCCAACCTCAACATTTTCCTTCCCTCCTTCCTTCCTTCCCTCCTTCCTTCCTTCCCTCCCTTCCTCCCTCCCTTCCTCCCTCCCTCCCTCCCTCCCTCCTTCCCTCCCTTTCTCTTCTTTCCTTCATTGATTTTTTCCTTCCCTTTCCTTTTACTTTCTTTTTTTCAGAGGAAGGAGGTAGGCTGGAATGAAGGCATAGAGGCAAGCAGGAATGAAAAGAGGAGGAAGGGACGTTTATTAATTTGTTTATTTTGGTTGCTCCCCCTGGCCCTAGGGTGTGAACTCAGGTCTTTGGATTTTTTACATGGACTATGCTGGAGCTACAGACTTAACACCTAATCTACCAGGGCATTGACTTTCTTCTTTCTAATTGTGTATTTTTAGGGATAGAGGGGCTATAGCTAGATAATTATCTTTAGTTCTTTCTGCTTCTTTTTAGAAATGAGATTATCAGGAACGTAGAAATTTAGATTGGGTGTCTTTTTAAATTTAATACAGGAAATCAAAAGTTTTCATTATAAAGGCATTGTTTATCTTTGTACTTTTCTCTGTGGCAATTCATCTTCCTCTTATTTTCTTGACTGTGGAAAACAAATTTAGGAGGGTCAGTGGGAGAAGAAGTCTAGATTTGCTTCTCTTTACTCTTGTTAGGAAGTTGCTATTTTTGTTGTTTCTTGTTGAGGGTAAGCTTTTGGAATGGAGTTTCTATTCTTCTGACCCTGCCTAGTTTGCCGTTTTGAAATTTAGAAAATCTTTTACTATTGGTATTTGCTGAATGATTACTCGCCTTGCTGGCAGTCTGCCTTTTTTTCATGGACATTAAGAGCCCACCTTGTGTAACTGCGGGTCTAGAGAAGTGATAGATCCAGAATCTCAGAATAGTCCTGTGATTTGGTGTGGGGGATGCTTCAGTAGGGCCAATTGTTACATAATTGACAAAAGCGATTACAACTTTAATTGTACATTATTTGAGTATTCGCCTCTGTTTTCAGTTATTTTTATCTTGTGTCCCCTTCTTTGCTAGTTGTAGAGCTTTCTAGCCTATACCTTTATATTTTTATCAGTGATGAATAATCTCATTTTGAAAACAAAGACTTGGTTTAGGGCTTACATAGTCCTACACACATAATTATAAGCTTATACAACAGTTTGTTAGTTTTTGAGAAATGACTATCTCCACTGTTTGAAGATTAAGAAGATTTTTTTACCTGTTTGCTTTTTTATGTATTTAGATTTGTCTCAGGTTTCAGTGTCACAGAGAATCATAAGCACAGACAAGTGTACACCACTAATTTAGGAGAGACATGAGAAGGTGAAGGTAATCGCGCTTTCAGAGAGAGTTTTGTTTCTCGTACAGGAAACTGCTGCTGTTATTTCCAATGCTTTAATTACAAAACCGGCCAATTCAGGGCAACTAACAAATAATTCACTTTCAGAAAGCCAGTTGTGTAAAGAGCGCAATCTGAAATATGAAATAGAGATATTCTGATTTTTGAAGGATTTGACACAAAATGCTTTTAAAATACAATGCTTTTATAGTTGTTAGGGAGGAATTAAAGACTGTTAGTTGAAAAAGCTAGGCAGATAGTAGGAAAGAAATGATATGAAAATTGGTGTCAAATAACTTCTAAAGCTGATAACTGTGTCTAATTGGGAGAAACCCTTTAGATATCATGTTACAGTTTACAATCAATTTTGTCATCACAGATTTTGATAGATAACACTGATAAAGTTTGTTTTGGTAAAATATTTGAGTAAAATAAGCATTTTTGCATATATTGCAAACATTTATGAAAGTGTAAAAGCAGACTTTATAATATGCTATAAGGTTATTTCCTAGCAATAGAGACTGTCAATTAACATGCATTAATACGATCATTAGTATGGTATTCATTTATAGCCATAACAGTTACTTTCTTTTTTTCCTTTCCAGTGCACTGCTACTTTTTAACATCTTTTTTTTTTTAACACTTTATTGAGGTAGACAGGATATTAAAAAACTGCACATTTTAAGGCCTAAAGTTAGATGAGTTTGTGCATAAGCATACATCTCTTAAACCAACACCACAAGTAATAAACATATTCATTACCTCCAAAATTTTCCTTGTATAGCAGTTGCTTTCTGAAGTGAATCAAAAAATGTTTAGTTTATTGGCAATTTTTTTTCTGTTTTCTCATGTAAATATAATTTTGTATTATAGGAACCAAGAGCTTACTAATTACGGTAGATTAAAAAAAGTTTGCCAATTTCTTAGATTAAATAACTTGTATAAAAGTTCGAATTTTAAAAATATACCATGTTTGCTTCACTTTATCCAGCAACCATTATGGGCCATCATATTTTTTATTATATCTTTAAACTTCATGTTTTTTTTACCACATTTCCGTGTTTGTATATATAAATGTAGTAGATAGAATATGACATTAGTGTGCTTGAAATTCTGGAAGTAAACCTTTGTTCAACCAGCCTTTAGTTTCTTAGAGCTACATCTTAACCAAATCCAGTATTAGGAGATAATTATCTGAAAACATCATTTATTTAAGCCATATACAACTTTTATTACTGGAAGTGTCATGTATTAAAGCACAGAAACTTTACCATATACAGTTAAATTCTCATTATTGGAGGTAGTTTAGATCTGTAAATTTTCTTCAAAATTGAATTAACAATACTGAACCTTTCTTTGCTCCTGGGGGAAATAAAATAATTTTTGGTCACAACATTTTTATCAACCAATCAGAACACAACTTTATTTTGTGTATGTTTCTGCTTAAAGACGGGTTATTTAATATATTTTGTTAATTCATTAATATCACCATTAACTCAGGTATGAAGGAAGCTTATTTGATACAGGTGTTTTCTCTGTAAAGCTCATTACAACCTTCTAGGAACAGTAACTAGCACTTTGGCACTATACATGGGGATCATTTTAAAGGGCAAAATCATCCACACACAGCAAGAAAAATGGCACAAAATATTCAATGAAAAGGACATTCATTTGCCGTATGAGAGTGGGGTTTAGGAAGGCAGAAGTCTTGTTTAACTTCAGCTGGGAATATGCTTGTTGAGTGACTCAAATATTTTGTAGCTCCGTGCATGATGGCAAAAGTACTGTGGCTATTGATTTTGGGATTACAGATGTATTTCAGCCAGTAGGAGAATTTGAAATACGGAATCTGCAAATAATAATAATATGTTGTAGCTGTTTTTGGTAGAAGTTTTTCTAAAATGAAATATAATTGAACCTAATTTGACTTTTGTCTGGATGCAATGGAGATATGTGTGTGAAGATCATCGAATATGAATTGAGTCTGTCATTGCTTCTTTAGTGTGTCTGACTACACCCGTGTGCCTAGTAGTTCTCCATAATCTTTTCTACCTCCTCGTTCTTCTTCGCTCCATCTGGGCTGTTCTCTCTTACATCGTCCTTCCTTTTCTTGTGGTTCCTAGTCTATAATCTACTCTAATGTAGGAAAAATCTGGAGATTTTAGGAGAAAACAGAAAACCATGTTCAGTGATTAAGAATAGGTTCTGTATCTGTGTTGTGCTAAGTACATTTTAGCATGAGAGAAAATTTAGTATATTACCTCTGTGGCAATTATTTGTCTTCTGACCCAGAGGTCTTTGTTTTATTAACATTTTTATTTCCATGCTAAATGAGGTGTTTTTTGAGTGCCCGAGAATATGCCATTAAATCAGCAGGACGATCACTGAAACTTGGGTTAATACTTGAGTTTTATTATTTTCTTTTGGGTTTGTAAATAAACTCTGATAGAAAGTTAACTGTTGCTAGTAATTTTTGCATATATTCCTGCTTAAAGGTGCATTATCTTTGTAAGATTGAAAGCTGAGGCATGGAAGCATAAGCAAAATACCTTTGAGTAAAGAGCAAAACTGTTGAAGTTTGCCACTACTTCTTTGTGTTCTGTTTGATGTCATCATTACCGTATTTGCATAATTTTGTGCTTTATTTCCTTTCTCTTCAAGCCAGATTTAACATTTTTTGTGGTCAATTTTCTAGAGGATTTTTTAGTCATTAAATCTCTTGGGTTTTAGTCTAGTGATATACTCCCTGATTCATTCAGAAGCAGCAGCAGGCTGTGCAAATTCTCTTCTAAGAACAGTTATACATCTAAAGCTATCTTCTGCCAAAGACCCATTTCAGATATGACTTGCTATATTTTGTTCATTCCAGCTGGAATGTTCCTTTAATCCCTGCCTGCATTAGATTTAGCTCCATCATATTTTTGTTGTGGTACAGTGTCTATTCATACATGTTCTGAATACAGAATGATCACTTAGAATAAAGAGATATAATTGAATAAAAACTTGCTGATTGCATGTAGTAAATGTAGCTCTTTAACATTTAATGTCGTAGTCACTTGCTGCTTGTAGCTATGACCACTGAAGTGTTTCTATTCCAAACTGAGATGCACTGTATATATGATACATATTGACTATGGATGACTTAGTCTAAATAAAATTATGTAATTTCCCATATTAATGTTAATATGATTTCATATTTAAATATGAGGTAAAATTTTATCATTGAAATTAATTTTACATGTTTCTTTTACTTTTTTTTTTTTTTAAATCCCCTACCCTGGGTTTTAAACCTGGGTCCTTGGGCTTTACATGGTCAGCACCTTATCCACCTCAGTTGCTTGAGTCACAAGGGTGTACCTCTTTTTACCTTTTTTTATATGGCTGTTAGAAATCTTAACATTGTGTATGTGATATGCATTATAGTGTACATTGCATTTCAGTTGGATAATAAGCTGTATATAGCTGGTGTAGATGTTATTCTGGATGGTTCCTTAATGGCCCACCAACCACACTTTTTATTAGAGGTGGTTGTCATGCATTTCTGTGAAATCTCCCAGAATACCAAATTAGGAGAAGTTGAAATATGAGATCATTTTTTTTTATTTGATAAAGTTAAGTCAATTGGGAATTTTAAGAACTCACTGAAACTGAAAAATTATATTGAAAATTTGCAAAGAGGAGTTTGAAATAAATGTTAGTAATCCTTGTTCTAGTAGTTCTTTTGAAATTTATTACTGTCAGTCAATAAGAACAAATTATTAAATTACCAAAGTGTTCAACAGTAATATGAGTATAAAAATTGGATGCTGTTGAATCTGCCACAGGTGGATTTAATACAGGAAATTTTTATCCTTTATTAAATTTCTTGATATGGCGTCAAGTACTTTGTTTATTTGCAAACTTGTTTTGTAGTGGTACTTTTAAAAGTTCTTTATTATGAAAACAACATTTCATCCATGTACACTTGGACAATGGGACAATGCAAAATCATTTGTGTGTGTGTATATATATATATATATATATATATATACACCTAATTTTATAATGTGTATCACGATTGACTCTACATTCCATATACTGTATACACTAGCATAGCCTTTTAACTGACTGATTAGTGTAAGAACCTATATGTAGCAATGGAGATCAGTCTTTAATATTTGCTGGTGAATTTAATGCACTGTACGATGTAGTGGATGAAAAATTATTTGTAATTTAAAAAAGAAAAGACTCACTTTCTCTTATAAAGGAAAACAGTATATTCTGGCTCTGAAATAATGTTGTTCTAGTGATAACTATGGTGCTCTTTGTGATTTTTTTCCCTCAAAGAACTATTTTGACTTTTATGATATCTTCTTAACATTTTGATATGTTGTCTGTTTGGATTTCTCTTTGTTCCGTGGGATTGGTTTTAGATTTGGTTGATTTTACTAGGTAAAAACATAACTTTTTACAAAATATTTGATCGTTTAATTTCTTATCCATCAGAACTGATCAGCTTGGATACTTTGTTTGCGCTTAGTATTCTTTAAAATGTCACCAGGTAGAAGCTTTTCCTTTTTTTTTTTTTTTTTAGGTCAAAGAAAGTGGATCTTAAAGCAAGTTATATTTGGCCAGTTTCTTTCTTTGATTCAGTAATTTGATTTTATTGATGTTCCCTCCACCCCACTTGTCACTGACCCTCACTCAGGAACACTTATTCTCTCCTTTCTTTTTAGGAGGCCTGGATAACTGCATCTATTATGTTTAGGTTTATTCCTTTCATTAATAAGATATTGCAGTTGGAAAATAGAAGGTATTCTTGCAGGTGAATAGTTTTTGAACTCTGCTGGTCCTACTCATTGCTTTATTATGTTTTAGAATAATTGCTACCACTGAATGCATATTTGGTTACAGTGAATTTATGCTCTGCCTTTGTATGAATTAAAAGAAGAGTTAATCCCTTCCCTGTGGGCCTAACTTTCACCAAGGCACATGACTTTGGTGCAATGTGTTTGGAGTTTAAGATTCAACTCATCCCACTCAAGGGCATTCATTTATACAACGTTCAAACTACACAGCCAGCAAGGATTCCCTTTGGAGTGTCTTACAAACATCTAATTTAATCTGTCTGAATTTTATATCTGCCAAAGCATTAAAGTCAACTGCAATTATTTATTTTGTTAGAAATAGTTATTTGTATTTACATTCATGATTTTTATTTCCACAGACAAGGAAACTGAAATTCTGAGAGGCCAAGTAACATGTGTGGCGATGCTTAGCTGCAAATGGTGGAGGAGTCACAGGTTGATTGGTATTGCTCTGTGGTTTAACTGCCATGATCTAATTTCTATGCTAGTTTTATGGTCAGAAGTTAAGATAGATAATCCATAGTCATGGGTTGTATGTAATTATAGAATGTAGTAAGGTTAATAGAATCTATATGATTTCTTCATGCTTCCTTGGTTTGACAACTTAAAAGAGTTGTTAGGTAGTGTTTTATATAGCATTTTCATTGGCTTTACATTCATAAATTGTAGTAGCACCTTCTGTGGATTGTGTGGCTTATGTGCTAATATTATCCCTAGAGAAACAGTAAAGACAGTAACAGAATGATACTTTCTTCTACTCTAAGGTTCATCTCTTCTGTCATCTCCTAAAAACAGGAATGTCTTCGTGTTTCAAACGTAAAATATTCTTGGTAGCTTTCAGTAGAAATATTAGAAGTATAATAACAAATTGTTTAGCTTTTTTCCCAGACACATGTGAAAGTATACTTATCTTAACCCTGTGCAGCCTGTCATCTTAGTTTTATATTAGTATGAATGCAAATGAAAGCTGTAAATGGTACTTGTAATACTATGTCTCCACTACCTACCTTGGAGCTTTTTTTTTCTCCATTTATAGCTATACAATCAGCTTAGCACTATTTAAATGCCATTTTCAAAGATTTCTGACTACAAAGATGGTAAAACTATTAATGGGCTTAGAAAGTATCAAGACTCTTGCTTTCGTCACCAACACCATGTGCCGCCCCAACCTTGGGAAGAATGTATATTTTTATAAGAACATGTAGGGGATATTAAGTATAAATTCCACTTTGAAGTTTGACAGTAGCCACAGGCCCAGATTTTATTTCTGAATCTAGAAAGAAAAATCTTCTGGAGAAATGAAATGCTTGACTCGGACTTTTTTCTTCTTTTTGTCAATGAGTTTACCTCAAAAAAAGCTTCAAAGATAGTGTTTATTAAAAAAAATTTTATACACTGAGATTTTAAAGGCTGATGTTTAGAGCTTTCCTGGGTTTATTGGAGAAAAACCAAAGAATCAATAAATCTATACAAATATCTTCATTCTAGGGTGGTGAGTGTTAATAGGCGCTTTTAAAATGTACTTAGAAAATGCTTTGAGAGCACACTTGTTGTTTGCTAGCTTGGCAATCTGTGGTTACTTTGAGCCTTTTTATGGCAGGAGGTTAGCAGGCAAGAGAATGGGTATAGACTTTATTCCTGTTCTCCTGGGATACAAGATTATTCTCTTGCCTGACTTTCTGCATGAAATAGCAGTTCCTTTTTCATCCTTCTTTATTCCAGAGCACTGGGGTGCTTCACTGACTACATAAATTCATACCCCTCTGAAATTCAGAGCTCCTAATGATGTCGTCATCTCCCTCCCTCCATTCCTCCCTCCCATCCTTTTCTTTCATTCAAAGGAGAGGTAAAGGATGGAATGAAGCCTAGTAGGCAGGCAGGAAGAGAGAGGAAGAAGTGCTTTATGTATGTTATTTAGTTGTTCATCTTGGTTCCCCTGCCCTCTCCCTCTGCTCCTGCCTCCCCCAGTCCATTGCCCCTCTGGTCTTGGGGGACCTTGGGAATGTGTGTGTGCTGCTCCTGGTGTACGAAGCCACTAGACCACCAGGGCATGCCCACACTCTTTTCTCGTCCTTTCTCCTGCTGTTCCTTCACATACTGTTTCTCCAGCCAGTTGTCTCACGGTTCCTACAGGAAACTCCTCGGTTTGTTCCTCATTGCTGTTCTCCATGTCTCTTCTGTGTGTAACATCTTCATGCTCTAAACCCTGCTTGTAGTATGTGTGTCGAAAGTCTACCCGTAGTTTAAATCTCTGTTTCCTCTGTGAAGCCACCCTGGCATCTCATTGCAGAGGTGATTACTCTCACTGCCTACCAGTTAAACTTGTAACTTTATTGTAAAAATGGTCATAATTAATCTCACATGCTAGCTATTTGAATTTGCATTTTATCTATCCTATGATGAAGGTAAATGCTCGGGTCTTATAGGTTCTTTTTATTTCTCAGCAATGCTTAACAAAAATTAGGGATGCAAATGTTTTTTGAATTCACGAATCAGTTAATTTAGGATTTTTTTCCTTCTAAGGATCCTAAATTCAGTGTACTTGTGTATTGTTTTGGTTTTTCCAATTATTATATAGCCTTTCTATAGCTTACTCATATTTCTCAGATTACTTTAAAATTTTAAACTTACAGAAAAGTTGCAAGGATAGTACCAGTACATTCTTTACCTTCTTTCACTGATTGTTTATATATTCTACTTCATTTGCTTTATTGTCTCTTTCAGCCACCCCCGCCCTGAATTACTGAAGAAATTGAAGAGTAACTTTGAAATATTGTGTCCCTTTCCTAAGAACAAGATCGTTCTGTGGCACAACCATAATATAATGACCAAAACTGAATATTTTATATTGATACTTTATTTCTATCCAATCTACGATTCATGAGTTGTTCAATTAATTACCTTTATAGCTATTTTTTTTCCATAGACCAAAACATAGTCTAGGATCCCACTTTGCATTTTGTCATGTCTTTTGAGCCTTTTCCACTCTGGAGCAGTTCCTCTAGTCTTTCTTGATTTTGATATTTCTAAAGAGTGAGTACAGTACCTGCTGTTTTGGAGACTGTTCCTTAAGTTGGGTTTGTGGGCTGCTTCTTGATGATTAGAGGTTTTATGTTTTTGACCCCAAATAACATGTGTAATATTGTGTTCTTCCCCATATATATCAGGAGACATATTAATTTTTCAAAGTATTGATCCATTTATTTTTTGTTTCTCTACAATGCTGTTTTGATGACAGTAACTCTATAGTATAGTTTGAAGTCAGGGAGTATGATTTCTTCATTATTAATTTTCTTGAGAATAGCTTTGCCTATTTGAAGCATTTTGTGGTTCCATAGAAACATCAGTACTCTTTGTTCAATTTCCTTGAAAAATGTCCCTGGGACTTTGACAGAAATTGCAATTAATCTTTAGATTGCTTTGAATTTTTACCAGTAACGATGGTGTTAACTTTGATCATTTCATTAAATTTGCCAGGAACTTCCACTACAAAATTACTATGATTTGTGGGCAATACATTTAGCCTACATAAATATCCTGGTCCTCATCAAACTTTGAACCACCAGTTTTAATAATTATTACAAAATTAATAATTAGTTAACAGTTATTATTTATAACATCGTTATTCTTTCTGTGGTTACTGGTTGACCTTACGTTGTAAAGAATATTTTTCTTATTTATTTTAATAAGAACTGATAGATTCTTTTACATATTTTTCTCTTTTTATTACATTAATTTTGATTTTGCACACTAAAATAAACTCATACATATAGGTTCCCCATGTGCAATTTCCCCATTCCTCAGATATATGTCAACACACCATGCCCTCCACAAATCACCAAGTAAAGTTCTTTACCATTGTCCAGTGGGCTCTGCTACCACCTGACCCCCTCACTCCATCCCATTCCTTTTATATATTGTTTTCCTTTTTTAAAAAGGATTCGTACTTTAGTCATTAATTTTTATTTATTTAGTTGCACACATTGAGATTAAACCAATTAAAATTCTTTTAAAATTCTTAGTACTATGTCACTTTAACCTGTCTTGTTTATTTTTTGAAAATTTTCTCACTTTCTGATACAAGTTGTTCAAGGCTTATTGGGTAATACTTTTTGTGCTCCTTGAATTAGTATTTTCTCCAAGGAACCCTGATTCATTTAGTGGAGGGGGTGGTATTTAGAAACTAAGATCTGGGAGCCAAGCTTGTTTGTTCTTGTGGGTGTCATTTTTCCCTAGATTATTTTAGTAGACAAAACTAGAAACTATGTACTTATGTGTCTACATATTTGTGCACATATATATCTTATTAGTTCTATAGCTTTATGATCTTATTAAAAACTATAAGTTTGCATTAGTGACTGCCAGTCAAACACCACAGGGTACTATCTTATATTATCTCCTTTCTATATTTGTAACTCCCATCTTCAAAATTGAGAAATCTGATTTTGAACATTCATTTTGTACTCAGTTTCTTAGGTCCAGAATATAGAAAATGTAGAAATATAGAATACAGAAAATAGTTTCAGATTTGTTAGTCCATACCACTGCAAAAACCAAACCTATTAACTAGAGTTCAGTATTTCTTTATTTTTTTGAGGTACAATTCACATGCAGTCAACAGCAAACATCTTAAGTGTACAGTTTGAATTTTGACAAATACATGTAACTTGGTGATACATATCTATCAAGGCAGAATACTTCTGGTGCCCTGGTAGAGTAGTAGTTAGGTGCAGTTCACATATATTCCCAAGATCCTGGGGCCAGTGGGGACAACCAAGATGAACAACTGTAGAGAGCAAATAGAATACTTCTTCCTTTTCTCTCTTCCTGTCTACCTGCCTTTGTTTACCTTCATTCCTGTCTGCACCTTTCTTTAAAGAAAAACAGATTCCATCACTTAGAAAGCTCTCGTGTTCCTTTCCAGTTAGTTTTCTTTCCACCCTTGGTGCCAGGAGGAAATAACTTTCCTCAGTCTTAACTATTGTTTAGTTTTGTTAGTTCTAGAATTTTATTGTAAATGGAATTATACAGTATATAGTTATTTTTGTGTGTGTGTGTCTGGCTTTTTTTACCTACTGTTACGTTTTTAGGTTCATTCACATTGTTATCTCTATCAGCAATTTGTTCCTTTTTATTGTTTAGCCATATTCTTTTGTGTAATTATACCACAATTTGTTCATCTCTTATTCTGTCGATGGATATTAAGGTTGGTTCCAGTTTTTAGCTACTGTGAATAAAATGACTGAATTTTTTTCACATGTCTCTTGTGGGCGTTTTGTTTCAATATTTTTGGAATTAAATCTTAGGAGTAGAATGACTGAACCATTGTTAGGTGTTTATCTAGCAAGTGTAACAAACTGCCAAATGTGTTGTAAAGTGGTTGTATCATTATTCAGTTACACGTCATTGTCGACCGTCTTGAGTTTTCATTGTTTTTAATTGTATTCTAGTGGAGGTGTAGAGTACGGCATTGAGATTTTAATTTGTGTTTTCCCGGTGATCATTGATGAAATCACTTTTTAAATGTGTATATTGCTCATTTGTATATTTCTTTGTGAAGATTTCTTGTGCCAATTTTCAGTTTGTTTTTCTTTTCATTACTGAACTACAGAAGTCTTTAGGTATTCTAAATGTGAATTCTTTGTCAGAATTAGGTGGTCACAGTATTTTCTCTCAGTCTGACTTGCCTAATCTTTTTTCTTAGTGTTATCTTTTGTTGAGCAGGAATTTAACCTTTCAGTCAGGTCTAATTTACCTTTTTTCTTCTTTTATAATTGCTGCCCATTTTATCCAAAGAAATCTTTACCTACTTGATATAAGATATTATTCTGCTTTCTAAATGTTTCATAGTTTTAACTTTAAAATTTAGGTCTACGATCTATCTTGAATTATGTTTTTGTAGAGGCATGGCAAAAGTGGCGAGGTTTATTTATTTTTCCGTGTGGATATTCAATTGCTGATGTGCCACTAGTTAAAAAAACTCCCCATTTAATTATTTAGTCACCATTTGGGAAACAGTTGCTCATTAAGTGAGAATAATTGAATGATTTAAATTATAAGCATGACTATACTTTTTATGGAACTGTCACTTCATATTTTAAGCAGCATTCATAAAAACTTTCACTCAGTTTTTACCTAGATGAGAATTTGTTGTGGTTCGACAGCCCTCTCCTTCACATGCCAGGATAAAATGGTTTATGTTTTGCCCTCAGGTGAAACCTGTGACGAGGGTCTAGCGTATGAACTTCTGCATCATTCAACATTGTCCTGTTGCCAATACCGCCGATGTAATTTCTTTTTCACCCTCTTTAGGAAATAAAGACTTTAAGAATGTAGTAAATCAGTCTTTGGTTTTTCTCAAAGCATTATATGCCAACATGCTTCTAGTAAATATAAGAAAGGCAACTGCTACGATTTTCTTTCTTGGCTGTTTATCTATTTAGTGTATACGCAGTGAGCTGCTACTAGAAGCTGTCTCACTGTGGGCCCACAGGATGAACGATAACTGACTTTTTTTGTGATCACATTTCATAAACCTGTGGCAACATTTTAGAGCATAGAGGTAGTGGAAATTTACCATAATGAGTACCTGCGCTCAGCCCATAAAATATGCACACACATGTGCACGCACACATATCCTGCTCTTGAAAGAACTGGGAAGCTGCCTTGGAGATCTCATTACTGGTGGCTCTGGGCTGTTGCAGAGTGGAATCGTAGCTCTCTGGACTGCCTACTGTTTAGGATTCATATTCCCAAGGTTAGCAGTTTTTCTTTTTTCTTTTTTGTTATCTACTAGTTAGCCTTTGGAGGAAAATATTTGAAATTGTTTCATTTTTCTGCTTTTAGACCTTTCATGCATAGCAGTTTTAGGGTTTCCTCTCCCATTAATATGTCCCGTGTTCTTCATGTAAGAATGCACTCTCTATAATTAGGTATGTTGCTGATGATAGGCCTCCAGTAGCCATCAGCCTGCGACCTTGATGGTATGTGTTAGGGAAAAATGTGTTGCGTGACTGTTGTTATCTCTAATCCACTGCAGCTAAGCAAGAATGTGGCAGATGACAGAGCAGGCAGGTCCAGGCTTCCCAGGAAGAGTTACTTTCTGGAGCATGTTGTGTACAATGGCTTGTCAAAGATGCTTAGTTTGTGGTGGGAGCTCTGCATGGCTGACAAGGCAGCAGCTTATGTTTGAAATGAGGACATGTATTGAATTTGTATTAGCTTCTTTTGTAAGGCAAAGTGCAAGTACATAATGAAATAAGTAACGTGTAGAGAAACATTGATTTTTTGTTTCATACTGGGGCCTAGAGGCCAGGCCCGCTCTCTGACTGGTGTTCAGCTGGGGACTGATCTTTAGCCTGCAGATATTTTGCATTCATTTTGGAAACAAGCATATTCTTCCTTTGTTGTCCCAACTCATCCACGAAAGAAGGGCATCTGTTGTCATATCCATTATTTATCTGTGAGAAACAGTTTTACTTAATTATCTGCACTGCTGCTGGAGACCTGGCATGGTTCTATCCTGTTTGATAGGATAACAGGACTCGATGCTGTTAATACGTTTTAATTAGTGAGCTCATGGCACAGCCAGGGCCTCATGCTTAGCTCCTCAGAGGGCTTTGTACGTAGGAACCTGAACAGCAAAACGAGAAGCCTGGGAGCATGCACGCTTCCTTAGAGGCACATTCAGTTCACAGCAGACGAGCCAAGTGTGTTATTTTCTCACCTCTGTTATTCTTGTCTGTCTCTGCCACTTTGGCAGAGACTTGCTTTTCAAGTTACTCCATGCAGTTCCTTTGTGTTGTACCTTTTCCAGCTTTGGGGCAAAACTGGCTCTTTATGCCTGCATAGCACAGCTCACATTCTGAGAGAATACTTCACTTCATGCTTTCTTCTCAGAGTTTCAGCTCCTTCATTTTACAACAAGGCTTCTGAGCCATTGTGAGCTTTCAGGCACTTTTGAGTTCTAAGACTAGAGTCCTCAATCAGTGTCGTGCTTCTGGAGAGTTGGAAGCCATAACAGCAGAAATTCAGAACATAGGCAGGAGGACTTTGACTAATACCGTGCCTGTGAATGGTCGTGAGACACCACCGGTCAGTTGTTCCCTGCAACGTTAGTCTCTCTTCTTTTGTGAAAATGTGGAACAGGACTTTCCAACAACCCACTCCCTTATCCTTCCTGGAAAATAACGGAGTTTCTCTCCTGGGATTTTAACACGTACTTTTGAAACTTTACTGTTTTCAAAATGCTTTCACTTGTCTCTCACTCTGTGAGATATGTTGGGCAGAGGATGCCATTCTCCTTTGAGGAGCATAAACCAAAGCTCTGAATGGCATGCCAAACACTCTCTCCCTACAGGTGAATGCTAAGGCTGCCGGTGAGAACTTAAGCTTCTGAGTCCCGATACTAATGATATTCCATGTTGATATAGAGTAACTAATTCCCTGATTCCCCTTTGCTCTGAAGACAACTCACAGTTGAGAGTATAAGGAGTTGCATTCCTTATATTTTATGTCAGTGAAATGCCCCGTGTTACCAGTACTGCAAAGCAGGGCCTGCTGAGAGAGGACAGAACCATGGAACTTGTGTAGCTCTCCCTAGTCACTGTCTGTGTCGGTGTGGAACGTTTTGGGGAAGAGGTCAAGGGTCAAGGCTGTGATGTAGTAATGTGTAGCTTTCCCTTCTGTTTGGAGGAACATTCATTGTATTTCCCTCTTCAAAATCACAACCCAAGGATAGGGAGAATGTCCAGCTCAGTGTGTCATATGGCAGGTTTGGAAGTTCCTACCCAGAGTTACTTCATATGGGAAGTTGGCGGTAGCTAGCCCACCTGTGTGAAAGCTTGACAAAATCTCAAAGAACTGCAGTGAAGGGGCCCAGGAGCTTCTTGAGGACCTTAGTTTAAAGGATGCAGCACTTGGCTGAGTGGGAGGCATTTGTGTGCCGTCCTGAGAGATCTGCTCCAACTAAATGAGGACACAGCTGAGGAGGGTGTTTTCTGTTTACCACTAGTGGCATCAGAGGAGATGCAAAACCAACACTTTCAGGGTCTTCTGAGCCTTTGTGGAGGGAACAGTGCTTGGTAGCAGGCTTTGCTTACACAAAGAATACTGGAGTGGCACAAAGCCTCAGTATTTGGCATTCAAAAATGTGAGTGGACCACACCGATGACAAGTTATTTGTTGCTGCAAAGACTAAGTAACAGCAGTGGCCAGCAGAATGGGTTACCCTGTATAAGCTGTTACATAAGCACATCACACCTCCTTGCTGTCCCCTTGCAGTTCTTGATAGAGCAGTTGCACGGGCAGGGAGGAAAGAGAGCATTCTACTCTCTCCCCATTTCAGGAGGATTAGTAACTACACAGTGTTGTCTGTATTAGAAGGGGTGGACACCCTGACTTTGAACTGGACTGGGTCATTTCTAAACTAGAAGTGACTGGAAGTATCCTGTTGGACTGAGATCTCTCTCACTGGCAAGTTAAAGTTTGACGTCTGCTGAACTGGATGGGATCCTTGTCTCCCAACTGGCAACATTTATTTTAACATATTAAAAAAACATACAGCACTGAGTTGAGACTCTTAAGCCAAATCTGACAGGATAGATCAGCCTGAACTTGAAACTCTGTGGGTCACATTTTGTTTCATTTAGTTTAGGTCTGCCTAGAAAATAAAGCTACCTCGTTTTTCATTACCGGCTCTCCCAATCTGTCCTCCATTATCTACCCTTTCTGGAACTTTCGCTTAACCATAGGAGCTTTCCATACACCTGTCTCACCATTTGTTCGTATACCCTCCTTTGCCCTCTTTTCTCTTCACAATAATTTGGGAACCTGACACAGTGGGATTTCTTCTTTTTCCAGTTGAAACAAAGTTTTCCTTATGTCATTTCCTAGCAGAATGGTTTCTAGGGAGCCTAATTTAGAAAGGAAAATAATAAACAATGCAGTGTTATCTCTGTCACACATTATGTCATTTAATCCTCCCCCAGTTTTGAGCTTCAATATTTCTATTTAAACATGATGACTCTTTTCTAGATAAAAAGCAGAAAAGTCAAGGAAATCTCACAGGTCACACATCTAGTGAGAGAGCAGAATTATTCTCCCACTCTGTTGCACTGCCTCCCTGTTTTCCTCTCCAAAATGTGCAGTTGTTCCAGGTGAACACTCTTTACAGAAAATACCAACTTTGCCAGAAATTCAGCAGTGCAGCTACTTTCTGATATGGGTCAGTGGATGATGTTTTGTTCCTTTGATTGAAAACATCGAAATGATAGTGTTTTTCCTGCATTTGTAATTAGCCAAGCTGAAGCTTGTGATGTGCAGCCAGCAAGTGGGTTCATTTCCTATTGTATATTCTGTACTGTATATCCAAGGTGGTTGGCACTTGCTTAGGTTAATAGCACAGGCAGAGTAATGACAACAGCAGCAGCAAAATAAATGGCTGGCTCAGAATCCCCCTCAAGTCAGGGACATTGCAGGGCTGAGTCAGACGCTGCTGCCAGGCCTGTGGATAAATCCAGGCTGCTCTTTCTTGCACTCCTTCGGGCATCTCTGATATGAATGTATTTACAGGACACCTTCTTGTTTACTGGATAAAGGGTTGTGGAGCTTTCTCATTTCTGGTTAGAAAACCACTCTCGAGCTTGCAGGGAGGGGCTTTTCCTAAATAGCCACCTACATCAGTGTGCAGTTACCCTGTGTGCATTTTCACCTCACAGCTCCCTTTAAACTGTCTCCCTTAACTGTCTTTTTTAAACAACCTGTCCTTTCCTGAGAGACAGAGCCTAGGCTTTGTTGATGAGTATTAACCAGGACAGTTTCACAAGGGGTGGTTGATGGCTTGCAGGGATGGTCGTCAGATGTCACATTTAGCTTTCAGAGCTTTATGAGGCATTTTGCTTTGCATATGGACAGTAATGTGTTCTCTGTGAGGTTAATCTGGCTCATTTGGATGTGTTTTTCAGTCAAATGCAGGAAGTTCCATATGGCACTGTTTTTATTCTTGCATCATCTTTCCGAGGTGTTGACCTTTAGACCTGAAATTGGTCTGTTCTGAAAATAGATGAAACATGAATGAGAATCATGTCATGTGCATCATGGATCTTTGTTATGAAAACAGAGTTTATCCTGAGTGTTTTAGGCCATCACATTATTCTAAACCCCAGGAGTTCACAAGGAGAATAGAATCTGTTCAGTGCTATCTAGATTTAGCCTCTTAAAACACAGGTGAAATATGGAACTAAAACTGAATGTTGTCATCATAGACAGAGCTTGTTATTGCTCCATTTACCCTGGGGAGGTTTGGTGCTTTAGTAGGTGTTGTTGATAAGGCTGGGAATGCTGTCTCCAGAAGTCATGCATGATTCTAATGAATAGAAAAGCAAGGAGAAGCAGAATACATGATTGTGGGAACTGACCTAATTTTCTACTTCAAGCTATAATTTCAAATCATTTATGTTCTTTATTCTGCACTTTATGTACTCAATTGATTTTTTTATAGTTGAATAATCAGAATGTCATTTAGTAGCATATATCATTTACTAAAATTAGTTGAGTTCCCTAGAGAATTTACTGATGACATTTTGTATTTTTCATTTTAACTCTTAACTTAGGATTTCAGTTGTGGGGGCTTCATAGCAGAGTAAAGCACATGATATAGTGTTTCTCAAAAATGCTAGAACATCAAAATACTGACTACCTGGCATAAATCAAGTAGGGTTGCCTGTTCGATGTTCTTAAACAGCTGCCAAATGAGGGACTTTGTCAGCTTTTTTTTTTTTTTTTTTTTTTTAATATCTTGTCTGATATTGACTGGATAATTAGGTGTCTTTTTTTCACTTTCCTTTTACAACTGTAAGATAGGATACTATCGAAAGTAGGAAAGGGAAGAGTGAAAATGAAACCAAATTGGTGGGGTTTTTTTTTCAGTTAATCTAATATGTCAATAAATTTAAGAAAAAAATGTTTCTTCTAAACCATGAGATCTCCAGAACCATTCTCTATTAGCTGTCACTTTCCTACATCAATAGCTTGATGCTCCTATTGATTATGAGGCACTATGGTTGCCTCTGGTTCTTTAGAAAAATCAAGAAACTATGAAATCTTAAAAAAATATGCAGTAAAATATATCCTTCCATCCATCCATCCCTGCATCCCAATCCATCCATTCATCCCAAATTATCTGTCCATCCATCCATCCAACTAATCCTTTATCTACATGACATTTTATTTGAAGATAGAAAATGCAAGTACTCTGTATGTATAGTTTATGAAAAATTAGTGATCAAATAAGTTAGAATTGTCATATACTGTAAATGTATAGTTTATATTGACCTGAATAGAACCCTAGAAAGTAGACTAGGTGAATGACTTTCTGTGGGGATGTGGGCATTTGTCCCCCTGGAGAATATCTGGCAATGTGTGAAGACATTTTTGGTTGCCCTAACAAAGGGCAGGGAAACTTTGTTATTGGCATAGTTCAGAGATTCTGCTAAACATACTGCAGTGCATGGCACAGCACCCATAACAAAGAACTGTCTAACTGTCTAGCCCCAAATGGTGTAAGTGTCACTGCTGAAAAATCACGGACTAGATTCAGAGGTAGGAAGCCCTGGGTTTTAATTCTAGCTCCATCACTCAATGACCGTCAAATATTAAACAACCCTGTTCCACTTTTGTGAGCCTCAATTTTTATTTTGTAGAAATACAGATAATGCATCATAACCTACAGATTTTGTCATGCAGATCACTGTGAGCTAATGGATATTAAAATATTTTTATAACTAAAAATTGTGTGATAATAGAATAAAACAAATTTAAATGAATATTATGTTTAACCAGAATACTTGATGAATACTGACTTCTTGATGAATCAATATTTTCCATATAATGCTCTTGAAGGATAGAGTTTGTACTTAATGTTTCTTTAGTATTCTTAAGTACAATGCCATGTTTATATAAAGCAACTGTAGGGTTTTGTTAACTATGCACATATGTTATAGATCCTCCATTAATGAAAATCTAGTGTTTGGTTTGTTTGTCCACCCTTGCAAAGTACTGTCAGTTCCTAGATAGTGGGTCTAAATACTCTTTATTTTGCTTCATGGGATGTTGATAATATACCATGTGTTTCTTTTATAAATGTATTTTAAAGATTTTTTCATTAAGTGTATCCTAACTAAGTTAGGCCTTTTAGAGCGAATCACTTTGTGGTGCACCTGACTAGATGAGCACCTGATTGGGAAATATTTCTATGACCTGTGGGGGTTCGCCACCTGTGATGGAGAATGGACCCAGAGATACCTAAATGACCATGATAGGAAGGGACGCTCATGATGGTTCTGGAGTCCGATCAAGGCATGTGCTAAGTCTGAATTTCTTGATAGGAAAGCCTGTCAACTTCACAGGCTGCCAAATGAGGATTTTGTTTATGATTTCATATCTTCTCATACCTATTTAACTACTTCTGCACCACTTTTCCAAATAATTTCAACATATAGATGAAGAATTAAGGTCTGAGTTTTGTTTTGTTTTAAAGGAAAAGTGCAAGCTAGAATGAAGATGAGCAGAGACAGGCAGGAAGAGACGGGTAAGAAGCACATTATTTAGTTGTTCGTCTTGATTGCTCCTGGCCCCATGAACCTGGGTCTTTGGGACACATGTGGACTGTGCAGTCTGCTGACCAAACAGCAGCTCCACTAGGGCGCATCAAGGTCCCATTTTTAATGTTGATCATTACAATGACTGGAACCACATAAATTTGGTAGTCACTTGTGAGACGTGAGGATGAGTTCTCTAGGCATAAAGCAGTAGAGGTAGGCTAGGGGGAAGCTAGCAGCTTCTAATCTCTTTTTCCTGGTTGAATTCAGATTTAGGGCTAATATGATAAATTCCTACAAAACTATAGTGGCTTCTATTTGTGGTGGGCCTCCTCTTTTATTTTAATTTCTGTATGAATACCACTCACTCTGACAGAGTAGTATTTAAATGTTACGTTAGTTGCCAGCTTCTTTCATTAGATGCCTTTTCAAAAATTTGTCCAGAACCCTCCTCTCCAGATGTTTTATTCTAAACTCATAAACACCCATAGGAAGCATGAAGCAAGCAGAAAATTCTAATTCCTTACACTCTCCTGATGCTGACTTAACTATAGGGAAAAATTAATGACAGTTTCTGAGACAGAAATTTATAAAGTGTATAAATGGTTTTAAGATGTTTTACAAAGGTAAATGTTGACTGTAGCTGTGTTTCTGACCTTGAATATTAATGCAGTTAATATCTCTAGAATTTACATTGTTTCAGGAGATAGTTAAAACTTCTGACTTAATATGCTGGCATCAGAGGCTTGTCCTACACTCAGAATAGATCTAGGAAAACTGGATTTGTGTGATAGTTATTTTTATGTTTTAACTTTACTGGACCATGGATTGCCCAGACTTTGGTTAAATATTCTGGATGTGGCTGTGAGTGTTTATAGATGAGATCGATAATTCAATTAACTGAGTAAAACTGATTGTACTCCCTATTTTAGGTGGTCCATATCTAATCAGTTGAAGATTTGTATTGAAAAAAAAAAAAAAAAAAGTCTATCCCTCTGTAAGTAAGTGGAACTCATCTTGCCTGACTGCCTTGACCTAGGATATAGTTAAAACCTGAGTGTGAAGATGTTCTTGGGCCATTGGTTGAGTCTGCCAGCTTTGAAAAGTTTCCTACCTTGGTAGCTTTATGCTGTATGCAAATTTCAGTTTTCCTGTTTAAGCTAGTTGGAGAAGATGTTTTCTGTTACTTGAAACCCAAGGTGTTCTTATGGATATATTAGTACCTGGTGTGTTGAATGAATGAATGAGGTATGGGGAAGGGGTGTAGCTCTGTTTGTTTTTTTTGTTTTGTTTTGGTTTTGGTTGTTGATTTTTTTAATTTGACCATGAACTAGCTGATAGTTTGGCTATAAAATTTATATTTTTGGCACACCCGGGTGGCCTAGCATTTAGTACACTGGGCATAGTCCACATGCATCCCAAGGTCTGTGATTCAAGACCCAGGTCTGGAGGGAACACCCAAGATGAACAACTAAATAAAGTACTTTTTCTTCCTCCCCCTTCCTTTCTGCCCACCTGCTTCTTTCCTGAAAAACAACAGCAATAACAACAAAATTCTGAATTCAGATTTGCTTTTATTGCCAGCTTAAAAAAAAGCTTTTTCTTACCATCATTTTCCCATCCAATTCTTGTCATTATTGCATTAGCGGTGAAATTGCCTGGTCCCCCAGCTCCTAGTGATGCTCAACAGCAAGGGAAGTGAATTCTTGTTATTAGGTGTTAGGAAACCCTAAAAAGAAACATCATTATATTTTAGGAAATAGATAAGGACTGTTTAATAAGTTCTTTTTAAAGGTATGTGTATTAATAGGGCTATTCCTCAGGGATGTGCATTTTATTCATGGTTTGCCATGTCATTCAGTCATCTAAGATGGTTGATGAGGACTTTTTTTTTTTTTTTGCTAATTTGATAGCTTTTATTTCTTGGAATAAATAATTTTATTTACTCATTGATATACATCTTCATTTAAGAAAATGCTTTAAGTTCTTCATTACAACTCTCTATTTGTTTAGAAGAAAGGAAAGTCTGATGTGGTTTCCTCCTTTTCCAATTGGTATCTCATTTCTAGTTATTCTTCTGTCCCCTCTGTGTTCAGGATATAGGGATTTGATTGCTAATTACCAAAATTATCAAGATTAATTTAAAAACTGCTTACTAGGCTCAGATGATACATTGTTAGTAACTAATTAAGTATTCCCCATATATTTGTAAGATTCTTCTTGTTTTAATAATCAAGATGATTTTCTCCTGTCTTTTGATATTCTGTAGTCAGGTCTGGCATTGTATTGAATAACTCATCTTCTCTTTAATTCTTCCATTTGTTCTAGAAGGAAGGGATGTCTCATTCACTGTTATCCTCTGAGTGCTTATTGCATGGGAGATATTGCATGTTAATAGGAACTTGTTTCTGGAGTCCAGTCCTTTAATTTCACAGGATTTCACTTTCCACCCTCAGTAATCTCTGTATTTTTTACAGTTGTGCTGTCATTTCTATAAAGATGATGGAGGATCTTGGCATTTTTAATGAAAACCTTTTAAAGTACTGTTTTCAATCTGTATAAGATTTTCAAAATTTAATAGTCTGAAATTATTTTGTATCAAAACATAAGTGAATATACTAGACAAACTTCTTTTTAAAGTGATGTAGTTCTGTTCCTATAGCAGGAATTTCACCTTTTCACTTTAATGTGACTAGTCTGGGCTAGGGAAAAAATAGAGAGAATATAGTAAAATTGCTTTTCTTGGGGTGCCCTGATGGCTTAGGTGCTAAAATGTGGCTGAGGCATAGACCATGTAAAGCCCAAGGACCTGGGTTTAAAACCTTGGGCTGGGGGAGAACAAGAAAAATAAACAAACAGAAGTGTTTCCTCCTCCTCATTCTCCTTAAAAATACTTCCACATTCTCTTTAAAGAAAAATTGCTCTTCTTAATTTCTCACATGAATTTAGTTTAGGAATTCATGTGTGTTTGATTTCTGTAATATAAGTTTCTGACCATTTCCATTCATTTTATTTAGATATCATCTTTTTTTTTTTTTTTTTTTTGGGAAAGGTACAGGCAGAAATGAAGATGAAGGCAAGTAGACAGGCAGGAAGAGAAATAAGAAAGAAGCACCTTTTATTTCATTTTCATTTACTTATTCACACTGATTGTTCATTCGGGCCCAGGATTCGAACCCAGGGGTATGTGATTTGTATTCTTTAGAGGTGATTGACTTAACTGCTACTCTACCAGGGTGTGCCATTACTAAAGGCTCTTGAAGGAAATCTGGAAACACTAGATTTTAGAAGTTTCTTCTGTTATGAACATTTTTTAGCCAATTTACTGCTATAGCAGCAGTTGACTTTTTCTTTATTTATGACACCATTTTAATTTATGTATTTGAAAAAGCATATGAGGCAGTTTCCTCCATTATTTATTATCCACTTTTCCTTACTGACAGAGCCTGGGCAGTGTGCTTAGTTAAAAGACCCTTTCCTAGGCTTCTTTATAGCTTGTGGCCATGGAGCAAGTTTAGTAGATGGGGTATAAATAGCTGAATTAGATGTGATTTCCAGAAAGGCCCTTTAAAAGTGAAAGGGTACACGTTTTTTCCTTTTTCTCTTCAGTTCTTTTTGTCTTGCTGTCATGTGACTAGAATGATTGAAGCTTCAATACTCATCTTGGATCTTGAGGTGACCTTAAGTATGGAAGTCAAGTGGAATGAAGTAGAAAGACCAGAAAAGTCTCTTGATTTCATGGAACTTCCAAAGTACTCTGAACTGCTTGTTTCTTGTTTGCTTTTAACTAGAACAAACCCAGGCATAAATTAGAGCTGATGTACATTTCCTCAACTATCAGCGAGACTGAATCAAATTTTGGGGGATTTATAATTTAGTTCTCCATTAATAAAGACTAACTATTTGCGTTACATTCCAATATTTGTAATTACTCTGTTGCTTGGGACCTCAGTTTAAAGAACAGAACTCAGTAAGAGCATTCTACCTGAAACTTGAGGCAATGAAGCAAGAAAAAAAAAACAAGAAGCATCAGATATAATGGGCAGATTTGCCATGTGGGAATCAAATGTGGCTAAAACTGAAATGGATCTCCCCCATGGCTTTCCTTTCAGTCACTTCTGCATCAAGTGGTAGTAATTATCATTGAGAATGCCTGGAAGTTTCTTTCAAAGCAAATGGCAAAAAGATATGCAAAAGTTCCTTTTAAAATGGGCTCTCTAGTGTGCTTATTTACGATTTTAAATTGTTCAGAGCACTCTGAGATAAGATTGCAATGATCTTGCTGACCAGCACTATATTCTCTCGCTGCTGGCCCATCTGCAGACTGTCCTGCCTTGTGAGCCAACAGAGTCAGAGGTCCGTGCGTGGGAATCTCCTGCCTCTAACTATGCACATATTTCATATGTGTATGTTTTACTCTCTTCAATATAGTTAAATAGAATATTTGGATCCCAAAGCATATAGCTTGCATAATTTAAAAGAGTAATAAAGCCAGCATTAAAATTGCATCTTTAAAAATATCTGCAATCTGTTGCTTTACTAATTATGAAACTCACTTAAATAGGTGGTTAACATTCATGTGTTCATTTTATGTTAATACTAGAACATTTCACTATTTATTAAGGGCTAAAGTAAATTTACTCACCTACACTTTCTCTTTGTGTTCTTAATATATTGGAGATAATTTTATTTTTGCATAATTGTGATATATTTTGGTTCATTGCCTCAGGTAGGATATTATGCATTGTGAATCAGCTGTGTGAAGCTCCAGACCCGATGGCGGGCTCAGTAAGATTTATAAAGATAGATGTAGTCATACTTTTGGAAAACTATATTTAAACTGTTTTGTAGTAATTGTTCCATAGTGGTTACTATGATCCAGGTACTTTCCTATTAACACATTTAATATTTATAAATATTCTATAAGTAAGATATTATTATTATCCCTGCTTTACAGATGACAGAAAGTTAAGCAACCTGCCCTTGAATCAAACCAGATCTAGTTTCAGTTCTATGCTTTATCAACTACATAATTTGCCTCTTGGTTGAAATATAAATTGTTGTAGCCAAGAACATATTTGTAAATATACGGATTTCTTTCAACAAAGACCTTAAAATTCAGTGCAAAAGCAATCAGAACGAACATTTAAGTAGAGACATTTTAATAAACATGTTAAGAGACATGTTTGCTTTTAAACATGAGTGTTTGAGAAGGTGATGGTTTCCACAGTACATTCTGTGAGTTAGATACATAGCAATAAATGTAAATATGGACCCTTATTGAAAGATTGTGGAGCCTTTATAAAGCAGTATGTAATTCAATTGTGTGATACTAGAGAAGAATTTTTGAATCCCCCTTTGAATTCATTGTGATGAGATTTGGCTTCTCCCATAATGGAACTCTGGAGTGAAGCCACAGCCTAGTGGGGAGTTTTATGGTCGCAAGCTCAGCTTCTTAGGTATAGAAACTGCCTTGAGCGGAGGTTTGCTCTGTAGCATTAGATGGACAAAGCTAAATCTTAGGAGCTCTAAAGTAGTTCTGGAAATTTCTAAGAAAACTGTTATCATTTTGATATTCTCTTTCCCTGTAAGGGAAGAGATAGTTTAAATGTCATTTCAAAATCCCTTCCATCCATAGGTTCCTGTATGAGATTGACCTACATGAAATGGACATAGATTTTCACATGTTGCCAAGGACTCTGACAAATCTGATAGTATTTGAATTAGATTGTGAATATTGGCTAATTTTTCTATTTTAAAGTTGAAATGGCAAATTGTTAACCCTACCTTATTTGCTTAGTTAAGCATGTAGCTGGGTAACTGTGATCACAGTTGCTTTAGATTCCACCTTACCATGTAAGAGACTGTTGGCATTTGTTTTGCTGTTTCCTCCATGTTACATAATTTTGGGCTTACCTAGCTACTAGCGAGGGATATGGAAGTAGAGTGTGTTAATGAACATTCCTGTTGGAGATGTGATGGTTCTTCAGAAAATGTTGACTGTGGTTTCAAGTATAAACGTTTGCTTAGTTACTCTTCACTTGTACGATATAGAATCTGAACCCAGTGGAAGATCCATTTTCCAATTATTTATTTATCTAATTTTATATTACTTTTAGAAAAAGTGACCAGTTGAATGGCCACATTTCTCATTTTTTAAATTGTAAGATTAATCTGCATCAGATGACTAGGGACAATTCTGCATAATGAAAATTGCTTGTCCTAGATCATTGAGAAACTGATTGATAAATACAACAGTTTGGGTATTAGATTTGCCTCTGAAAAGAAAAAAAATATAAGAAAAAAACAACCCGTTGAATTCGTTTGCCATACTTTGAGTTCCATCATTGAATTTTTAGGAAGTTAACTTTGCTCACTGACCTCAGCACTTGTTCCAGTTTGGTACCTTTCACAGTGCTGAAACTTTAGTGGATCTATCCAGGTCTGCTGCTCAGCACCTTGAAGTTCAGCACTAGATAGAGAACAAATGTTGGTGAAAAGAAAGTAGGTTTATTACCTAGAAACACTAACTGAGGAAGTGGGAGACCCGCTTTATCTCAGATCCACTTCTTGGACTGAAGGGTTACAAAGATTATATAGTCAAAGTATGTGTGCAGAAGGCAAATGGGGGAAGGGAAGGTATTTGGGAAAATTCCACAGCTCTTAGCACTTGTAGACAATTTGGTGCTGACATGGGGTCTGTTAACTTATCAGGCCAATCACAAGCCTTCTTTCCTCAGTGGAAGAAAACTGGTTCAATCCATTATCTGTGTCTCTCCCAGTTAAGTTTATCTGTAAACTAAACTGTATGTTAATTAAATGTCATAGATTTTTCAGTTTTGCTGAATTGCTGGTTTTACGGAATCCCAATTTACTTCCCAGTTATGCATTGAGATATATTGATCTCTTAATTGAGTAATGGTGTAAATTCTTCCTCCTCTAATAAGTTAGTCAATACACTTTTATGGAGTGCCTATTATTTTTCTAGAACTATACTGGATTCTTGAACCACATTTAGTTTAGGCATCATCTCAGGTCTGTGCAGTTGACTTCCTGGCTGACTAGAGCCAGCTTCTCTGCTTCCAAGGTTGTGGAAGCAGATCCTCCAACAACAACTTGCTATGTGTCTATACTATGTGCCACTTCCTGAAGCCCTGCTGTTTCCCTGTTGTCACTAAAACACTGTGAGACCTATTCACATGTGCAGTCTTCAAGTTGTAAGATGTTAAAATCCTAAATAGACAAACTGACCAATGAGAGAAGGGAGTTGGTGGATAAATTCTTCTTCCTACTTTTGGACTGTTCAGTAGCTTTACCTTTCTTGACATCTTGCAAATCTGAACAATCAGTTTCTAGGGAAGCTGTGGCCATCTGAGTAACACACTCTCTTACATTTGCCGACTCTTCCCTTGTCTGCTCGTCCTTTCCGGAACTGCACTTTCTTAGTAAAGTGTTAGCATGTAAACTGTTGCCTAAAGATCTGTTTCAAGGGTCGCTAGGGTCATTCTGCTCTGAAAGAAATAAATGCTTGGTTGGATTACAAGTTAAATCACAATGATATAATGTGATGAGTACAAGAGTTGTATATGGGATCTAGGGGTACAAGTGGGAAACAGTTGTGACTTGTGGAGGATGGGAGAGTGGAGAAAAGTCCCAGAAAGAAGTACTTCCTTAATTGAGGTGCCAGAAACATTGACAGACTCTCTAGGTCAAAGGAATGCTATAAAAGACCTAAGACTCTTATGAGTACTTGTTATGGCAGATGGTGGGAGGAGGTAGAGCTGACAACAGGATAGGCCCAGATCATAAATGATCTTGAGTACACTACTTGTGAGATCAGTTTAGTGGATTCATTGGGTGTGGGGTTCAGGCATAAGCCAGGTCATATAAGTTGAGGGGTACATGAGGGACAACAATAGGAGATAGATGACTCTGTCAGGAGGTATGGCTGGGAAGAAATGGAAAAGAGGGCAGGGTAGAACAGGAAACAGATGGTTCACACCGAAGTTCAATTGAATAGAATTTGACAGAAATTTTCTTTTTATGGAAGTGTGGGCTGATTTAAGGTAACAAACAGTGGAAGCACCTGGAACTAGCAGGAACAGATGAGAAAGTTGTTAGCACTCAGAGGCCTGAAGGAGTAAGGGGAAGGGATAGTGTTATGGAAGCTCAGTGGCTATGGAATGGTGATAAATACTTCTGCCATTTTCCTGCCGGTGCCTCCCACTAGATGAACATGACCAGAATCCAGGGGACAATGGTGCTTAAGCAATGCAGTCTAAAGAGGTCAGTCTCCTGGGCCTAACTGGGACAAGTTGAGTGGAGAATGGATTTAAGAAGCAAATGATTAATCACCAAAACACAGTGTCAGTGGAGTTTTTTATTTTTGCTTTTTAAAGAAATGAAGGAGATGTGAATACTGTATATATGAGGGAAGAACGAGAAGAGAAAAACAGGGGGGGAAGAAGGGATGGAGGGAGAGAGTGGGAGGGAGAGGGCATTACAGAAGCAAGAGAGAGGCAGAATAATTAATAGACTAAGTTTAAGGAAAGGATGAGATTTGAAGAAAAACAGATACTCATTTTGTATAATAGGAAGGATGTGATGTGTTGACCAAGAAATAATCAGACTGTACTATAATGCAGAAAGTGTTTATTTGAGAAGAGGAATCATGATTTCGGCCCACAACCAAGCAGCTGTTCCGAGGTGTATTCCATCAAAGTCAGGGCAGAGGGGTGTTCTAAATGATCAAGCTGAGGCAGGCGGGGTGGCGGTGGTGGTGGGATGAGGGTGGTCTAGCTAAGCTTATATCAGTTGTTTGATACTGTTGGATGGGTTGACAGTCTTGAAGTAGAAAACTCAAGTGTGAGGTCTTTTGTAGCAATCAGTAGTTAAATTGCTTTTTTTCCCCTTGATTCACAGAAAACAAGGTACTGCTGTTCTTTCCTAGTCATAGATAGGAAGGAATCAGTGTATGGGTATTCTTTTGTAGTTGCCAATAGGAAGGTGAGTCAGGCTGCTTACTTTTTAACTAGAAATCTCAACAAGGCAGTTTAGAAACAAGATGGAATCTGTTCAACTCAAAATAGGTCACACAGATGTCTTTATTGCATGAGACTCAAAGGAAGAAGGCAAGCAGGTAGGTTTGTGTATGTGCAGGCACACGGGAGAGGGAGACAACTGGAGGAAAGTTGTGCCATCACAAGCTTTTATTTTCTTGAGATGGAATGAAAGCTTATCTTTTGAGATCGAAGGAACTGAGCTTTAGTAGATAGCCTGAAAATATTAGTGCTAATTTTAGAATTGTTGTGAGGAAAATGGGAAAGTAGCTGACAGGGAAGAAGTACAAAAAGACTCCTGAGAAACATTGGGGATATAACTGAAGAAGGAAGAGTTAAGTACTAAAAGCAAGTAATAAAAAGAGCAAAATACTCATAATACATATTAATGTATGCATTGATAATGTTAGTAGTTGTAATATAGTGAAGAGAAAATTTTCTTGTTCTATTTTTGCCTTTTAGCTTTGCCTTACACATGCTGCTGGATCTCAGTAATCTTGAATCTCCGATTTCTCACAGCACCATATTTCCTCAATTTTGTGGCACCTTTTTTTCTAAAATACACCAGAGTTAACTTTTTTGAAGGGTGGGAGAAATCCTCACTGTGTTAGAGGTACAGTAATTTTTTCCCAACTAACAGTAATATAGATGATGCAGGATTTGGGGTCCAGTGGCGAAATGGCCAAGAAAGAATTCTTAGACATTTTAAATAAGTGTAACTTACTAAGTTTATTAGAGGAAGAGAGAGATGGCAAGGGAGACAGAGGCCCGTGGGTAAGCAGGGAGAGCTGTTGTGCTTTTGGGCTGAGAGATGGTGAGTGGGCCAGTTTCTGGTGATTCAGTTCTATTCCACTGATCTGTGCCTCTGTATTATTCCAGTACCATACCGTTTTGATCACTATTGCTTTGTAATATAGTTCAAAGTCTGGAAGTGTAATCCCTCCGGATTTGTTCTTTTTTCTAATGATTGCTTTGGCTATCTGGGGTCTTCTCTTGTTCCATATACATTTTAATTTTTTTTTCCTATTTCCTGGAAATAAGCTTATGGGGTTTTAATGGGGATTGCATTAAACCTGTATATTGCTTTGGGGATTACATTAAACCTGTATATTGCTTTGGGTAAGATGGCCATTTTAATGATATTGATTCTTCCCAGCCACAAGCAGGGGATTCTTTCCATTTCTTTGTTTCCTCCTCTGTTTCTTTTAAGAAGGACTTGTAGTTTTCATCGTATAGATGTTTTACTTCCTTTGTTAGATATGTGCCCAGGTATTTCATTCATTTAATTTCTATTTTAAGACGATGATTTTTGTGCATTGATTTTGTAGCCTGTCACTTTACTGTATTCATTGATGAGTTCTAGAAGTTTCTTAATAGTTTTTTTTTATTTTAAATTATATCAGGTAATATTTGACTAAATTATGGCTATTTAATATCTGTTGTGAGACTCCAGATTTGATCTTTTTAATATCCTCTGTGTAATTTGTGTTTGTTTTAGTAGACAGCTGACTTGGTGAAGTTCAGGTCACAAATCACTAGTGTGTAGTGATTCCAGTGTTGATTCAATTTGCAGAGTTTTTGTTATGTTTTGTTGGAACTAAGAGGAGTTGTTTGCCCCTTGTTTGAGCCACTCAGGGTTTAGCTGGAGTGACAGTTTATATGAAATTGAATTTTCTGTGATCTTGCAGTGTATCTTTGATTATATTCCACATAATGCCCTGCTTGAGGGTGAGCCTGGGGCTGACATGGAACTGGGAGACCTCTTTATTCATTCCCCTGGGATATTTTCTCAGGGAATCCTTTTTAATATTTTATCTGCCTAAATAGATGGATTACTGCATTGTTTCAACCTACAGGCTTTTCTACACTTTTACCTGATTTTGGTGAAATGAAAGAAAAGTGAAAAAGAGTAACAAGGATTTTCTCCCAAACTCTGCACAGCAGGAATCCCTTTTTCCAGGTTTTCTCTTGAGATATGAGGTTCCTGTGTTGCTGTGGTGACTTCAGTGGCTCTGACCTTGGGTAAAGACTGGAAGAGAGAAGAGAGAGAAAAAAGACAACACATATGGTCCTACCCCCACAGTCATTATCCAACTAATAAGCATCCCCTTTTTTGGTCTTCTAGTAGTACAATGCGATTTTCTAAGTGTTTTTGCTATCGTATTTATTAGACAGTTCTCTGGGTTGGCACATCTTTAGCTTGAACCAGGAAATTAGGAATATAGACTCCAGCAAACTCACTATCATTGTACATGTGCGTTATTAAGTTTTGACTTTCTTCTCCAGTCCACCTACTATAATTTACTTCGCAGTCTTATATTTTCTGCAGAGTGGGAAAGAGAAGCTGTAGTGAACTTTTTCCATATTGGTTGGCACCTTTGAATAGTTTATCAGTAGGCCAGGTAACATATCCATATTGGGATGTGGCTCGGGTTGAACTCCTGTGACTGCCCAATCAGAACTGCATGGAATTTTAGAATAGTTCCCTCGAGGGTAATGAGGGTAGGGGACATGCTTTTCCCTGAAGAAACAGAAAAAGGCTACCAGCTAAACAACATAATATGTAGCCATTCTTTCTGATTATAAGGAAAGTATCTTAATAGATGTTTTCAATTTGATTTCTAGGAGTATGGTTATAACAAAGTTGTCATTAGGATTAGGCTATTCTTTTAAAAAGTTCTGTTGATTTGACAGATTTTAGAGTCAGTTGAATACAAAATAAATGACTGGTTATTTACATTTAGCTTACAAAATTTACAAGGAAAAACATGATTTGGATGTCAACAATTTCAGAGCTACTTATCACCTGCACTATTTCTGTAGACACTCTTTACAAGTAAAACTCAATATCAAGTGGCAGCACTGACAAGAATTACTCTTGGATTTAAATTGTATTTTTTATAAATCTTTTCTGTCTGAACTCTGCCAGTGGATTAGTTGAATTCAAGTGTGGTCTTTATCCTTTCCTGAGCCAAACTTCAGAGTCAGCAAAGTGTGTTGTCAGACTTTCTTTGCCTCCTTATTCTTTTCTCACATTTCATGATTCCTACTTTTCCTTATCCAAGGTGTAGCAGAATCCTTCTTGTATCTGCCTGTTTGTACAGTGCTTAAACTCTGGGTCTTCTCTTCCATGCTACCTTCTCAGAATTTATATACCCTAAGCCTTGTGACTTGAGTCCTTAAAACCTTGCTAGGTGATTGACACTTAGCAGAGAAACTGATCTAGATTGAGGTACTTCTGAATGATAATGGAGTAATATCTCAGTGGTATCCTTTGAATTTTTACATATCCTAAGAGAGAAATATCTTATCCTAAAGTCAAAAGAAGTATGAACATTTTCTTTTATGTCTTTGTAAAACAACTACCTGACTTTAGGAACAATAATATATTTTAACTGTAGAAAATTTGAAAATATAGACTGATACAAGAGGAGTAAAAATCACTATATTCAACACTCAGTAAGCTATTGTCAAACTTTTAGTATCTGTGCCTACATTCATTTTCCCTGTATTGATTACACATCCACATCCATACCCCCACACACTCAAAAGGGTTCAAACATTGTTTTATAACCTTTATATTACACTTACATGTGTCATGAATATTTCATCACTAAATATGGAGTTGGCATTATTTTAAAATGGACTATATAGTATTTTATAATGGGAAGGAAAAATTGAAAACATCATGAACTTAATGTATTATATACAGATATGGATTTACTGTGATGAGCACCTTAATCCTATATGTTATAATGCAATATTCTTTCAATAAAATTAAACAATTGAATGAAAATCAAGAAATTTATATGATAAAAAATATAATCTCATTGTGGGTACACCATAATTTATTAACAAGTCTTCTGTTGCTGCACATTTAGGTTCTTTTCATGATTTTGCTATTTTAAATAATACTGTGATGCAAACATGATTCTCTAGGGTAAAATGTCTAGAAGTGGAAATAGAATTGACATGTCACAGAGTATACATCTACGTTTCTGAATCTTTTGATGTAGTTTTTCTAGGTGTTTATTAGGTAATAATTGCTCAAAATTTGCAGTATGATTTTCATAGAAGAATTTGTACCATATATTACATACAGATAAATTTGCAACCATATATAATGAGAGCAAATGGATTTCCAAAGATATTTTTAATTGACCTTTTGCATGCCATTGTGGTTTTTATTTTGAACTAAGTAGAAAAAAAATACCTCTACCCAGGATCTCTTCAAGAGGTAGACAGATTCTCCCTCCTTCCCAGGCAGCTCTACTTTATGAAATGATAATAATCTTTTTGCTGTTCTTTTGTTTTGGATGTTGTTGTATAATGGAGATCAGCACCGCCTTCTGACTAGGCAGGTGGAACACCTACTTTGTCTCTGCCAGAGGACCTCTTTCTGATCTTTCTCCAGCTGTGTTTTCCCTTCTGCCTTGCAGTCGGTGGGTCACAGAGATGTGCCCAACCTGGATGTCTTATCCACTTCCTCCCTCACTCTTTGATGCCTTACTGCCAGAATATGACGTTGGCCTTATATGTTTAAAAGGCGAAAGCCTGCTTCCAGGCCTTTCATACACTTTCCCAGGTTCATCCTCCTGATCGTAGCTTCATGATTTTGGGAGGGACACTAACAGAGCTTGGATATGCAGATGGGTCACCAGTATAAGAGGAAGCTTTCAAGGTGTGGAGTGGATATAGAAAAAGAACAGGCACTTCAATTTATTCTCCTGCTTTTGATCCTGCACACCTTACGGGTGGGACTGAAAGAGTGTTGCTATGTAGTGTTTTCTTATTATACATATTTTCTTCCTCTACAATAAGGTATGGGCAGAGAGAACCTTCCACATAGAGAAAAAGTTAAGGCAAGCATGAGTATAGCATGTTTGAGTTCCTTGTTTCAATATTTCATCCATGAAGAAGGTTAAGAAACGAAACTTGAGGAAGCAGATAGAGAATGAATTAAGAAGTGTCTTTTTTGTGTGTGTGGCCACATTAAGATTGTGGATTATAATCTGCAGGCTAATTGGAAGTGATTGCAGAGTTTTGATAGGGGATGACATTAGAACTGGATGCAGAGTTGTGGATGTGAACAAGAGCAGAAGCAAGAAGCAGGGATGCCAGTGAGGATCTTGGTGGTAAGGTCATCCAGGCTGTAGAAGATGGTGATTGAATTAGGGCAGTAACCCTGAGGGTGAAGATAAGTCCATTGTCTACTATGTGGGGCTCTGCTGTGGATCCATTCAAGTATGATAATGTTATGAAACTTATTTTGGAAAACTATAAGGTTCTACACATGTTAGTGTTATTATTAAAAACCATCATCATGTTATGAGCACAGGTTGCATTCTAGCTTTTTTTCTCAATTATAGGATAGGAAGATATGAAAATAAGCTGAAATGATGTTGGAAAGGATCCTAATATGGGGTAGAACATCCACTGAGGGAAGCTTTGAGAGAAAAGGAAGGTGGCTGTGCTAATCTTTAAAGATTTAAGGTCAAGTAGAAAGGACCGAGGTGTTAGGGAAAAAAAGAGTTGGGTTTAGATTCCAGTGTTGATGGAGAAAGTTGCCTAGGTAGGTCTCATCATTTAGTATGTAGCCATTCACATAGCCCTTGTTTTCATAATATACTTTTCTTTCATTTGCTGCAGTTGATATTCCTAAATCTGTAATCTCCCAGGTTCATTTTTTTCCCCAGAGGAAATAATTCTTTATACTTGGCTAATGTGGAAGGGAATCAGAGGTGTTTACATTCTCAAACAAGATTTTCAGCCAATCTTTGTTTTTATGTCCTGTTTGCTTTCTGGGATACTTAGTGTCCTATAATTCTGAGACTTTCTGCAGCTCAAAGCACCTTTTTCCTTAGTATCTACCTGTGTAGCCCTTAGCTTTCAGATTTTCTTACTTTGATAAGTCAGTTGGAGCTCACCTTATGCTTTCCATCTTCCAAAAATAATTGATGGCACTTACCTCTATAGTCATTTTCACTTCTGGTCTCTTCTTTTTGTCATTCTGTAGTATTTTTATTCCTTTGTGCTCTGCTCCTTGTAGAAGCACCACTTTTCTACTGTTGTGGGGTACAGAGATAAACATTTGTTTAATTCATCAAGCCTAAATTTAATTAGATAATAAAATAAGGATTACATATGTTTAGAGACTTTTATTATAAGGCCAGGCATTCATTTGCCCCATTGTCTTCCATGAGAGGTTTTAAAATGAATATTTATAATATTAATATAGATTGTATGACTTACTTAAGGTCTTACTTTTAGCTCTGGTGGAGCCTGGGGTAGGGATCTAGGTCTTTTGTTCCCAATTCATTGCCTATCCCTTTACAGGTATATTGAGCTATAGAAGGAAAATGATCTAAACTGGGTATTTCCAAGAAGTCTTCTGCACTTTCATTCACACTTAAGTGTAAGATCCATGAGAGCAGTGACTTGGCTATTTTGTTGACTATAGTATCCCCAGTATCCACACAGTGACACATGGAAGATACCCCAAAATGAATATATAATGAATTACAAAATGAATTGCATATCTTTAGATCCTTATTTGCAAAGATAGGCATTGAGCTCAGATTTAAAATAGGAACTTTTTAAATAATTTCTAAAAAGCAATGGGGTCTGCAAATGCAGAGAAAAGGATGTGTCATAAATAGATCAGATACATATTACTTTACTTAGCCTCAGGTTCCCATGGTAACTTCCTCTTCCTTTTATAAAAGAAAAATCTGAGTATAAGTATTTCTGCCCAGTGCTGCTGTGCTTATGTACTTGATAATGTAGGAAGCGTCTTTTATAAGTTGCATATGTTCCTGAATTAGGTATTCTCATGTTTTTGACCCTACCACACAGTAGAATAAGTGCATTCACTCATTGGGACCAGGTGAAATATTTATGCTTTACACCATAGTCTTGTGCTCTCCTTTTGCCTCTTGCTGTCTTGTTCTCTGAAGTAACTGTGCTGAGCACTTAAATTTGAGGGCTTGTCTCCCAGAGGAGTTGCAGTCTCATCAAATATGAAGCTATGCTGTTCTCAACATTTCACATCAAAATATTCTAAGAGAAGGAATCTTATATGAAAGTGCTGAACTGTACTTGCTTCTTTTTGTCCCTTCTCTCTAGGTCTATTTTCCTAGGTATCAGCACTTTGACTTTTTTGAAGCCGGGGGCATTTTGCAGCATCTACTGCTTTTGAATCTGTATTAGAATTACATTTCTATAATTAATTATAGTGAACACTTAATTGACTACGTTGGCTAAGTGGTGAGTCTTGGAGGGCCAGTTTTCTCATTGGCAGGTCACTGACATGAACAAATCTCAGTATAGAAGATCAGGCACTTCAGTTTGTTGTTTGCTTTATTTATTAGTTCGCTGACCTACCCATTCACCTATCCATCTTTAGACTCATGCATTTTTAGACTTGATCACATGATTTACCACACCCTATTACAAGTAGATATTTATGAAGGAACTGGTATGTTCTAGAAGGGTTACAAACTCTGCCTATCTTTCAGGACTTTCTCCTCAAGACCTTTTCAGATGCTTCTAGCTCCCAGAAATTTCTTCTAACTCTGAAGCCATAATGAGGCCACATGCACATTATAGCATGTTTTTCAATAAAACATGGCCCCTGACATGTACGCCATTTGGGTACTAAGAAATAGGAAACTGATAGAGGACACAAGGGAAAATGGTTGGTGATGAACTTATTGAGAAGTGATTCAACATGGCACTTTTGGGGAGAGTTTCATTGATAATTTCCACTGGAGTCTTATGTGACTCTGACTTGTGATGCTGTTAATCCACTTTGGAGCCCTGAAGCTTTACACCTTCTGATAAAATTTTATGTTTCGTATGTGTGTGTCCTGTCCACTTCAACAGAATCATAAGCTTATTGAATACAGGGGCTATGTTTCATTTATTTTAATCGCCCCCCCATAGCAGTTAGGATAGCTTACTCATTTAATAAGTACCAAGTAGTAAAGGATGATTTATACTAATAATAATGTATAAAATGGTATATTAATAAGGCAAAGATCATTACAGATGATATATTAACATAAATATAAAATAATGGGATAATGGCTATATATATATATATATATATATATATATATATATATAGTCTCAGTAGGCATAGTATATTATTACATATGTGCATATTTTTTAAAGATGAGATTTATTTGACACATGCCTTGCCTGTGTATAATTAAACTGTAACCATTGTCATCCTAATTGGGAGATTGTGGTACAACCGGATGAGCTGTTTGACAAGCAGGAGCACACTGATCACACAGCCAGGACGCACTTGGCCTTGCTGCTGCCCCAGGGAGTTTAGCAGACCTGCTCGCCACTGTCCTGAGCTCCAGTGCTGGACCGCTTAGCCTTATGCCCCAGACATTCTCACACCCTGCATTCCAGGTGGAGGAGCTGCCCTGCGTCCTCCATTGTGTGCTCTGCCCTCCGCCGTTTTATGCCCATCTGCTGTTTCCAATGGGTCTCAGAATTGCCCTTTGTGTTTGATCATCTCTCTGTTTCCCCATTCTCTGCACCTGGATGGGACGGTGCTACCTGCTCACCCTTGCCGCCCTGCTGCTTGAGTTTTGTTAATAAAAATTTGAAGAACCAAGAAAGATTTTTTAAAAATTTTTTTAAATAATGGGTTTTCCCTGAGCACCATGAGACTTTTGTGGTGTATATGACTTTTGCATTTTGAATTGGAAAGAGGTGGACATGAGTTAAAATAATAAAAGCAGTTCCATTCAGGAATGATTGTAATAGGGGGAGAGAACACAGTAGAGACGGATTCAATTCCAAGTATACCATGGGCAAGGAGCAGCATGAGGGCGACTGTGGGAAATTAAATGGAAACATTAGCGGTAAGGGGGATTCTCAGTAAACTGACCTGATAGAATTCTTCCTAACACTCAGAAATGTAAAGGCAAACACTGAACTCCAAAGGTCTGTGCCTCGTTGGCAAAAGATGAGCGGAAACAACCTGATTAAAGTTGGGTCAATGAGACAATCTTTCTTCGGGGATACTGAGGCATCCAATATTTATTTGTGTGTATCCTGACATTTTATATTTTAGGTATAAGATAACAAAATTTGAGCTTGGATTATTTGAGAGTTCATGTATATATGTTGGTATGGGTATGTATGTGGTATATTTCTGTCAAAATACCTTCCTTTGAGTGTTCTGTGATTGGAGTAATTCATGGCACTTTTCTTTGTGACTTGTGTCCTGATTCCCACATATTTACAGCATAAGGTTTTCAGGTAATCCCATAATTTTCTTCTTTGGGCAGCATCTCTATGCCCCAACATTCTGTTTGTTAAAGACATGTCTAAATAACTGCTATCCATTGAGGGGGAATAGGGCCACAGTTTATGATTTAGAGAACATGACTTGAGCTGATGCTGTGTTGTTTACAGAGTGCTCTCACTTAAATATGTCTGGTATTTGAAAGTGTGGGAAAAATTGTGAAGAAAATTTGTGGAAGACACTGAAATAGGCAGACAAGATTACCTTCTTGTGCACCGTCTGAAAGATCAGTTTCTATGAGGGTCTAAACCTTTCATTGTTTTTGAGTTGCAGCACTGTGATTTGTAGGAAATTGATACCACCAATGATTCTTGTCCACAGAAATGAAAATGCTTTTTATTCTTTTAGAATGCAGTTGACTATTGCCCCCTGGATCTTTGCCAGTTCTGCCTCTCTAATTCATTTCATTTTCCCAATTGCCTGTTGGTAAGTGCTCTTTGAATTCTCCTTTTAATTGGTGGTAACATTTTATTGATTGACCTGTTAATTAATGACAAATAGAATCTTTGACGTCTTAATTTTATATTTGTATGAGAAAAAGTTTTATCTTTTCTTTTTAAATTGTTTTCCAATACCCAGAAAATTCTCACGTCAGAGGAATCAGTTTAAGTACTCAATGTTTACTTAGGTCTATGGAGAGAGTTTTGGGCTGTTATCTAAAAATCTGAAAATGTATGTACTATAATTCTCTTTATTTAGTACCTTTAGTTTTCAGAATATTTTGGGAGCAGATATTAGTGATTTTACTGCATCACACTATTTCTTAGAACTTTGCTGAGGACTTAAGGGTTGCTTTCAGAAAGATTTTAAAAAATTATTTGTTACCAGCCCAGATGTAATAGCCTATTAAATAACTTAAAATAAAACCCATCTGGTTTGGGCTATAATCTAAATCTCTGATCCCAAAAGCTCTCTGCTTGAAATAGGTTTGCATTTTAGTATTTTTAGATGATAAACAAACACAGTAAAGCTTCCTGCTGGAATCCTAAGAATTTTGTAACTAAACAGTAACTAAGGTATTTTAGAATTCAAGGGTTATATAGAGGAGGCGGTTAAAATAAAGAATCTTGGAAAATTAATTGGTGTATGACATCTAGTCTTAGAGCCAGAAAATACAGCATAGTTTTTCCCAATTTCTTATTCCTTTTCTCATTGCTTAACTGGCAGCCTGAATAACACAGAGGAAGTGGTGGAGGAGAGTTTTCCAGAGCTTACCTATTTTATTCTATTTTTTTATTTTATCCTATTTTATCCTTTACCTGTTTTATTTTACCTTGCTTCATTTGAAATTCATGGCAGACTTCTCCACATCATTATTTTGCAAAGATGATAAGTGGTTACCTGAATTTTACATATGAGGACCAGAATATTCTCAGGAGAATATGGAAATAGGAAAGACTTTCAATACAAGCAACTTAGAGCAAGAGTGGCAAGAAAGCCATTATTCACCTGCATGGCAAGCCAAAGCTATTGTACAACAGAGGAATGTGGTAGGCTGAAAAATATCTCTGCCTAAATATTCAGGTCCTAATCCCTGGAACCTGTGGCTCTAAAGGATTTTGAAGATATGATTAAGAATCTTGAGATTATCTAACTGGGCCCTAAATGTAATCACAAGAGGATTAGCAGGAAGGTGGTATGTCTACAAAGATAAAGATTGAACTAATGTGGCCATAAACCAACAAATAAATGCAGGTAGCCACCAGAAACTGGAAGACAGAGTGGAGTTTCCCGTAGACTCTCCAGAGGGAGCATGGCCTAGCCCATTGCTCAGTGATACTAACTTCAGACTCCAGAACTCTGAGAGAATACATTTCTGTTTTAAGCTGCTACAATTTGATATGGCAGCCATAGGAAAATGAATACAGATCCAATACCTAGAAGTGGGGAGCTGCTTAACAAATTCCTAAAAATGTGCAAGTGGCTTTAGAATTGGGAAATGAACAACTCTGAATTTTAAGACAGACTCTATGAAAGGCTTAGATTGATTTGAACAGACTGTAGAAATGAGGATGTTGAAGAGTTTGCCATTGAGGACTCAGGAAGAAGTGAGCACAGTAGAAAAAGTCTTTATTGTCTTAGAGAATATATAAATGGTTCCAAGCAGAATGTTGGTACAAATATTAAAGGTGCTGCTGGTTAAGTCTAAGGAAGAAATGAGGAATATGCTACTGGAAGGAAAGGTGTTTCTTATTATAGTGGCAGGAAATTTAGCAGAATTTTGTCCTATGATTGTATGGAAGACAGGGATGGTAAGGGTTGGACTTGGATATTTAATGAAGATTTCCAGACCAAGTGTTGAAGATTCTTCCTTTCTGCTTACAGTAATCTGTGAAAGGGAAAAGATTAGTTGAGGGAAAAGTCTGTTAAACAAAAAGAAATCCAGAAATCATGTTTTGGGAAATTCTAAATTTATCCAGATTGCGAAGGGAATGTTCCCCATTCATCTTTGGCTGTTAGGAAAGTACACTGTGGCAAGAAGGTCAAGAGCGTGGTGGGACAACCATGTAGTTGTGCTGAAGAAATCGGTGTGTGGCTTGTGTAGAATCTCAACCCATCTCAGAAGCTAGGAATAGAGATGAGATTATCCAGGAAATATCTCGGGAGGATTTGCTGTCTAATGGCACAAAACCTGTAGCCATACATAGGAGACCTACAAAATCATGTTAAACCAGAGTAAATATTGCCAGTTTTAACTGAAAAGATCAAAGATGTATGAAATGAATGAAAACTGTTAGGTTTCCAAGTTTCATACACAAGAAACAGACTAATCAAATTACTCAGCAGCAAATGTCATTCTTTCAAAACCATCATGTAAGAATGACTGTCAGATTGGAGCCTTGGATCCAGATGTTGAAACAGTGAGCTACAGAGAATTATTCGCAGATCTTAAAACCTATTGGAAATTTCCCATCTGGATTTTGAAATTTCTTTGGACTGTTGACTTCTTCCTTCCCTTCCACTTTATGCTTTTTGAATGTGAGTATCTGTAACTGTTATCCTATACCTGTCCTCCTGCCATATTTTGGAAGAAGGTAGTACAGGCCTGCGTATGGAGAGAAATTTTGCCCCAGTTTGAATTATAACAAGAGTATCCTTTATGCTTGCTTTAGACCTGTAGAATTGGCACTTTGAAATTGATAAGACATAGATAAGGATTTGGTTTTAGTTGGTAGTGTAATGGGTTGAAACTTAAGGAAATGTTGAGATACGGTGAATGTATTTTGCACATGGGAAGAACATGAATATTTGAGGCTAAAGGGTGGACTAGTAGGTTAAATAACATCCTTCTTCCAAAAATTATATCCATATCTTCATTTTGGAAACCTATTAATACCTTTTATAGGAAAAAGGATCTTGAAGAAGATGAGGACAAGTGAAGAATTTTGAGATGGGGAAATTATTCTTTATCTCAGTGGATTCTAAATACAATCACAAATTTTCTTAGGAAAATGAGGCAGAGGGAAACAAGAAGGCTTGTGACCACAGATTAGGAGGATGATTCCACGAGTCAGTCAATACCAACAGTCATCAGAAACTGAAGAGGCAAGGAGTCAGTTCTTCCTTAGAACCTTGGTAGGTTGTGCAACCTGACTGACAACTTGATTTTGGTTCAGTGATACTGATTTTGGACTTCTTGCTTCCAGAGCTGTGAAAGAATACATTTATGTTGTCTTACATGGATAAGTGTGTGATAATTTGTTTGAAGCAGTCATGGCAAACAAACACAAAAATTTGGGGGACTAAAAGGGTTTCCGCTTTTCAATATAGTCTTTTATTATGTTAAAACGAGACATTCTTATGATGACTGTTAAACTTCTGTAGCCATTAGGCTTTAATGCTAGAAATTTAGCCACTCTTATTTTAAAACAGTAACCTTTTATTTTAAGCATAATGGCATTATATAAACTGAAATCATTGGTAAATAGATAGAAGGCTTAACTTCTGCTCTCAGCTATGCTACTTACTAGCTGGATATGTCTGGGGGAATCACCAACCTGATCTATGTCATTTGAACAGCGGGAATAATATTAACTGTACTCTCTAAACCACATAATTGTTAAGAGGTTTTAATGATATATACATGTGAAAACTACCAGATGAGTAATAAAGACATAAGGTTCTATGATTAATTATTAATTATGCTTCCTTTGGCTATATTGGAGAAATAATGAGCAGTTTTGCACATAAATTACTGAACACAATAAATATCCCTCTCCCTTAGATTATATTCTCGAAGTGGAATTTTAGATTCCAAATTTGAACACTTAAATTTTTTAAATACCTCTTGACATATGAAAGCCTGCATCTCTCTATTCTTTCATTGGAAGCACAAAAGTGCTTATTTTATTACTGCTCTGTTACTTGAGAGAATTTAAAAAACTTTCTTCACATGTGCCAGTTTAATGACAATTATTATTGGTATTTCATTGGTGAGGTTTAAATTTTTTTCCTTTATTTGCCCATTTGTTTTCTTCCTTAGTGAATTGTTTGTTTTCCACAAGTAATTTGCAAGAACTTATTTGTCTTTTTCCCTTACTCATTTTTAGAAACCCAGGATTTTTTAGTTAATTAACCTTTGTTGTATATGGTTTCTTTTCCAGTTTGTTGTTTTATCTTTTACATTTGTTTATGATGACTTTAGATGTTCTGATGTTTAACATTTGTGAACTCACACTCTATTTTTCTCCCTCCCTTTCTCTCTCCATCTCTTCCTCCCTTCCTTCTTCCACCCTCTTCCTCCCTCCCTTCCTCCATCTTCCCCCTCTGGAAAGCCTTTCCCATTAGATTGCTTTTGATCCTTTTTTGAGTATGTACATTTGCCTTCAACTGGCTGTTAAGTATACTTGAAATCTAGGTTCCTTTCAAAAAAGATTTTTTTTTAAAGGAAATGTGCAGGCAGGAATGAAGGCATGTAGGCAGGCAGGAGAGAAAGGAGGTGGAAGCAGATTTTTTTTTTAAATTTAGTTGTTCACAGTGGTTGTCCCCCTCTCCCCCACCCCTCCACCTGGAAATTGAACCAGATACGTGACTTGCTCCTTTGGAGGAGATTGTGCAAACCACTGCTCCACCATGCCTCTCAATCTCGTCAAATAATTTGATCTTAACTTGTCTGCCAAACTTTATAAAAAATTTTGGTGGAAAAATAATATTCAGAGATGATTTTATAGGAATTCAGGGACTGTTCCCCATTCATCTTTGGCTGGAGTAAACAAATGAACAACAGACAGATTAAGAGGGGAAAGTACCAAATTTAATAAAATAAGTATGGAGGACCTGCAAGCTATAAATTCGAAGGTAAGTGAATCAGATTGGGGACTTACATTATACCCTAAATAAAGGGAGGTGTGGGACATCATGGGGGGATGACTTCATATGACAGAACCTTACCTCTAGGTGTTTGCTTGCCCCAAGATAGGTTTCTCTGATAAAAAGAGGCTATTTCTAAAGATGATCTTACTTATAGGTCATCTTTATTATTTGGGTAATGGTAACAGTTTCTCTGGAGTCTCACAGGATCTTGATTGACCTTTCATTCCACTATCAAGGTGACATGTATTGGACAAAGCCTTCTCTAGTCATTTTGGAAAAGTATCTGAATATATCTGGGGAAATTTATCCCATAATTGCCTGAAGGATATGCAACCTTTTCTTTTTTTTTTCAGAAGCATTTTTATTTTATTGTTCATATTGCTTGTTCCCTTTGGCCCTAGGTCATGACCCGGGACCTTGGGATATATGTGGACTGCATCCAACTATACTCCACCAGGGATGCTACAAAACCTATTTCTGGGAGAAGAGTCTGAATGCTGCCTGGAGGCTTTTGCTTCTAACCTGATAATCCCACCTCTTTAATTTAAAATTCCTTCTCATTTTATCTTAAGTACTTGAACAAATTGATATAGGAGAAAAAGAGATTTGGGTAGTTTATACCTTACTATATTATCTCTGTATCTTCCTTGCCTTTAATAAGGATAATTTTACCATTAAATGAGTGCTAATTCAGTGTAACCTAACATGCCTAACCTTTTATGTACATTATTTTAATTTCTACAGCAACCAAACAATAGGAAATATTCTATTTTACCAATCAGGAAACAGATGCTTTGAGAGGTAAAGAGACTTGCTCAGTATCATAAGGATTGTATGGATTGTATGTAGAGGCTGTGAATTCAGATTCAGACATTAATGATTCTAGAACCCTTTTCAAGTGGTACACAAATGCTCGCGTGCACTTGCGCACCCACGCACACACAAGCACACACACGCATGTACACACACGTTTAGTAAATTCCCACCTTACACACCTGATTTCCTGATGATGATGTGACTGAGTATTTCTCTCCTGTTATTGATACCATAAGGGAGTCAAAACAGAATAGGTTAAGCAGAATAGCCATATCCAAGATACTAAACCAAGAAAATAGGTAGATTTAGAACTTCTCTAGTTCTTAAAATGCTCCAATGACATTTTGTTCTCTTCTCTCAGTTTAAACCTCTCATGTATGTAATGTACTCTGACCAAGGGAGGTAACTATGAAAATTTCAAAGTAACCAAAGGCCAGAGACAAGAAAGTTGGTCTTAATTTAGCAGTTTCAATAAATGTCTCTTTTATAGTCTGTGTTTGATGGCAGCCTGCTGTGGTGTGAATTGAGCCTGGCAGAGCTGCTGAAAAAGAAATGGTAGTTTTGGTTATTTTTTTACTAGTATTTGGATGATTAATTATTATACCTTCTGTTAAATTTTAAACAGAGTGAGAATTAGGTCAATGGGAATAGTTATAATTTTTTCTTTGAAAAACTTGGGACAGTCATAGCATTCTATTTCCTGTTGTTACTTTGCTCCTAGTCTATATTTATCAATTATTCAGAGCTTAAAAAGTTTGCAAAAGAAATAGGGCAGTGTGCTGAAGACTTTTGGATGGGTGAGACTAAAGGTCCATGGTCATAATTTGAGAGCATTGGTTGTCCTTCCCTCATCATATACTGGTGCCTGGTATGATACATTTTTCGTTATTGCATTGCTTGGTATAGATGGAGTAGAGCTAGAAAGGAATCAATCAGAGAGTAGTTTGGAAACAGACTTGCTGGTAGGTTTAGTAGTAATTGAGGAAGCACAGTTATTCCATTAAAATTGGCTCTAACAAAGACTTCTTTTTGTGATTGTTTGCAGAAGGATTACCACTTTGAATATACAGAATGTGATAGCAGTGGTTCCAGGTGGAGGGTGGCCATTCCGAATTCTGCTGCGGACTGCTCTGGCCTGCCTGACCCCGTGAGAGGCAAAGAATGCAGTATGTTGTGACTTTTTCACCATTCGTTTTCCTGATTAAACTATAATCCCTTCATATTAGCCCAAGAAATTAATTACAGTGACTCAGACCTCTTCAAAACTGACCATGTAGATTGATGTCTTCAGAGCAAAAGTATCTTTCTTAGTCTGTAATGAGATACAGGCATCTTGGGGGATGATTTTCTTAATTTATTAAAAAAATCTGGTTTAGCGTTTTGGAAATCTGGGAGGGTAGTGTGGCAAAATTTCTCTTTAATATACTCTTTTTTTTTTTTTAATACTCAAAAGGTTAAAAAATTTTGGTAAAATACACATAACATTAAAGGTATTATCTTAAGCCATTTCAAGTGTATAGTTTATGATGTTGAGTATACTCACATTGTTGTGCTCTCATCACCAATACTCATCCACAAACTCTTTCTTCAAGCACTGGATTTCTTTTCTCTTTTTGCCATAGAAATAATATAATTGACCTTTTTAGTGTAACCTCTAGGGAGGTGGTAGAGTTGATGAATGTCACATTCAACAGTTTGTCTTTTGCCAGTTAAGCAGGTTTTCAATACAGCATTATTAATTAAGAGAGAACTATGTTAGCCAATTTATTTTCCTTTATAAACTTTACATTTTTACTCATAATTATTAATTTGGTGAGTTATGATTTGCCATGAAGTGTTATTAGTTGTGACCTGGAGTTCAGAGCTGAAAGTAAGACAAAGATTATTTGGGTTATCCTACAGTTTTCTGAATGGTAACCCTAGAAACTTAGTTCTTCTCTACCCAAATAAAAGGGCAGAGAAGCAAATTATTATGGGATAGTTATTTCCTTCTGGTTCATAGTGAGGATGTGTTTCCAATGCTGGTTAGAAGGGTTTTAGTATGGTTGGTGAGTTTACTGATAAAAGGAAGATGAAAACCAATAATCTTATGACAAAAATTAGAGAAGAAAACTATTATATTCTGGTGGTTGCTAGTAAATGAGTACAGTGAGAACCCGAGCACTTCTATAGTGAGAGCCTTTAGCTGAACTCTGGGTCAGGAAGAGTCTTAAAAGGATAGTGGGGTCAACATAGATGATGAATCAGACTAGAATGCAAGCAGCCACCTGTGCAGTGATCAGCTTTCAGTGAGGGAGTATGGAATTAGTTCGTTGTAAAAGTACTTCAAACACCTTCTTAGAAAATGTGTATATTGTTTATCTATATTTGTCTTTTTTACTCATGGGCTGATTCCTTGGTTCTTGGTTGAGGCAGACAACCTAATCATATGAACACTACTAGGTGCTCTGCTGGCACTGGCTTTTGAGAGCTAAGCGTTAGTTTGAAATGGGCTGTGGTGGAGTCTTTTCCACCAGGGAAACTGACAACACTACAGATCAGACCTTTCCTTGCAAACTGTTAAACATTTGCCAGCATACCACTAGTGAAAGTTATTGGCCAAAGTTTCAATAATTTGTTATTGAAATGATTCCTGAACAGGAATTATTCTATCTCAATGTTGCCAGGTACTCCTTTGTTCATTATTTGCTATTATCTTCCACAGATAATGTGAAACTGACACCACTAGAACTTTTCTAAAACTAACTCAAACATGGTGTTTGAACTGTGCTTGGCTGGACCTAACAGCTACTCCACTAGGGCATGCCTATTACTTACTTTAAAATGGTACTGAGTGCTTTTACAGTGATACTTATTTTAAAAATGGAAACACTTATGTGATGACTGGACATTTTTTTATCCTGGCATTTTTTTCCTGAAATCTGATTTTGCAAGCATTTCTCCCTAACTATATACTTACGTTTTTTCTGGAAGCTATTAGTCTGGTCTCCTATATGTGACTTTTTCTTTATGTGAAAATGACAAGTTATTTTAAACTTAAAATAAACTTAGTAGTTCTTAGTCACTTAGCTATTCAGTTAATTCATAGCATTAAACATAGTGCTTACCACATTCTAGTCATTAAAGTACTGCTGGAGTCAGTTACGGTAATAACTGAGAATTTCATCAATAGCTTAGAGTTTCTCTTGCTAATAATAGCTACCATTTTTCATGTGTTGATTATGTGCTAAACATTGTGCTTAGAGCTTTCTATCATTCCCCCATTACAACAGCCCTCTTGGATAACTATTAGTGTTTTCATTTAAGGGATGAGAAAAATTAGTGGTGAAGCAAATTGCTACAGGTTATATAGCTGGTATGTAACAGATATGGTATTAAAATATAGACGTGTCTAATTCCAGAGTCTTCCTCTTAACCACTAAGACAGCTACTTGAAAATGGAAAACTGGAGGAGCTTCTAGAGTCTCACGTGGAGGACTTAAGGCCATGTTGATGGACATCTTCAAGAGACGACTTTTGAAATGCTTGTGCTTCAAGTTTCCAAGTAGTGGAGAAGGGATGGAACTGGCACAGGGCTTTTATCAATTTTCCCTGGGACAAGACAAGAAGTGCTGTGATTCAGGCTAGTTGCAAGATATGCCAGAGTGATGCTGAGAACTTGGATGGTGGGTGATGTTCACAATGTTAGACTCAGCAGTCATGCTATAATAATATGGCCTACCAGTTGGGCCATATAGAAGGAAAAAAAAGAAAGTAACATGACAACTTTCAGTAAGTGAAGAATATTTAGGACATTGGTTATGTACGACATAATTTCCCCAGATCCTAATGTCTCTAGATGAAGTCAGACTCAGAATTCGACTTCAGCTAAAATGCTATAGAGTCTTCAAAATGCAATTAAATAGTTATTTCTCTTTTTTTCAAAAGCCTTAGAGGCAGCCTTCACGTAGAAGGATTATAGGAACATACATGTAGCTATTGTAATTTTTTCCTGAAAATTTATAGGTTAGCTACATTGTGCACTTTCATTAAAAGAGCTCATAAAATATGGTTGCAAGGCTACACTGAGTGAAGTTAGTAAGAATTAGATATCAGTTTTGGTTGTGCTAGAACCCTATGGTGTATGTGAGTTTGAGCTTTTAGGATTCAGGAAATGGGATGGAGAAACTCCTGGTTACTGACACTTACCCCGTGTCTTCCTGTCCCTCCTGCTATGGATTGTTTTCAGTTCCCTAGGCAGTGTAGCTGTGAGCAGTCCACTGAGATGTGTTGTCTCTCCTTCTCTCTGCTAGTGCCAGGCTTAGCTGGTAGTGTATCATTCATTGTTCGAGATCTTGGCAAGTAGCTTCTGGTGCCGCATTTCTTGTCTTCTCCTAAAACAAGGGTCTATAACCGCCATCCTAACTCCATCCCTTCTCAACTGTTGGTCCCCTTCCTCTTTTTTCATAAGAGTTTTAAAAATCTTCCCTTGACCCACCTCTGAGGTGCCCTCAACTTTGAAGATAATCAAAACCGTAGTCATTTTAGAATGGTTGCCTGGATGGCTTTTTCCCTCCCTCTCGTCTTCTCACTAGTGAAAAGGACGTTTTGTTTCAAACCAAACCTTAGAAACAAAAACCTGGCTACTAGGAGTGGGGAGATAATTCCTTCACTTATTTCCTTACATATTTTCAGGCAAGTCTAGAACACAATGAGGAAATAAACAAGATGTCTTGTTTTGAGAAGGTTAATCTTCATTGCTAACTCCTGCAAGTTTTAATAGTCTAAAACTTCAGGTACTGTCTTAGCACATACTTTTCTAATTGAGGGTAGCTATTTAAGATATATAATTCTATTTGGTATGCTAGTAGCAGATCAGTTATGGTCTTGTATTATTTAATTATGTACTTAAATATGTATACAAACTTTTAATATTTGGTTTTCTTGGATAAAAAGTGCTGTGTTCAGAATGGAAGAAATGTCACTTTCTCTCAGATCTATTGTGATAAATAAAATTTACTTTTCAGTTTTTAAATAGAAGTAACATTGGTATAAAACATAGGTTTTAGGTGTATATCATTATAATTTTTTTTAAGAAGGATGCAGGTAGGAATCAAGGCAAGGAAAAGACCATGAAGCACTTTTATTCATATTTATCAAGTTGTTTATCTTGGTTGTCTCCCCAGCCCTGGGACATGAACCTCAGTCTTGGGATGTATGTGGACTTCACTCTGCTGGAGGTGGTTACTCTACAAGGGAACACCCTACAGCATTATAATTTGACATCTGTGTGTAGTACATTATCACCTTCCATCCGCCATCATACAATTGATCCCCTTTACTCAATTTTACCACTTCTTCCCTTTTCCATTCTGGTAACCACCATTTTGCTTTGTTTTATTTATTTTCCGTATATGAGAGAAACTATATGGTATTTGCCTTTCTTTGACTTATTCACTTAGCCTAATACTCTCTAGGTTCATCCATGTTGTTCAAATGGCAATGTTTTACCCCTGAATAGTATTTCATTGTGTATTTATACTATATCTTGCTTATACAGTCTTCCATTGATGGATATTTAGGGTGTTTTCACATCTTGGTTATTGAAAATATAGATTATAGCCCTATATTTATCTGTTAGAAGTATTGTATCACCCACATTTACTGTGTCTTAAGGAGTAAGTAAAATAAATGCTGACGGTTTGAGTCAACAACTTTTGGAAGTGAAAGAAGAGGAAAAAATCTCCTGGAGGGAAAGTTGATTTTACCTTTCTCGGTGGAATATTTAAAGTTCTTTCCCTGGGATCATAGTTATGTCAAGTATAGATTTTTCTCCAGGAAGCAGTGTATAGTCCGTTTCAGTTGTGTTGTGTTGTTATTGATACAGTAGCAAGTGCACTTGGGCCAGTTTGAATACACTGGCATAGAATGGCATTCGCTTGTCATAATATGTATGTTCAATGGAATACCAATCCCAGGGAAGATTTCAAATAGCCCAAGAAAGTATGTTGGCAAAATACCAGTAACATTGGAAAATGGTAAATTCTGATCACCTTTGTGGAGGGATACAATGCACAATTTTTTTTTTTAAAGGAAAAATGCAGGGAAGAACGAAAATGAATAGGAGCTCAGGTTGGAAGTGAGAGGAAGAATAAGCCCTTATTTTACTTAGTTATTTGTATTGATTGTTCCCCGCAGTCTTGGTCACGAACCAGGGTATGTCTGTGGACTGTGCTTGGCTGCAGGTGGTGGACCTACTCTACCCTGGCATGCCTGCAGTGCATGTTTTCATATTACAGTTTCTGAAAAACGTAGTCAGTATTTATAGAACATTTACTATGGTTAAGTGTAGTCTGTTTTAACCAGTTTCCATTGTGTTTTTGATGTTACAGTTCTTATCAAGTATGTGGTTGGATCCCTCAGGCTAATTTTTGCAGATATTTTCGGAAAACACAGATTTAAACACATGTGCCTTGCTAATTTCGTACGTTTTATGGAATGTTACTTATACTACTATTTACATTATTTTGTTTAATATCTTTGCTGTACAAGGTTCATTGTAGCATTGCTGCATTGGTGTCCAGTTGAAGAACTCCCACAGTTGGTGGTCAGGAGGCGCCTATACCTGGGATTAAATCCAAGACTTTCAACTGACTTGTATGTCTTATGCAAAATATTTATCCCCAGCTGTTTCTTTATCTTAATTCATTCAATAAGCAAACATTTATTGAATGTTTCCTTTATTATTGAAAATAGGGATTCAAAAATAGTTTAAGAAAGATTTCTGTTTTTCTGGACTATTTATTCTAATAAGGGAGCAGCTGGGTAAATGAAATATTGATGTTATGGGGCCAACTTCACCTTAGCTAAGGTGATCTCACCAAGGAGGGAGGGATGACTTCTGCTCAGAGAGTGAAGAGGGCAGGTGCAAGTTTGAAGTTCAGACTAATCAGTTACCAGGTAATGTACCTTGAAAAATTATCTGAGCCCTTGGGTTACTGTGAAAAATGTGGTCCTCACTTAATTGAATCAAGGATTAAATGCTATGTTTAATGGACCACATATGTTAATGCTCTGAGGTTCTGTGAGACAAACCCTGTAGGAAGAAGTTCTTTACTTCGATGACACAAGGTATCATTAGAGGTTTGGCCAGAGAGGTGGTTGCGGGCAGCATCGGGTTTTCCTGGGTGCTCTGTGAGATCTGCAGTGCTGACTCTCAGGAAGGATGTGAGGGGACAGAGATTCTGGCAAATCTAATAGGCTCCTTGTGTCATACCAAGAACTTTAATGTGGTGACAGCCATTCACTGGTGTTTGAAGGTCTTGAGTTGATAAGTAGAGTCTACGGTGCCTAACATTATAATTATATATCTTAATAGTAATAATAATATTTACTGGCTCTATGCCAGGCATAGTTTTTAAAGCTTTACATATATTCACTCATACATTTATAGTCATTCCAACAACTTGATGAGATGGGTATTTTATTTCCCTACAAAGATAGGTCAAAGGCAGAACTAGATCTGAAACCAGGCCTTCTGACTCTAAGGTCCATGTTCTTAACACCTGTGGAGCACTGCTTCTTGGGACTATACTACAGTGGATGCTGAACAAGTGTTTATCCCCTTCTTGAGGCATCTGTGTTCCTTCACATTTACCTCTTGACAGCAATGTGACGTAGATGAATATCCTACACAAGTAAGAAGTTTTTTTAAAAAGTTGGTATCTAAAGGCTCAGATATTGCTTTTAGGGTCATTTAGATTGATTAATAATCTCTGTAGATTTGATTTCTAATTGTATGTGTTTTACTGAAAAGTAAGAGAATAATATTAAGAATTTAGGGCATCTTTGTAGTTGTAGCCTCATATACAATGAGAAACTGGTTAACTAGTGGGGTTTTTTTTTTCTATGCATAAGAAATTGTTGACACAATACATAAAATATATTTTTGTTATTTAGCATGTGTTTGAAAAAATTTGTACTTTTCAACTATAGAAATTCTTAATGAATTAATAGAGTCTGAGGAAAGGAGCTATAATCCTCTCATAACTGCTGTAGTAACTCTGGAACACTGGGATAATCATTGAGTGAATAACTTTGAAGTCATCAAATTAGAGACTGCTTTACTTCAGTGTTTCATTTTTATATGTGAAATAGACATCTGAGGACATTTGTAAAAATTTATATGAGGACATTTTGTCCTCAGTAGGCTTAGTTTGGATTGTTGATGCATTAAGTTCCAGGGAGGAAGAGTTTTGAAGTTAAAACTGCACAGCAGCTCATAAGTCACCAGTGAGAGGCAGGATTGAATGAGATTTAGAGAATAGCTCAAAATCAGCCTTTACATATATTGTAGTGTTTGATGGAAGCTGTGATTGAGGGAGGATCTCTGGGGAAAAAAAGTGTTTTATAAGAAGATGAAAGAACTCAGCTCTCAAAACTGCAGAATCAAGGACAGAGAGACTACTGGGAATTGGAGGGTGACTGACACTTTCTACTGAAGAGGAAAAGTTCAACATGATGTAAGATTCAGAGTGTTAGGATATAATTGGAAGTTGAGAAAACTGATTTCACAGATGCATTGTTTTGTCCCCTTTGGTGACCTCATCAAATAATCTGAACAATTTTCTTCCTCTGACCTTCGCTGTTGTATTTTTTCTATAAACCTCATATGAACTGAAATTAGTCTCCTCCCTCAACAAACACTGAAGTCAAGAAGTCACAATAAAATACATTTGTATTATTTTAAAGCTAAAAGCACCCTTAGTTAGCTTTTACTTACCTGCTTTCCTTCTGGAGTTGGTTTTTGTGGTGGTGAGGGAGTTGGGGTTCTTCTGTCTGAGCCGTCTTATCTAAGAGGCATGATGACAGCCATATAGTCCAACCTGGTAGGATCACGTCATGCGAGAACCCATTGATTAGAGAGGAAGTTGAAAGTGAGAATTGGTGTTTAGTGATATAAAGGCAGTACTTTAATTAATCTTTTCAATGAAGAGTTAGAGAAATTAACGAGAACCTATTTGTATTATTGTACTCTTTCCTAGACTCTCTTATTCTAAAGTCTATCTCACTTTTTCTTTTAGTTTTGTAAAATGAGAGGTGAAAATTATTTTTTCTCCTATGTCAAAATCTTTCACAAGTATGAACAAAAGTTTTACCTCTTTGACCTACAACTTCATTCCCAAATCTCAATGAAAAGTTAAAGGCAGTTATTGATGAGACTGGGCTTTGAACCAAATTTGTTTTTGAATTTTTTTTTTTTAAAGGAAAGGAGCAGGCAAGATTGAAGGCATATATTTAGGGAGGCAGGAAGAGAAAGAGGAGGAGGAAGAGCAAGAAGCATCTTGATTCTATTTTTATTTAGTTGTTCACAGTGGTTGTTTTCCCCCGACCTGGTACTTGAACCCAGGAGTATGTGGTTTGTTCCTTTGTAGGCACTTGACCTACCTACTGCTCCACCAGAGTGTGCCTTGAACCAAATTTTTTAGAATTTAGTTCTCATAATTTTATCATGTCTCTTTAGAATTTATGCAGTAACTCCTATGTTACTTTACATGTCTAAGCAGCACTCTGGAACTATGATTCTTATCTTTTGACTTGTAGGTCAGAGTTTATTTTAATGGTTTTAGTATTCATTTCAATAAGGGTAATGTATTTTTCTCAACTTAACCATAATAAAATTGTCTGGCTTCATGGTACTATGGGGACTCTATTTATTAAATAGACAGCTGGAGTCATGGAAGTCTATTAGGTACAGTCAGCCTCTAGTGATTATTGAAATTTTGACCTACGTTGCTCAATGTCACATAATTGAGGAAACTTGGGATCCATTTTGGGAGAAATGGACCAGATAATCTCCAAAGTCCCTTTTTGTCATTCTGAAAGTTTTAAGCATTGTTACATTCAATTTAGTTACTCTATCATCAAATCATGCCTCAGATTCTATTACTTGTAAATTATAATGGAGTACTAATACATCTTCTCAATTTTCATGACCATTTACTCCTCATAAGAACTTTTCAATCTGTCACTGTTGGAATTTGGACAGTATTACCTTGTATTATCCTCTCCCAGTATAACACTGAACATGACAAGCAGCGGATGGAGGCAGTCGAGCAGGCATTGCTGCCTTGTATATTTTGACAAGAAAAATACCCTTTTATGATAAAGAAAATATTCCCAATTAAAGGGAACCAGGATTCCTTCCAGCTAAGGGTGGGAAAATGCCTTAATGTAAGAGACCATCCAAAGGAAATGGCCTGTTTTAATGAATTGTTTTTGGATTTTTCCTGCTTCACTTTCATTTCTGTAAGATGATAGGTAAAAATTGTTTGTCTTCTCTAAGAATTTCATAAATAAGAACTTTAAAAATAGTGTTAAGATTCTCCTTGCTGCTGGCACTGAGGGAAGAAGAAGAGCTGAAATTTGCTGGATTCTGTATAATGTTTAATTTATCTCAGATTTCTTACTTGCTTTTCTTTTCTGTGAGAGGAATTACAGTAATAAACATGGCAAGTAGTTGAATTTTTAAATTAACTGGTAATGATAATTGATTGATTAAATGATGGATGAAGCTAAAATTTATCATTTTTAAAGCCCATGGTCTGACTTTTTTTGAGGCTTATTATTTTCCCTTTGTATTGTACTTAATGGCAATGAACAGTAATAATAGTTGCAAGAATATCCTTAATAATCAACAATAACAGTGCTTACAAATGTAACCTTATTTATCTTATTTAAATGAAGGTGGTAACTGAAAAATATATTAATCATCTTCCATAAATATATTTAATAATTATTTTAAAAAATTTATTGAAGTAATATTGGTTTATAATATACGAGTTTCAGGAATACATCATTTTAATTCAATTTCTGTGTTAATTGCATTATATTTACCGCTCAGAGTCTACTTCAATCTTATACATACAATTGACCCTTTTGACTTGATTTACTCATATTCCTTTCTGCTTCCCTTTTGGTGACCACTATTTTTGTCTGGTAGTGTAAAAAGAGTTTTTGCTTTATTTAGTTAATATATTTGCTTTATGTATCATATATGAGTGAAATCACATGGTATTTGTCTTTCTCTGACTTATTTCACAAAGCATAACATCTAATTATTTTTATTTAGTATTAATCAGACTAATTTTATAGTATATTTAGCTTAGTGGGATGTAAAGTTGATATATTGTGAGGAAGGCCCAGTCTAGACTAGAATTGAATAGGAGCTCCCTGAGAGTAGGGACTGTCTCCATCTTATTCATCAAAATATCCTTGGTGCCCAGATTCTAGGTATTTAAGAAATATTTATTGAATGAATTCATGTAATATTGTGTGATTCAAAATTCTTACTTATAATAAAATAAATCTCATTATATCATCAACATCTCATTAAACAAGTAAATTGAAAAGCCTTTTATTAGTGCATAATGCTGTCTAATGTTTATAGAACAAATTTTGATCATCAATAACTTTGAATTAAAATAGTAAAAGTAAATTAATTATGAATAAATGTAATTGATAACCATCATCTTTCAAAGCATGAGGTCTCTGGATGAAGGAAAACAAAACTAAGAAGTCCTTTGTAATGAAAAGATTAAAAATAGACTGTCTTTATTGTTAGGCATACATCAGGTGATAATCAACATAAATTATTCAATTCAGTAGCTGTTAATTTGGAACATTGACCTGGGTGGTTACATGATTATAGTTATGCTCTGGATTTCAATATCACTTTATATATATATATACATATATACACATATACATACATGTATATATATGTGTATATATATATGTATTTTATGTATTTATTTTTAAGGAAAGATACAGGCAGGAATGAAGGCAAGTAGGTAGGCAGGCAGGAAGAAAGAATAGCAAGAGCATTCATCTGTTTTATTTAATTGTTCATTTTGGTTGTGACCCCCAAACCTCCAAGCAGTCCTATGGTGTTATTTACTAGACCACCAGGGTGCAACTGTTTTTTCTTTCAGGATAGTTTCAAGGTGTCTCATAGGACCACAGATAGTCCAATGACGGAAACAAGAAAGTTTCACACTGGACTGTGAATGGAGGCAAGGAGGTTAAGCAAATTACCCCAGCCTACTTTTTTCCATATCTCATTCTGCACACCTGCATATTTCAATTTTACAGTTTCATAGTGGCAAAAGGAGCCATCAGAAAAGAAGAGGAATAGAGCTGAGAAAAAACAACATGGAGCTTTTAGCATATGACCTTTTGGTTAAAGTTTAGACTTCAAGTGTTTGGGTTTTTAAACGTTACTCTTTCAGGAGGTACTTCGGTAAAATATTGTGAAATCTGAGTGAGTCCACTCTTAAGTAGTGTATGACTATACAAATGAAATCTTTCTGTTGTCATATCAGAACCTTGGAGTTTGCTTGTCTTTCATTTAATTCTTTTACTCAAGGATTTTGAGGTTGTTGAAGAAAAACAGTATATTAGAAATGACCAGTTGTTCAAATGAAATATAGTTGACTCACAATTAAAACAGTTACAACTGCTATTTACAGAATTGCCTATCATACTGCCTTGTTAAAAGGGTCTTGTCTTACTCTAAAAAAACTGTATTGAAATTAGTGTAGTCCCTAAGATTATGAAAACTCCAAAGACCAAAGGTCCAGAAAACAATGTTCAAGTAGAAAGTGGTTGTGGATAAGACAGAAGCTGTCAAAAAAGGAAAGGCTCGTCGCCTCAGCAGTGATGACCACCAGAACTAACTGCTGTCAAACAAACGATAAAAATGGAAAAAATCCTTAGGCTTTTTAGCTCCTCTGTATTACTAAAAACCCTAGACCCATTTGACTATGTAATTATTCTGAAGCAATATGAAATCTTTAACCAAGTGGCAAAATCCTTATTGTCCCAGGCCCCTGAATTATGTTATTAGTAATTGTAGCAACAATTATTGTATGATTTATTCCAGACACACTGTTAAATGCTTTGTATGGATTATCTCATTCCCACAACAAATCTTTGAGATAGATATTATTAATCTGTTTTACAGGTGAGGACACTGAGATTTAGAGAAGATAGTAAGTAGTCACTAAAATATTATATGAAGGTGTGTTTGGTATAATATGCAAAGCATTCACAAGAAATTTGAGGGCGGAGGATGGCTGTTGCTTCATAGTGCTCATGAATATTGTTTAACAATTCAACTCAAGAAATGAAAAATCCTGTGAAATATAATAATGAATTTATGTGGAATTTCTTGTCATTTTTGCATTGATTAAAATAATTGCTTGAATTGGATTTTCTTGGAAGTAGCAGGTTTGGAATTGGACTTAACTTTGAATATCAGCTTTGCCACTTGTAATTGGGCACCTTTTAGACTGGGTTATGCAATATACTGTGCCTCTCTTTCCTTATCTGGTAAATGAGCATAATCTCTCTCTCCCTCATAGGTCTATTATAAATACAGTTAATCCTCAATTTTTCTGGGTTCCATATTTGCAAATTTGCCTTACTTAAATTTATTTTAGCCCCCAAATCAATATTGCAGATATGTATAGAGCAGTAAAAATTTGAGTCACCTGACTACCTGGTCCCAACTAAAGTCGAACACGGTGATACTGCCTTATTTCATTTCTTATATTGTCAACTATCCCTTTCACACTATTTAATGCCTTATTTTTCACATTTTGAGCTTTATATTGGTGATTTTACTTTTTAAATTTGTCCCCGACAGTTGTGCTGGCTAGTGATCCCAAGTACAAGAAAGCTGTGATGTGTCTTTTGGAGAAAATACATGTGTTAAATGAATTAAGCATGAATGTTGTTGGCTGTAAGCTTAACACTAATGAATCAACAATATATTATATAAGACGTTTCAAAAATCAAGCATGTTAAGTTTATGTATTGATCAGTTGATAAAGATATGACCAGAGGCTTGCAGGTAAGTAAACTTTTTTTTCCCTAGGAGCAGGGGTTCAAGATTGGCTAGTTTTAGTGTTCACAGCAGCTTTATATAAAACTATGAATAACAAGAATTGACTGTAATAAATAATACATTCACTTGCAGTTTTATCTCTCAGTTTTCCTTCTGGCTTTAGAAAAGGAAATACCTCTGAGAGGTTTTGTTTTTTTTTAAAGGAATAGTGAAGGCAGGAATGAGGTGGGTAGGCAGACAGGAAGAGAGAGAAGGAAAATTTTTATTTATTTATTTAGTTAGTTAATTTTTCACACTGGATATTCCCCACTCTAGACCTGAGACTTGAACTCAGGGGTAAATGGACTGTGTTCCTTTGGAGGCAATTGACCTAACCGCAGATCCACCAAGGCATGCCAGATGGATATTCTTAATGATTTTAACTGGGCACTGAACACTCTGAAATAGCACCATTCTATATGGAAGACAGTCTTCACAAATGAGATCTTGTCCCTTGTCATTTCTAGAGTCCCCTATAACAGCTTATCATAACATATTACTTCTTATTAAAAGAAAAGTTCAGTTTTGTACACAAGACTAAACTGTTTTCCAAGATAACTTTGTTTTACCTGAAAGTATATGTTGTCATTTTAGTAGATGATAGTCTTTATCAAAACTATTCAGCTTTACCACCGTGGTGTGAAAGCAGCCATAGGTAATATGCAAATAAATTATTTCAGTAAAAATTTATTTACGAAGCAGAATACTGGCCAGTTTTGGTCTTATAATTTAGTTTACTGCCCCTTGACTTAGTAATGATGACTCTTGGCTTATGATATTTATCAGGTTAGGAAAGCACTATCAGATTCCAAGTTGCCTAGAAGACCTATAAACCATAGAAATAAAGTTTTCTATGAATATGTTGTTGGTAGGGCTGGTAGTGACAATAATAGCATGTAGTAAGCTTATGTTTTATGCCAAGCACTGTGTTAACCATTTTCTACTACATTTTCTCAGTGTTGTTCTATGAAACAGTACTACAATTATTATCTAGTTTTTTAGAGGTAGAAACTTAGAGATGTGAAGTAAATGACTCAAAGTCACAGAATTAGGAAGAGGCACAATCTGGTCCCACGATAGTTTGTTTGCTTTTTTAAAATTAATTATGTTGAAGGGGTATTTATAACACTATATAGGTTTAAAGCATATATCATAGTAAATCTACTTCTGTATATAATACATCAAGCTTACCACTACTCATTATGGTTTTGACCTTGTAGTCAGCATGCAGTATTCTTGGCGTAATCTTTTCTTATGTTTCTGATGCTTTACAAATTTTGGCACGTAGATTTACGAGTTAGAAGTTCACTGTATAGCATGTTAAGCTTACCTGAAGAAAAACTTCTATTCAGTGGATAAATCTGTAGTTGAGTGTGGATTTTAGCTTTAATTCTTCAATTCATTTTTCAGAATTAGTTTGTTTTTATTGCTAAGTTTCCAAATGTGTTCTCTAAGAGGAATCCTCCTAGATACGAGAATTTGCTGCTTTGCTATCTGCTGAGAGATTTGTTTTTCTTCAGCAGATAATTTGGAGGTTTTATTTTGTTCTTGTTTCTTTAGTATCCTGATTAAAGGATTAAAAATCTCTTTGCTACATTTGAGTCACTAATACCACCCGGAGCACGGAGGCACCCACTTGGGGGACATAGATTTACATTTGTTGAATCAATAATAACTGAGCAGCAGGACTACCATTTTCTCTGTAATTTTGTCAACTATTCTTCACTCTGCCCAGGCCTGCTGTCTCTGGCTACAGTTCTCAGAATTAGCACAGACTTTGACGTTCATCCTAAGTTGTAAGTTGTGGAAATGACTAGGTTGGGGTTGTGAATATTGAGCAAGTGGACTCGTGGTTTCAGAGAGGAGATACTTGATTAGCTTTATTACATATGAAGTACTGTTCTCCTGTTAGCCTCTTTATGTTCAGTCTGAGTCACTGGATCAAATCTTTTATTTGGACTTAGTGTTTGCCAGGTCAAATTAAGGATCCTAAAATAATGATCCTTGTTTTCTGGAAACTCTAAGTCCAACATGAACTGGTAGGTGGTCTCTTTCTATAGAAAATGCTTCAATGGAGATGTTATAAGAAGAATATTGTAGGAACTCAGAGCTCAATTTTCTAGAGGGAACAGGGAGATGTTTTATGTGGAGGGTCCTTTTTGAATTAGGAATGGGAGTTTTCCAGGTAGGGTAGGTGGGTTGATGGGCACCTCCAGGGAAAGAAGACCACAGGGGCAAGAAAGAAGATAAAATATGCTTACTGTGAGTTGCTGTTGGGACTGATAATACATTTTGTTGTGGTCGGAAGTGGGTGGGGCTGGGGATAAGCCTGGTGCAATAGACTGGGGCCAGATTGTAAAGTGCATGTAGTGATAAGGGAGAACTTGGAAAGATTTAATTAGGGTGTGACATGGTCAGAGCATTTTAAAAATAATTCTGGCCATAGTGTGAAGTGAAGGGGATTAATGAGGGAGTGGAGTAACTGAGGTTATGCATTCTTCTATCTTACAGCATTCTCCTGTGCTTCCGGAGAGTATTTAGAAATGAAGAACCAGGTATGCAGTAAGTGTGGCGAAGGCACCTACTCTTTGGGCAGCGGCATCAAATTTGATGAATGGGATGAATTACCTGCTGGATTTTCCAACATCGCAACATTCATGGACACTGTGGTTGGCCCCTCTGACAGCAGGCCAGACGGCTGTAACAAGTAAGAATCCAAAGGAGTCTTTGGATCTTGAATGATTGTTTGAGAAAGGTGTAGTTGCTCTTTCCCAGGAAGAGGTTGAGAATAGTCCTGGAAGTGGTTGGCATTTTAGATGAGTTAGTTGCAAAGTCATCATTTGGGGAAATAGTCATTAGGAACAATGTAGGTGAGCTTTCATGACATTAAAATAATTGCTTTCAGGATGTAATAGATACCATATGCAAAAATGCAATAAAAATTAAAAAATGCAATAAAATTGATTTTAATATATCTATAACTACATTAAATCTGGTGGCATTTCTACAAACTATTAATCAATAGATACTATTGATCATTTATTTTTCCTCTCAAAGGAAGAATGTATAACTTTCTTTTAGAGTCCTGATTCTCTCCTATAAGAGAGAGTGGGTTAAATATGTAAAGTAGAAAGCTTTTTCCTTTGATTAATTTCTACCTTTTTTAAAATAGGGGATTGGCTTCATCTATGACAACACTAGTGGAATGTTAAATTGTTTTGAGAAAACACAGAATGCTAATCTTTGTGCTCTAACCCTTCCTGTTCTCTTGTATTAATTATGTAACATTTCCTTCCATATGGCTATGTTTAGGAGAATTAAACTTTAGTTTCAGGCTACTTTCTGACAAGAATGGCTTCTCAGGAACTCAAAATTTTTACCATAAATTAAGATTTGGAGAATTATTTATCCAAGCTAAAAGACATGTTCTCTCTCTCCCTTTCCTCCTTCCTACCATCACTTGTTCCCTCTGACTTTCTAGCTCTTTCTGGCAAGTGACATTTTTACTCCCCTTACAATGGGCTTTTTATTAAAAAGAGTTGTGGCATTAGACATCATTAACAGCAGTTTATATACATGTGTATGTATATCTGTCTATATATAATATGTGTGTGCATAAATCATTTTCTTTTATTAAATAAAAGATTTTCTTGAAGTAGGATGCTATGGAATCTCTGGTCTTTGTTTTGATGAGCTTAGTTTTGCACTTGTTGCTAAACCTCCCCTGTGAACCTGTATACTCCAGCCTCAAGTGCAGGACCTGAAGAGATTTGCTTATCAGTTTCTGGAGTTTCATTTTCTCTGTTTCTCAGTCCTCAGAATTCCAGCTTTTTCAGCTGCCCCAAAGCCTAATCTCTGCTCCTCAGTTCAGTGAGACCATTATGCTCTGCTTGGGTGCTATCTCCAATGCCACAGTCTGGAAAGACTCATTCCAATGAGAAATGAGGCCAAAGTCAATTTGGACTTTACCTCATACATTTTTCTGCTCTCCAGAATCTCAGTCCTTCATTGCCTGTTATCAATGTCTGAAAATAGCTCATACTTTGTTTAGTTTAATAGATTGTTAAAGAGAAAGAGCAAGTCCAAAACCAGTTAGTCAATCATGTTTGGCAGTAGAAATCTCAGTCGCTCATTCAAATTTTTTTCTATTAGAAAAAAGAATGGAATTTGCCAGTATCTCACTCTTATCATCCAGATAAAAATTTAAATCTGCAAAGAAGGATGTTGAGTTGTGCTATTATAGCTTTGTTAGAAAGTTTTTGCCAAAAATGTCAACATGTGATTTATTATTCATTAATTCTAAGAATTAGCTTACAGTTATATTTATAACTCAAATATTTTTTGCCAGTGTGTTTTCTTAATTTTTAATTTTGTTTTTAAATAAAAATTTTAATTAGACTTCTAGCTCTGCTTTATACATGAAACTGTTACCTATATTTTATTTAGATCTTTTTTTTCTATTTTCCTTTTTATTAAAGTGACGGTTTATAACATTATATAGATTTTAGATGTATCACATCATAATTCAAGATCTAGCTATACTATGAATGCCGTCAAAATTCTAGTTTTCATTCACCATATTTAGGTTAATTTTAAGTGGGCTTTTCTAGGAATATTTCTTCTCTCATAGGAAGGTACCATCTCACTTCCGTGCCATGTGTGTTTATAAACAAGTTTTAGATGTTGTTTGAGAGAAAATTTTCAACCAGGACTGTTAGGATTAGCAGTCATTAATTCAGTGATCAAATTTTTTGGATGAAAAATAGTTTCATAGTAAATTGATCACTTGACCGTACCAAGATTCAGGAAGTCATGTATCATAAGAAATGAAACTTTTCTTAGTAAGAATGTTGGCCTTTAAATTCTAGGAAAGCTTATGGTCTACTCTGTTTTGCTCATGGAATTACTTTTGAATCTGAGTTACGTAACTTGGGAACAGAAGCGGTTTCTGAATGCCAATGTAAAACATGCCTCTTGTTTTCTTTTTCTTCAGCTCTTCTTGGATTCCTCGAGGAAATTACATAGAGTCAAATCGGGATGACTGCACTGTGTCTTTGATCTATGCTGTGCACCTTAAGAAGTCAGGTTATGTCTTCTTTGAGTACCAGTATGTCGACAACAACATCTTCTTTGAGTTCTTTGTAAGACCCTTTATATTCTGGAATTTCTTTTTTATGGACAGTCATTAATCAGTTTTTTTCCTTTGTATGCTCTTTCAGTATTTTCATGTTAAATCTTTTGCTATAAAAAAACTATATATTTTGTATTTTATTTTTGGCTAAGAATATTTTATTACCTTTAACATTGGGCTTCTTTAGCTTTTGGTTATGATCATTGGGTGAGCACTGAGTTTTTTGTGTGTGACACATTTTTTTAGGATTTATTATAATCACTTTTTAATAGATAAAGGTACTATTTTAAAATGCTGTGAAATCAATTTCAGATTTTATTGAAAGGTTTTCTTTTTCTTTGAAATTTCATATTTTTGCATATAAGGGCAATATTTCAAAAGTAGAAGAGACTATATGTTTCTGATTCTGTCAGTTTTGTATACTCTAAAGGAATTAATGGGTGGGATAGTTGATGTCTGAAAAGAGATAAAACAGCATTACAGAAATATAGGATAAGATAATAGTTTAACAAAACAGGCTGTTACCACTAAAATTAAATATTTTATATCAACAGTATTTAATCAAGAAAATATTTTTTGTGTTAGTGACTCAAGTACTTGAGAAAATGTTCCAATTGACTTCTTATACTAAAAATGTGTGTGTTATGCAAGAAGCTGGAAAAATATCTTGCAAAATGTTTCCGTAGTCCAGAATTCAGGAACAAATGTGCTAGAATTCTGAAGCAAGTTTATATTGCTCTTGATAATGGAAGATTCTAATTCCAAAGTTTGCTAGGAAGAGATATTTGAAAGAATGAACCTTAGATTTGAAGTCAAGAGATTCTGGCTCTAGTCCTATCTTTGCAATTGGCTAGCTGTGTGTTATCAGGCAATTAAGTTAACTTTTCAGCCCTCAGAACTTCCTTTTGTAAAGTATATGGTGTGACAAGACCTTTTAAGGAGCCTCCTAGCTTTAATCTTTACTGAGTTTAGGATGTTAAGCAACATTCAAACAGATTCGTCTTTTAAGCTACGTTTTGTTTGCAAAAAGCTGCTTGGAGTGAGCAATTTTCCTACTCATGGAAACATTTTTGGGGGGACTGTTGCTAAAACTAAAAGTTAAGGAGCAAAGTAATTATGTAATTGTTAGAATAAACATTTAGTTTCAGATTGTCCGGTAAGTGCATTGAGCATTGTCAGTAAAGGATCTCGCCCAAGGCATGAAGTTTCATTGCTTCCTTTCAGCGATGCCTTTGTTCTTTTGATTACAGACTGAAAAGGGACAAAAAATTCATGTTCATTTATTGATGTGTCCGCTGTATAGGTTACAATTTACTGACTCAAAGGGTCAACACTTCATGGTCATAATGCTAATGGCTGATGGAAAGGAATTGTGTAAAGATTGAAAGATGAATGATATCTGTAGACATACCATTTAAATAAATAAAATACTTAATTTTAGAATTAAGCGGGACTCATTAAGCTCTCCCCTATGATTGTTCATTTATTTATTTATTTATTTATTTATTAATGATGAAAGTGAAACCTAGAAAGAATAAGTGATTGGATCAGGGTTATACCTTTACTACTTACTGTTAGACTGAATAACAGAACTCAGGTCTCCAGGATGCCAGTACAATGTTAATTAAGATAGCCTACAATATTGTATTGTAGCTGAAAAAAACAAAAAACAAAAAACATTCAGCTTATCCACCAATGGTATATTCAGGATTCATCTCTATTTTAAAATGAGTTAACATTTGCATGAGATTGGTCCTAATGCTTACAATATAAATAGGCCACTTAAATTCAGTTAAATCAAATATCCTCAGTAGCTGATACTCTCTGGTATTTGGTTGGCAAAAGGTTCCATTATCTAGTTATTGAATTTTTAGGAAATAACTCTTATGAAGAACATTTTAATGCTATTTTAAAACCTCTCAAGAAGATTAATGAAGAGGCAGAAACCCACTTTGGTAGGAGTCTAGGTGATGGATCTTATTTTAATCCTACTTTGCTGCTATTGTGCAACATTGTAAAGATGGCCTCTGATGTCTCTATTTTTCATAGACTTGAAAAGTACTTTCTCAATTCCTAGGCACTTTGGAATAATTGTCTGGAAAGCACAAAATATTTGGTGCTAAAGATATTAATGACAGTCATTTGAATTGGCAGGGCAAATAATTAATATGATAAAATATCCCAGATAAAAATTTGGAATTTTGATTTTCACTGTTGCCACTTACCTAGACATTTATAGTAAGTTTTAGGAAACTGGGAAAAAAAGCAGTCATTTACTTATGCTTAAAATTTCCTACCCCAAATATAAAATAAACTTTATTTTTATGTTATTGTACATTTGCTTGGCAAATGTAAGCTTTTAAAACATTGGTAAGTTGGGTTTGTTGTACTGATAATTTTTTCCTTTATGTTAGTTTTCAGTGTTAACTGCTTTTTCCTGCTGTCCCTACTCTTTTATCCTTTTCTCTCTCCCCTTCCTTCTTCTTAATAGGCTAGCATTTTTGTTGTAGTAATGAGGATGGTTTACTTAGAACCACTCATTCATATGTGGCTGTCACTGAGGCTCCAGAGGTCGTGATATGTTTACTTGTTGAGAATTACTCATGACCATTGTTTAGAATGTACTAAAAAAGTTCTTGCAGCTTGCCCTGTTCTGAGCAACACATTTTATTAAAGCCATTATTCAACAAGCCTTACTGGGACCCTGTGTTTAATCCACAGATTCAAAATGATCAGTGCCAGGAGTTGGACACCACTGCTGACAAGTGGGTGAAGCTCACAGACAATGGAGAATGGGGCTCTCACTCTGTAAGTCTCTTTGTTCCTTTGCTTTCCCACCAACCCCATTCTTGTCCTTGCTTTCTCCAACTTTAAAAATTATTTTTTGATTAAAAAAAATCAAATTGTTTAGTAATTTAGACAGTTTTTAATTTGGGAAGAAATTGCCCCTAAGTTTTATGGACTTGGGCTCTTTGTAGGTATTTTCCCTACCTTTCTCATTCTCCTTAGTTCCTTTTCCTTTCTTCTGCCATCATACTCCAAATTGTTTCCTTTTCAGGGGTATTAAAAAAAAATAAGTCATTCAAAACTAATTTACATAATCTTTGAGTATGTGTGTTTCCAGATGTGCCTGTCACTTGGCAGAGAATCAATGACTCTTGGCAGTGGGAGGATTCTTTTGGCTTCCTTTCATCCAACTTTCTCTGCAGCCTCCCCAACAAGTAATTTTCAAGCTTGTCTTGTTGGGTATTCTGTTGACTTCATTGTTTAACAGCTCTTGATTATCACAAAATTGTATATTTGGAGCATAAATTACTTCCTATCTCTTTGTACCCATTGGCCTAAGTTCTACTCTCTTTTATCATAAGCAAAGTAACTACTTACCTCTTCACAGAACAACTCTAAATCCTTGAAGGCAATTATCAGGTAACAGTCAATAAATCAGTTATTTGAGGCATTGTTCCTTCGGAGTGAGACATGAAGTTAAAATCTAACTCTGGCTTGTAGTAGTGTTTCCTTAGGCAGTTGACTTAATAATCCCTTTGAGTCTGATTTTTATTATGAGAAACTGAAGCAATTTTGCAGGGTTAAATGTGATGATAGATGAGAAAGTTTTAGTGCAGTGCCTTGCAATGTAGATTGAGCTTTATTTTAAAAAGTGACCATCTATCTTTGCCTTTCTGTTGTAGTAGGTACCTCAACCTAGAATGATACAACGATTAGTATAATATACCCTCTCTGAGTATTATTTTGGTTTGTATACCTAGAAGTGATACTAAGAATCTCATTCACCAAAAATTTCAGTCAACTGGACTTTGAAAGAACAAGTGACCCTTGGTAACCAATTTGCTTTGTTCACTTATAAAGACTTAATACAAGGGATAAGTACTTCACATATTACTTCGCTGAAGCTGACAGGATGAAGTAGTTGTATATGTTTTAATTTCATGCAGTTTGAATTTCACCTGCCAGATATTGCACAGAAGAATAAGGATGGCAAATGAGAAAGCAAGGGACCCTGAAAATTAGTATGCTTGCTTGAGTCAGCATGAAATTTCTCAGAAAAGTAGTTAGATTTATAATTAGAAAAATGTTCCAGTGGCAAAGGAAGAAGATATTAGATAATATCAGTTAATTTCTGTAGTTATAGAGTTAAATCAGTTTATTCTATAAGTACCATCCTTCATTTTTCTTGTTGATTTTGCAGTGTTGTTTATTAAGTAAAAAGAAGAAAACTCATTCTGTTGCCCCTTTTCTTTCAGAGCTCAGATATCTGCTTATGACTGTTGGCTTCCTAGAAACATAAAAGTATACTGAGTGTCTTCCACCTTCTAAAATAACTCTCTTTTAAATAGAAACCCAGAGTTCATGCAAATGGTTTGAAAGTCATTTTATTTTTTGTTCAGATTGAAGACATTTCTTTTCCTTGAATTGGCTACCCTTTTTTTTTTTTTTTTTTTTGATTAATGTGACCTTCAGCGGAGCTTAAGTCTGAGTTAAGAGTAGGCAAATTTGTGGATTCCAAATGAATGGTATTTCACTATAATACATTGAAAAGTATGTAAAGCATTACCTTTTAGGTGTGGTCAGAAATAGCTCGGTTGATCTGAGCTGAATATCTTATGTTTTTCTTTATAGGTAATGTTGAAATCAGGCACAAACATACTGTACTGGAGAACTACAGGCATCCTTTTGGGTTCTAAGGCAGTCAAGCCAGTGTTGGTAAAAAATATCACAATTGAAGGTATTTCACAGCAATCTGTTTTAGTAGTCATCTTATCAATTTTCTTTTTTTGTCAGTCACTTAAATTTTACTGTTAGACTTGCATAGTGTGTTTTATTTGAATTTCATTTCAGAGTTTGTAGTCATGATATAGTCTAATATTTCAAAAAGTAGATCAAATATAGTCTTTTTATTACTTTAAACTAAAGGAAACTATTTTGTACCAAAACCTCAGATGAACAATTTCAATTTATCATTTGCAGATGTGTCCATAAGATGCTAAGTATTCACTGGTTTTTAAAAATTTGTTTATTGTTGTATTTAAATTGTTTTAACTGAACTTAATATTTTCTTAACTATTTTTGATGTTAATGTTTATTACTTATTTTGTTTACAATGTTTTAGGTAATGTTAGGGTAAGTTGTAATATTGATTAGGTTATTGGCTTGATTGACTCAAGAAATTAATATTAGACATCATAAATAGAACCACTCAGGTATATAGACCTTTTTTACTCCTAGAAAGTTGACTAGTTGTTGTATTATGTATGCTTAAACTGAATGTTTTAATCTGTGTGAAAAAGTAAATATGATAATTTTAGGTATTTTTGAATAAAATAAAAGAATCTTTGTTAATAAGAGCCTTTCATTCATTCCAGAAATGTCTGTTGCACCAAGTATGGCGTTAACCCCGATCACTGCTATATTTATAAAAATAATAATAAAATAAACATCTCTACCTGACTCTCCTAAATCTCTTGTGCTTCTCTTAACCAACTTGGTCTTTTCTGGCTGAGGAGAGTGCCCATTAAACCTTGGCATGGTTCATTCTCAATTAGGCCTACTTTTAATTAAAGCAGTAATTCTTGTTTGTTAAAGTTTGGTTTAAAATATGTTCTTGTTCCTGTGACAATAACCCATTAGTCATAGGGACACCTGCTGACAAAGACTGGAATTACAAGCCAGAAGAAATAAAAGTATTATTGATAAGGTCAGGTTTTGCCTGTGATTTACCGCACAGTAGAGAAAAAGATAACAGTGAGCCAGAATGATCAGAATGTAGTAAACTTAGAGACCTGGAAGGGCCCTTAGAGTTTTTCTCATTTTTGAACTAGTGGGGTTGTCTTTGACAACTCACTTCATACATTTATTTTACCTCTATCACATTCAATCTCTTTTTTGTTTGTTTACAGGCCCCCTTCCCCAAACCCCATCACAAACCCCTGGGCTTTGCATGGCCTGCACCTTAGCTTCCTGAGCCACAGGGATGTGCCCACATTTCAGTCTCGTGTTTAAGTGTTTGTTCTATTTAACGTGTTTAACTCAGTATCTAGCCTAGTTTCTTGTATGCAGTAAATGCTTTCTTGGTGGCGAATTAATGAAATAAGGGTATTTGGGTTGAACCTGCTGTTAATATTTCTCTGCCACACCTGGAAGTAGTAGCAATTCCATGCTGATTTGCTTGTTGTTCTTGAATCATCCCTCCCATTGTGTTTTGCTTTACCAAACAGGAGTGGCATATACATCAGAATGCTTTCCATGCAAGCCGGGCACCTTCAGCAACAAACCAGGTTCCTTCAACTGCCAAGTTTGTCCCAGAAACACCTATTCTGAGAAAGGAGCCAAAGAATGCCTCAAATGTGCAGAGGACTCCCAGTTTTCAGGTGAGCACTAGTCTTTGCCAGTATATACTCTTGGTTGTTCTTTTTTCCTGGAATTTCCTGGAGTTCCTGTGTAGTCATAAACCTGGAGTCCAATATAAAGTGTGATGGGAACAGTGGCAGAAAGCAAAAAGCTAAAGAGAATCAATACAGCACGGATAAAATATGACTTATTATTCCTTTCTGCATGAATTTTCCCCTTCTAAGTTTTTGTATTCTACACCTACAGGTGACTGTTCCAGGTATATTTATACTAATTTAAAACATTTCACGTTGTACTTTTATTTATTTTTTAATTTTATTGAAGGAACTTTGCATTATAACATTATATAGGTTTAAGGTGTACATCATTGTAAATCAACATCTGTATATACTACATTAATTTCACCAATATTTCAATTTTTCTTCACTCTACAACACATTGTACTTTTAAATGGTTTGTTGGCATACAGATGTATTTAGAAAATTATAATTTGCTCAAAATATACATTGTTCAGTAATAATGAAAGAAATATCTTTTTGGAAAAACTTAGGTTCCATGTGTTTCATGGAAATATTTATTTTTCTAGGGAAAATTAAAATGTAAGCTTTTATTTTCTTAAGGCCTAGCTAGGTTCTACCTACCTCTGCTTAAGTTATTTTTACTTGTTTGCTTTTTGCATTTTCTCATGAGCCACAACAGAAATAAGTCATTTCTGAAGAGCCCTTTTATGTTGCAGAGGAAGGATCCAGTGAGTGTGTGGAACGCCCGCCCTGTACCACAAAAGACTATTTTCAGATCCACACTCCATGTGATGAAGAAGGAAAGGTATCAGCAATATTCAGTCATCACCCTCCCATATTCATCTAGTCCTCTTCCCAATTTGAGCAGAATAATTTGTTCATGAGAGTTGAGTAAGTTGATTTATAACCTGTGTATGTATGTAAGTAATGAAAAGGAAATTTGAGTATTTAAATGCTTTCTGATTTAGATTTTCAAATCTGCCACTTAGTTTGTGAGCAAGTGATTTTGTTGTCTCTACATTTGTTTTTTTTTCAATCTATAAAGCAGGGATATTATAGTTATCTATTTTATAAGGCTGCTATGAGAATACATGAGATACGGCACATTGCCAGGTGCAGAGTAATTGCTCAATAAAATACTGCTGTTTTTATCAGTTACATTTTTTCAGAATTATATCAGAAATACAACCTTAAATTGTGTACTGCGATTCACAGGATGGAAGATTTCTGTAACATTACTTTAATTATTTGGTTACTCAGTAGGTTTTATAAATAAAAACCATAGGCTAATTTAGCTATAGCAAATTACTGTGTGATTGCATTTAGAAAATGCAAAGTAATTACCATATAAAAGGCATTTCACCAGAGGAAATATGGGTACATGAACTCTGTGGCTGACCTGCCATTCTCTCTAATTAAAGAGTTAGTCTACGTCAGACTAAATCTGTAAGGAGAAACTGAGATTAAAGGGGTTGCAATGAAGGGTTCTTTCTGTATGTATGCGTCTTAAAATAATATTTCTCTTTCTTGACCTAATTTGGAAAATACACATAGGTGTCAGCATTACATTCTTAATTTTGTAACCATAAGTTTTCTTCTTCTTCTTTTTTAAAATGAAATTACTTTTGAGTGCTTACGGCCCAATACAGTCCAATATTTGTAGTAGAAAAAGTACTTATTAGTTCAGAATAATTTGAGGAAAGGTCACTTTAAGTTAGTGGAAAATTTCATTGATTAGAAGAAAACTATTTTAATAAAGAACAGTACTGTAAGTTAACAGCTTTTAAATGACAAGGAATTGTAAGGTAAGATCGGATGTCCCTATAATAATGACCAACTAAGTAGGTCTATTTCTGTTTAGAAAATACAAGGTTCGGTGAAAGGTAATTTAAAATTATGTTTTTTTAGCTACACTTTTTATAGGTAAACTTGCCTTGTTAGTAAGTTAGACAGAAGCAAATTTAGTTTATTCTATGTAATAATCATTAATGCAACATTCCTGAAGCCTAAATGAATGAAATCTATACAAAAGCATCTTATCTATGTTGTAATGAAAGCATTCAAAGTCATATTTTTATTATGTCACTGAGTAGTTTTTTAAGTATGAGTAATGTGACAAATTCTGGTTGACCTGAGTGTAAAGGAGATAGGCAATATATTAAATGTGGACTGTACAGAAAATACACATCTGCACATATGTATGTTCACACAAATTATAGTTTTCTGTGGCATCTAGATGAGCTCTGACCATGTTCTCAGTATAAAACAAAACAATCAATTAGCTCTCTATTAACTCAATGATTCTTTTAAAAAAGTGATTTGACTTATCTCTAGATAAATGTTTCTAGTTTCAGAAATAAGCAAAAATAATGGGAACTTAAATAACAAGTGTAGGGAAGAAACTTAGATTACATATATGATTTTGATATCTTTTCTGCTACTATTTGTTCCAGACTTTCTTTTGTTCTCTTTTCATCTTTTTTTAAAAAAACTGTTTTATTCTTGCTTGGAATAGCTTGGTGATAAGCCATTGGTTGAGTGATGTTTCCTAGGTAATTTAATGATGATAGGCAGTATTTTGAAAACAAGACTTGGAGGAGTGGGCAAGGAAGGGTGTGGGTAAACACTTAGAAGGTTGATGGATGTTTTCCTTGGGTGAGAAATGGTAGAAGTAGGTGGTAGCAAGGTACCAGAAAGAAGAGTGTGGCTTGGAGAAATAAGTAGGAATAAAATTTGAAAGATACTGGTGAACCATGATGGTCTAGTGGATGGGTCTGCCACCTCTGGCCAGAACAGACCACGTACATCCCAAAGACTCAGGTTTGTGTCCCTGAGCCAGGGTGGTTGGGGTGGAGCAGCCAAGATGAACAACTAAATGGAATAAATGAAATGTTTCTTTCTCTTCTCCCTTCCTTCCTGTCTACCTGCTCATCTTCATTCCTGCCTGTAACTTTCCTTAAAAAAAATTCTAAAGATGTTATGATTAATTAGATATACAGTTATATATTAAAGATGGATGGGCATAGGTATTATTTGTGAGAGAAAATTTGAATATAGTTATTTTTAATTAATATTTTAATATTTATTGAGGTAACTTATTTATAAAATAATATAAGCAGGTTCATTATTCATCAAATATGTGACAACACATTATACCTATCATTAAATTATCAAATATCATCCACCACTGTACGTTGGACTCACACCACCACTTGCTTCTGCCCGCCCACCCAGCCTTCCTCAGTGGTAATCTCAGTTCTGTTTTCAGTGTCCAGTGGTTGGCTTTTGTTTTGTCTGTTCATTGATTTTGTTTCTTTATATTCCACATATGAGTGAGATTATCAGTATTTGTCTTTCTCCTGATTTATTTCACTTAGCATAATCCCCTTTAGTTCTGTCATGTTCTCAAAAATGACAGATTTCCTCTTTTTAGGGCTGTGTAGTATTTGTGTACAAATACGGCGTCTTCTTTATCCATTTGTCTATTGGTCATTAAGTAATTTCTAATTCTTGTCTGTTGTAAATAATGCTGCATTAAACATGGGGGTGCAGGTACCTCTGCAAATTAATGTTTTGTGTGTTTTGAGTAAATGCCCAGAAGTGGAATGAGGGGATCATATGGGATTTCCATTCTCAATTTTTTGAGGAATCTCTTTACTGTTTTCCATAAAGGTTGCATCAATTATACTCCCATCAACAATGTGTTCCCTCTTTTCTGCATCCTAGCCAACATTTGTTGTTTCCAGTCTTTTAGATAATATCCATTTCATAGGTGTGAGGTGAATTGATTTGCTTTGCTTTGCTTTGCATTTCCCTGATAACAAGTGAGGAAGAATATCTTTTCGTATGCCTGTTGATCATCTGTATGTCTTTTTTGGAGAAACGTCTTCAGTTCTTCTGCCCATTTTAAAACTGGATCATTTGTTTTACTGTTGTTGAGTTTTATGAGTTACTTATATCTTTCGGATGTTAAATCCTTGTCAGATGTATGATATGCAGATATCTTCTCCTAGTCAGTAGGTTGTCTTTTCATTTTGGTGATAGTTTCTTACACTGCATCTAAGTTTGATGTAGTCCCATTTGATGTTTATTTTTGTTTTTGTTTCTCTTGCCGCTGCAGTTGAGTCCCCAAAGACCTCTCTAAGACTAATGTCATGGGACATATTGCCTATGTTTCCTTCTAAATATTTTATGGTTTCCAGTCTTTTATCCTGTTTTGATGGAGTCCTTCCAATTTTCTTCCTTGATAGAGTCGGAGAATGGGATGCTGCTTCCTGGAAACTATTCAACTATAGAGACTGGTGCAACAGAACTGGCTGTCTCTAGTGGTCCAGGGAGAGGCAACTATGAGCACCAATTGTTTAACAGAATTGCACGGATGGCAAAGAGTACAGTGTTTCCCTCTGGGGCCTTCCTATAATGTGAGACTCTGCCTACACTGCACTGAAGTAACATCTCAGTTCACAAGGAGGATATTCCTCTACCCCCACCCTTCATGCTTAGGATTTTGGTTTAATGACTGAAAAAAATAGTTCCCAGGTATGGGGGCACCTGCTGAGTGGGCAAACCCTTCAGCTTCAGAGAGCGTGTCCATATCACTGATCTTTCCCTATAGTCCCAGTATCTCCTAACAGGGTGGCATAATGCTGAGACAGATCCAACTTCTACTGTTTTTTGAAGATGCTGGTCACTATCTCCTTGTGAAGGTTGTAGTTGCTAAATGGATACAATTTTACTGTGTCCTTGGCGAGGAGGCAAGCTCAAGGTCTTAATAGTCTGCCATTTTGGAACCAGAATCCCTGAATTTAATTTTGACTATACTGAGTATGGAATGCTTGTCTGATAACCCAGCTGGAGATATTAGAAAGATAGTTAGGTAGACTGGTTTGGGCTAGATATGTAAAATTGAAAGTCATCAAGAAATAGATGGTAATTGAAGCCTTGAAGTTTGGTGAAATTTTCTAAGGAGAGAACATTGAGTGGGTGGTCTAGGACTGAACCAAGACTGGAAAGAGTGAGTAGGCAATAGCCTGATTGAGAACATCTGAGCTGCACCATCAAGGAGCACAGGCAGGTTGGTGTAGCAATTTTAAATCACATGTAATTTAGCTCTGATGAATTCAGCCAGTCTACAAAGTCTTGGTGTGTTTGAGGGAAGAAAGCAGACAACCATAAACAAATCTAGTCTTCAAATTTGTCTAAATTTTAGTCCTTCCTTTAATTCTGACTTTAGTCTTCCTTTATTTTGATATGAAAACTAACTTCCAATTGACACCTCCATGTGTTTCTTTAAAATGGATTTTATTCATGCTTAATAGAAATATACACGGACACTAGAACTTTTCTGTAATCTTAGTGGAAATATGTAAGTTTTGCCTTATTAGGGTTTGAATTTTATAATATATTTCATAATTTTATCTCAGTCTGTCAAAGATTGGATTGATTGTTGACTTTTCACCTGTACTGTGAGCCATCTGGTGCTAAGTATAATTAATACTAATTATTATCTTTACCCAGTCAGGCAGATTTGAAAGCATCTGTCTCCATTAGAAAGAGAGGCATGGTCTCAATCTGCCTTGTGAATCAAGTAGCTTTGTAAATAAAACTTTTACTACTAAGCATTTGAAATTTGACTTCTAAATGTTTACAAGTGGTTTGCATTTCCTAATTAAAAAAAATTTCCCATGCTTACATTGAGAAATCATGTGATTAACTGACTTGTTGAAAGTATATTTGCTTACTTGGTTACTTGTTCCTTCGCCAAACTGGTTTTCCTTGACTAGTGCTACTTTACCATTTTATTAGCTGCATATGACTTTTGGGCAAGTTGTTCAAGAGCTCTAGTTCAGAGTTTTCTCAATTATAAACTCTAATTGCAACCTCCAAGGGTGTTAGGGAGACTACACAGTGACCACCAGGATCAGTCCTCAGGGCTCAGGCTCAATACTGCCTCCCTTAGCCTTGTGGGAACCATCTAGTGCCAGCAGTGCAGTAGCTTACAGTAACTTAATGCTGGTTTAATTAATGTTGAAATAAATTAGCAAAATTTCTGAATTGATTAGGAACAGAAATTTATTTTAAGCCAGAATTTTAAAAAAATGATAGCCTTTTCCCCAATAAACAATATTCCATTTGCTTAAATTCTCTGAATTTTATACTGCCTTTCTCTAGAGCCCATTATGACTGGAAGATCTAATTTATTTTAATTTTTTAAGAACTTCATCACTCATCAGTTTACATATGGTGAGAGAGGCAGATGGGTGAAATAGCTGGTTAAATTGTATCATGATGTGGTTTGTAAAGTAAATGTAGAGAGTTATATAATGAAAAATGGTATTTATAATTCTGTTGCTGCATCTGCTTTTAAGCCATTTTTTTTAAGCATCCTTCAGATAATTTACTCTTCCATAAGAGAATGGTGGGGAATAAAATTGAGTGACTTACTATATTCGATTTTCTGTTAACTGGAAATAGTTATAGAGAGTTGCCTTTGATTTTGGTTTTCCAACTTAAATATTATACTTCTTATTGGCTAAATTATTTTGAAGGATAAAATATTTTCAGTAGAGTATAGGTAAAATGAAGGAAACTCTGTTAGCCTCTTTTACAAAATGTTTTTACACTCCAGAGTCAAACATAGGATCAAATTGAGAGATCTGAATACAATTCTGCTATAAAATGGTAACCTAAAAAAGATAGGGAAAGCTATACTTATGTCTGATAAAATAAACTTAAAACTACAGAATGTAATAAAAGAGATGAACATTATATAAAGGTTAAGAGGTAAATTTAGCGAGAAGATATAACACTGAGTGAGAGAGAGAACATCAATATAAAGCAATCATTAACAGAACTAAAGAAGAGACATTGATAATACAATAAGAGTACCCCACCTACAACAATGGACAGATCACCAGGCAGAAAATTAACAAGGAAACAGCAGTCTTAAATGAGGAATTAGACCAGATGGGTTTAATAGACATTTATATAACACTCTACCACAAAACAGTAGAATTCACCTCAGCTGCTCATGGAACATTCTCATTCACCATATATTGGATATAAAACAAGTGTCAACAAATTTACAAAGATTGAGATCATATCAAGTATCTTCTCTGAACACAATGATGTAAAACTAAAAGTTAACCACAAAAACAAAACTTGATTATTCCCAGATATGTGCCAGAGAAACAACATGCTTCTGAATGACTATTAGGTAAATGAGGATATCAAAGGAAAAATAAGAAATATTGTTGGAGATGGATGAGAATGAAGGCACAAGTTATCAGAGCTTATAGGTTGCAGCAAAAGCAATAGTAAGAGGGAAATCTATAACCTACATCAAAAAATAAGAAAACTTTAATATAATCCAACCCTGCATATGAACAAATTAGAAAAAGAAGAATAACTGAAACTAAAATGAGAAAAGAAATAATAAAAATTTGAGTAGAAAGAAATAAAATGGAAATAGAAAATACAGTACAGATGATCACTGAAATCAAGAGATGATTCTTTAAAAAGATAAACAAAATTGACAACTCTTTGACTAGATTCACAAAAAAAAAGAGAAAACTTAAATAACTATCAATCTCTAATCAGAAATGAAAGAGAATTATAATAGCAATAGAAAACATGAATGACCTATCAGAAGCAAAGAAGTTCAAATAGTAATTGAAAGTCTCCCTTGAAGTAAAAGTCTAGGACCAGATGACTGTCTTTGTAGAGTTTTACCAAACCTTCAAAGACCTAATAACTATTCTTAGACTTCAAAAAAATAGAAGAACGGGGAATACTTGCAAATACATTCTATGAAGTCAATATTACCTTGATACTAAAAGTAGATAAGAACATCTCACACACACACACACACACACACACACACACACACAGAAAAAGAGCCACTGACCAAGATCTTTAATGAATATAGATACAAAAATTCTTAACAAGATATTAGCAAACAGAACTTGACAATATATAAAAGGACAATAAATCTTGTCTAGAGGGATTTATTCTGAGGGCACAATGATAGTTCAACATGAAAATCAATTATTGTAATATACCACATCAACAAAAGTAAGGATAAATCCTTGTAGTCATCAATAGATGCAGAGAAAGCATTTAAGAAGATTTATAAGCCATTTATGATTAAAACCTGCCCAATAAAATAGGACTAGAAGGACTATCTTCAACATAAAAAAGGTTATGTATGATAAATCCACAACTGACATCATTTATACTCAGTAGTGACAAACTGATAGCTTTTCCTCTAAGATCAGGAACAAGGATGCCAACTCTGACCACTACTATTCAATATAGTATTGGAAGTCCAAACCAGAGCAATTAGGTAGGAAGACGAAATTAAAGGGATTCAAATTGGAAAAGAAGAAATGAAGCTATCATTATTTGCAGATGACATCATAACATACATAGAAAAATCTAAAGACTCCACTAAAAAACTACTAGATTTAATGAGTAGAATATTTTTCAGGCTACAAAATTAATATAAACATCTCTTGTGTTTTTATATGCAAACAACTAGAAGAAAAAGAACAAAAACAGTTCTTTTTACTATTGCATCAAAAAGAATTAAGTACCTAGGGATAAACCTACCAAAGGAAGTGAAAGACCTATACAATGAAAATTACAAGACATTTTTGAAGGAAATAAAAGGAGGCATAATGAGATAGATATTCTATGCACATAAATACAAAGAATTAACATTGTTAAATGGTCTTGTTGCCTAAAACAATATTTAGATTTAATGCAGCCCCAGCAAAATTTCACTGGCATTTTTCAAGGAAATAAAACAAAAAAACATTTGTTTGTTTGGAATCACAAAAGCCCCCAAACAACCAAAACAATCATGATAAAAAAAAAAGAACAAAAGTGGAGATATCACACACTCCTATATTTCAAACTATACTACAAAATGATACTAATCAAAGCAGTATTGTACTGGAATAAAAACACATTCAGAACAATGGAATAGAATTGAGACCTCAGAAATAAATTTAAACATACATGGAGAGTTAATTTATAACAAAGAAGCTAAGAGAATACAATGGAGAAAGTAAAGTATTTTCAACAAATGGTGTTGGGAAAACTGGAAAACCACATGTAAAAGAACGAAACTAGTTAACTAATACCATACACAAAAGTAACTCAAAGTGGGTTTGAGACTTTGATTAAGACTGAGCACTATAAAAATACATAGAAGAAAATATAGGTAGTGTGCCCTGTCACATTGTCCTTGTCCTTAGAGATGTCTTTGGGGAGTTGACTCCAGTGGCAAGAGGAACAAAACCAAAAATAAGCAAACCGACCTTCCTCAAACTGAAAGGCTTCTGTACAGCGAAAGAAACTGTCGTCAACATGAAAATTTTGATAACTCACTGAGAAAAGATATTTACACATCATGAGTGTGACAAAGGCTTAATAACTGAGATATAAAAACTCATATCAACACCAAATAACCCAATTAAAAATGGACGGAACTTCAGAATAGACAATTCTCCAAAGAAGGCATACAAAGGGGCAGCAGGTATATGAAAAAAATGCTCATCGTACTAGGGAAAAGCAAATTAAAGCCACAATGAGATATCACCTCACATCAATTAGAATGGCCTATATAAAAAGACTAGAAACAAAAAGTGTTAATGAGGGTGTGGAGAAATGGGAAACTTTTTGTATTGTTGATAGGAATGTAAATTGTTGTGTCCAACAGCAACTGTATTCAATATAGTTAGAAAACTATATGGGAATTCCTCGAAAAAGCTGAAAATAGACCTATTGTGATTTAGCAATTCCACTTATAGATTTCTACCCAAAGAAAAAGAAAATACTAATTTAAAAAGATATATACAGCCCTTTGGTCATTGCAGCATTGTTTACAATAGGTAGTAAATGGAAAGCTAAGTGCTCATCAGCAGATGACTGGATAAAGTAGATGTATATATACAGAGCAGAATTCTAGTCAATTATAAACATTATGAAATCCTGCTATTGGTGATGACATGAGTGCAATTAAAGGGAATTAATGAAATAAGTCAGAAGTAGAAAGACAAATATTTTATGGTCTCATATGTAGAGGATAAAGAAAGTAAGCAAATGAACAGACAAAACAAAAACTAACCCTTGGACATTGACAACAGAACCGATGTTACCTGGAGAGAAAGGAGCGGAGGCTGTTGGCAGGGCAGTGGATAGTAGTGGAAGCCAATTAGAAATTTGATGGAGTCCACGATGTGTTATAATATGTGATGAAAAGTGAATGCATCCAAAATGAATATAGTGTTATCAATGAATGTTACCTCAGTAAAATCAAAACAAAATGTATTTAGTTATGAAAAATTTTATCTTTCTTTTGATTTAGAATATTTTTCCCCTTAAGCAATTTCATTTTTTGAAATTATTAACTCATTTAACATTTCTCATTTAAAAATGATTTACTATGACAACTTTCTGAATTCAACTGAGTTATTTCTGTATTTTGTTTTAGGTGGGGGCAGTATGCATGTGTAAGAATGAACGAAAGAACATGTTTTAAAAGACTACACTCTATTTGAAATGTGAAGATACAGTATATCTACCTGTATCATATGTTCTATATGATATGTATCTTCACATTTCAGTTCATCATATATATCAATATTATGTCTATATAATTTTATTTAAAAAAATCTTTTGTGATCACCGTGTGCAAAACCTAGTGATATGTGCTGTGGGTAAAGCAAAAAAGTAAAAAGAGTGGGATTTTCAAAATGAAGATAGTTGTCTGCATAAAAACTTAGTTCAATTATGGATTAAAGTGCATGAGTCACTTGGAATATACGGATTGTAATCATATGTTCCAAATTTAAAAGACATTTCATGATTAGGAATGTACTGTCTATAAGGTAGGGCTACTTAAGTAGTAGCTTAAGGCAATAAGTCTGGAAGTAATGGTCATCAAATATTTGTCTCATTTTTGTTACTAATATTTTAGATTTTATTCAGCTGGAACACTATTAATATTACTACTTGGTGTTTCCCTTAGCTGTTAATTTAATGTTTCTGTTCTGGGAAGTTTAAAGCAAATAAAGCATGTTATATGACTTGCAAGTGTTTTTGCAGACGCAGATAATGTACAAGTGGATAGAGCCCAAAATCTGCCGGGAGGATCTCACAGATGCTATTAGGTTGCCCCCTTCTGGAGAGAAGAAGGACTGTCCCCCTTGCAACCCTGGATTTTATAACAATGGATCATCTTCTTGCCATCCCTGCCCTCCTGGAATGTTTTCTGATGGAACAAAGGGTAGGATGTCAACTGTCCAAATATTGAATATTTAATAAAATGATCTTGTTCGAGTATTGTAGCCTTGTTCTAAATTGTTTTTTAGAAGAATTCTTTAAACACATAATTTTCTTGCAGAGACTGACAAAGAGTTGAGAAATATAATGGAATTTTGAGACAGTATCTTATTTAACAAATAAGGATTGTTTTTTATTGGCATTTTGTGTAAGACTCTCTTAGTAGGATGATTCTTTGAGTATTTATAAGAAAATTATATAAGTTCCTCTTTGCCAGTGTGTTTATATACATGTATTGATGTAAGCATAAAATACAACTTCTAATTCACCCTATAATAAATCACGTTCTGTGCTACTATAGTAGCAGAAATTTCTCATTTTGATCTTGTGGCAATTAAAATGGCTAAGTAGGTTTTTTTAAGGTGTACATTTTGGAAAATTGAATGCATACCAAATAACAGAAAAAGGTTTACAGAATTTGTTTTAATTTTAGTAGGCAAAGATTATGATACATGTTTTCTGCAGGTATTTTACTTCAATAGCTGTGCAATGTATATACAGTATCTAGAGTTTTTGAGAAATAGCATAAAAGAGATTTGAAAGTCAAATTGGCTTGGGTTTGAACCCGTATCCTGCAGGTTACCACTAGTGTGATTTATCTAAGTTATTTAAACATTTACACGTCAACTTTCTCATCTGTAACACTGTGAATAATAATATCTAACTCATCAACATTGAGCAGGTCATGTAAAAATACTCCCTAGTATTTTGGTACCTGGTAGCCTTTGCTCAGTGAACATTTTCTCTCTGTACCCCATCTCTTACTGATGTGATCATGTTGAGTGTCTTGACTAATATCAAAAGTGGTTGAAAGATGCTTCAGTGTTGCAGATGTGAATTTTAATCAAGTTTATGTATAAAACACTTCAAATGCCTCAACTCGCACTCTCATTTTCAGCATCGAAAGTGTTTTGAATTTCCAGTATTCAACCCATTATTCAATGGTGTTAATAGTTTGTTAAAGGGTTTTTAAATTTTTTTGAAAGTATATCACACTTGCTTTATATATTTGGTGTATATATATATATATGTATATATATATATATATATATACATACACAAACATACACAATTATTTTGTGTAAAATAACAGACATAAATTGGATCATCTGTGTGTATTTCCATCATCTGATGATAACTCATTCCTAAATTGATATAGAACATATGCATACTATCTGAACTGCTATAAATTATTGGATAATAAAAAGAATCTTTTATCTGATCTTTTAGCTCAGGTAAGCACATATACTGTTTATCAGCACCTAAATTTATTTTTTGTATTTAAGTGTTGAACACTTAAGTTTAATAAATAATAAGGGGGGTGAAGTATTTCCTTATTTTTGAGGTAGACATAATCTAAGGTCACATGTAAGAATGTTTTCAGAACTACACTTCTTGTAGAGGGTAATTCAGTATTGACAGTCCTAGAAGCAATAGGAAAATTTATTTAAAGAGATGTAGAATTTATTCTTCTTTTTATTTTAGCAAGTTTATATATGTATAATATATCCAGAATATATTTCTTTACAAATTGCATTTGAAAGTTATTAATTCTTAAGGGAATTGGTAGCTCATTATTTTCCTTTCCATTTTGTTCTCTGCTAAAGTTTAGCAGTACTTGTCCAGAGGAAGAGTTGTCCAGATGCGGTTTATTTGTAATTATCTGCCCACTTGTCTCTTACAGAATGTAGGCCGTGTCCAGCAGGAACGGAGCCTGCACTTGGGTTTGAATATAAATGGTGGAATGTCCTTCCTGGCAACATGAAAACTTCCTGCTTCAATGTTGGGAATTCAAAGTGTGATGGAATGAATGGTGAGTTCAGAATCCATTTCTTTTATAGCCTACTCAGCGTGTTTTGGTAGTAGATGTGCTTGTACTCGGATCTTGAAGGTGATGGTCTATGCCTGAAAGTATTTAGATTGTTACTAGCCCTCCATTTTACTTTCAGGGCGATTGTCCTCCCTCTTTTCTTGTCCAGTACATTATTCTGTGTGTGCCTTTCTACTTGCAGTTTTCCCTCTCATTTTGGAATTCTAGGATTCCACATCTGCCTCTCCTGCTGAGAATATAATGGGTTTCTTTGAATTTCCTAGGGCTGCCTTAACATTGTACCACAAACTGGTTGACTTAGAACAGCAGGAATTTATCCTCTCACAATTCCAGAGTTCTAAGTTCAAATCAAGGTGTTAGCAGGACTGTGTTCCTTCAAAAGTGTCCTTTCTGGCCTCTTCTATCTTCTGATGGCGCTAGACACTCCTTGGTTTATGGCAGTGTGACTCCTGTCTCTGCCTCCATATTCGCATGACCATCTTCTCCTGGTGTCTGTGTGTCTTTATGTCTCCCTGTGTCTATCCTCATTTCCCTCTTCTTAAAAGGACACCAGTGGTATTGATCATATTAAGGCTCACCTTAATGACTTCATCTTATCTTGATTTATCTGCAAAAACTCTGATTTCCAGTAAGGTCCATTTACTGGATTAGGACTTTGATACCTCTTATTTTTTAAGGAAAGGTGCAGTCAGGAATGAAGACTAGTCGGCAAACAGGCAGGAAGAGAGAGGAGGAAGAAGCATTTAATAATTTATTATTTATTTTTATTTAGTTGTCCATTTTGGTTGTCCACCCACCCTCCCTGCCAGGCCCCAGGGCATGAATGAACCTGGGTCCTTGGGATATTCGTGAGTTAACGACAGCTGGGGACTGTGAACCCAACCACTGCTCCCCCAGGGTGCACCATCAACATATCTTTTTTGGGAACACAATTAACAATAGGCAGGGATCAAATATGAAAAATTTTTCCCCTCTTGTAGGTATTAGTCCCCTTTAAACTTCATCTTCTTACCTTCCATGTATTTTCTTTACTCTTCTCTGCTTTACTCTACTCTTCTTTACTCTTCCCTCCTTATAACATTTCTGAACATGAGAAAAATGATCTTAGAGAAGCGTTTTTAGTCCTTTACTATAGAATTCCTCTATGTGGAACTATACCTCTTCATCTTACCCCCAGTACAAGTCTGCAGTCTCCTTAAACAGCAGGGCCTTTCGCATTACACTGGAGGCAAGGGCCTGCTGTCTCACTGGATCAGATTGCTACAAGTTAGCTTTAGGAGTTTATATCTGCTAATTTTTCCTTCACCTTATGAAACTTTAGAGAGTAAAGCAATTGGCATTTTTCTCATAAGCAAGTAGGTTAGTACGTATTATTTTTAGGACTAGCTTGATATATGTGTATTCAGCATATGACCCTTCTATAAATGGCTGATTATGCATCAAAATTGCCCAGTCACAAGCTTAACACTTATATGAATCCCTTCCTCAGTTTCTCTCTTATTCATCTTGAAGTAGCAGATTTTGTTTTGGAGGTAGTAATTAGTAACATACTTGATGGTGTGTGGTGGGGAGGTTTCCCTTTTTTTCTATTTCATTGTGGCTATTTCAGCCTGTGGTATGTCGATTGTTTCTGTGCAGAGGACAGACCTCTGATCACCTTCTATGTGTAGCTCTATCACCCTCTATCAGACTGTTGATTGTTATTAGCATGGTTCTTTCATATTCTCCTAACTCCTCAATGACGGTGGACCCAGTATTGTCTTTCTATCCCTCGTGTGTATGTTGATTCTCACAATTAATGAATGCCAATTGAGTAAATAAGTGAATGGATGCAGAACTGGAGCTAAGTTAGGAAATTACAACAAATTATAAGAAAGAAGTTCAGACCCCAGGTGATTTTAAGTAATTTGAAGTTTCTGTTTCTAATTGGTTACCTGAAGACTTGGATTTTCCATCTGAATGTATTAGAATGAATAAGGACCAACTGTTCTAGTTTAAGAAACAATCATATCACATTGAGAAAATCATTGTTAGTTTTTCCGCTAAGTAACTTTTATGAAAAAATATACATTACTTGGTTATTTCTGGGGAATCATATGGAACATCTTTATTGGTACCTAGGAGTCTATTTTGGCATGTAATTTGCAACTACAATTTAAAAATAGGGAATTTTTTTGGAGTATTTCTAACTTTGAGTGTAAACACTGAAGGTCCTCTTTTAAACCTTATTTAAAAAGATTGTTGGAGATTATTCATGAAGTTTTTAATAATAAAGATAACTTTTATTATTTCTAGGTTGGGAGGTGGCTGGAGATCATATCCAGAGTGGGGCTGGTGGTTCTGATAATGATTACCTGATCCTGAATTTGCATATCTCAGGATTTAAGTAAGGAAAACCAATTCTGATTCCCTTCTGTAATAATCCTCATGCCCATATCCCTATAGAAATAGAAGAATTAGGACTGCCTCTATAAAATATGTTAATATTCTAATAGACTTAGAAAAACAAACTGTACTATTATGTTTATGAGTATCTATAAAATCAGTAATTGAGAAACTATTAGGTGTATATTACATATATGAAGCTAAAAGTTTTAATTTTTTTACTATCCCAGTGTTAACCATGATTCTTAGATGCTAAGTGAAGAGTCGTAGTCCAAGTTATTTGCAGGTGTATTTTTTTGTCTATATATTTACTTTTCTCAGTTCTCGCTATAAAGTAGTATGCTAGAAACTGGTGAGCAGGGAGTGGGGGAGAGGGGAGGGAACAGTGGTGGTGAGGGCCACTAGAGCTCTGGTGGTGGGTATGGTGTATAATATCTGTAGACTGAGAAGCACTATCAATCTCTTAAAATAAGTATGACCTTGTAAACAAAAATAAAATAAAATACTTATAAATATAAATATTGTCATTTTAATCTGTCAAATAGGCCACCAACATCAATGACAGGAGCCATGGGTTCTGAACTTGGAAGAATAACATTTGTCTTTGAGACCCTCTGTTCCGCGGACTGTGTTCTATACTTCATGGTGGTGAGTCGAAGAGGGACTTTCAGAGGCAGATTTTTAAGCTGAATATTCTCTTTCAAATGTGAATTTATATATACAAGTTAGGATAAGAATCCCATTTTTCTCCCATTCTGAGGGCTTTCTAGAAACGTCTTTATGAAGGAAGTCACAAGGAATTATGCAGTAAAGTTCATAAAAAGTGTTTATTCCTCTTGGGGAGGGCTGAGTGAGGGGGCCTGGGAAGTTGACAGAAGCTAAGAAATTTTAATCGGGTAGAAAATTCCTTCATAAAGTATGCCACCAGCAGAGTAAGCATGTTCCTGTAATCAAGTGATCAAGTCAGACCATCAGGAGGGAAGGATATGTATTAATAAATAAAGCAGAATATAATGGAAGTGTAGGGTATTGGGAAAAAAGAAAATTTCCCTGGTTAAATGTAATACATGTAGATAAAGGAATTCACTTTGTCTTAGTTTTGCTCATTTTCCCCTAGATCTTATATAAATCTCAAACTAAAAGAACCAGCAGTGTAAAATTTACTAAGACCTCGTGTGGGTATTAGAGGGATGCTGACTCAAATTATAGCATTACAATTCAGTAGTGATCCTTACATGTGCTTTGCTTTTTCCTAGCAATCTTTTAGTAATTAACACTAACAGTTTCCGTCATGATATCCAAGATTTATTTTTCTTTCTTTCTTTCGTTTTTTTTTTAAGAGAGGAATGAAAAAGCACTTTAAGGAAGTTAAGGGAGAGGTGGAAGAAGCATCTTTATTTTTTTCTGTCACCCTGGTCCAGGGTCGAGAACCTGGGTCCTTGGGCTTTGCATAGTCCCCACACCAGTGTCAGTATCTTAGCCTCTTAAGCCACAAAAGACATGACCCTCCATTATTTATTTTTTATTGTAAATGACTAAATTGAAAGCAGACTATTTTGTTTTAAAAAATTAACTTATACCCTATTATTTTTCTTTCTATGATTTAGTTTTTCCACAGGCTTTTTTTTTTTGAGCTAACAATGAAATAACTCATAAAAATGCTTGAAAAATTATTTAATGTTTTATAAATGTAAGTGGTATTATGCGTAGTAATGTAACGAATTCCATTATTATTAGAATAAAGACCCCCAAATGGTGTTTAACAAAGCACTGCTTGTGTATTATGAAATCCTTTGGGAATTGGTAAGCATGATTTGGCTGTTTGGTATTGTGGGGATTTCTATAATGTATGACAAACACATTCTCTTATTGTTGTGGCTTGAACTCAAGATGCTTTTCTTTATACCATATTTGATTGTTTAATAGCATCCTATGTTCATATCATAGGCAGAGAAGGAAAGAGACATGTTTTGAGGTCATGCCACTATGTTGTCAACAACCCAGTTAACTAAAGGAAGTCCATCCAAGTCCCTAAGTTTTCTACCAAAGTTTTCTCCAGGGAAGCCTGATTAGAAAATTAAGGGTCAGTCTTGGTTTTCTTTTCAAATAGATGTTTATTACATCATTTGATTGACATATATTTTATTTTCTAGTCATATTAATGCTGGCACATTGATAGGAATGTTAGATTTGTATGATTTTCTAAATACTGAATTTAAGGAAATCAGAAAAATATTACTCAAATTAATCCTTTTGAAGTTGAAATGTAAACAAAAGGATATTTAATGAATGTAAAATGACATTCTAGTTCATCTATACTTGGGTCAGCCTAGAAATCGCAAATATAATTCAGAGAGAACTTAGAATTTCTGTGCAAGAGTTGCTTATGAGTATCTCTCAAGGAAAAAGATAAAAATGGAAGCCCTTGCTATTCTATGAGGATCCTAAAAGTTTACTCTGAGTAGTTTGAAGAGTTATGTTTTCCTTTCTAAGTCTATTCTCTAAGCTAAAGATAGCCCCACTGTCCCCTACTAAGCTCTCTTAAGCATACTATGAATTGATATGTTATAATTACTAAGCTAGTGAGCTTGCAGCATGAAGAGGTTTTTAGTTTTCTAAGGTTACATTCGCTGCAGATAAGTATTTATGAACTCTATAGTTTTTACTGTAAATACAAACATACTTGTAATATTTACACATGTATATTAATACTGAGTTTGTGTTTTTTGTCTAACTTTTTCTACTGGATTATTTTAGGATATTAATAGAAAAAGTACCAATGTGGTGGAATCATGGGGTGGAACCAAAGAAAAACAAGCTTACACCCATGTCCTCTTCAAGAATGCGACATTTACATTTACATGGGCATTCCAGAGAACTAATCAGGGTCTAGATGTAAGTTCCAAGCACTTAAAAACCAACAAAAACAAAGATGGTGCCCCCATGTGGAGATTCATACAAAGTGATTCCTCAAATTCCTTAGAGGAAAAGACTTACTTTTAATTGATGTGGAATTAACCATTTGGTTATGGAGTGGACTCGTATAATTATTTGAGATTAGAAAGTATGTAATGGAATAATGTATGTATTGTTGTATTATTCTGTACTCTGAACAAGTGTGGTTGGTAGAAACTTAAGAGAAAGATAATCTAATTTCATAGTTATGTAAAAACTTATTTTTAAAGTATTCAGAGACTTTGAGGAGGCTGGTGACTTTCTTACTCTTTGATGATCTGTTGTTTAGCTAGGAGCCACTAACTTAACATTGACTTATTATTTCATTATAACAATGTCTCCTTTTACAGCCTGGAGACTATGAATGTTCACGTGATTTGGCTAACACATCGTATTATTTACTCTCTCTGACATTTCTTGCTAGAATACACCTTAATGCTTCCCTAAGTAAATTCCACTGTATGTTTGATAGTCACAGGGTTGTTATTTTTGTGGGTCTCCATACATGTGACCTTTCTAAGGTGAGAACAAGGTAAACATTTGTTCTGAACCGGCTTTAAAGCTGTAGTGGCAAATGAAGAGTTTCTCTTTTCTCTTTAGATTTTCACCAGAGAATAAATTCCTCAGAGTTTACTTGACTCCAGTTGTTCCTTATGAGTGTTGAGATTACCATCCTGTGGGATATGAACATGCAATGGAATCCTGCCTATTTGTTGTTTTCCTTTGTCTTTGCCCTGAAAGAAACTGTTAGGTTTTCTAGGCTAATGCTTTTCGTGCCAATAAAATGACACCTGTTTGATGAAAATTAGACTATAATTGACCCATTGTCACAGGAAGAAAAAGTGCAGTAAGACCTAAGTTTTCTAGTAGAAAGCACAGTATGCTAGCTGAGGAAAGCACTGGAGAAGGAAACGTGGGCCCGAAGCACTGGTTTGATTACATCAACATGACACAGAGTTTGAGTGAATACCAGAATCTTACTCCCCAGCTTTTCTAATCCATAGTCCTTATATTTACCTCCCTGTCACTGTCAACCTCTTATTGTATTGTTAGTTTTGACTTCCATATGAATAAACAACGATGGGAGATAAAGTTGATCTTTTACTGAGTCATACCAGTTCTTCCAGACATGAAGTCTCCTAAAATACGTGAATTCATACCAGTTTTAACATATCTCATGGCGATTGTAGTAAAACTCCTGGAACTTCATTAACATGGGAATTAGCCTAGTGTTAAGATAAAATTGAAAAGGAGTGATACGAACCCACTGTCACATCAACTATTAGACTGAAACACTCTCCTTTAGTTACTTTGATGATATTACCATAAAATAATCTGTACAACTGAAACCCAAGACACTCATTATTTTCTGCTCTCTTTTTAGAATAGACGGTTCATCAATGACGTGGTGAAGATTTATTCTATCACTGCCACTAATGCAGTTGATGGGGTGGCGTCCTCATGCCGTGCCTGTGCCCTTGGTTCTGAGCATTCGGGCTCGTCGTGCATCCCCTGCCCCGCCGGACACTACATTGAGAAAGAAACCAACCAGTGTGAGGAGTGTCCACCCGACACCTACCTGTCCATACACCAGGTCTATGGCAAGGAGGCTTGTATTCCATGTGGACCTGGGAGTAGAAGCACTCATGTAAGTGGACCTCTATTTCAGTTATCCTCAGAAAAGCATATTTTAATAAACTCCTTCCCTTTGTGTTTCCCTTTGTGTTTCTCATGTTTCCAGGAGCTACAAAGTTACTATTTGTATTTAAAAATGACCTTTTCTTCTTTGCTGTTCTCTTTCATAGCCCATAGTAAGTGCTCCAAACATGTAAGAGAATAGCTAGCTAGTTCCTGGGGACATAAAAATATTAAGGGACGCACCCACATAAAAATAATTTCCAGAAATATTAAAACCAATTTTGTATGTATTCCATTAAGGTAGAGCAAGTAAGCTTCCTCTATAATTTGGCTCTGGGAAATATGGAGAGCAGTGAGTATATCTAAAACATTGATTCACAAAAGTTGATGCTATACTATGACTGAAAGAGAAAGTAGTTATATTATCTATTTAAACAGGCATTGCAGAATTTTAACTATTTGCTAAAATATCTTTCTACAAGAGACTAATCTTAGAATAACATTACTCTTAATTAAAAAAGTTCTGAATCTGAACTTTGCCTGGAAAAATCTAACTAGCATTTAGAAATTGGTTTAGTAGAGTAAAATTATTATAACTAAGACCAAATAGTGCAAATAGTTTTTAAACTTAGAACTTTGGTGAAACATTTTTTTGTAGCAACTAATACCTTCTTTCCTGCTATTTTTTTTTTTTTTTTACATTTCTTCATCATTAATCAAAGGACCATTCAGTTTGCTACAGTGACTGCTTTTTCTACTATGAAAAAGAAAATCAGAGTTTACACTATGACTTTCGCAATCTCAGCAGCGTGGGCTCGTTAATGAATGGCCCCAGCTTCACCTCCAAAGGAACAAAATATTTCCATTTCTTCAATATCAGCTTATGTGGACACGAGGTGAGTCCTGGCTGTCAAAGTGAGATGGAGCTATATTTGAACTCTGAGTGAGGCAATCAATTGAACTCCCAAAGTTTGAAGCTATGGTTTCAGTGCTCTGAGGATCTTTCACTTTTGTAAAAGTGGGTTAGGCTTGTCAATCCCACCTGTTTTGTCAGAAGGCAGTTTAAGTTTGAGAAAGTTTTACTGTTTATATTGTCAGCTTCGTGTTTGAAAAGGAAAAAGACTTCCAAGAAGAAGTTTGTCCAAAAATAAAAAGGAAATAAGTAGGGGACAAATGTCAGTGGATCAACAGTGGATCAAGTAGCCTCTGCTAATAAATAACAAGATTTTGTTTTCTGTGGCAAAATGCAGAACCTCAATCAAAACAGGTAATGGGAGAGTCACAGGGCTACATGTCCAATCTTTTATGGGCATACACTGTGGGGCGGGGAAGTAAGTTTATGTATACATCATCAGCAATGATGGCAATATAATCAGACCTTTCTGCCATGTTTCTTTCCATATTACTTCTCCTCCCTCCAAAGATCATCATTTTGAGGTGTGATGGCAGCCTTTTGTCCAAAGGCAATAGAGAACCATTGAAGTTTTCAAAGACAATTGTCTATAAATTTTACATGACATTTGTCCTGTCCTGATTTCATGTGGGATTAGCCAGATCACTCCATTGGTTAGTCACTCAGTTTATTCAATAAATAGATAGTAAGTACTTACTATGTGCCAGATGCTATGCAAAGTAGTGAATAATAAAATATTTCTCAGTCTTTTATAACCTCTGTGTTTTCTTCCATCATCTCCTCTTCTGTCTTCTTTCACTATCCCCTTTTTATTTTCATTTATTATTGGTTTCTACTTTATTTACTAAGTAGTTTCTGTTGTTTTCCATTGTTTAAGCATCAATGATTTAATTTAAGCTTAGTAAAAATAAATTATATTGCACTGATATTGTAATGAGAAAGCTTGGTGGAAGGAGATAATTTTATAGATTTGAGTCACTAGCTGCATTATAAAGAACTAATCTTTTCTTTATGCCCATCTGTGAACATGAGACATCTAGGATCATTACAACTGTGCCTCTAGTTTCCCTTATGCATTTCTCAGCAGAATCAGCATGTAAGCTATCACCCTTTAGAGTGCTACTAGAGTATGTTTAAACATACTGTAAATAGTCTTGCAATTTTCATAGATTATGTCTTTCAGTTACCCTTCAAATGAATAAAAAAAAACCAAACCCTGTATTTCTGTGTAGTTGAGCAGAAACACCTTCTTGATTCTAAGTAGGTGAATAAAGACACATGTGAACAACTGTTTACAATTTAGATATTGTCTTAGGATTTAGGATTTTGCTGCAATGTGGCTTTTTTTTTTTTTTAAAGGAAAGGTACAGGCAGGAATGAAGGTGGGTAGGCAAGCAGGTAGAAAGAGAGAGGAGGAGAAAGAGCTTTATTTATGTATTTTAATTTAATTGTTCATATTGGTTGTTCCCCCGAACCCAGGTCTGGAATCTGGAACCTTGGGATGTATGTGGAACTGCTCCCAGATGTTAGACTACCAGGCTTCCAGGGCGCACCCTGTAATGTGGCTTTTAAGCTTTCTTCTTCAGCCTTCATATAATCTCTGTGCCACACATAGGTCTATAAAGGAGAAAGAAGAGCAAATGTTTTTCCTTCGCACTGTTAGCTTCACTACCAGAAGTTTTCTAGTCTCATTTTGTGCACCGTTATCCTGTGATGAAGATTTTGTAGATTACTTTTCCCCTTAAGTTTAAATGACTTTCATTCAACATGAATGCTGCACTTGGAGGAGCAATGCAGCTTTGAATTACTGTATCCTTTATATCTTTAGTGTTCTCTACCCTGGATGAATGCTGCAACTACCTCAAGAGATTTTAAAATTACAGCTGCCTGGGTCTCACACCAGATCACTTAAAACTAGAACCTCTGTGATGAAGGGAGAGTCACTGCTCTGCTAGAATCACTGGCTAACTTAGGTCTAGTTTAGAGACAGACCTTTAGTAAAACCTCTGCTTTATGATTTTGTTTCCTTAGGGGATGAAGATGGCTCTTTGTACAAACAATATAACTGACTTCACAGTAAAGGAAATGGTGGCAGGGTCAGATGATTTCATGAATTTGGTAGGAGCATTTGTATGCCAGTCAACTATCATTCCTTCCGAAAGTAAGGGTTTCCGAGCAGCCTTGTCATCACAGTCCATCATTTTGGCTGATACATTTTTGGGTAAGCCTCTTTTGGTTCATATATGCATGCATGCATGCATTTTTTTTATAAAATTAAGGCACTGATAACTTGTCATTGCATTGGTGCTTACTACTGATGATTAAAGGTTCACAGCTAATTTTAAATCATTACTTTTTAATGTGGTTAAAAAGCTCCTACAAGAGGGGACTACTGCTCAATCTTAGGGAATACAAGAAGTTTATTAATTTAGGTGTTAACTTATATATATATATAAGATGATATTTTCTGAGAGTGTGATTTTCATCATGTTCCCTGGGAGTTTAAAAGGCAAAATAATTAAAAGAAAACTGAAACTAAAAACAAAATAAGAAGAATAATCATATATAATATAAACCTAAATCTGACATGTTTTCATCTTTTCTTATTATAGACGTAAGCTGGTGACAAGTAGCAAAAGTGATTGCTGAATTTTCTTCCTTTTCTCTCCTTGTGGTCCAGAAGGAATAAGAAAATTTTAAGAATTTAGGTCTCTAGTGATTCTTCAGGGAACATGTTCATTAGACCCTTCAGAATGAGGATTAGTAATCTAGCAAACATATAACAGTCTAACAGTTTAACAGGTGATTCCAATTGCAGTCAAATTTGAGACGTTAGACTCCAGAGAAAGGTAACTTTAATTTTCAGCACCAAGGTCAGTTACCGAGCTTGTATTCAAACTTAAGAGAACTGTCAGAAGCCAAGGTTGCTGTTACTGCTTGTATTTTGGTTCTGCCATCATTTTACTTACAAAAGATGGGGGAAATGCCTTGATTTTAGAGTAAGAAAACTTTGAGTTGTTTTCTCAAGTTTACTAGGGCATAAAATTTTTGTTTTGTCAACTATACCACTACTGAATGTGAATACAAAGTTTTATTTATTGGCAAAATAGCTCAGCTCATTTGACAAAATTCACCAGAGGTTGAAAATTTTAATAGGATATTTTTGAAATATTCTAAGATGGAAGGAGTTTTGGAGGTTATGTGAATTATTGCATGCATTTTGTAGATTCAGGACATAAGACCTAGGGAAATGAAGTGACTTACGTAAAATTCCATAGTTATAATATTTTTTTTTCTGGAGATTTTGGAATTGCTGTTATTCTAACAATGAATGAATGAATTAACAGTATTTTGAGTAAAAAGACAGCATCGTAAATACATAAATGCAATGTTTCTGGTAAAAGGATGGCGTCAAAGTAAAGTTATTTTCTACTCATATAGAAACTAGACAAATTCCAATTTTTCTTAATAGTTTCTTTTTTATTGTTACATAGGAGTAACTATTGAGACCACAATGCAGAATATTAATATAAAAGAAGGTATGTTCCCAGCTCCACCAAGTCAAATACCAGACGTGAATTTCTTTTATAAGTAAGTGAAAATACTGTTTCCCTTGACTATATTTAATCAAAATGATGTCACCTCGGTGTGCCTCGCATAGTAGCTTCTAGTTAGTAAATAATCAGTTATTGGTTCTTAAATGAAAGATTTAGTAAAAAGTAGGAAACATGGAATATTTTGAAAGTCTTTTATAATTTCTCTCATGTTTAATCTTTTTTAAAGGAAAGGTGCAAGCAGGAATGAGCAGAGGCAGACTGTCAGGAAGAAAGAGGAAGAGGCATTTTTATTTTTTTTGCTTAGTTTTTCATCTTGATTGTTCCCTCTGGCCCTGGGACACAAACCTGGGACCTTAGGATGTATGGAGACTACACTCAACCATTACTCCACTAGGGCACTACATAATCTTCTAAATTTGGAGTTTTAAAAAAACTCCACTTTATTGTCTAGATAGTAATTTTAATTCCCACATCAAAACATTAGCCAAAGTAGATGTGACCTTTATTCCCTTTATACATTTTTATTATAATTGTGATTATGATTATAATAATTTAAACACTTAATGATAGATGATCACATTTCTGGGGAAATATTCATAGGCAATTTTCATAGGCCTCCAGAGTAAATGAGCTCAGTTTGTATTCAAATTCTAAATGAATGAACTTTGATACATTTTTTTCTTTTTCATTTGTTCATAGAGCATGGGTGCAATTATACTTAAGATATTTTTGTCTTTCTCCTCTGCGTCATACATGTTTTATAAAATTTCATTTATCTTACAACAGATCTTCTACAACTACAACATCTTGTATTAATGGCCGATCAACTGCTGTGAAAATGAGGTGTAATCCTACCAAACTGGGAGCAGGAGTGATTTCAGTGCCAAGGTATTCTTATTTCTGTATGATTACCATACATATGTGTTTATTAGGAAAAAGCAAAACTCTCCATAATCTTATTATTTTAAAACAATCTTTTTGGCTGCAAAGAAGAAAGGCAGCAGAAGAATCTGTAGATGTTTTTTTGTAGGGATACTATGATTACTTATTAAGAGGCACAAGGCTTTGCCACACTTCCAGACTCCTCAATGACATTCTCTCATCCTGTTTTCCAGAGTGTCTAGTTCTCTGGAAAATTATTGAATTTATATGTAAGAATATTGTTTGTATCTTTCCTTATTGTTTAGCTTCAGTTTCCTTGAGAGCAGGGTTAGGAATTTTCCTGGGTTGTAGTTCTTCATCAGCGAAGAACTGGTTAGCTGGGTGATCCTGATTAAGTAATCTAACTCCGAGTCACAGTTTCTTTCTCTGTAAGGATATAGAGGTCATAAGATAATTTGTATGATCCATTTCCAACTTCAGTTTTCTGTTTAATGGCAGCATCACCAATGTAGAACCTGACCCACAGGGTACATTATATAGTTAATGATATTGAGACAACAGCTCTCCACAGTCTAGATCTAATTAAAACAGTCCACTTGGGGTGGGAATACTAGGAGAAAACAAGCAGTATCACAGATTTATAAACAATGTCAACTTAAAGATGACTTTCCTGGCATGAATAAGTTTGATGTATGTTGACTTTTACTTTTCACAATTATTCATTATTCTGTATACAGTTTATTTATTTCTAATCCTTTTAGGGTAAAGCACCTTTGGAACATATTTTGATTGCAGATTTTCTTCCATAAAGCTAGAAAAAAAATATTTCCTATAAGATGAGCGATTTAATTTTAATTTTGACATTCTCACAGTAACCCTTGAGGGATTTTAAGCTGTTCTGCTTGGGGCACATCAGGATTGAAAATCAATAGTATGAGCAGTGCTTCCGCTACTTACACATCTTAAAAATAATGACAGTGATTGTATTTTGGGCATAAAGTACACTAGGGTTCACCTTTGCCGTCTGTTTCTCTGGTTCACATGGACTCACAGTTTTTTCTTCCTACCTTTTTAAAGGGAGAGATGTATCTAATAGGAAATATACAGCAGTGAAAGAAGCCAGAAGATGCAGAGGGAGGTGCAAGGGCATCATGTGGCGGAGAGGCCCTGTGCCAGATTCCAGGCTAGAGTCAAGGCCTCCAGCCACACTTTTCTCCAAGAAGCAGTGCTTAGAGATACTTTCATCATTCTCCAATATCGCACACAGAACTTTGAGTTCGAATGCTTGTTCTATTTATTGTAGCACTTACAAGGTCCATAGAAGTGGGGTCCACAGAAGTGCTACAAGTAAGTAGAACATGCCCCTGAACTTGAAACTCTGAGCCTAGCCTCTAGGAATCTACCTGTATGGCTTTTGAAGCCCCTCCAGATCTCACAGAAAAGCAGATAATCTTCCTAAAGACTAGTTCTCTTTGGAAAATACATCATTCTAACTCTGTGAAGTTGGATTCTGATGTTTTAATGTAATAAAGAAGAGTCTCATGATGTTAAATAACAGCATCTAGAAACTATTTTTTTTTTCCTTTGGAAGAGAGGAAAAGTTAAATTTTCCTTTGACTTGTAGTAATTTTTTTTCTACTTAAAAAACGACTGTTTTGCCAGGGTGTCTCAAGATCACCTGCAGCAAAATCCCTAGGGGGTTTCTGTTTTAAAGGCACATTTCCAAATCTTTTCCTAAAGCCTAAAGAATCTCTGAGTATTGAACACAGGGACATTTTTAAAGACACAAGACAATTTTGATGCCTATTAAAATTTGAGAATGACTGAGAAACACATTTTGGAAATTTGGCTTATTCTGAGACAGATTCTCAAACTTTGTTCTTTTAGATTTCTGGAAAGATAATTTAAAATGTCTACAGGTTGGAGTCCTTCACCCATATTTTGATAAAACTTTGTTTATAATTGCAATGCCCATTGTAGTTTGAGGACCTCTGCCCTAAGGAACTGCTGGAATTCCACCAATGTGCTGACCTCTAGTTCTTTTTCGAATCAATTTCCATCAGGACACAAGGGGGCGCTCTGGCATCAGAACAGGAGAAACAACAGCTTGTCTTGAAATCATTTTTCTTTTTTTTATCTGTAAGACTGAATAAAGTTTTCCTATTAACAGAAAAGAAATATTGCCAGCGTCAGATTTCCCAGGATACTTTTAAGAAGACTTAGGTTGAATATTTTTGTGTGGAGCTTTAAGATTCCCAGGGATGAGGTGAGCAAGATGCTAACCAGACACTCAACCCTGAGAAGTCTCTTGTGCTGAGCAAGAAGTATCAAGACTGACGTTGGCAGTTTGGAAGATAAGCAATCCCTAAGAATTCTTTCTTTATCAAGAATCTTAGCAAACCAGGCTAAGGTAGCTTTAGCAGTAGTAATGTAGGTCGGGGCTTTGTACCTTAGTATACTGGTAAAAATAACATGAGACTCCCAGCCCTGAGAAAATGGGACTATCTTACCATAAAATGAATGAAACAGGAGAAAAGGAGAATCATCTGTTCTCTGTGTATCTCATCTGAAAGTTAGAGGGAACAGCAAATTATCTGACTGCCTACCAATCTGCAATTGGAACCTCCACTGTGTGTTTAGTCTGGCATGTGCACTTGGTTTCTAATTCCACAAAGGGTCTGGAAGGTGGGGGGCATTTCAGATAAAAATTTGACAGTGTGATGATTGGGCGTAGGAAATTGAGAAGCAAGTGGACTTTTGAGATTATCTAGGGCAGTTTGTACCTTGACCAGGGAATAAACTGTTAACACAATAGACCCCTAATATCCTGAAATCGATGCCCCTCAGCTTCTGCCCTTTTAAAAGGCTTCCCAGAACTCTAATCATGACACTAGGTGGTTAGAGGAATTGCAGATTTTTCCATTATGAAAAATTTAGGCCCAAGGATTAGTCCAAGTACTTATTCAAAAACACGAGACTTTTTTATTAGTGAAAAGTTAAAAAAAAAAAAAAAAGAGCTTTTTAGAAAATAGGCAGAGGGAACCATTTTTGCTCTTATAATATAATAGAGATGTCACAGCACATTAGTAATCTTGAGTCAAACACCTTTACTTTACATAGTGGAAAATGCTGAGGACCCATATTATGTATTTATAGAATGGCGCCATCAGGATAGAATGATTTCCTGACAGTGTAATTGTTCTTTCTATGCCTTCATGCTTTCATTTTGCCATTTCCCCCCTCCAATCTCTGCCATCTGATAGGCAAAGACTTGCAGAGAAGCATACTAAATGAAGAGGCAAATATCACATTTATCCTAGGGGTTAACTCATCTGATGTGCCAGATATTGGTGCCTTCTCTTAAATGAGTCATCTTTCCTCAGAAAAGATCTTTTTTAATTGATGTTGAGAGTTAGAAGAAAATCCTCCTCCTCTCTCTCTCTTAACTTATGACTATATTTAACTGATGGGTAGTTTATAAATTAGTCTAAAATATTGTTTTGCCAAAACCTCCTTCAAAATCTAAATTCATCTTTTTTATAAGTGTAGCCTCTGAGAATATTTTATCTCACCAAGATGTTTCATAGCTCTCTCCTGATACTGTTCAGAAGTTGAACACACCAGGAGTTTTTTCACAGGCTCTGATTTAGAGTTGGTCTATCAAAATCTTTGCATCTATTGGATGCTAGAATTTTCTTTCATCTTTAGGTGAGGACTGGTAGAGGCTAAAAGTCTGTGTATTTAATGTTAAGAGTCAGAGAATACTCATTGGTTAATTGAGTTCCTCTTTTTTTCTATGCACCATTTATGGATAGACACTAAATAACTAAATTTGCACAAGTGACATTAAAAAAAGTAATAGAATTTAAAAGATTAAAACCAAATGTATTCGTAGAACAAAGAAAAAGTAACTGAGGAGGCATATGAAAACACTGTGAGCATAAGTGAAAACAACTCAAAGCTGTTATGATCAAGAAAGGGAAAAACTAATATGGAATTATTAAAACTTACAATTCAAACACTGATCAATTGTCTTAGGGCATGATATAAAAATATCACAAGACAGTCAAAGTTTTAGGATTGATTTTGAAATAAGGATGATCATACTTTGACTGTTTTGTCTTTTTTTTCACTAAAGAAGATATAGAAACGTGTAATTGAATTCATCTAGTTACTGGCTTTTGGTAATTAATCCAAAGAAGAATCTTTAGAGACTTTTTTAGGAGACTGGTAGAATTTTATATGCCTGAATCTAAGAACTATGGGTAGAAAGATCTTATGATCAAACTCAGTCATAAGTGATTTATACTCCAAAGCTTCGAGACAAAATTGGAAAAAGGTACAATGGCATTTGAAGGACCCCACACAAGAAATCTGTCTGCCAATGACAAGACAGTCTCAGCAGAGAGAGTTTGAGCTCCCTGTGATGCCAAAATTAAGGGGACTCAGCAAGCAAGTCAAAGAGCATTCCTCATGCCGGAGAGTGCCAGTCTTCATATCCAAAAGCCAAACCACCTCAAGAAGCCCATAAAAGCTCCAGAAGAGCTCAGCAACACAAGTGTCCTGATACCAGGTGATGGTGTTCTAGGCTCAAAAGACTCCAGAAGGGTAAAACAACATGCTGACAATGTAGCAGAATGTTCTTTAACTTTAGATTTTGAATGAAGCTTATGCAAAACAACTTTTCATGGATTTATCAACTATCCAAATAATTAATACTAGGTTGAACACCATGTCATAATCACTCATAAGAAAACAAGATTCTTCCTCATGAATTCGTAGCAGAAAGATGCTGTTTTAGATAAGATGATTCATTTAAAGAGGACTATTAGTGGTGAATTCAATGTAGTGTATGTCGAGAGGTTGATTTATAATGATACACACCTGAAACATATAATATTTTAATGCAGTATGACAGTAAAAAATGTGAAAAAGGAACACACTAATAAAAGCTCAGTTCAGTGTTATCCCTTCAGGAAATATATCCCGCTTTTCAATGCAAGATGTAACATCCTAAAAAAATAAAATTCATCTGAATTCTTATACATTTTCAGAGGTCATGATTTGTGAGACAATCCTAGAAGCAATATAAGGAAACTGGAAAGTTTATTTTTCAATGATCAATAAAACCAAATCAAGGTCTACCTGATTGTCCCTTGAACTGATGGTTTCTCTACTTAGAATTCACAGCACATATGGTCATCCTGTAGAACTCTAGCCTAACCTGTGTCCTCTCTCCATGACTGGGTACCATATCTTTAGTTATTTACTAACTGGTTTCTATGGTGATAGTATAGATCAAAAGTTAGAAAGGATCACAATTAATAATAGATTTAAAAAGCTTGGAGAAAGTGATAGAGATGGTGGTGGCACCAATAATCTAAGGGAAAGTATTTCAAAATTTGACAATAAAGCTTTTATGTACTTTATTATTTGCTTTCTTATTTTCTTAGTAGGAAAAGTATTTTTTCTCTTACATCTCTTTTCCTATTTTGGTTTTTTATTTACACACAGCTGAAATGATGACTGCTTCATATTACCTTGTTATTTCATTAGGGGAGGTTTTATTCAAACTGAAATTTGTGATTTTAACAAAGAATCAAATTTGGATGTTCTGAATTTTAAATGATTCATTGGGATAAAATAATTAAAGAATTGAGTCTAAACCTAACTACTTTTAATCAGAGTATTTTTTTACAGTGAAGGAAGCACATAGAATCATTGTAGTATTTTGATACTTAATGGCAGTTTCATAAATTGCATCAGTGTCTTTATTTTTTCCCCCCTTTCTCTGTAGTTTAATCAGTGCTTTAGAGAGTGATATGCATTGTTAATAATCTTTTTTTATTTTCAGTGCTTTATACTTTGACAGATTGTTCTCTCATTTTATCCTTTAGAATCACTCTATAAAAGCAGCAGAACAAACTTCTGCTTTTAACAAATGACAGAAATCAGACACAATTTTTGAAAGTCCAGTCAGAATTGTAACCCAAGTCTCCTCTCCACTTCCAGAGCTTTTACAACTTTTATTAGCTTTCTCATTTTCTTTTTTACTTACTGAGTTCTTCTCAAACTTTAGCCAACTTAAGCTTTTATCTTCCCAGAATAAACACTTTTAACCCCTTTAAAACTTCCTATTACAAAGATAAAATGAAAAATAAAATAGAGAAATGGGCAGGAAAGCATACTGGTAATTTTTGCTAGACAACCAGAAAGGTGTAATTGCTTTTAAAGTTCCAAATCATTGTCATGCAAAAATTTGTAATTTTTGATGAATTTTTCTAATTGGTTTCCCTTTTTTTTTTTGTTTTTTTTTAATGTGTTGTTTTTATTGATCTGGAAGGTAGAAAGTAGGGATAATTGTTTTAAAGTGCATTGCTTTCATTTATTGTAATTACCTAGAACAATTTCTCTTTGTTTCTTAGTCTGAAAATGCTCATTACTCTTTTTACAAACAAAGAAATTAAAGCAGACAAGAGTTAAGTCATTTTTCCAAAGAGTCACCATTCCCCATTGTTGCTAGCACTGACAATACTGGACCTCTGTTTATAAAAGACTTTGCTTCTGTTTGCATTCTATTCATGTCGACTAATCTATAGCACAGATACTTTGGAAAGATAAGCATATAAAATGCATTCACTTTTTAGGCACATAGACTTTTCTTAGTGTTCATATTCTAGGTGACCTTAGAATGTATTTAGTTAACTAAAGAGTATCCTATTATACTTTGCCAGTAAACTGAAAATTATAGTTTTGGACTGCGTTATCTTCAGAAAGGCATTTGAAGTTAAAACTTGTGAATTATCGTTATTGTTCCCTACTGTTTGTTTTCTGTTTTTCTACTCTTACATGTGTTAAGATACAAGTACTCAGCACCAGCTAAGGGCTAAAGGTGGTTTCAAGGAGAGTGGCCCTATATATACCCAGCTTAACTTAACTTCTTGCTTCAGTTAGTAGGGATTATGTACACAATAACAGCAGCATAATTTTCAGCCATGTGTTTATCTGTTCCTAAAATGAAAGAAGCAAGTTGTCATAGTAGACTCACTCATCAGAAAGCAAAGTTTCAAAGTCTCCATTTGGGCCCTGCTGGCTGAGTATAATTCTGTACTGGTTTTTAGGCTCCTCCCTAAAAACCCGTCTCACAGAGAAATGAAGTCTCTTGAAGAAGTTAGCTTTAGGCCAAGGACATGCAGGATTGCAAAGTCACTTGTATCTTTCAGCTGTTTGCTGATTTGATGATGCTTTGGTTTGTTGTTTGTTTTATTCACTTGAGACAATTCTGTTTTCTTGTCTGTCCCCCACCCTCCTAGACTGTAGTCTGTGCACCATTCTGTTCTCTAAAGCCCTTAGTCTAAGCACTTTATCTTAAACAGAATGTGTGCCTTACTTCACCACCTACCATATTTTGCCATATATAATGTGCACACACCAATGTATTTGGCCCAAATTTTCAGTATAAAATTATTTCATTTTAATTTTTTAATTCATATTTTTATCTACTTACATTTAGGTACTTGTTTTTGTATTATAAAGGAATTTTAGCATTTATTTGTAACAAATTATGGCACAAGAAATTTTATGTAACAGTTAATTACAGAACATAAGATCAGTTACCGGTACAAGAAGCTTCTCTTCCTGTGGCCCCACCATCTGATGACACTCTCTGTGGGAGGAGGCACAGACTGTCTCTCAGCAGCTCTCTTGTCATGCTCCTTAGCGTATTTAATAACTGTTAGCTTAAGGCTTTCGGTGTCTATATTTTGTAAAAATATCAGCTAGGTTGCTAGCTCCAGCTAGGTGTAGGAAGAGAAATATTGTGTTGTTGACCCCGTGGTAATAAAGTCAGCTTCACCTGTCTTATCAAGTCAGAGTCACTTTGTGGATGACACATTGCTCTTTGGTTTCGTTGAATTGTTGGCCGAAATTGCTTTCCTTACAAGTTTGTAGTAAGTTCAGCAAAACCAGTCATTGTATCCCAGGGTATTATTTTGCATAAGGATATCGTTATGAGTTATGCTTTTAACTCATAAGCATAAACAAAAGAATTTAAAACATTTACATAGGTACAGAATTAGTACTACCCATGTATAATGCACACCCTTATTTTTCCCTCACAAATCTGGGAGAAAATGTGTGCATTATACACGGCAAAATATGGTAGTTCTGAGTTCCATTGGTGCTTTTTCACAGCCTTACTCAGGATCTCCTGAGACTATGGCCTGATTGTGATTTCTTTCCTGTTTACCTACCATTTCATCTCTCTGTCAGGAAGTCTCTCACTTTCTTCCCTTCTATTGTGGCTAACTCCTATAGATATTCTATGCTAGAACTTAAATTCCTTCCTCCCTCCCTCCCTCGGTGCCTTCCATCTTTCCTTCTTTTTTTGTGATTATCTTTCTTGCCTTTAAACTTTTAAAGGACATCTTTACAGAGATAGTTCGCATACTGTACAATGTGCACATCTGAGAGGTGCGGTTCAGTGGTTCACAGTGCTGCACAGGCATGTACAACCACCACCACAGTCAATTCTGGAGTTTTTTCATCACCTCAGAAAGGAACTCTATATACCTTAGCTATCTCTTCCCTATCCCCCAGCCCCAAACAACTACCGATCAACTTTATGTTTATAAATTTCCATATTTTGAATTTTCACATAAAAACCATTAATCATACTATATATGGGATTTTTAATTGGATTCTGTCACTTTGCATAATAGTTTTGATGTTCATCCAAGTTGGGGCACGTGTCAGTACACAGTACATGTGTCAGTACCTTTTAATTCCTAAGTAATATTCTTTTGTATGGATAGACCAAATTTTTTTGTCCATTCATCTATTGAGGGACATTTAAGTTGTTTCCAACTTTTTGTGTTTATTAATAATACTGTTGGAAACATACATCTGTAACCTATTGTGTGGAAATACGTTTTCATTACTCTTGAGTATTTGCCAAAGAGTGGAATTACTGGCTCATATGCTGACTCTGCTTAATGGTCTGAGAAACTATCAGATTCACTTTGCATTCCTGAAAGCAGTGTGTGAGGATTCCAGCTTTTCCACATCCTCTCAACACTTGTTCTTATCTGTCTTTTTGATTCTAATCATCCTACTAGGTGCAAAATGATATCTCATTGTGTTTTTCTGTCCTTTAGATTTTTTCATTTTTGATGTGTGTTTCCTCAGCATTCAGACATTGTTTCCTGGTATGCAGTAGGTATTCAAATGTGACTGGATGCAGTGGTTTTGTTGTTGTTGTTTTTCATTTCAGCAAGTGCCCGGCAGGCACCTGTGATGGATGCACGTTCTATTTCCTGTGGGAGAGTGCTGAAGCTTGCCCTTTGTGCACAGAGCACAATTTCCATGAGATTGAGGGGGCCTGTAAGAGAGGATTTCAGGTAAGGGGCAAACTTACCTATGCATAACTGTGCTATTGTAGATACAATTGCTTAGTCTGACATCATTCTCATTATAAACACTCGGGTTTAAAAGCATGACTAAAGCATATAGGTAACTTAATGTGACATCAATATGCATTTGAAATCATTTGGCAGCTAAGCTCCTTTATAGTAGGGTGGCTATAAATGTGCACTGGGATTGAGGAAAATGAGTTAGAACAAGGGAGAGTTGGTATGAGAGAATGAGATTGTGAAAGCTAGAAGGTGAATGAGATAGGAATAATTTTTAGGTCTACATAGTGTGGAAACAAGCTGAAGTCCTCACTGACTCAAGATATCAAGAGAGAAAGGCCTTTCTGAGCAGGAAGGTTTTTGAAGGATTTTGCAGTTGGCAGTTTGGAAGATGAGAAGAAATAGAATGCCCCTGCCTAACCCCATGCTTTCAGGATATTTGACAGCAGTAGTGTTCACCTCTAGGAAAAAATAGAACTGTTCACTAAATTGGTATTTTTAAAACTTTAATGAGAGTGAAACCTGTAGTAAGACATACATTTCACCTGATACAAACTTGCATACAGATAGATCTAAAATTGAAATTAAGTTTCTTTCAATAACACTATTTTAATATTTCATAATAAAATATAAGCATAATATTAAGATAAAATATGTTTTATTGACAATTTAGGACAAAAAGGGAAATGTTCCCAAGTAGACAATAGTAAAACAAAAATTAGGAAGTACTTTATTGAGTTCAAATATACTTACTTGTAGATATAGCTGCTCATTTTGTTTTAGTGCACAGAGAGAGAGAGAGCTGCTCATACATCCAGTGCACTGTTGAGTAGTTTTCTCTTATATTTTTCGGGGATGAAGGATGTAAATCCAGGTTCAAAAAACATGCTCTTTTTTAAAAAAAAAAAAATCTTCATAATAGTAATAGAATTCTTTACAGTGAAAATTCTTCTTTGCTCTAAAATTATGATAAACTTTTTGTCTTACAACCATTTTTTAAGAGTAAATGAAAACTACAGTGCATTTCTTTTTTTGGCTAGCAAGCATTTTTTAAAGTGAAATGATCTCATACAAATTTTCTTTAATATAGCTCTTTTGGAAGATATTGATTAGAAATTAAAGATAGCAAGGTTGTAGCACTTTCTCTAATTTAATTTCATTCAAACTGTCTTCATTGATAAAGTTCTTCTTAACATATTATAAGATTGTTGGGAAAAAAAGTTTTGAGGTGATTTTTAAAAAGTATTTGTTTTTGCCTTGATAATGTCTCTTGAAATGTTTTTGAGATGTTGAATATATAAATTTTGTAAGTTTAAATTTGAGAAATACCAAAGTCAGTTAAATATGCCCTTCTGTTATCCTCAGATGTCACTTTTCAAGATGAGATCGAGCTCCAATTAGAAAAATCAATGAATGCCATTCCTAAGCTCAGACACCTTGTCTAGTGCACTACTTTGCAATAACAAAAAATAGGTATTATATTGACTGGGAATGCACTTCTTAACTCTAAGTATAGCTTATCCAAATGGGTATGAAGTTAAAGTTACACATTACAACCAGTCATCCACATATAGCTGATATAAATGGGACGAACTGTATAACGTGTGATAAAAGTGCTCTTATCAAATTGGATCTCAGAAATATATATTCAGTTCTAACTATGTTAAGCATTACTTCTAAATGTCATACAGTATCAAAGATTTAAAGAGATTTTGTGTTATCACTAACAGGAATGTTTTGAAATTTGTCATTAAATTTATCTCACCTTGTTCACAAAATATCCCAACATGCTGGAAGAATAAATTTTCAGCTGCAGTGTCAGCCATTTTCTTGTTTGCCAATGATATGTGACTGAATGAAAGGATAAGGCTTTCTAATTTATAAATATAGATGACTAAGATATTTGCTAATAGCTTGATTCATTTTCTTCTTTAACAAGTTGAGTTCATTGAAAAATCAAGCATCTTATGTTTACCAGTATCTTTAATTTTGAAGTTTTAGCGTTTTTTTATATGATGGCCTATCAAAATTAGGTCTTTCCATTTTTATTGGGTGCTGCATGCTTGGTAAAACCATATAAGCACTTGCACAGTCTTTATTTTCTTATTAGAATTCATTTCAAATGAAATCAACATTTGCTAACTAGAGTGAACATTTTTCTCTTTATTGTCATGATTTATACTTAGACATTCAGCAAGTGAACTTGTCTCTTCCTTTCTCATGTCATCATTCTTACAAAAACATGGCAACCCATTTTAAAAGTAATTTCTTCACACCTAGTTAGATGAAAATGCTAGTTGTCATGCACAGTTTTTTCATTTGCTTATGTCCTTTCTAAAAATCTTGCTGCAAGTTCGTATCTGAAACTTGATTGAAACTTTTCCTCAAAGTAAATACAGTTCTCCTGCATATTTGTCACTTCATAACTATCTGCTAAAATGTGTATGTATAAAATAAAATTAAATACTGTAGTATTATCATTCTGCTAGGGTGTTGATAGAGTGATCATTCATACACCAAACATTTAATGAGACACAATGAGAATAATATTTAATGCCCCTTGTCCTTAAATGTCACTGAGTATAATTATCATTAAAATTGTTGCTGGTCACTGTGTATGTTTAAATTTATGAGACCTACACACAACACTGTATTCTAATTTTTGCTTATTATTGCTTAGATTTGATCTATTTATTTAAAAAAAATTACTGGTTGGGACCCAGCATATTGATTTTATTATTCACTAGTCAGTTGCAACTTGAAGTTTAGAAGACATTGCTGAAGTAAAATTGAATTATCTACTTTGGGAGGGTGAGTATGAGTAGCGATGACGCAGAATGATGCCCTCCTTATTTTATCATAGAGAAGAGGGTTACGATCTCTGTACCTACTCCAAACCAGTCACCAAAGCCTGCCAGGCAGGGTGTGCTACTTTGCCAAGGAGAGAGACTTGTTGGGGAAGTGGACTAACATGATGTGTAGGTGAAATCCATTCCAGCTAACTGTATTGAGCAACTTAAGCTTTCATTAAGAAACATGATTAAGAAGTCAAGGATTATCAGAAGTGTGAAGACAAAAGCCCCAATGATGAATCCAGAAGTAGTCACTTTTAACCAACTTCCTAAGTTTGTAGCAAGTCTTCTTTTCTCTCAACGCATGTTTTATGTGGCAGATGAATGCTGAATAATTCTCTATGCCTACCCTGAATAAAAGATTAACAAAACCTTTCCCTTCTAAATCTCATTTCTCATTTCTTTTTTGTTTTAAGGAAACATTATACGTATGGAATGAACCTAAATGGTGCATTAAAGGAATTTCCTTGCCTGAGAAAAAGTTGTCAACATGTGAAACAGTTGATTTTTGGCTAAAAGTGGGAGCCGGTGTGGGAGCTTTCACGGCTGTTTTACTGGTGGCTCTAACTTGCTACTTCTGGAAAAAGAATCAGAAGTAAGTAATCTCGTTGGAATGACCATATGAAAACCATAGGATCATTTTGTGTGAAACAACATAATAAATTTTTTCTAGCAAAAGAGTTAAAGCAAAACCTTTAAGTAAGCAAACAGAAATTATGCTAGTCCCATAACTAGAGAGATAATAAAACATTAGCTATTATTAGATTAGACCCTTTTTATTATAAAACAAAGAAAAATGGAGGCTCCAGGTCACTCTGGCTGATGGGAGCAGGGCTGAGATCCAAAGGAAGAGAGAAACTTCCCAACTTTCTCTCTGCCTTTTGACCTTAGCTGTTTTATTTTCATGAGTTCATTCTTGCCTTCTTAACCCACTTACTCTTTTTAAATTTCTTGTGGGAAGATATTAGCAAAGAAAGAGACAATTACCACCTTTTTAAAATTCCTGAATGCCAAGAATATGTTAATTAAATATTGAGTTTAACTCCCTAATGTATATTGCTCTGCTACATGGTTTAATTTTTAAGAAATCACATATGGCACACACTGGTGGAGTAGGGGTTGGGCGCAGCCCACACATATCCCAAGGTCCTGGGTTTGTGTCCTAGGACCAAAGGGAACAACAAATGTGAACAACAAAATAAAGTACTCTTCTTCCTCTCTTCCTGCCTGCTTGTTTCTGTGTGTCTTCATCCCTGCCGGTACCTTTCTTTTAAAAAAGAAAATTTACATATGAGCAGATCAATGGGAGTTCTATATTGCAAGGTTTATGGACAGATCGTACTATCTGGGTTGGTAAGCGGAAAGGAATGAATGATATAGAGAATCAAGAAAGACCAAATCACTTGCCTATGACATAGTCTTATCCCGATGAGCTAAACTTTGGGAAGCCATATCGTGAATTAAGTTCTAGATATTTATAGATTAAGAAAATATATTCAGACCTCCAAGTTTATCTTTGTTTTGTAAAAGTTCTTCATAATTGGACAATTTAGTCATTGCAAAATAAATAGAGTTAACGGTTCTGCGCTGATATATCTGAAATACTGGAAAACATTTGTGTGTAGATGGTAGGTAAGTGAGAACAAATAGTGCAGTGGCTATGCGTGAGGGAAATTTGCTGGTAGAGTGGTATCCTGCATGATAATTTAATGAGCTGGTATAGAAAAGAAACATTAATTTATGTTAAATGACCACTTTATTTACCACTACCTAGACTGGAGTATAAATATTCTAAATTAGTGATGACGACTAACTCAAAAGAATGTGAACTCCCGGCTGCAGACAGTTGTGCTATCATGGAAGGAGAAGATAATGAAGAAGAAATTGTATATTCCAATAAACAATCATTGCTGGGAAAACTCAAATCCTTGGCAACAAAGGTGAGAGCAGAATTTTAACCTGGTGTTACTGTGTATTTACAAATTAGGGGCCACTTTAACCTAATAGGTAGTGTTCCAGCAAGCCATTCTTCAGCATGCCTGTAACTCCCTGGGTATTCATCCAACAGAAATTCTCTTGGAAGTACATAAGGATGTAAATGCAAGAGTATTTACTGCAGTATTGTTTTTTTACTGCTTAATTTTTTCATTCTTACTTGTAAGGAATTAGATAAGAAATTTCCATAAATCAAAGTAATGGAATATATTGAAACTCTGCAGCTGTTAAGATTGAGACATCTATGTATACTGGTATATCAGTAGGCCCAAGATAAAAAAAAGTGAAAAGTCATGTAGATTAGTGCATTTCTATTAAACATTCATTTATGTTAGTATTTCTAAGACAAACTATTAAAGGTAGCTGCTTGAGGGGAGTCTTGAAATAATGGATGTCTTTAATCTTCAAAATAATGCATTTTTATAATAATTGAATTTTTACAGAGATATAATGTATTATTTTATAATATAAAAAAAACAAAAAAATTAGGTTGATAAACACTCATATTTATTCATACTTTTTCTTGCTCTTATTTTAACACAATTATTTCACATAAAAAATAAAGGTTCTATAAACTGTTGCGGCATTAAAGGTACCCTGTCAGATGCTGTCATATTTGGAAGTTTTGAAATTACTTATAGTATCTAGAAAACATGAAGCCTTCAATATTCTTTGGTACATGTTTTGCTTTTATTCTTTTCTCAAGTTTTACTCAGATATAATTAACATACAACATTGTTTAAGTTGTATATAATATATATATAGCATAAGCATAATGGATTGACATATATGCTGTGACATTGTGACTGTTAAATTTAGTTAGCATTTATTATCTTATAGATACAATTAAAAAGCAAAAGCAAAAAAAAGACAACCAAGTTTCACTGTGATGAAGACTCTTCAATTTGCTCTCTTCACAACTACATGTGTATCACATAGCTGTGTTAACTATAGTTTTCATGCCACATGTTACATCCCAGGTGTTCATCTTGTCACTGGAAATGTGTGCCTTTTGACCACCTTCCTCCAGTTCCTTCTTCCTCCACCCTCTGCCTCTGGTAATTACAGATATGATCTATTTTTCTATGAGTTTTGCAGCACATTTTGATGTTCTTCACCATTGATTTAAATGATAAATTACCAGCTTACCACTCAAGATTAAAAATAGAATGAAATAGAAGAAAGAAAATGCATTTTAAAAGAGTTTTAGCAGGAAGGACAAGTGGCAAAGGATTACATCTACTGAGAGTGTTTTAGTAACCATTTCCTTTACTCTCCTAATTTAGACACATCAGTATATTATAGGGTCATTTAAGAGTAAATGAATAAATGATATCCCCCTTCTAATGGCTATTTTTCTAAATATAGTAGTTTAAAGAGGATGCTATAGTTATGGAATAGAAAAATGAATAGTAGTAGGAACTGATATTTTACCATACTAGCAAGGTAACATGCAGGCCTGCCATCATTTTATGGACATTTTAGAAGACTCAAGACACCTAGTCAGAGAAAAAGAACTGGTTAGTTCTTTCTGCTGAAGCACTAGCCAGATTATCAGTTTTTATATCAGTTCCCAAAGCCCTGCTTCTCATGTGAATAGGAACAGTGATCTTTGCAATCACAGTGAGTTGCATTGCCGGATAGGAACCCTACACTTTGGGAACCTGAATCTTTTTGGCAGTAGGTATGCCTGTTCTGTGCTGTAAGGGAAGATATTATTGTACTGGACTGGTAGCAAGGCATTTTCAAGACCATAAGCAAACCTGCCCTTTGCTCTGAGAGGAGACACTATCTTCCAAGACTTCTTTATATACAACAATACCTGAAAAAATGTCTAGAACAAAGGAAAATTAGAAAGTACATAAATGCAAGAGAAACATGTTGCTGAATAATCTCAGTTTTCAGTTATATGTAGCTAGTACTGAGATTGGACAGCTGTAGCAGCCATGGAATCCATTGGATATCAGCTCAGCCAAAATGTCAGTTGACCAAGCTCAGGCATGTAGTAAAACCTCAAGTAACAGAGGACTCATGGAAGCAGTGGCTTTGTTTTGGGTGGTAGAATAGGGAATAAAATTTTTCCCAAAGTATGTGCCATCATATTTTCATGTGAGGTCAAGATGTGTCTCAGGCCAGACCAGCTATGTTCTTGAATATACCAGTTTTATTTAACAAGCAAGCCTGGTTGAGCTTTCCACCTTGTTGATGCACTATGAGTGGGGTTATCAGACTACAGAGTAACAAAGTATGCCTGGGAATGGCATTCAGTTTTGACAGCTTAATAGCAAGCTATTGTCTTCTAGTTACAAGGACTTTATGTGGTAGCTGTGACAAAGGACAGCTCTGGGTAAGACTGCCTCCTATTCTAGAGTCTCTAATTGGTAAAAGCATTAATCATAGAAAGTTGTATCAGAGCGTTGAGTGATCATTAGGGTTGTGAATTCACAAAGGCATAGAGCATGTCTCATATTGCTGGGCAGTTTTCAATATAGCTAGTTAGCTTGTGCTCAACTAAAGAGATAGTGCTTCATGAGTTAGATGATATAAAAGAACAAGTACAGTGTTTAAGTGAAGCCCTACTATCTCTAGATGCAGAGTCTAGTATTGTGCCGGATATCTTTTCTTGGTCAGTGGATAGTTATAGCCTTGCAAATCTGCACTCATAATCTCAAGGAACTTTATGTATCAGGTCCCTGAGTTTTGTGGGACTTTTCAGGAACTTCTGCTGGTAGGCATCTGATAATAAAGAAGGCGATTGAGACAGGCTTCTGACTTGACACCAAAAGGACATTAATTTATACAGTGACAACTTTGGGAATCAGAAAGTGGAGGAACTTGTGGGTAATCCTGACTCCAATATTTGCTGCAAATGGCAAAGAAATTAGGACCTGTGATGTATCCTCTACTCCTTCTCTCTATGTGGCTGCTCTTGATCAGGGTGATCTACTTTAGTACTGATGCGATGAGGATGTATAGGCATACACCATTCAATTGTAATATACACTCAGTTACAGAAGTAGCTACAACAGTATCTTGAATGGAGATGCAGAATCCCTCCCACAAAGTCACATTATCTTGTCTTCTTTGAGCCTTGCTTAAACCACATTTGTTGAGTTTGCACACTCCTCAACTTCCATATGTTCAGATAGTGTGGTGACTTGGGTGCCTGCAATCAATCAAGTCCTGTGTTTGAATGTCTCCCCTCCCCAAGGTCCCCTAGCAGACTCGGATGGTTATGTATGGTTTTCACTATTTCCTAGTTACCGGAAAGCTTTGGTTCCTTCCCTAATTGTCTTTCTCTTAAAGCAGCTAAAGTCAAGATACATAGGAAGGGCACAGAGGGAAAGAGAATCTGTGAGAGCAAGGAAGGCTTTGCATTTGCTTTTGCTCCACAACAGTTGTTCAACCAAACTTCCAATATTTGGGGCAATCCAACCAAAGTCCTTTGTTGGACAGCAAGGTCATCATTAGTGACATCATATTTTTCAGCTTTAGAGATTCCTTGACTCAGAAGTCACCTTCATATTAATTTCTCTCTGAGGTTGCTGGACTTATATCCTTTAATTGATTTGGGTTTGACTCATACATTGAACGCCTCCCCCAACACACACTTTTGTTTAAGGAATGTACATTATTTCTTGATCTATTATAAAATACAAGCTAATTAATGCATGATTTTTTAACCTAAAGGACTGGGGACATTTCCAGGGTGAGGCCGATCATACTGTCTTACCAAGATTCCTTACCATCAGTTGTTTATTTTGCTGTGCTGTTCGCCATGTAAACCCATGTAAATCCTGTATAGTAAGACCCCAAATAGTAATCAATTCCTCACTAAATTTTCCTATGAGAGTTAGTCTCAGGGAAATCTAGAAAAAACCAAAATATTGTTAATCACAGTCAAGAACCATTACAAAGTCTGAGACCTTTCGCTGTCATCTTTCAATTGATCTAAAGTTGGTATGATAGAGTGCAAGAGGCATTGATCCCTACGATGGTCCAACTGTTGCCATTCTTACTTAACATCATTGAATCCTGTCACATCTCCAAAGTCAGTAACCTAAATTGTAACAATTCGTCTACTTTCTGGTTTCTGTTTTTTCTTTAAGGTTCATTATAGATGAATGTCTTCATAAGTGTTTTCTGAAAGGGTCTAAACTATTCTTTTCTATTCAGGATGAATTTAGCACTAGTGTTACCATGGGGGCAGACCTGAGGCTGATTTCATGATTAGTGAGAAAGTCTTCTGCACAGAGTAGAATTAACAGCAGTCAGGCCACCATTCAGTAGCTGAACTGCGAACTCCTTGAACTCACTTCCCAGTGCTCAGCCTGAATCCATGTTTCAGTTCCTCTTCCAGGCAGTAAAATGTAAGAGAATTTTTATTGCTTTGATAACCTTACAGTTTGATCAATGTGTTTGCTGCGATTCTTATGCGCTTCCCTTAAACCTTATTAACCAGTGTATGAGACTTCCATCTCCCTCTTCCAGAAAAATACCTCTCTCTCAGTTTTCCATTCTCTTCATCAAAATTGTAGAACTCTCAGAGTTACTGGCTAGTCAACAAATTCACCTGCCATCATTTCATGGATACCTTGTAAGATATAAGTCTCCTGAGACAGAGACAAAACACCCAGAGACATAACTCACAGAAATAGTGGTAGCCAAAATGACAGTGTTTGTTCCTAGAACTTCACTTCTCGCAGAGTGAACTGGATGACACCTGGTCACATGTGGGCTACACTGGAGAAGACACCTTAGCCTGGGGAACCCGAATCTTTTGTAAGAGACAGGAGACATGCCTGTCTGTCATTTGCTCCCAGGGGAGACACTGTCTCTAGCTTTGGACTGAAATGAATTTTTCTTTTGTTCTCGAAGGAATCAATAAATTACCCAAGGCTTTTTGCAATATGAACATATTTGAGAAATGGAAACAAAAAATAAATTGCTTCTTCATAAGCTGCATAGAAACACAAAAGATACAGAGAGAATTGTCTCCCATCATTAGTTTACTTAGACTTCTGCCCTGTTTGGTCTTATAATTCTCTACTTCTAAGGGCTTTGTCTGGTAATAAAGGAAGCATTTAGGTACCAGGAAGATTTTTAATACAAAGTGATCTCTAAGCTGACTCTAAAAGAATATGTGGCAATTATTCACAGAAGAGAGTAGGTTTAGAGTGACACAAAATTTAAAGTAGTTCCTCAAATTGAAATACCTCCTCTGTTACTGTTTTAGAGCCAGATAATTGAAATATTGAAAAGGTTTTTCAAACCAATCATGGGAAACAATGTGGAGGACAGAGTTTTTCTTCTTGAGAAGATTCAGTGTACCTCATTTTGTTGTGAATATCACTTTGGACATAATTAAAAATTTTTGAATGAAAATTTGAAATATTGCAGAAAAGTTGAAAGGTTTATATAGGGAGAGAGCTATGTGCACACCACCTAAATTTTACTATATTCACCTTGTTATATCACATCTCTCTCCATATCGCATTCCCTTAATTAATTTTTTTCCTGTATTTCAAAGTTGCACCCATTTCACCCATTGTAACATTTCACCTGTAAATATTTCATATCTAGGTAGATAGGTATAACATATGAGAGAAATATTTTTAGTTTTTAAAGGTAAGATATTTATGTAGAGTGAAATGAAATATCACGAGTATCAATTTTTATGACTTTTGAGAAATGTGTATAGTGTATAACCCAAAATCCTATCAATATTTAGAACATTAACCTCTAGAGTAAACTTACATCCTTTTTCATACAATCAATTCCCATTCTTATCTCCTAGAAAAAAATCCTGTAATGATCTTTTTTAAACTGTGGATTTGTTTGTTTTAAAACTTCTCATAATTGTAATTACACAGTATGTAGTATTTTGTGTACATTTTCTTTCACTTCAACAATGTTTCTGAGTTTTATCCAACTCGTTACATTAATCACTAGTAGATTCTGTATTTTTCAGTAGTAGTCTGTTGTATGAATAAGCCGACATGTGTTTCTTCATCCTCCTGTTGATGGTTGCTTGTGCTGTTTCCAGTGTTTAGCTATGAATAAAGTAGCTTTAAAAATGTTTTACTTTTCGTGGTCTCATGGAGCAAAAATGTTTATAAGTACCTTAGCTTCTGTACCATCTAAATTTTTCTCTGTGTATTCTTTTCCATTTCTGAAGACCCTGCCTTATTTCATATTTCCATACCAATGCCCTGGACTTTTTTTTTCACTTTCTCAGCATTTAAAAAAAAATCTTCAGATTATTTTCTTATTTTATTCATTAGCCTGTCATTTATTGGACTGTTAGAGTGTTAGACTGCCAGGTTTGGAAGACCCGTCAAGTTAGACATAGTTTCTTATCTCAGTGACTAGTTTATTGAAGGAGAGCAATGCACTTCTCATACACATTTACACACATATACACATACACACACTCTCAGATGATCATCCAGGATGTCAAGAGCATTGACTAGGGTGTCTTGAGGCACAGAGAGGAAAATACAGTAAGGTGGGTAGTGACAAGATAAGAGGAAGCTTCTGGAAGAAATTGACTTTTGAGCAGATTATGGAAGTTAGAGTCTAAAAAGGTCCTTTTGTGTGATATCTTTATTTAATGCATGAGTAACCTGAGACCTAGAGAGGTTCATGTATTTGTTCAAGAAGAATTAGAAGGTACATCTCCTGAGTTCCAATCCATTTCTATGACATATTGTTTTGATACATTTTAATAACCTTTGGCTGATAACCTACCACATACTAGGTCCTAGGTCACATTTTCTGAATTAAGAAAATTAATGAGGTACAGTTCCTGATCTTAGGAAACCCCAGTCAGTGAGTAGTGCTAGACACATGCACACACACTCAGGATATCAGCAATAGGAGCAAAATCCCAGCAAACATGAAGGACATGGTGCCTGAAACTGTGAAGCGAACATGATTTTATAAAGGGTTTTTCATGTTTTACTTTAAATAAAACCTTGAGGATAGTTAACAGATCTCTGCTTCCCTTTGCCCAGGAACCTGTTGAAACATACCTGAAACAAAGTCCTTGAAAATCTCAGATTTCTGCTCTAGATCATGGCTGATATCCTAAAGCTATTTCCTGTAATACACTGTGAGCTCTTTGAGGAAGACATTTTGTATTCCTAAGGTCTATTCTTGTTCCTGCAACACAGTGGGTGCTTAATAATTATTTGAATACCAGTGGTTATTACAAAAAATCTTAAGACTGGTGACCATAAGACTTTAGGCAGGCACTTACAGGGCCAATCAGTGAAAGCACAGAGGAGACCTGTACTTTGCTCCCAAGGCACCAAAAACAGGGACAAGTGATCTGTTGGTGTTCATGCTGAGATTGTTTTTTCTATAATTTTATCCCTGTAACCCTAAAGCTTGTCTAAAATCTTGGACTTCTCCACTGAAATGAGGGAAAAACACAAAAGCAACCTGGCAGATACTCCATGTCTGCTTCCCATTGTTTTCTGCTTTTACTTTTCTACTTTAGACAAGCATTCATTTATACCTAGTATGGGCCTGCTTATTATTTTCTTTATTTTTCAAATAATTCTAGTTACATTCATTATTATTCTCTTCATAGATTTTTCTAGCTTTAAAAATGAAAAATTTGGGAGAAACTCCATCTCTTATTTATTTTTTCCCATTAAAAATAATCATTTATTTGAATATACTATATTTGAGTTAAATTTTTCATTTGTTATTTAAGATGATTTGTTTTAAATATCTTTAATAGGTATATACCTTCAAGACTTTCCTAAAATATATCAGTGATTTCCAAATGATCTTCTATCTGACTGCTATTCTCCTTATTTATTTCTGCTGTCCTTAGTTTTGTTATTTAAGCTATGCTGTCTTGAGAAGATTTAATTTCTGTCAGTTTGTCCACAATTCACATGCAAGGTCATCTATTTTTACACCCAAGTCAGATGTCCCCTAAGGAAGGGTCTTGGTGGTTTTTTCATAAGAATCACAGCTATAGTTTTTGGTATCTATTGCGATCATGTGTTTGCTTCTATTTTGGATTATCTGTCTCATCTCCTGGACATCAAAATCCCCCTTCAGGGTAGGCATATTGTTTTGTATCTGTCACCATTCCATAAATGTAAAACCCCAACTACAAGTGGCAGGTATATAGATGTAAATGGTTTCTAGAACTTTCTTTCTGGACATGCAAAAATCCTAAAATCTTACTGGAATTTTAGTGAGTTGATTTTGTCTTAATATTTTTGTTTTCGTAGGAAAAAGAAGACCATTTTGAATCTGTTCAACTGAAATCCTCAAGATCCCCAAATATATGAAAAGACAGTGCTGTAGCCTTCAGATTAATGAACAAAGAAACCTGCTCTCTAGTTTTACAGGACTATATAGTTTAGAGCCTGTCTTCATACCTGGCAAGTTGGTGATTTCACAAAGAAGGGCCATGCCACTGAAAAGGGAAGGAGGTTGAACTGTTTAATTGCCTTATCACATGGTCAAGTATCTTGCCAAAAAAGTTAAAGGGTTTGGGTCTCAACGGAAGATGAAGCTCAACTCAGGAAGAGATTTATCTGTACATACATGTAACTGAAAACCAAGGTTAAGCCCATGAGTACACTGCTGATGCATGCCATATAATTAATGGGTAACTTTTGTTCTTTATAACTTCAGCATAAGATCGTGCTTTGAAAAGGTGATATAAGCACATGCTTTGTGGTAATATTTATGTCTTTGTTTATATTTGAGAGAAGATTTGAAAAAGTTTAAGGTATAGTTATTTTTACCATTATTTATTTTCCTGGACAGACCTTAAAATGTCTTTTCTATTAAAAATGGTGAACAGAGAAAGAACAATAAGTTTTACAATTTTTATGTAGGATATCTGTCTTGATTTCAAAAGTCTAAGTAAGCAGTAATTTTCTAGATGAATCGGCATGTACTTGGGTTAGCTAAATTTATAATTAACTTTGAGATTCCAGCCTTGTTAGAGTTACTAAGAATGGCTTGACTGAAGATGTTGCAAGAAGCTTTTAAAAAATGCCAAGAAAAATTCCTGACTTTCCATTAATACAAGCTGACACTATCATAAAAAGCTTTAAAAAGTTTATGTAGTACTTGAAGTATAATCTAAAAGTGGACAAGCTTATTTATCAAATCACGTGAAAAGTAATGAAGAAGAAAATGGGTTAGCTTGTGTACAGATAACTGTACAAAGGTATCGGGATAATTTCATGGTCTCCAGAAAGTGGCAGTGGGACATTTACCTGGTGGAAAACATCAATGGTTATATAGTTATTTTTCTGCTATATGACTTTGAGGATTATGACTTCCATGGAAGTTTTTCTTTTTAAGTCAGTAAGGCAGAAATTCAATTTTGGAAAGTTGCATATAATTGTATTCATAATAGGAATGTGGTTATACCATAAACAATTATGCAATAAGTGTTGTTCTTACTCAAGAGTGATCCAGATAATTGTGGTATTTCTTATGATGGACAGGTTACTCGTATTAGTACAACTTGCATATTATTTGTTGAAAGATGTTTGATTGACGTTGGATTTGACCAATTTTGTGTAAATCTTGATTATTTGAGAATTGGGAAAGAGGGGAGTTTCCTGGCCATTGATGATCTAAGGTGCTTTGATTTGTTTCCAATAAACAGCAGTCTTTGTCCATCTTAATTCAGATTGAAAAAAAAAGACTAGTAATTAGATGAGAAAGGTAGGACTATGGTCAGGGGTTTTTTAATGTTTTGCCCTAGGTCTTTTTATGATGTATGGCTGGTAACTTTTGATTCAGCAGGTTATGTCTTTATTTTTTGTGGCAAATAGTAGAAAAATAATTGTGTTTACCTTGGCTGGTGGGTATGACACTGGACCATTCTGTTTTTGTTAAATGAATGTTTTGTGTACATCTCTACTTTTGGTTTATGAATACAGGTGTGGCTGCCATTATTTTATTGTTCATTTTAAGATTCAGGGATGGTGTCACTTAGCCTAATACCTTTTTCTTGTTTAATTTCTTAAACTGCATATTAATAAGAAATTATTTTGGCATTGTTCATTTTTATCCTGCTGTGATGATGAGATTTCTCCCATTCGATTAAAATTTAAACAGAAGAATGAAAACACATTTGAGGTATACCTTTTCAGAGGAGCCCTGGCAAAATTGTACAGACTGGACAAAGTCAGAAAGTTTCTGCATAGTCAGCTGTCATTCCTTCTCCATCTTCAACTGTGCTCAACATGTGTGTTCCAAGCCATAGAGATAATTGGGATTTGCTCCCAGGTAGTTCTTTCTTCTCGTCACTGGACTAAAATCCCTGACATGTCAAAAATGCCTTAAATTTTAATGAACTCTCTGAAAATGTCATTGGTATTGAAGAATTTATTTATTTTATTTCTAATTTTAGATACTAGATTGTGTCAGCTCAGTTCCATCTTTGGAAAGGAGCTGCCTTTTCTTTTAGATTCCAGTGATTTGTCATTTTATTCCAAGTACTGAAGAAATATGACAGAAAGAATATTAAAAGGAAAATATTCAGACTGATCCTGGCTATGAAATTCATTTTAGTGTATGTCTTGCCTTTGCAAAGCTCAGTTAGAATGTTGAGAGGCACAAACAAATTAATCTTGTTTCTATGACTTTTAATTGACATTTGTTGTTCTTTTTACCCCTAAGATGGTAAAAGTTATTTTATTTTCCTAAAAGGCACAGTTTTGAAGCCTTAAATACTTCATTAAGTCAACAGTTACTTACAGTGTCTCGTAGCACTCTGTCAAAGCATATTTAAATATTTTTCACTGGATGAGACCTTGTCTTCTATGGATAAATTAACAATGCTGAATAATTTGATATGTGTTCACTTGATTTAAAAGACTGAATTTTATTCTTGTTGACTTTCCCCCTTTTTGGTTACTAGTGATTAATTCATTTCCAGGATTAAAAATGTTTCATAGTATTTTTGTGTAAACTTTTGTCATTATTTTCTTCACAAGGAGAAAAGGTGTTTTAAATGTGAAAGAATTGCTTTATGTCCAGTTAAGACTTGCCAACTAGCCTCCGGATTCTTAGGTGGTGGGATTGACTGTGGTTCTTCTAGATCAATCTGGTTAAATGTCATTTTATGTCAATAGAGCCATCTGTGGTGTGGTTATTCTTCATAGGAGGCAAATGTGCAGATCACTTCTCTCTTCCTCATGAAACTAAGTAAATTTCATGGGAGTTGGGCAGGAAGATGACTTCATTGGCAGGTGTAAGGGCAGTGTATTGCTTACATGTATCTTTTTACCCAAAAAGTCTTCAGGCGACCTAGGATACCATTAAATCTATTTTAGTTACTATGAATATTAGTCACTATAGGCCCAGGTCTTAAATGAAGGTTATTCTAAAAAACAAAACAAAACAAAAATAACCACAAAGGTCCTTTGAAAAGTAAACTTTACAAAATAAATCCCAACACAAGACTAGTTCCTTGGATGATTAAAATAGTTTGCTTTCATAGTAAATAGCTACAGTTTATACTTTTGTTGGATGTTATTTTATTTTTTAGTTTAATGTTTTCAGGTAAGTTCATTTAAAGATCTTAAATGAAATAAGTGAAACTTTACAATATGTTCCAATAATTGAAAAGCAACTGCTATAACTACTGCAGTTGTCCATGGTGTATTGTCTTAATTTCAGAAGCATCAACAGGCATAGATCGGAGCTCAGCAAATTCTTCTGTGTAAAAGATCAGCACATATTTTTGAGTTTGTAGGACAATTGGACTCTTCTGTTGCAATTCCTCAGCTATTTCATTGTAGCATGAAAGCTGCCACTGACAATACGTAAACAAATAGGTCTGACTGAATTCCAGTAAAAATTTATCTTTACTGATATTTGAGTTTCATTTAAACTTCACTTATGAAATATTTTGATTTTGATTTTTTTTCCGCAACTATTTAAAAACTTGTAAGTATTTGTAGCTCACAGACCTTATAAAAACAGGTGCTAGGCTAGGATATGACTGGGAGCTTAGTTTGCTGACCCCTAGTTTAGATCACTGGCAGACTTTTGAGAAGATTCTGTTTGAACACAGATTCTTTGCCTTTTAGGCAAACATGTTAAAAATTTCTTAAACTTCTTGAGACATTCAAGAAAAAAATAACCCATCATCCTCCCTTGATGGTCACTCACCCAAAGACAAAGTCAGATATTCTTCTGAGTTTCCCTTGTAGTTCTGGAACTTGATTATGGATCTTGATTAGCAAATGATAAAAATAAAACCAGTGAATTGGTTCAAAGTAAGCCAGAAAGATTGATTTAAAAGCCTTTTCTGCTTGGGATTTATATAATATTTATTGCTAAGGTAATTGCATTTGGAGATAATATTCAATGTTGCAGACAAACCCGTTTAAAGTAATTGTATGGAAGTATGGGATATTAATGCATAAAAATAGTTTGAGCATAGAATCTTGAGCCCCATTACTGGAGAGGGCCCCTTCATCCATGTGTGTGTGTGCAAACAGGACACACCCTCCATCCTGTTTTATCAAGTTCTGTTTAGAGACTTGCTAAGCTGCAAAAGACATTTAAGATTCCTTTAATGATCAAGAAACAAATTTATAATTTCCTTGAGCAAAGTGTCCCAGTAATGCTTTTAAAATGTTGGAATTTTCATTATTAATGACCAGGAACGAAGTGTTCTGTCTAAAATAGCTGCTTTTTTTTTTTTTTCGATGTTGGTAAATTTGATTTGGAGGGGACCAGTATTTCTTTATCTTACATGACTGATTTCAGATTCTCATTGGTTGGGTTAAAAAAGTGAATTAGCAGGAAGAGTTGGTTGGAGGGGTTTGAGCAAACACAGTAAAGGGGATTAATAGTATAGTGAATTAAAAAAAAAGAAATACTGGTGAACGTACTGTATTATATGCAGATGTAAATGTGCTACATGTATACCTCAAATCTAGTTGGTATTAAAATGCAATATTCCTTTAATAAAATCAATAAATTCTAAGGGCGATCAATCATAAACAACCACCTAGGTTTTAAGTTAGAGTCAATCAATTTTAAAAAATGAGTTAAACCAATAGGAATTATAAAAATCTAAATTTACTGTCAATAGAACAGGAGAGATAATTACTTTATTCATGGGTTTGGGTCTTTGTCATTAAATCTGTGGGGGTGCTAATTCCATCTTTCTAGCACCTCACTTTTCTTGGCTTCTCCATGCTGACAGCCCCTTACTACTCTGGAGCCCAAAGCTGTCATGATGGACAAGTGAGTAAATCAGTGCTAACCAAGGGAAATGTGGAGTGGGAAATTGTAAAGGTACACTGGATGAATTATAATTGTTCTTTTTTAACCACATTCTTCATGTGTCCTTTGTGTGGTTTGCACACCAGCTTGCCTCACACTTTGAAAATGGTACCTTTTTATTTTATCACAACAAACCTTAATGGGCAAGAGACTCTATTAATATTTGAACTAGAGAGGACCTAGAGAATTTCAGAAACTAAAAACATGGAGAAATCCAATGGTCATCAAGCATATTGTTAGGTTCTAATATGCTTTTTAATGATTGGGATATATTGTTTTGCCTGAGTTCCTTAAGTTCAGGAAGTTTTAGTGAAAATGGATCAGCTCAACCAGTTTAATGTTCTGGAAGGATAAAATGTTGTTACTGAAATTTTCAAGAAGTCCCAAACCTATTTGTTTGAAATGGCTTATGCAGAAAAGATTTTATAGCTGCTCTTTTCCATATTTACTGTGAATGTTCTTCAAAGATTATTTCTAGGGATCACATGTTAAATGATGCACTTTCAAACAAGAAACCATGCTTGTGGCAGGGAAGGAGAAAATTATCAGAGTGCTCAGTTGATGAATTTCCAGTGGGCAGGCAAGGCGTGAAATATAGTGTCTGTAGATCAAAATCCAGCTCTCAAAAACAAAAACATAAGCAAAATGTTTTGCTCAAGATTCACCCATGGCTTAATTATCTTGTTTAAAAAGATCCATGATCAGTTTGATTGTTTTAGGCATCACCTATGTCTCTGAACAACTGTTGTGACATTGCCTACTTCAGGCCATCAGACTCCATCAGCGGATTACATTTATTTTTTCTCCCCTTAGCCTGGCTTCAGCCTTTATCTTACATCGATACTCATTCAGAGCATGTGTATCTAACACTCCTGCCAGTGTTAGTCACAGCAGAATTCTTTTTTGTCATCTAGTGTTGTTGAATCTATTACGCAATCTGCCTCACCCAGAGAATTCAATATGAGAATTCAAGGACTGGTGAGCACTGCTGTCTTTGAACATCTGGTGAGTTTTGGATGGATTGATTAGGTTGCTGATTCAAATGCAGCCAGAAGGAAGCAGAGAATCTCTAACATCTGACTCCTCACTTTATTTCCTTCAAGGCCAGTTCAGTTGACTTTTGTGTACCTACTAGTTATTTTCCGATGTTTTGCAAATGATATCACTGTATTTAAATTAATCAGATCCCTTATATATTTGATTCTCCTCTTTCTCTCATTTTATTCCTAATTCACAGTTCCATCATCAGAGTATTTTTCATTATGCTTCTTAAAGTCAGTTGCTGTCTTACCTTTCTATTTGTCATGAGCTGAGTAGCGTCCCCTAGCTCCAAAATATGTATCTACATCTGAATCCTTGGAGCCTGGAAATGTTGCATTATTTTGAAAGGGGACTTTTGCTGATGTTAACTAAGTTAAGGATTTTGAGATCATCCTGGGACCACCAGAAGCTGCAAGAGGCAAAAAAACAGATGCTACCCTAGATCTTCTGTGGGGGTATCACCTTGCCAACCCTTTGACTTTGGACTTCTGGTCTCCAGAACTGAGAGATAATAAAATTTCTGTTGTTTTAAAACACCACTGTGTAGTAAGGTTTTATATCAGCCAAAGGCAACTAGCGATTCTCTATCCAGGGAATGTGGTGTAGGACTTGGCAGGTAGTTCGGCTCTCAGTAAATTTGTCATCAATACATGATTTGTGATTAATTATTTTACCAGGGTTTTACAAGGATGAGTTGGACAGTATTAGTAAGATTAAGTCAATTTTGACTTACCTGTGTTTCCCCTTTACACTCCTTTATTTGGGTTAGTAGCACATTCAAGTTTAGAGACAAGCCTGTGTGCTTGCACATTGCTCCTGGGTCTTTGGCAAAGCATTGATAAATAAGATGTACTCGCATTTTTTTTTTTATTGCTTCATTCAGCTATGAATGGTTAGACTTATTTTTGAACAGAATGGAGAGATGTTTTCTCAGCTCCCTTACCAGTAAGTAAGGTTAATTTTGGAAATAAGATCCATCAAACCTTCCCTGGCAGGCCACAGTCATTGCATTCAGAACATTGAACCTCTCTCCTTCTTTTGTTAGAGACTTACTTGGGCAAATTTTGGGCTGCTGCAGATACTCTTAAAGAAACCGGTATGCGTTATTGTCCTCTGGCCACGGAAATGACCTGATAATTATGGTATTTTCAATCAGTGTCTAGTTATTGTGATCTGTGAATAGTCTAGCCTGCACACAGCTCTTCATCAGGGTGACAGTGTGTGTTAAAAGTGTGACTACGTGTGAAAAGAAGTATAATTAGACAATTTCTTTCAACACTGAAAGTAGAAATTATTTGAAGTCAATATATGCAAATGATCTGGAGTGACTGAAAAAGAACAAACCATTATCCACCATGCTGGAAAACCCTGAAGGTTTTATTCTCAATATTTTTACATTAATACAGATGCTTTTAATCTTGTGCTGAGAAAAACAATCTGTTACACATAATGTAACTGTAATATACAACATAGAAACTCATCCTAAATTAGTTACAACAATGACCTACAAAAAACTTCATAGGAAAAAAAGTTACCTAATATTGCCACTGTATTTTTTAGTAGACTGACCCTGTCAGACCCTGTCACCAATGTTCAGCTCTGTAAACAATGGTTATTTCCATGTTCGGGGGAACTGTTAATAATAGGGGCACTAAAATCAGCCTAAAAAGTTCTAGCACATCACTATATAATGTACAGTCCTCAAAAATAATTTATTGTACTGTTTCTAGAAAAAGGTACTAGGGTTGTTCTTTTGCTTCATTTCCATATTCTGGAGATGCATGTCGATGCTTTTGTCTAACAATCTAAAAACACGAGAACAGAACTGCAATTCACAATCACAGAGATGAGGTGGTGGAGTCCAGAACCTCCCGCCCATTGCACACTGTTGGGACATATGTGCTCGCAGAGGCTGGAAAATAAAGCAGGACAGAAAATTCAAAATTAGTCAAATGAAGCACACATGTCATAGGTCATGCAGGGTAATCCCAGAAACGAGTTGCAATTGAAGTTTAAAAACTCCTTTTAACTTGGCTTTGGAAAATGCTTACATGATTTGCTGCTATCGTAGATCAGTTTCCAAAAGATGCTCCACTCAGAACTAGTTTATAACCTAGAAAATACTCCATTATTGTCCTAGCTCTTGGAGAGAGTTTATAAGAACACCGTGTGAAAGAAGTCACTAGTGGGTTTAAAATGAGCTTTGGTAATCTGTAAAGTGGTTAAAATACAATGTGAAAGTCAAAAGCTCACTGTAATTTCTTTTTACTATATTTATTGGGATAACTTTGCTTTAAAAATAATATAAACCCATATGTACAGGTTCCCCATTTCTCAAAAATATTATAGTACACCCTGCTCGCCACAAAATGCTGAAAGTTCTTCACTGCTGTCCATTGGACCCCACCACAGTTTGCCCCCAGCTCCTGCTGCGCTCCCTGCTGGTAATCTCAGTTCTAATCTTGATGTCCAAGATCCAAGGGTTGGTTTTTGTTTAGTTAGTTCATTTATTTTGTTTCTTTATATTACACTGTGAGTGGGATCATCCAGTAGTTGTCCGTCTTCTCTCAGCATAATAAAGATTGTTATATTAATTACTTTTCAATAACTTAATTAGCTTTGTTCTCTCAGAGCAGGGAGGCTTTTCTTTGAACTCCACTGCCTTAGAGAACGGTTCGATATGTTTTCATCGTTCGCATAGATAACCTCAGTGAAAACTCTAGTGAAGCCCAGGGAACTTGAGTTTTGTAACAGTTCTCAGAAAGGAAGACATTCCAAAGGAATGATGCTCTTGCTAATAATGATCATAGCAGCAACAATGTTATAGAATGGGTATAACCTAAGTGTATATATTCTTTTTATGGCACTTAGTTTTCTCAGATACAGTTCTTAGCTCTTTGTAAGGTTTTGATTTTATGAGAACTCGATACAGCTGAGTTATAGCTGTTCAACCTTGGTATTTTTTTCTTTTCATTCAATGAAGACCACAGCAAAGAGGCCCATTCTCTGTCGACTGAAGCCCTGAGACTCAGCAGAGATGGGCTTAACCGTTAGAGCTCTTTATACCCCATCCCTTGGGCTGACCATCTGGGCTGACCATCTCAACCTGCTCTGCCTGGAAGGATCTGACCCTCTTGGATAGCTGATCATAACCCAGGTGAAACCAACCTGTCAGCTGTCCCAGTCTTTAAGGGCATATCTCTTTGTTAATAATCGAAACAATTTAGTTTTAATAATAAAGTGTTCATGCCTGATAGAGGATATATTCTTGCTCCATAAAATTGCGTTTTTTCATAGGGGTTTCTTTACAAAGGAGAAACTATAAAATTTGAAGTTAACAAGACCTTCAGTGTGGGAGCAGTCACCATGTTTAGGGCATGCGGTCGTTCGGCAGGCCCACAACTAGGAAAACTACAGCCCCTCCATTTTCAGTGGGTACTTGGCTATCTGCAGACAAACACTGTCAAATCGGTGTGCCTACCTAAGGTTACGGTTGGGTCTTTTATGTGTAGGCTCAGTTTTCTCTATAATATGAATGCATGTAAACCTGTGGTATCTTTGGAGGGCAGGGATGAAAGAGTCTGCAGCTCCTGAAATTCTACAGGGAGAACCTTTCAGCGCCGAATATACCAGCTAAATAGCCTATGGAAAGTGATAATGGCAATGCTTCCAAATGTTAGGGCTTCACTTTTCTTTGAAAAGTTTCTTCATATACTTTTCTAATTATAGATTCAGCCATGTTAGGTAAGGTAAGAGAAAGAAAGTGAAGGAATTTCAAACCACAGTTCACGAGAAACCTCAGAGAGCACAAGACATACAAGACCCAGTATGTGCTGCAGCCTCCTTGGAATCCAGCTGTCTACTTGACATCTCCATGTAGCTAGTTAATATAGTTTAAAGCCAAGTGGCCAAAGTAAAACTCTTGATGCCTAACCTGTGCCCATTTAGTCCTCCTTTCCTTAGTTATTGGTCTCACCATCTGGCAATTAACCAGACCCAAAGTCTCATGTTTATCATTAATTCGTTTTTTTTTGTTTTTTTTTTTCTCTCCTCCCTTGTCCAGGTTTTCATCAGGTCCAATCAGCTAAATCCATCAGGTCCACATCTAAATACTTTCCCTGTACCTGCCACACAGGCCAAGTCACCATTATCTGTCTCTTGGCTATTAAGATAACTGCATATTGTTTCCACTCTTGTTTCTCTTTCTGTGGACAGCCATGAGAGTCATTTTAAATATAATTTACTTACCTGCCCACCCTGCCCCCCACCCTAATGGCTCTCTTTTGTGCTCTCTTAACTCAACTTTGTAAACCCTAGGATTATTCAGACCATGCTTATCTTTCTGCATTCACCTCTTTCCATATTTTTCCCCCTCCTTGTCTACCTTTGTCCTCAAACAGCGTAACTGTTCCTCAACTTAAGACTTTTGTGTTAGCCTTGCTTCTGCCGGGAATGTTCTTCTCTCTCTCCATCACATATCTGACTCCTTGTTGTACGCATCTGAAATATCACTGCTGAAAAAGGCTGTCATCAGGTCACCTAATCTAAAGTATCCAGTTTAGTATCTGTCACATTACCCAATTTTAAAACACCTTTCCCTATTTATTGCTTCCTGATCTTTTTTTGTTTGTTTTGTTAGTTTGGTTAGCATTGCATATCTTATATTCTTGATTAGGAAACATGCAGGAGTTTTGTTTGTATTTTTTTATTATTTTATCCCTATATTCTGGTCATAATATAGGCCCTTAATGAATATTTTCTAAATGATTGTACCAATGACTACGTTTCAAAGAAGGAAATTTCAAGAAGGAAGTTTCAAGAAGAAGATGATCTTTTAACTTGAAGTAAAAACTACCCAATGTGAGGTATGTGGTCAGCCTTATTCAGGGACATCAGGGTTTTCTGCTGCTCAAGCCACATTGTGGCAATGATCATCAGACACCCCTGCCAAGAAAATTGCTTCAGGCTTAGAACCCCATAGCAGGTGTGCTGCTTTTGAAATTTTGACTAATCTTTTCATCTTTTCCAGGATCGAGTTTTATTATGTCTGTGCAGGGTTTTTCATTTTCAGAGACTGAAGAGGAATGATGTTTCATGAGGGTAAGTCTAGGAGAACCTGGGACTGGTAGTTTGATGCCCTTCTCTGCCTACCTGGGACTAGTCAAATACCCTCTCTACCTGCATTTTAAAAACCTGCATCAGCAGTCTACTCTGGTGTCCCCCATGCTCTTGTAGAACTTGACATGATACTGTCTCTAAGACCTGCTTGTCCATATCATTCTAATTTCTTAAAAATTAGTTAAGAGGGGCAGTGACTGCACCCAAAATCCTCAAACTACAGATTCAAGAAAATATATATGTACCATACATGCATTGAGCATCGTGTGGAAGTTCAAAGAATAACTGAGTTATTGACATACTTCATAGGGACATTAAAGGGAACATCCTATGTGACGATATTTAAAGTTTGCCAGGAAGATAATACAAATTCAAGATCTTCTTACACAGAATAACAACAGCAAAAATATACCCACACGACTCTTTTTAGCAGCTATTTTTCCCCAACCATGTTTTCAATGCAATGAAGGGAGCTACAGTATGCATTTTTCTGCTTCTCTTTTACTGTTTTATCATAGCTTTTGCCAGTGCTTTTTATTTTATTATGTAAAAAAAATCACATTTTTGCACCTGCTGCGGAATACAGTAGAGGAAATTATTGTTTTATGAGTTTTCTATCTCAATTACTCTGCCTTTCATAAATATTTTACATATACCTCCCATATTAGCTCATCTGTTATTCCCTAAGGTAGCAAAGTATGTGGAATAGCAAAGTACTATCATTTTCATGTGTGTGCTTGGGAAGATCTTTTGCTATTATTCTAATGAAATTCTCACAGGAATTTTTAATGGGCTAAGTTCAGCCCATTTTCTTCAGTGCGGTTAAGCAGGCTTTCTATAATCAGCCTTTCTGTCAAAAATAAGAGGCGTACAGGCTTATTTTTGGCTTTCCTAGGAGTGGGAGTAACAGCTGTTAGTTACTCTAAGTAACTAAGGTGCTTTTTGCTATTAAAAGAGAAGCTAGCTGAAAAAGACCTAATAAGTTCCACTGTTGGTCACGAAAGGGCAATTCACACCCATCAAAAGGCATATTTGGCTTTTCAGACTTGGTGAAACGTTAGAGATCAATGCAGCTAAGTGGTGTAGCTGTGTCTTGGTTAGTGAAATTCATTTCTTTTCTAATAGGAATGCACAGGCTGCCCAGGCTTGGGAGAAAATGATGCTATTTTTTCAGGTAACTAGGCCTTCACCTGTGCTAAATATATTTATTAAATAGATTCATATGAATGCCAAGTCTGTTAGTCAATTTAGTGGCTAAGTCTTGTTTCCAGAGAATCAATATGTTACTATAGCTGTAATATATCAGATTCAGAAAAAAAATAAAACATTTACACAGAGCAGACATTCCAGTTTTCCCATCTGTTCTGTTTCCTTGCTCCTGGTGACCCCAAGTATTTTTCCCAGCTTCTCTGTTTAGATATTTTGATGCTGTGATCATGGAATCCAGTTTCCACCAGCTGTCTTTGCCTTGTCCTTCTGCTTTGTCATTGAACCTATGTTTCTGCTCGTTACTGTAAATGTTACTTGAGCTTGGGCACCTTGGTCTCATTCTAGAAGTCCATCTGCTGCTGAGTATGTGTTGACTGGGCAACTAGATGATGCTACTGCAAGCTACTGGCTTGGACTCCTCACTGAGTCAGAGATGTATGGTAGAGGGCAGAAAATCCATGATTAAGAATTGTGGGATAGATTTCATGAGCTGTTTTCCCTTTATGATTCCAGAAATAGTTTTGAACTATTAATAGTAGATTTCAGTTGAAATCACATTCATTATGATGTGGACTATACACCCATAGACCCATGGTTTAATTTCAAAATGTGGAATTAGCACTTAGGAAAACAAAAACTTAATCATTCTATGATTAATTTCTTATCAAGCAAGATTCATAGAGATGTAAAATGTGGTATGTATCTTTTTTATAATCCATGATATAACTTAATTACATTTCAATAGAAATTGCACATGATCTGCAGCTAAACATTTCAGTCCATTGTTGCCACATCAGGCTATCTTACCAGTTATGTCTTTTACTTTCTCTTCCCTTCCTCAAGAAACACAAAAGTGGGTGCAAAATGTTTATTTGTAATTAAAAGGATTCAGTTTTTTTGGTTGTTTTTTACTATTCTACCTAGTTTGCATTCTTCTCACCTCCTTTTTTTTGCCCAACATCTCCAGTTTCTCCTCTTTTCTACCCAAATGTGCTTTCAGACAATGATCTGAAACTTAATCAACAGCTAATATGACTTATAGGTGTGTGTGATGCTCAAACAGCTACTATGACTTATATGTATGTCTAAGGGATCAAAGAGTGAAGCCTAAAGTGTTAAGTTCTAACAAAATAACTTCAGACATTAGTCCTATTTTCTGGTGGAGCTAATTATGTTAGCTTCATCTTCAAATTACATACAGCATCTGAAACACTTTATTAGCTTCTGTCATTACCACCCTGATTTAAGCAACCAATATTGGGTCTAAGCAACAGCCTTTTAAATAATGTCTCTATCTGTTCCCATTTTATATTCTGCCCAATCAGTCAAAATGTTTTCAAAGTTAGGTCATGCCATACCTCTGATGAAACCCTTTGAGTGTTATTCCTTGTTCATTCAATGGAACAATAAAAGTTCTTAGAGTGACCTCCAGAGTCCTACCTGGTCTGCTCCTTCTCTGTCTTCCTTTCCTGTCATCTTCATCTATAATTATTTCCCTCTAGACACATTGCCTTTTTGATGCTTTTCCAGTCTTGGCCCTTTGCATCTGCTATTCCCCCTGCCTGGAATGCTTCCCCAGACACTGGCATAGTTCTCTTCTTCACTTCATGTCTCTGCTCAGATGTCACCTTATTAGAGATGCCTTTTTTTGGTCACTCTGTAAAATATTAATGTTCTGTATTCCCAGTAAGCCTTATTTGTCTATGTCCCATAGTATTTTTTCCACCACACTAATCAGCACCGGATATATTATGTATTACTGGTTTGTCTTTCTGTGCCCTGAGCTGAGCCTGGGCCCTAAGATTCTTCGATGAATGAGTGAATTATCCATCAAATTGTTCCTTTCATATGGTTAGTGGTCCTTCTTCCAAAGCCTCTGAAATTACTCAGGGTAGAGTAGACACCTTTTAAATGTTTTCCATATGAGTAGACATTTTCCTGCTATGGATACACAGATATCTCCATTTATGGATGGTCTACAGAGAATTTCATTTAAAGTAAAAGAAGAAGCATGAAGGAGAAATGAGTACAATAAATTGATGTCAAACTTGTTTGGCTTGTTTTAAGGTATTGATCTGAAGTCAGCATAAGGGCAGTATTTGATTATGCATATATTTCTTTTTTTGTTAACATCACACAGTTATGAGAATGGTACCATGTTCTCAAAGACATTAATAAATTTGGGGTTACGTGAAGTATGTATGACTATACCATTCTCTCATTCAATATTCAACTCTTTGGATTAGAAACTGCCTACACTATTAAGTTTGCATTTAAATATACAAGACAAAAGAGCAGACAATGCAATGTCATGTAATTTGAGAAAATGATACTTGCTTTAAGGGAGAGAAATTATATCTGTGACACAAAAAGGTAGTCAGTCATCACTAACAACACATTTTCCTGAACTTTGTGGATAGCCCTTCTGGAATATACCACACCTTCTGTGTGCGTTGCTTGGGTGTGAGGGTTGCTGGCATCTCAGATGGACACGACTTATGCTGTTGAACTCTCTGACCTGGGCTTTTGAGAGGAATACAAGTCTATATTGCTGGTAGTACAGGATCTATCAGGTATGGCACTGAAGAAAAAACTATCAAAAGAAAAAATACTGAATTTGCAGATGCTAAGATTCTCATTATTAGAATAGATTCTGATGTGAATTTTGTACCTAAACTGAGACAGAAAATCCAGTGAGACCAGAGGAGCCACACAGCTGCTTTTGAGAGTTTTACCTGTGATTTGTTCCCATTTTACTTAAAATGTCTAATGTATAGGGCTCTCGTTATCTCATCTAGAAATGTGGTTCTTAGTATAATTGATCCTTGCCAGCCCTTCCACTCCAGTCTCCGTGGGTTCACTGTTAATAAAGAAGGTAAGCTATGTTTATTGGGGTAAACCTAACAAAGTATCAGAGGTAAAGAGAAATTGAGGTTGCAAAAGGGCAGTTATGGTATAAATACAATGGACATGTTAAGTAGAAGAAAGGGAAGACACTAATGATCAATTCCTTAACACATGTAGGGTTACCTGTGACAGCTGGAGATTCTCTTCTCTCCTATCCCCAGTGATGACAAGAATAAAACGGAATAGAATGAGGCTCTCAGCTATGCTGGGAACTTTCCTTCCCAAAGGGAAAATGGATCGACATCTATCTGATTTGGATGCACTAAGTATATTCTGCTTGGAAACAGATGGCATAACTTGCTGAATACTCCAGACACCTTCTGTATTGGCCAGTGAGAATTTATGTTTATAATATACTTACGCCTGTGGAGAAGACTGTCAATTCAGTCTGTGTTGCCAAATAACTTGCTAATTTGCCTGGCCAGGCTAGTACATAGTGTCATTATGGGAGTCTCTGAGCTGTAAACTGAGCCATAGTATGCTGTTTTTCTGAACTTGCAATGTAGCAAAGAAACTTGGACATTAGATGCTATTTCTTTTTTGTAAAGTAATATTCAGCCTTGAACAATATCTTGCCTGCCACAAAGTGGAGTGTCTTCAAAGGCTGCGCCATTGATAAGTGTAAAGAACTGGTCCTTGTGATTGTTTTTCTGCTGCTGTAACTCCAGAAGACTACTTGATTTTTTTATACTACTGCTTTCTTTTTATAATATAAAAATGCTTATTAAAACTAATTATATTAATTAAGCACTTCACACATTATCACCTAGAAAAGTGACTTTCTGAGTAAGGTTTTAGCAGAGGAAATCAATCTCCTTATGCTGATGACTCCCGGAGGACTCAAATCTGGGCATCATTAGTTAGCAGAAGCCTCTTGGCTGATCCTAATGATAATGACACACATACATCTGAATGATCACCATGAGCAAGAGAAACAACCCCGCAGGTCTCAGTTGGTGTACTTAATAGCTGTGAAGACTATTGGGCACACTCCATTTCTCACCTCTTTCCCCCATCTAGGCTGATAACAAATCCACATTAGTGTCAACAACATTCTGACCTGCTGGTCTTAGGAGGTTTTATGCTGCGTAACCTCACGTGTACATCCAGCGTGCCTCTTCACAATTACGCAGTTCCACTTACATTTGCAGCATACGTTCTTGATTGCCTGTCCTTGGGAACCGGCTCTGGGAAGCCCCTTTGCCTCTAAAGCTGAACAAAATAAAGAATGACCTCGTTTCTTTCTCATTCAAATACAGAGGATGTTTGCTTATGAGTGTGGGTGTGGAAGCAGCATTACAAGTATGAGTTTAGGATTTCAGGGACTTGGACATATTACTGCTATTGAAATAAGGATTCCCACTTTGAGTGTTTTCCGAATGGCCAGGTGCTTCTCTCTAAAAATGCCTTCTCTGAGGGTCCCAGAGAGAACTGGTGAAATAACTGCATGGGGTGTGGTCACTGATGACATGAAGCAAAGGATGTTTGTTCCAAGGGCTTTTCCTTCACAGAAACCAGTGCCTCCTTCCTCTTTGAGGGTCTCCTAAGGCGGCTTCCCTGCTTTGATCTGCACTGATGTTAGTAAATAAGTAGACGTAGTGGTTTGGATCAAGATTCTCAAAATGTTTTTATTGAACCATTTACATTGAACTATCTGGGGTGTCTATTACAAATCTGATTTCTGAGCTTTGTGTAGACTCCAAGAATTGAGTATCTATGGGTGGGATCTGGAATCTCCCAAACTTCTCAGAGAAGTTTGTTGTTTTTGCCTGTTTTTTAAAAAACAGAGTTACTGGAAACCACTGACCTATGGGTATTGTGTAGTGGAAAAAAATTTATTTTATTATTCTGATTCCCACTGTATAGAGCTTAATCAACCACAACTAAATGTGTTCTCTTTTGCACCTAGCAGTACATATACATTTCTTAAGTAATTAGTTTACCAAGACATCCCTGAAAATATTCTTTCTTTAGATCTGCTTCTTAGTCATGCTTTTGCAATTTTTTAGAGTTTTAAAATGCAATACTAATACTTTTTCTGCTATTAACAACCTTATCTGCCCTCAGGAAGCTCACCTTGCCTCCATCGTGATGTGGTATTTATGCTGCTCTCTTGTCAGAGAATTAGCAGGGAAGTGTGACCGTACCTTCTAGTCTAGATGATTTCTTGGCATAATTTAGGATTTAATATGTGTGTTAGATTGCTATAATTCCTAATAAGAGTGCTGGCTTAATTCAGATTTTAGAGTCTGGCATAATGGAAATTGGTCAGATTCTTTGAATCTGGGCAGAATTTGTCACGTATTTTGGGACCCCATGTTGTGAGGCTTTCGGCCAACATGTTAAGCAGAAGAGTGAAACCACTGTGAACCTTCCAGAACAGCTCTTGACTAAAGAGGACCCTAGTCAAGGTGTTATAGAGCACATGAACTGAACTGTTTAGCCAACTCCTGCTTAAATCTGACCTACAAAATCAAAATCTTAAGAGACAATAAAAGGATTATTTTAAGACACTCATACTGGGGGAAATTTTGTTGTGTGTGTGTGTGTGTGTGTGTGTGTGTGTGTGTGGAGAGAGGGAGAGAGAGAGAGAGAGAGTGTCTGTGTGTGTGTGTGTGTGTGTGTGTGAGACCCCATGACCCCATGCCAGCTTACTGTCATCCATGCATGGGGCTTTTGTTGTCACCTCTGGAGAAAGTAAGCTGGGAAACTAACTGCAATTTCAGTAACAATAAAACAGCCAGTAAAATGCCTTCATAATATTAATTGAATGAACATAAATTACGTACTTAAGTAAAACATATGGTTTACTTAATAAGCTCTGCAGTTTTAGGATTTTTCTTGATTTATAAAATAATGTACTTCTAGTATTTAGGAAGAAGCGGATATAAGTTGAACTTAATATATAATGGAGGAAACAGACATTGAGATATTAATAGTCACTTAAAATCTCACTACAATGGGTGAAAACATGTTCACACATAGAACTAGATTCCTTAGACCTGTGATTTTCAATTTTCTTGTAACTAATAAAAATATTTTACCTGGACCAGGTGGACCTACATATAACTCTAGTGAAATCATCATGATATTATATTTATCTATATTATAGATAATGCACTGTGAGATTTTTAAATTCTATTTTTTTAAAACATTTGTCAAATGTATTCAGTAAACGTCATGACCCATTAGTGAATTTTGCTCTATAGTGTGAAAATGACTTCCCTAGATACTGAGCTTCCTGGGACCAGGGATTCTGTCCTATTCACTACTATGTACATAGTACTCAGAAATTTCTGCTTTCTAGAAGCTGCTCAAGTATTTAATGAGCAAATGAATTTCATCATGGTACTTAAAATTTATTCACATAGGAAAAGCACTAATGACAAATTAGGAAATCTTGAATCATTGTATATCTTTAAGAAGTAACTTCAATTCTCTAGGTTCTTATCTCTAAAATATAACTTGTGATATCTGGGACTCAGGATAAAATGAGTTCATAAATATAAAACTATTGAGTCAGAGATATAAAATTGCAAATAAATTATCAGTGTTTTTGTTATTTATACAATTTGAACTGCCTAAAGGTATCACCTAAATATGCTTTAGTTACTATATCTTAGTTTGAATTAGAGGAGAATTGCTGAAATGTGGCTTAAATTTATATTTTTAAGGGAAAGGTACAGGCAGGAATGAAGGCAAGTAAGCAGGCAGGAGGAGAAAGGAGGAGGAAGCATATGCGCTGTATTTATTTTCAGGTAGTTGTTCATACTAGTTGTTCCTCCTGGCCTCAGGTCTTGAACCCAGGGCCTGGACTGTATGTGGGACTGCTCCCAGAGTGTGTCAGACTGCCAGGCCACCAGGACATGCCCGATTTAGGTCTTTTTAAAGAAAAGATTATTTAGAATTTCATTGCTTAATAAAATAACCCAAAAACGTTGGACTGGATAGGTGTCAACCTTCAAGTATTAATAAGACCACTTTCAGATCAGCATATTATGTGATAGCTTGAACAGATTCATTGTGGTCACGGTACATTGTTTTTTTATAAATAGGTAGTTCAGAATTCTGAAGAGAGCATTGATTAGGTAAAGTGTCCCTGTGATCCCTTCGGAAATTTATTAATTCCTTGTATATATATTCAAAAATGCTGCCTTTTCTAAATTACTGAGACCTGAATAAATGAGATTTTAAAAAATGTCTGTGAAATACTTATAGATTTTGCTAAATTGTCCCAATAACAGCTCTTAGCTATCATCAAGACTTTTTTTTTTTTGCCCAGAATCTAAGGTAACCTTCTCCTTGCTCTCCCTACCAAATTCCTAGCTTCATGGGAACTTTCTCAGTTTGCTTTCTGGGAGAATATGCTGCCCTGGCTTTGAAATTAAATCACCACAACAAAACTGACTTCTAAATTTTGGTTCTAGCACTTTTAATATGTGTAAGTTTCTTCATCTCAAAGCACTGTGAGCATTGTGTAAGATGTAGTGCACATGCTCACATGCATGAAATACTTAATATAATGCCCAGCACATACAGAATGCAAGAAATTATACTTCCTCTTCATTACTGTTATTGCTGTGATTTTTATTGGTAATTGCCAACTCTTTCTTGCCTGAACAGCTATTAGAGTTGGGCTGCTAGAAAGAGGTTTGTTTGCTCAACAAATAAGGTCCTTTTATGATGCAAAGAAAACGACTTCCTAAGTTTAACTGTCCCATTTGGTTGGTTTGTACTCAACCATTGTGACACCTGGAAATGTTGTTGAAATGGAGTATTGTCCCCACCCGGCTAGCAGCTCACTAGAGGGAGGTGTGGTGCTTCCCGAGCATCCCTGAGCGCCTGCTGTCAGCTGGCTTCCTTCCTTCTGTTTTCTGGGGGAAGGGCTGCCCTGCTGAATTATGCGCTTTGTGGGAGAAACTGGGCCACTAATGCAATCGCGTTCTCTGTGATGCTGAGCTATTTTGAAGTATCTTTTGAATTGACTTGAGGCAAGATTGTGAAGTAGTCATTTGTCTCTGTCGCTTCCAGTCCTTCCCCCTCCTGTGGCTTCTCTTCCCTTTCCTCCCTTATCCTTCTGTCAGTGAATTTTTCTACTTTATACTACAGATGAACTGAAAATGACTTAAAAGATTATCCTCTTTAGGTATATTTGTGCTTAGGATGACTGAAGAATTAAATCTATGATTTTCTAAGGACAGCGTTTCAGATATTTGCAGACCAGTTGGAGAGACAAAGAGTATTTGGGGATTAAAGTGTTATCCTAGAATCTTTCATTTCACCCAGCTTTCTCAGCTATCTCTCAGCGAGAAAAACATCATGTCATTGAAGGAGGAGGAAGACCTATTCCAGCATTTTCCAAGGTGTGTTTCATGGAATGTTGGTAGGTTTTACTGTGGTCAAATACTTTTAAGAAACTCTGTAAATAACAAAGTGAAACTGGTTTCCCTGCTGTGGATTCTCACAACCTTTATCAAGCTCATGTTAAAGGAAATGGTTTGAATTTCCAATGGGGGCATTTAGGATGTAGTGTTTTCCATCTTATTTGATTATCTTACTCTTTTATTTTTTCATGAAGCACCTTTTACATGTGTGTGACATGAACGTACTTTACAGAACACCAATAAAGTCCAATTCTCTATTTTATTATGTAAAGTGAGGTCAGGAACAATTAAATGACAAGCTCAAGATTGTCTGTTGAATGGATTGCAGAGTACAGACTAGAAATCAGGTTCTGTTACTCCACACGTGGTCAAACATCCGCATTGCAGATGCAGATTTAATGTCTGTCCTTGCTAGACAGTATGTACTGAAAAATAGCAACATTCACTTTCTACTCACATCTGTATCCCTGACGCCTAGCATTGTACCTGGCACACAGTGGTGGAACTACAACTTACTAAATTGAGTTGAGATTGCCTGTGGGGAGGAATGTGTGTGGTCTGTTTCTGTGTATGTCCATTGCCTCCCCTCCCATTCTGCTTCCCACTACAGTGCTCTGTATGAAGATGTTGGTGCTGAATTTCATACTTACACTGAGAATATGTGGTCCCGGTCCCACTGACACTGAATCTGTTGAGGTGCAGCCTGTGCGTGACCACATTCTTCTGGGGTTGGAACAGGATGATGTGCACCTTGGGTGCAAACAAACAGCCCAAAACCACAAAGCCACTCAGGCTAACGGAGATGCACATGGTAGTTGTCTGCACCTACAAGAAAAGGTTGTGTAGTTAAGCATCTGCTATAAATTTAATCAGGTGGCCAACTAAATAGAACATTGAAAAAAAGACTGGACTGAAAAACCCAGAATCATCCACAGTTCTATTCTTATTACAGCCAAACTGATAAAATGATTATATTGGAACTTTCTGAGTTTGGGATGTTGATGGAAACGTTACTTAGGATTTGTAAGTAAGCTCTCTTTGTGTTGGGTGCACCTAAATATCTGCCAACAATTCAGAGTTTCTCTGTTTCGTTTTATTCTTTATGTCTGTATTAAGATATTTCTGCAGACCCACTGAAATCAGAATCTTAAATAGTGGAATAGCAATATTCAATGATGACATAGCCAGGTTGGCTTGTTTTGAGATTCACTATATTATGAAAAATCTGGATCTTCAGCATTTTTCCATTTCTCTTGTTTGGGGTTTCCCTACTCAGTATTGGGGAACACTATCAGTTATCTTCTGGGGTATCTACTCTTAATTCCTTCATTGCTGACCCTTATATTTTGATACGATAGGTACTTATTCAACCTTTTTTGTTCTATAGGCTTCTATACATCCTTCCTTCATGGAAAATTTTCACTTTCTCCCTCTTTCCTTCACCTGAAGGTTTACTTTAGAACTAGGTTTTGTCATTTCTTTTCATTGTCTTCCTTCATCTTCCTTGACCTTATCATTGGTCCTGGCTTTAGCACCTATAGATTTTTTTTTTAAGTCCTAAATTATATTCTACATAATTTATCTTTTCAATACTGGAAGAAATATAAATTATTCCTTCTGTCGGCTTCTGCTCAGAGTAGCTGTGGTAAATGCTAGAGTAATTTTAAATTTATTTTTCCTTTTCCCCCAGACATTGTTATTACCAGATAAGTTCTAATACCTTAAAGTGGTCCCACCTTCCTCTCTAATCAAAGAAGGCTAAAGACTAAGCAGTTAACTGAAGGATGCATATAACTTTAGGCTTCATCTGATATTTGATTTAAAAACATCAAGCTATACTTGGAGCATAATTCTTCAGATTTAGTTTTGCTTTAAAGATTGAAAGCATGACCCATCCTCACTATTTTAAAACTCTTGTGCTCCTTAACACTCCAGTGCCCTCCACCTTGGTCTCAGATTGCAGAAGACTTCTTTCCTGTTTGTCAGCTTTTCAGAAAAGATTCTGCTATCTAATTCTATGATGTAGAGTCTTGAGCAATTAGAACTGTGTCCTTTATGGTAAATTCAAGTGCTGGTATACTGGTGTATATGTATAATTACATTAAAACTGTGTTCTTCGTGTCTTAATTTTGACTTTGCTGCCAATATGATAGATATTAATTAGTGAGGGTGAGACAAGTTCAAATGTATAAATTTAAAAGGAAACCTTTCCTAAAAACATTTCTTTAAGTTTGAAACTTGTCACAGCTTAAAGTCAATTTGAGGAGAGATTTTATGTATTTTTACTTTGTTTTTGATTGGCTTTATTGAAGGAATATTGCATTTAACATTAGATTTGCGGTATACATGATAGCAAATTTACATCTGTCTGTAAAACAGTAAGGTTCCCACTATTTCCTTTGTTTCCTTTGCTATACTTATGAAGAAGATAGCTTGGTAAAAGCTGAGTTCTGACTTCTATGCCCTCCATCCCTTAGGGAGATTTGTGCCCGTATCGTCCTTTGAAGCCTAGCGAGTGTTAGGCTGGCCCAGGGACAAAAGCAACAGCGGCCATGCCCAGGAAAGGCCATGCCCGGGAAAACGGCAGCCAAGCCCGGGAAAAAGGTGGATGATATCAGAATAAGGGATGCAACCCCCACACCTGGATTCACAGGGCCAATCCCCAATCGCGACATGGGAAGCCTGCGAAATTCCTCTGCTTAAAGAGCCGGTCCCCCTTTGTTCTGGCGCGCGACTTCCCCAGGCCCATTTTGTGGACTTGGGAGTTTCGCCCGGGTGCGCAAAGTCCGATAAAATCCTGACTATTCTGCTTTTTTGTTTAATTGAACTTTTTCTCCTCGCGGAGCCCAGAAAAACCTTACAGCGAGGGGTGCTTCATTGTGGTCATTCACAGAAGGTTTGAGTTTTGTTTTGTTTTTCTGCAAGAGAAGTTTGTGCTGATTTGGGTTCTTATTCCTGCCCTGGATATCTTGAAGGTGAGAAAAGGCAATTTGTCTTGGCAGTAGGGCACAAAGAGTTGCCACTGTACTGGGATAATTCTTTAAAAATCAATCAAAGCAAAGATTATGTGAGTGGTACGCATGGGCAAGGTGGGTTATGCTGTGAAAACCATCAGATGTAGTCTTAGTCCTACCTGGAGGCATCTGGAGTCCTTCACAGAAAGAGGCTGGAGGAATATAACTGAATGCCCTGGGAATCAGCATAGAGCCACAAGAGACAATTTAGAGATGTGTCAGTCAAGTCACTGGAGGACATACTATTAATAGTCTGTGTTTGTTTATAAGTCTTTGTTCTGCCTCTATACACTATCATTACACACTGCTCTGCTTTATTTTTTTTCTCAAACTCTCAGCAGCATATGATGCTGTGAATGGCTTCCTTCCTTTTGGCTTCCTCAATGTATCCTTCCCTCATTAATAGTCATAGTTATATTTGGTGACCTTTTATCTTCTACCTGAGCTTTAAGTGCTGGAATATCACAGACTTCAGTTTCAAATTCTCTTCTTCATCCTCTCATTAATTTCCATGGCTTTAAAATCTTGTATGTAGGTGGTGTTCAGTTATTTATGACTATTTCATAGCTATCCTCTGGATGTCCAGATTTATTAGTTCAAGTGCCACTTTGACATATTCTTTTGGAATATTATAACACTTTAGAATTAATATGTAAGCAAAACAATCCTTCTCCCAATATCCTCCCATTTGCATGGTACCAAAGCCATCCAGTTGTGCAAACTAAGAACCCGGGAGTCATCCTTGATTTTGTCATTTCCCTTATACACCCACGCATCCATTGAAACTAGCAGAGTATCCTGTTGGTTTTATGGGGGACACCTCTTCATGGTCTCTTGTGTTTCTACGTCTTTCAAAGAGTCTAAATGCCTCTTTGTTCTGGGCTTCTTTCCAAGGCATTTAAATAACAAAAGAGTCTTAGAAGATTGAGATAGTGCCTACCTATGAAGCAAAGGGTCAGCATAACATCCATTATAAAGGGTCAGGCTCCCCGATGGCATGGATTCCTTCCCTGTAATATAACTGTTGACTATACAGTGGTCACCACTTGGCATACACCTCCTGTGGGAAGTGGAGTTCTGGGAATCTGACCCAATGCTACTACTGCTGTGAGTGAGAACATCCTGTTTGTCAGCATCAACAAAATGGTGGCAGGCTAACTTGTTACTTTGTAGGTAGAATAAAATCTCAGATTTTATGTCTTTGACAGTGTTGGCAGTGAGTTTGGAATGACTCTGTCAAAGAGAAAATATGAGGGCCACATGAACTGATTAACAGGACATGAAAGAAGTCCATGGGAATGAGTAGCAAACATGTTGACCAAATTGTATGATCAACCAGACAATAAATACTATTCCATTGGATTAATTTAATTGTTGCCAACTCTACTCTGGGAGTGCCAGTAGGGTGGATTTCCTCCCAATATGATTAGATCTGCCCAATTGTACAATGTACAATTGTCTTCTAAAATGTGTTCTAGGTGAGCAGAAAGTTGTGTTCTCTTTTACACAAAAATTGCAGAGATAGGCAGGTACAATGGGTATGAAAAGAGGGAATTTCAGAAGTCAGGAACCTGGTGAACCATTTGAATGTTGGCTGGTTCACTTGGGAGATAAGGAAGGGGTGGGGGTATGATGTTTGTTAAGAAAGGCAGCAGCTGGGCCCAAGGGCTGATCCCCTGCTGTAGCCTCTCATACCAAACAGATGCATTCCAAGATGACAAAGGTCTCAGTTTTTTTGCAGTGGAACCTGGCTACACAAAAGGAGCTTTGGTCCTTTTTGCAAGATTTCCCTGAGGCAAAAAATAAAATAAAAAAAATTTAAAAAATGCTCTGAGAAACATAGATGAAGCATGGATTAGTATTTGGGCTCTTATTGACCTGGATTGGCTTTAAAATGTTGATAAATGTACTATACTAAAGAATGAGAAACTGACAGAGAAATCTAGATAAATTCTTGCATTCAGCTGTAGCACTGGAAAAACTTCCCTAGCTTTTATGTAATGATAAGATAAATGCCATGGATTAAGGTGGACGCCTTTGAAAAATGTTGCTTGCTGCTGGGCCAGTAAAACCTGCATTAGCTGAAGAGCACAAACCATATAACCCAAGCAGAAAGCTGGGAGTCAAGGGGTCCCCAGGAAGCTGAACTAAATAGGTACAGTAATAACTGCCTTACCATTGATTTTAGGTTTTAGCCTTCATTTGATTGAGCCACCAGATGCTGCTGTGTGTTAAAATGGAAAGCAAATGTGGTTCGCTTACTGGCCTGGAGCTGCTGTTTCCTCCATGCCTGCTGATTCCTCCTTTACTCCTTTACCCTGATTTTAACTACTTTACGAAGAAAGATGCTTTAGGATAGAATCATGTTCTCCCATCCCTAAGGGGGCCTAAAGTCCATATGCACCAGACTCAGTATGCTGAGAAACTTCATGGAGGGAAGAGCTCAAATATTTATGACCTGTTGGTTACAGACATCCAAGCCACATCCTACCCAGACCTGTTAGGAGGAAGGCAGGATGGGATGAGGTAAGTGAGACTTTTGGTTGAGATGCAAATTTAAGGGGGCAGAAAAGACTCAATTAGACAAATCTTAATGGTTTCAATAATTTAAAAAAAATGAAAGTATTACAAGCATGATGGATTCAAAACCAGCATTTCCAGGGTAGGAGCAGTACTAGTGCCATGCTAGAACATATTCAGTCCTAAAACAAAAAGAAAACATTAGTCAGACTGAACCTGCCTTGACTACTGTTGTGCAGGTTTCTTGTAACACACTTTCCACTGCCTTGTAGAAGCTTCTCAGAGAAGGTACATAAACCCTGACACTCTGGCTACTGTGATGGTTGTGAAAAGTAAGGTCCTTTGTCTCTAAGTCAGGAGTCTCATGCTCTTTGTCAATGTCCATGACACTGTAGCAGGCTAACTTCTTAGATTGCTACATAGGTAAAAATGCCCTTGACAGTTCTTGAAAGATTTGAACTCCTTTTCTAATCATCTCTGTTGTTAGCATTCTATCATTAGCTCTGACCACCTTGGCTTTCACTGGAACACATACCACAGCCACCTAGCTAGTACCCCTCTCCTCTTACCTTTGCCTTTCTGTTATATAGTCATCATATCCTTAGCAGCTTAATTTTTTTCCCTAAAATGTGAGATCATTAAAAACTTCTGCTTAAAATCTTTCAGTGGTTTCTTCTTCCATATGGAATAAAATCTAAAATCTTTGCTATGGCCTATAAAGTCCTACATGATTTAGCTCCCCTGCCTCTTTCTCATATAAAATCACTCTTCCATCTGTCCATTAAACTGTAGCTATATAAACTTTTCTAAGACAGTTTTGCCTAGGGATGTGTGTGCTGCTGTTTCTTCTGTAGACCATATAGAATTCCAATGGTGGTGCCTTCTATCCTTTGGTGGAATGTTATTAAGTAGACTATATGGATAGTAAACAATTTTGAAAATAATTTGAGATTATAAATATATATTTTATATTAAACTAGTCATCATGGAAAAATCAGAATTTATGTGTACACGAACCACTTTGAAATTCTAGAATTATCTCCAAAGTCTCACCCTACTGAAGATAAAATGCTTCACCTGTCCCGACCCTAGTAACAATCCAGCATCTTGATACTCAAAGTTTACTGTCTAGTTGAACCCCCATCACCTGGGAACTTGCTAAAAATTCAGACTCCTGAGTCCCATTTTTTTTTTAACTGAATCAGAATCTTTGTTTTAGCAAGATCTCCCGGTAATTTGTGTGCACATTATAGTTTGAGAAATACCACAACAGTATACCCCCTTTCTTTCCATCATGACACTACTAAATGAGTTATCCTGCATTTTCATTTGTTCTTATTTACTCTCCATTTCTATCCTTCCCTTAATTCCCCACTGAAATGTAAGTCATAAAAGAGGAGGGACTGGTATATGTTGGAAGTTCTATCTGCATAATAATAAGTGCTTAAATATTTTTGGAAGACATGAATGAGCAAAATACTCAGTAATTAACTATTAATTCCTTTACAGGTAACTTTCTACCAAATAGAGCCTAGCTTTTGTTTATATTATTTAAACTATGTATTAGATCCCTGGTGACTCAAACTGTCTGGGATACAGCAAGAGGTGACCTGAACACTTCTCAAAGTCTCTTTGACTTTTTAGATTATTAGCAAGTTCTTGCTTACTCTGCCTAAAGTAACTTCAATTAGTTTTATTTGTTTTTGGCTCTATTCCACCAAATTCATTGTTCATATTAAAGATTGATAGTTTTGTGGTATAATATGAAAGGTGTGGATTTCTACCAGAAAACCTTGTCCTCCTATTTTTATGTCATTTGGGAGGTTAACTATCTTTTGCCTGTTTACTCATCTTTCTAAGGGATAATAAAATTTGCTTTCCAGGGTGCTAATGAGAATAAGTCAGATTGTGTATGCAAAACATGTAGCACAACAAGGTCTCAGCGTTGATCAAGACTCATTAGGTATTAACCTCATGTAGAACTCAGGTTACCAGTAGGAATGAGGTAGGGTAAGTAGTGGCGGGATCCAGTGGACAATGGTGAAGAACTCTTGGTGATTTGGTGGTGGGCAGGGTGTATTGACATATTTTTGAGGAATGGGGAATCTGCACATATGGGTTTATATTATTTTGCAAAGCAAAATTTCCTCAATAAATATCAAATTAAGAAAAGAATCATTAGGTCTTTACTTTCCATCTTATCTTTTATCATGTCACATTTTGTTTGAACAAATGCCCATAAGAGGTCACAAATTTAAACATTGTAAGATTTTGAAATCCACTAACATTATTTAAATTGAATTCATTTGCCTGATATAACCTGACCAAGTTGCCAGTTCCCATTAGTTTCTCAGTAGGCCCCTCTAATTCATCTTCCACTTGAGTAAGACAAATAAGTACTGTACTTTTCTTGGTTCATTTCTGCCTTGATTCAAGAAAATTCAGTAGATGCCCTATATTTTCTAACTACCTTAATTATACTTTCTTACCAAGGGACTTGGTAAAATCCCACATCTTCAAGGAGCTTTCCTGAAAAGACATAGATTTTATTGAAACCCAAAGGAATTTATATTAGGTGCCTAATGTAATTACAAAATATTCTGTGTTAATCTTGAATTCTTTCATGCTTATTATTTTTTTCCAGCTGGAATATAAGCTTTTTAAAGACTGGAATAGTGCTTTATATTGATTTACAACTCACAGTGGGTGGCAAAGTACTAAGTCATTAAACTTTGTTGACTGATTCCCAAATTCCTTCCAGTAACCTGTAGTAGTGTTGTTAAGTAATGTTGTTAATTCTATCTGAGTCACATTGTTTCTCTGTGGGAAAATATTTAATCTCAGTTTTGTTCTGGAATTTCTAGAACATGTGCTGCAAGTTCAGCTGTGTATAGAGTCCATGTAGATTCACAAGTAAAAGGAACTAAGTGTAAGATTTCAGGGATTGGTAAGGGTTGTGAGCAACAGGAGTTAAAATGCCCTGTTTGGAGGCATAAACACTACTCAGGTCTACCTAATGTTTGAATATAGGAATTTTAGTTCACTTTGTTAAGAGAAGCCAAGAATCAGGATATTTATTTAAAATTTCTCCATTTTCTGTGACAAATATTTCAAAGAATTTCAAAACAATAGAGGCTAAAGACATCTGTGAGACAAGAAGAGCATGCGAGTCATCGGAACAGTGATTTTTAATTATGGCTGCAAATTAGACTCACTCTGAAAAATCCTGATGTCCAGGCCACAGACCAGGTCAATTAAATCAGAATCTCTGAAGTTATAATCCAAATATGAATATATTTTTCAAAGCTACCTAGTTTATTCAGTGTAGCCAAATTTGAAAACCATTGTGTAGGAAGCTCCAGTCTACTTTCTATGTTTTTGTAAATTTAGGCTTACAATTACTTGTAAGGAATAAGCGAGGCTTCATATAATCTTACTGTGACTGGATTCCTTAGTGTGGGCCTTAAAAGACTTAACTGCACATTTATCTTGTGACTTCTGCCATGTGATGAACTGTCTGCGTCTTCAGCTAATTCCACTTAGTTTCTCTACTGTATGTTTTTATGTGATTTAGAACTATTTACCCAATAATATTATATTTTTATAATGTTATTTGTTTATTTTCATAGTGTTTTCCTTCCTTGGTCTTGCGCTCGCTCTCTCTCTCTCTCTCTCTCTCTCTCTCTCTCTGTCTCTCTCTCTCTCTCTCTGTCTCTTTCTCTCTGTGTCTCTCTCTCTCTGTCTCTCTGTCTCTCTCTCTGTCTCTCTGTCTCTCTCTCTCTGTCTTGCTCTCTCTTTTAAAATAATAGTTTCAAAATATATGTCCAGGACATAAGAAATGACCTTTGTAACTATTTTATAATCCCAGTACCCTAAATCATGTCTGCTAAGGATGGTTTTCTAAGAGCTTAAAAATAAATCCTTTCAGAGCCGCAGGATTAGAAATATACATAAAGGCAAAAGATAGAAGTGGGAGCATTAAACTGCATCAATTATAGTTTTTCACTTTAGTATCCATACACTAAACGTCCAAACTCCACTTATTCTGTTGTGAGTTACTTTTTAAATTTAATGAAAAGGTGTGTGTGTGTGTGTGTGTGTGTGTGTGTGTGTGTGTATTACCTTTTTGTCCCAGTAGATGATAAAGAACTTACTTGATAATGTCATAATCTAACCTTTGATTTTGCTAGTTCAATTCTAATGTTTTCTATTCTAACTGATTTTAAAAACTTATTTACAGTTTTAGAAAACCTGACCATTATCCCAACATTAAACTTACATTCTTTATTTTTCTTGCTCTTTATTTTTCTTCCCCAACCTTTACTCTATAGCCCATAGGTTTCAGTCATATGGTTGTGAATGATTTAATAGACCAGGTATATTAAATTTGCCAGTGTCTTGATCTCGTGCTTTATATAGTTTTGTCTTCTTTTTTGAGTTACAATTTTCTAGATTTTGTCAGTGTTGGAATTGCTGGTAAATAGGAGATTTGGGAACTATTACAATCAGCACAGACACTTCATTTTATGAAATCCTAGTATAACAAGGAAACCACTATGCCTATGGGAAACTTTAACCTACGAGGATTTAAGAAACAGAGAAAAAGAAAGCAATTATCTCAAGACAAAGAAATTCTGGGACCCATTCATTGCAATATATTAAAATCAGAATTATAAATACAGAAAACTGATGAATGGTTTTAACAATTGGAGAAATGATGAAATAATAAATTGGTTCTCTCAGAAGAGATGGTAATTATTCCAAAGCCTAGAAATTTGAACTATATGAGTAAGAGACTATATGAATCTTAGCTAAGTAAGGTTACTTGATATAATAAGTTCAAGAATTATGAACATATGTCTATATAGAAACTAAAGTGGCAGAAAAAGTATAACAAATTTGCGTTGTATTTTAATCTATTTTTAAAAAGCAGTGATGATTGTTTGAAGCTTGAATGAAACTTTCTAGGTTTTTAAAATGATCCTGGCTTGCTGTTGCAAGTCTATTTTAATTAAGAGTTTGGTCTGTGGTGGTTAGGTCCTTTTGTGTCTAATTTGAAGTATTGTTATTAGGTACTTAATAGTTTAAGTATTATTCTCTGGTGAGTCACTTTTAAAATTTAATTAAAAGTTACGTGTGTGTCTGTATGTGTATGTATTACCTTTTTTCTCCCAGTAGATTATCAATAGCTTGAATGAGCATGTCATTTACATTTGTCTTCCTCTCTGTGCCTGGCACAATGATTTGCACATAGTAGGCACTAATTAAACATTTAAAAAACTTACTGAACTCATTTCCATATATCATGTGGCTGTTTATAATGGCATTTGAAATTATCTAATTGCTGAGAGGAAGTAAAAAGAACCTATTTTAAAACCAACACCATAAGACACTGACAAGATGAAAAAAGGCGGCAAAGAAGAAACCATTTAAAGACTTACTCTGTAGTCACTGGATGTCACGTAAAATATAGGGAGGAAGGCCAACCAGATGATGCATGTGGTATACATGGTAAAACCAATGAACTTGGCTTCGTTGAAATTTTCTGGGCACTTCCGAGTTTTGAAGGCATACACAGTGCATAGGATCACCAGGACCACATCATAGGTGAGGGAGATCAGCATGCTGGAATCTCTGACATTGCATTTTAAGATGACTGTTTCCCGCTTCTCTGGAAGGGTGTACCTCCTGGTGCCCGGAGCCTCCAGGATGAGCCACACAGATACCACCACAATTTGCACCATTATCAGACCCAGGCAGATGAAAACCTGAGAACTGGGGCTGATGAATTTTGGCCTTTGAGCGCCATTCTTCACCCCATCAAAAATGCGGGCGATGCAGTTTGTCTTGGTCAGCAGGGCTGAGTAACAAATAGCGAAGGAGGTCCCCAAGCCAAGTCGGCGCAATGCACAGATGAATGGCGATGGCTTGGCAATGAAGAAGAATGTCATGCAATATGACAGGGCAACTCCAAACAACAAGATGTAGCATAGCTCCCTGCCTGATGCTTTGACCAAGGGTGTGTTGTTGTGCTTGATAAAAACAGTCACAACCACGCAAGTACATAAAAAACCCAAGCAGGCGATGGTGACCGGACCAATGGCCCAGGCATCTTCCCATTTGATGTAGTCCTCGGGAAGGTCAAAGCAGCCAGAGAGGTCTGCAGTGGGCCACTGCCCAGGGCCACAGTCCATACAGGTAAACTCGTCAGCCAGGTATTCATAGGACTCGCAGGGAATGCAGATCCAGCAGCAGACATCCCCTGGTTGCATATTCTTCATTTCATTGCGGGCACAAGGGTCACTGCACTGGGAAGTGGGGATTGAGTTCCGGGACCAGTGGATGGAGTCAACATCTAGTGATAAGGTTTCTGCCCAGTGACCAACCTTCAAGTAGGAATACTTGCCACCCACATATTGAAAATTGAACACGTTGTATCGTCCCATTCCATCTCCAAAAGTGTCAAACTTGACAATGCTATCTGCACCTTTATCTGGGTTGAATGGAGCTGTGACATGTAAAGCAAGAGAAAAAAAAAAACCACTGTTTAGGTATCTTAGGTATGATCAGCCACTTATGTTATACATTTAGTAAAACTGAAAAAAGTTTGTGGAAATTTCTCTTTTCCGTTTAATCAACTGGAAAAAAAGAATTTGATCTGAACTTTACAACTTTATGCTCAAATTCTAGAAGTTTTATATGGGAAAAATAAGACATTCTAGAGTACAGTTCTAGAAATATTTTTTAAAGGATGGATTACTTTGTTATTGGAGTTGGGGAAAGTTCTCTTTTGCACTGAAAATGCAGAAACTATAAAACAAAACATTAAGCCTAAGTTTATCAAATTAAAAGAAATTCTGAATAATCAACATAAGAACCACAGATGATAGGCCAGGAAATAATATTTACAACTGATTATTAATAATGTACTAGTTTCTAATACACAAAATATCTTAATAACCCAATGAGAAAATGATCAAGGATATAAACAGGAATTTCTTCAAAAGGAAAAACAAATGATTCTTAGATATGTGAAAATATATTCAACATCAAAATAAAAATGTAAATTGTTTCAGGCAAAATAATGGTCCTTTAAGGATGTCTCTGGAAGGTAGACACACACACACACAAATGAATTCGTGCCTACTGCCTTCAGAAAAGAGTGTAGCCTTGCACTTGTCTAGCCCAACATGATTTATTTTGGATCTAACTTCCAGAACTTTGAGATAATACATTTATATTGCTTTTTATGTTTATGATAATTTGTTAAAAAAAATAATAGAAAGCTAATACACAAAGTAAACTATTTTGCATTTATACACATATTCTATTAACAAGGTTCCAGTTGAAGTAGTAAGTACTCCCTGCGCTTCTGGTGTATACGTAAAAACTGGTACATCTCCAGTGAAGGACTGTTTGACAAAATTTATCTTTTTTTTTTTAAGGAAAGGTGCAGGCAGGAATGAAAGCCAGTAGACAAGCAGGCGGGAAGAGAGAGAAGGAAGAAGCATCCTTATTTCATTTAGTTGTTCACACTGGCTGCCTTCCCCTGGGCCTGGCATTCAATAAGCATGTGTCTTGTTCCTTTGGAGGTGATCAACCCAACCGCTGCTCCACCAGGACATGCCAATGAAAGTTTTCAAAATGAGAAAGGCAATTAACTTTTGAGGACTTCAATCATTGCAACAGATATATTTGCATATGAGTGAAATGATGTCTTTATAATATTGTTTAATCAAGATTGCTTATAATAGAAAAAATTGAAATGACTCAACTGCTCATCAAATTTGTTAGTGAATAAAATGGAATACTATACTACTGTAATAGGAAATGACTAAGCATTCTATGTACCACATATGGAGATTTAAAACAAATCAAAGTCAAATTTTAATTAAAGGCAAAGTCAAAGCTAAGTGTCAAAAAAGCAAATAGTGAAACAGTATGTTTAATATAACATTTAATATGCTATCTTTCAGGAAAATGGTTGAATATATTCTTTTTCTTTTATGTACATAAAGGAACTCTGGAAAGAAGCCCAAGAATAGTGGTTACCAATGGGCAAAAAATGGAAATGAGGAAATTCATGGGAAATTTTTGCTGAATTCTTTTGTATAACTTTTTACATTTTGAAGCTTGTGAATGGCCTACCTAATAAAAAATTAAACAATAAAAAGCAAAACATAAATTAACAAGGATCACCAGACAGTTGAATGAACTTCTAACCTGAAAGAGAGAAAGACTGAAGCAATCAGAAGAGAAAAAAAAGCTAGAAAAGTGCAGAATGTTCTTAAAGAGGAACATTCAGAAAATAGGAATGAGCTTTTGGAAATGAAATAATGGAAACTGAAATTTAGTATAAAAATGGAAAGTAAATTGAACACACAAATGGAAAGATAAATTGAACACACACATGGACCTATGACACATATGTGCATATTTTATTAAGTATGTAACAATATCTGTATTAAGTACATGAACATTTTAAAGGACTTAAAATGAATCCATTACACATTCTAAACCATTGTCTAAAGTCCATTGTCAGCAGAAGTGTCCTGATTTTTAGTTTAGAGTAAAGGGCTGTTCTACCTGAAGGAAAAAAGAATGAAAGGATCTAGAAAACGAAGATAAAATTCTGTCAAATATTCCACATGTGAGAATAGTCCTGTTCCTGAATGGTTATTGCAGATTCTGCTGACCTCAGTACTGGAGAGGCAAGTAAGAAAACCAAGCTCTCTTGTAGGTGCTGTGGGGGTGATTTTAAGTGAGGAAGCGGCTTCAAGCGCTAGGGTATTGATCCTGTTTCTGCATTTAGAGCTGCCTCTAAGTCAAAGATTCCCCTGGGAGATGGTTAAAGTCCAGTGAACTAGAATCTTAGTTCTCTGGAGATCAGTTGTGTAATTTTTTAGACTCTGGGGTATTTCCTGTTTCTCATGCTGAATTTCACCAAGGGAGTGAACGTAATATTTGAAGTTGAAAAATAAATCACTTCACCTTTCTTTGTTTTTGTAACAGGATGAAAGAACACAAACTAAGGGAGGTGGGGAAAGGACTGGAGAAATGGTGGGTCCCTCCAACCCATGCACCAAAAAAGACTTGTAACCTCCTAAAATATCTAATTTCAAATCCCACACTACTCTTTTGCTTCAAATTCATATCTTCAGTTTTCAGGAGCTGGAACTGACCTTGACTTAGGAAAATTACTTCTCACTTTAGCTCATTATCCAATTAGTTCTGACCCCTGTTTCAAATGAATTTATTTGAAAAGTTTAGTACCAAGATGACTAGCCCTCCTAGGATTCATTTGGTAGAGTGGAGGCAAGTCTATGCCTTAAAAATATCATAGGTCAATGGCAGGAGAAAATTAAACTGTTCTTTATTTTTTCCTCTCAGACAGTAGTTCAATTAAGGTAACAATAATGTGACTCTAAGCAGGCTTTCAGTGATGGGAATATTACTGCCACTGCCTGGCCTCACATTTATAAACACCAACAAAGATTGCAAAAACTACTGGCAGCAACAAGCCTCCAGTTTTACAGCCAGACCCTCACTCAGGTTTCTGTGAACTAATTTGATAAAGACAGAAAATGGTGTCTTCTTGAAAGATCTTGTTAGAGGTCAAGAAGTAAAGAAATAAAAATCACTTTACTAAAGCAAAGTCTTTTATAAATATCATGCAGCAGGTAGGTAGGAAAGATAAGAATGAACCTTTGGCTATCGGTCATTAATTTACCTGGAGATTAGCAACAAGATTGCTGAAGCATTTTGTCGTGGTTATTTATCAGCAGGGCAAAGTATCACCTAGAGGTCTTAGGTGCTCAGTCCGCATATGAAAAATACTTGGTAAGTACCTGAGATACACAGTGAAAGGGAATGTTGTAGAAAAGCTACTATAAAAGCATTGCTTTTTTTAGGGTGTTAGTTTTGCAAAGAACTCTCTTCAGTTCTTCTGAAAAGTTAGCATGGCTAGTGCTTTTTTATTGCTTTATTTTATATTTTACTGTTTTCCCTGTCTAGATTCTACATGTTATTGTGGGAAGCGTCAGCACTCAAGGCATGGGAGTCAAAGCATAGACAAAAGAGCAGGGAGTGAAAATTTGTGAGATTCCCACCCCTTCCACACCCAATCCATGGAGCAAACTCAGAGTCAGGCTTATTTATTTTGTTTCAGCAGGAAATCATATGGAGACCACTGAATCTGTGGTTGAGGACCCTCTTTAATGTGATCTAAAGCTTCTCCACATCTTTTTCTATCCTTCCTTACCCAAACTCTCGCCCTCCTTGTTATGTGATATTACAGCTTTTTTTTTTTTAATTCCCTATCCTAGTTTAGATTTAAAAGCATTTTAAATTGAAATATATGTATATACAGGTATGTACGTGTGGTAAATATAAATGATCTATAGCAAACTGAACACAGCATGTTATGACAAATGTAGCATTAAGGAAGAAATTACCTGTACCTTGTTCCTATTCCTATATTTTATACTCCCTTCTTCCTAAGAATAGCCACCATCAAATCTTTTAGTACAGTAAGCCAATTTTTTTCTAATATTGAACTTAGTATAATCAGAAAGTATGTACTATTTTGTATCTAACATCTTGTGTTCAATATTGAATTTGGTGAGATTCAAGGAGCTATAGCTGATGCATTTTTATTGCTGTATGGTAATGTATTACATGGATGTGCCGCAATGTATTTTGCCATGCATCCGTTGAACATTCTTTTTTTCTTATATTAAGACTTTCACTTAAAATAATGCGTATCTTTAGCTGGGCTATCCCTGAAGTAAACCTCAAGAATAGATATAAGTTCGAGTAGTTGCTTTGGGAGTTGATAAAGAGAGTGGAGAAGTAAGATACAGACAGGAAGGAATCTAGTAGAGTCCATCCATGTGTGCCAGTGAGTCTTGTTCTCACCTGAGTCCTCACTAGAATGGTCTTTGGGACATAATACCCTAACTTACTAGCTTAGGTAGAACAAGTCTGATTTATTATTGATTAATGGAGGGTCCGGGGATGCTAACTGCATGGCACCTTGGGCCTGCTCTAGATAGAAGCAGAGAGTGTTCTTGTGATCAGAAAATCTGCCAGGCGGAGTCATAGATGCTTATGTTAAGAAGCCTCTGGCACGTATAAAAATAGTGAAGGCTAGGGGAATGTGGCTGAGGACTGAGAGCATCAGCTACATGCTGCTCTGACTACTCCCAGACATGACCCCATGTGCTGGTGCACAAGTGTTAGGTGTATACAGTAGAGAAACTATAATGTACGAGAGTTCCAGCTGTGTCACCTCCTTCATGTGGCTGTCTTTCAGTTTTAAACATTCCCATGGAAATGCAGTGACTTCTGCAACATTGTTTGATTAGGCTAACAACGCTTTCTCTATGCTGACCTGTGCATTTGACTTTAAGGACAGCAGCGACTGCAACATATTGATAGTATCCATTGTGTGTTCATCTCTTGCTAGACCCTCAGTCTCTCTGGTTCAAGAACAATGTCTCATTCATCTCTGTCCTTTCATCGTCTAAAGCAATGGTGGGCACAGTGTAGACATTCACAGATTGTTTTCTAAACTGATGATCAAACTTATTAGACTGATTAATATCATTTCAGAAACTTAAACACGACAATGGCTGAGCAACACTATAAAACAAATATCAATCTTAGGAGATGGGCCCTTGAATTTGTAGGTTGACAGTTTACAATATTATTAGGCAAACAAGGTTAAGAACTGTTGGAGATTAGTGGTTCCCAGCCAGAGGTGATTATTCCCACCCCCCCCCCCAAAAAAAAACCCCCAACATTTGGCTCAGGGTGGGGGCTTCTACTGGCATCTAGCAGCTAGAGGCCTGGGATGCTGCTCACAGTTCTGCAGCGCACAGAACACGCCCTCACAATAATTACCCCACCCACAATGTCAGTGTCAAGACACCATTGTGAAGGATAATAAATGTCTGGATTTCTATTAATATTCTGATAATCTTAAACATCTTTATCAATGGAAAATAGTTATGCCAGATATATTCTTTATGGTGTTATCATATTGATGTTGCTAATGTCTTTTTCCCCACCTCCCTACAGTCATTTCCAGCATATATCCTCCCTTCAGTATTCTCTTTCAAAGTCCTCTTTTTTCATATTCAAGGACAGCTTGACTGAATGAACTTTGATGCTACTTTCCCTACCTCTACTACAGACCCCACTTCATACAGATCTCCAGGGTTTTCCTTTCCTGCCCCCCTGAAAAACCTGTCAACTCAGCTGGATGACAATTGCTGTCAATCTCTTCCTAGGAAAGAAGGACATTCTCATGCACACTCTGTGAGAGCAGACTTACAGCAAGAACTGAAGGTCAGTAGAGAGTTAAGTGGGATCTCTGTGGGAATTTTAGACTTTTGCCATGATGTTTCCAGCTCAGACCTAAGCACCCGAGAACACAGGGACATTGCAGCACACCAAAGGTTTTCAATTTTGTGAAAAGAAGTTGTGTGAATTCTGAGAACACATTTAAACTCTCTTTGTGATTTTTTAATGTGGCTATGTCAGGTAGTAGAGCATAGATTTAAAAAAAAAAAAAGATAAAAAAGCTTTCTTCAAAACAGAGTTGGAGAGAAGAACATTTCCATAACTTTTTTCAAAAAAACATTTCGGTTCTCATTGTTCTGTCCTTAAATCACTTCACTACCTGCTGTTTTACAGATCTAGGTGCTGCAGAAGAGTGAAACATCAAGTGGACAGAAAGTGAAAATGGCTAAGAAAATCCCATTCAGAGGTTCTAGTAAGTCACTAGTGCAAAGTAGAAAATACACATTTGAAAAATGGTAGCAGAACTAATGTTCGAAACACCTAATTATAGTAACAAGAATATTTAATAAAAGGAGATTTCCATTTTTAAGCCAACAATATGCTACTTTATATAAATTGCAGAAGAGCAGAAATTTTATTCAGCCTTTGAGGATGAACTTTCCAAAGATAAGCATAGTGGCTTAGCAAGCAGTAACTGAAATTTCTGTAGGAGAAGCAAATTAATTTCTATTCTCTTGCCTTATGCATGCATGGGCATGCATTTGACTCTCTGTGTAGTATCATGTAAAGAGAATGCAGAGGAAATAAATTACTTCTCCTCCTAGCATGCAGGTCTATTAAGTTGTCATGTCTTTCTTAAGTCACTTTAACATAGCCTGGTTTTCTGTCTTCACAGAGAAGGGCTGCATTATTGAACCACAGATTTCAAGTCACCTTGTCAGGTCATCAAGCTCATCCACACATTGTTAAGAAATTCCAAATCCACATCCTCCTGAAAGGATTTCTGCCCCTGAAAATAATTGAGGTGACAACATACAAAGCTTTAATTTTTTGTCCCAATTTGTACCATAGTTTGTTTTGAATTATTATAAAAAGTAGTATATAATAAATCTAGCTATTTTGTTCCTTCCTGGAAAATATTCCTGGAAATTGATCAACTTCTGTAATCATTTTACTCGTAAGCATCGTCCCACTCTTGCAGCAATTGTGCTAAATTGATAAGGTGGATGAAATTAACCTGGTAAGAGAAATTGAACATATCCCAAGACTGAAGTATAACAATTATTTATATTGTATATAATTATATGTCAATATGTTATACAACATGTAAAATTATTATAATATATAGTAATAATGTATTAATTATATATTGTTTATGGTTTCTAATATAATGTACAATTTATAACATATATGTTGTATAATATATAATTATTATTCTTAAGGGATATGTTAGGGGTTCTAGCACCAAGTTAATTTTATTTACTATGTACATATATTATATCTTATAATTGTTATGTGTAATTTTCTTGCATAAATTCTCACATTCCCCATTTCCCATATGGTATTTCTACTGAAACCAGAGGGTGGGCCATTGTTAACATCCACGATATGAACAGAGAAAAAGATAATATTTGTGTATCAGTATCCACGCAGGTGTAAAATTATTAATTTGATATTCTACCTCCCTTTTCTCTCTCCCCATTTTTTTCCCAGCATACCTTCTTGTTCCCAATACTCAACTTGTCCAAGTAACTCTAAGCAAAAACAATTCCCATGAAAACACTAGATCCTTTTTGTTACCCCTTTCAGGTATATTCATATTAAAAGAGATCATAATCAAAGACAATGTGAAAGGTCACCAGGGATAAGTTGTTAATGATGAACTTTGACATCTCAGTGGAGAAAGATTTTAGGGCAGGAGGTTTGTTTTTTCAGCTTTCCTAAAATGTATCTTTGGGGGAAGGGAACTGCTTTTGTTCTCAGACCATGTTTTAGCATTAGCCCTACGAAAAGGGAATTTCTGCACTTTAGTTTCCATCCTTTCCTACTATATTTTCTTCCTCCATGAAGCAGAATCTACAGATATGACTGGCAGAGCCTGTCATTTACTGGACTACTTTCCTGCTTGGCAGTATTACAATATTAAGAGACAAGTAGATGGTCTTTTACCTCCGGTAGTCAACTGAGAAGGGACCAACTTTTCAAGGCTGGCTCCCACCATCTTTATACCCCACTCTGCACTTCCGGTCTCCAGATTATACAGACTGGGAAGGACTGGCCTAGCAGCTCTTTACCTCTCCAGGCTCTCTGTTCTGCCTGGCAGGTGGGAAAGGAAGATCTACTATCCATGACTTACAAATTGATATTTGGACAAGTAGGTTTGAAACCTGCCCTAATGATCTCATCATTCAGACAGGTTGTGTGGGAAACCAAAGGCTTTTGGCTCTTGGCCTTTGCCTAGTATTCTAGTCATAATGTCAGAGAAGTCTTGTCGGGGAAGTAGAGTAGGAGAGGAAAGCTACCTGCTCTGTTATTAACGAAAATTGAAACCATTTTCCTATGTGATGAAGAAAAGGATAAAGTAGGATTTGGTGCCATATCTTGTCCCCAAGCCCTCCTTCAGCCCCACGCAGTGGAGCTAACCACTTACTTTTCTGTTCATTCTAGATTATAACTATCCACAGAAAAGGGCAGAGAAAAAAAGGAGGATGCAATGAATCTCAATTATCTGAAAAACAATTTAAGGGCAACATACAAATTTCAAATATTTTATTTTAAGTTGGCGTTACACAGCACATGCAATAGTACTAGGGGAAAAGGTAAGAGAGCAGTACAGAAAAAAAAAAGAAAAATAATAAAGAGGGCTAAGAGGACAGGAGTACAGATGGCAAATACTGGCTTCTTTATCTTCGCTCCAAAATTGGATATTGATTTCTGCTTTTATCCAAGTTCTGCCTCTCATTACAATATGTACAGTATGAACTGTGATGTCTGTGTAGTAGGAAGCCATTATTATTATGGGCTGTTGGATGGACTGATTTTCTGCATTTGGTATCGCCCCTATTTTTCTGGCTGACCCTTCTCCTAAAATGCCTTTAGCATACCACGCACTGGCATCCCATCATTCCATTGCATGAAGACCTTAATAGCCTTCCTGTCCCATCCAACAACATTGATTTAATTTTTATTGTCATTAGTGTAAAAACAAATTAAACTGTTTTCAACATGAGACCTAGGGGTTTGTTCTTTAGGCAGCTAATTTATAAATTTGCTTTGCGAATCATCCAGAGACTAATGGGGTCTATAGTCTTTCCCCAAGTTTTGGATTTCCAACTTGCATTTTAATGTATTCACTTGTTTTCCCACCTTGTTTATTGGTATCTTTTAGAACTTTACCTAGAGAACAAAGTATCACAGGCATTGCAAAGTTCTGTGTAGTGTGATCCACCTCACATTCCTGTCTTCCATCTACAAGAAAACGAACTGCCCCTGCCTCTCTTCTCATGGCAACTGCACCCTTCTACCTGTGCAGTTTGGCTCGTCATGCCCTGTGACTCACATATCCTTTCTTCCCCGATAGGCGGTAAAGATGCACAATATGTATCTGCTGCCCTGTGCTGTGTGTCTGCTGAAAGTGTAATTCCTCCCTGTGACCCTCCATGTATAACTTTCCTTTTCCTTGGCATTTGCCTTTCTGTCATGTTATACTATTTCCCTCTATCTCTCTTCCATGACTGTCTTCTTATCACAATTTCCTGAGTTCCTCAGAGACCAAAACCAAACTTCATTATCTCTGATACAGGAATTATAACCTAGGATGTATAGGATGTATTCATTCTGAGAAACGTTCAGTTTGTCCTCTCCCATATTTTCAAAACATCTGAATTAACATACTTTATTAAAATATTGAGAGAAAAGACAGACTGATTTTTCTCTTGGAACAAAGGAAGCCCTGGGCGGTCCTGGGGCCTCTACCGAACAGCAGTCCTGGCTGGAGGGAGGCTCCCCACTAGTGCCGGCCAGTCCCGTTGTATTTATATTTGTACCTCTTTAATTACTGTCTAATGCAGAATAGGGATTTTTTTTTATGTCTATCAAAAATATTTGTTTTAAGCTCGGTAAATTTAATTCACAAATACCAAGGGAGAAAATCCCACCAGTTAGAAAGAAAATTATACATTTTTAAACTTGATTTTCTTTTCAAAATGAAAAGAGAGGGAATAAATTAGGAAGTGTGGTGGAGAGTGACAGTAGTAAGTGACGCTTGACCATAAAGACTTCATTTCTGGAGTCCCTGAGACCACATATACACCTCTACCAGAGTATGACTCACTCCTGATAAGTTGTTTATTTACTCAGAATTCCCTGTTTATAGAGACTGGTCCTTGAAGGCAGGAACTGCGTCATTCATCACTTTGCCTTGGAGTTTGCCTGCATTGAAGTTACCAGTTTCATTACCCACTACTCACTTTACTCTTTGTGTCTTAGTCACCCGTAGGTACTGGAAGAACTAAATTAAGGGGACTTAGCACAGTGTCTAGCATATAGAAAGGGCTCTATAACCCTTGGTTTGATTACTAGAGTGTCTTCCATGTGTTAATTAGTCAGCAAATTGTTGAATGAATGAATGAATGAGTCAGTTACTCCATTTTCACCATGGTGTAGCCACTGCGCTGTCATTCAGGTGGTTTTCTGAGCTTTGTTTAAACAAATGGCTTTGATCTGTTTAATTATTATGCAGATTTTTACCTGTTAGTCTAAATGATGTTGACTGCTTGCATATACAACCTACTGAATTTTTTTAAAACCTAATTTAAGGTACACATTTTAGTTATCTATTTAACAATGACTTGGAGACTAGGTAGCACCTTCTCATCTCTCCATTCAAGCACCAGGCTTGAGATATTGAAGGAAGTCAAAGGGTTTCCCTGTCATGCTGTAATGCAGGGCTAGTCTACCCTAGTTACAGTAAGTCACACTCATGGTTATTCTTATTTTTTTTATTGTTTTTTTTAGAAAAGGTACAGTCAGGAATGAAGGTGAGTAGGCAGACAGGCAGGAAGATGGAGGAAGAAGCAGCATTATTTTATTTAGCTGCTCATATTGGTTGTTCCCTTACTCCGGGTCTCAAACCCTGGTCCTCTGGCTGTATGTGGACTGTGCTGCAGCGGACTATCCGCTAGGCCTCCAGGGTGTGCCTCATATTTATTTTTGAGGCAAACCTATTTGAGTTTTGAGTTTTGACTATCCAGTCTTCTTTTCCACATCATTTACATCCTTTCCCCTGTTTTATGCACTAGATACCTTCTGCACGTCAGAACTTGCCCACATTATTATTGGTTATGGAGGCTAGTGTAAACTTAAGTAACTGTGAGACTAGGCTCAAAGATTTATTTTATAAAGGTCATAAGAAGTTTGTAAATGTGTTCTAATTAATGGACTTGATTATGCTCATCTGGAAACAGATAATTTTTAGAAGACTAGAAAGAAAAGAATAACTTCAAGTACAGCATGGAATATTTATCTCCAGATTCATCTAGAATTTATCAAATACCATCCTTACATACCTATTTTCTATTCCCATTTTATTTTGATTTCAAAGTACCTTCTATGGAGGAGGAAGTATTTTTTTCTTTTGTTTTTGATTTGTTTTGTTTTTGACTCTTTTCACTGTAGCAAATATTTTCTACTTCAAAACTAATGATAGACAACTTTGGAAGGAGGTGGAGATGGTTTGTGATTTGGCCTTTCATGGCCGAGATCATTATGCAGCTTGGCTCAAATGCCTCTGAGTAATTGCACCGCAGAAATTGCAGTTTTAAGGAGAGCCCATTCTTTGGTTGCTGATCATAGCCATTGTGATGTGTTTGTGTCCTCAGGCCTGCTGGGCAGTGCACATTAGCTTCCACTCAGCCTCTCTATCTCTGATTGTTACTGCTACACTGGTCAGTTTTCAACACTTTCCTCCAAACAGTTTCAAAATCGTCCTTGGGGCATTTCTTTTGTTGGCTTTGGGTGTACAATTGTCCTTCTTGAATGCACTATACGGTAAATCTTTTGAAGCAAAAGCAATAGCCCTTTTAAAGTAGCAATTGGAATGAATGTAAAGTTTGTTTTTCAAAGCTTCTCTTCCTGATGTATGATTTTGAGAAGGGAGAAATTTGCACAAACTTTGTTGCAGGAATAAAGGGGAAAGGTGAAACACTAATTTTCTTTCCCTTGAAATGTGTTACTTTCCACACATGAATAAAGACATACAGTGAAAGCTGTTTCTTTTTTTCTTTTCCTCTTATGAATTCAACAAATGGCATAAAGAATCTCTGACTGTGATAACTGCCATGTAAACTGAAGTATTCTTTTGAATGGAGCAGATAGAGCTGTCTGAGTAGAATCAGTGGTATATATTTTACAAGTGGATACATCTTAAAATGAGGAAGTTGTGACAGATGCTTTGGGGTCATTGTGTGCTGACTGAGGGAGATCCTAAGGCTTTTTTGCTTAGTTGTCATCAGAGGCCTGATCAGTGATGGCCTGATCAGTGAGGTAGAGATCTGAGGCCCAGAAGAGAAGTGTGTACATCTGTTTGTCCAGGAAGTTGTGACTGCCATGTGGCATTGTTGGATCTGATCTTTATTAATTATTATATTTAGTTTCTGGAACCTTAGGTGATTCTGGAAAGTGACTGCAAGGTGCAGGCATTTACTGGACATTGAGGCACTTGACATACTTTCATCTTATTTTATGGAAAAATAAATACCTTGGCGTTAGTTGTTAGGATATCTTCTCAATAGTTTCTTCTTACAATCATATAAGGAAGGATTCATAAACTGTATTTGTGATTATTGCTGCATGTACGTCTATCTGAGTACCTATTATGTATCAGCCCTAATGTTTTACATACATTATCTCATGTCATTTAACCTGTAATGCGTGTCCTTGTTGACAATTGACAGGTAAGGAAACTATGTGTGAAAGAGGTTGTGTCATGTGACTAGCAAGAGAAAGTCCCAGAAACAAACCCAGGTCTGTGACACTCTAACACTTGTGTCTTTAACTGTGATGTGCTCTAATCTACCTTACTCTGCTTCTTCGTTCCCCCGGTCTACTTTATGTATTTGTTTATGGTGCTTCCATAGTATTGTGTTCTTCTGCTATAGTCTTGAAGGCAGAAACTATGTCTTACTCATTCTTTACATTTAGCACAGTAAGATGCACGTAGAAAGCATTTTAATAATTGTTTGTTGAATGAATGATTAGGAATGAAAGCAGGGCTGGTCTATTAAGCAAAATAAGTGAATGCCCACAATGTGATTTGAGATTTCCCATAAATTTAAAAAGAGATTTTTATTTTCTTTTGCTGTCACTATGGAAAGCAGTGAACCAGACCAGAAGGAATGCCCTAGTGTGAATTAATGTCTAAAGAGAGAAGTCTGGGGTGTGTGTGTGTGTGTGTATGTGTGTGTGTGTGTGTGTGTGTGTGTGTGTGTATAGAAAATGGTCTTCAAATTCCCTTTCTGGCCCTAGCTTCTGGATAGATCTAATGTTATTGTTTTGAGCATCTCATATATTCATAACTTTTAAGATAATCTTGTGTTATTTTTGGGGTCATATTGATTTATAATTATTAGCAATTAAATAGTCCATCTTTTTATTAGAGTAAAGAGAGTTTAATAAACTTTAAAAGGCCTTTAATTTATATATATACTTATTATAGTAATTATTCTATACATTATAATAATTTCCTATATATAGGTTTCCCATTTCTTAGATATATGTCAACACACCATGCCCTTCACCAAATCACCAAGTGTTCTCCATTGTCCAGTGGGCTCTGCCGCCATCTAAAGAGTTCTTTAATTTTTCCCATTCTTCCTGATTCAAGCATATAAAATCTTTAAATTATTTTACTTTTAATAGCATGCGGTGGGTGTCATTACTACCCCTTTTACTAAAGGAGCTCAGAAAAACTACAGAGAAGATTTTTCAGACTAGTAACTGATTTATTTTCCTGGACTTTTGTTGAGACCCAGCTCCCATCCATTTTCTGTGCTACATCTACAATAATTGTTTTCTTTCATTCATTTTTTTTTTTAAAGGAAAGGTGTTGGGATGAATGAAGGCAAGTAGACAGAGAGGAGGAAGGAGAGAGAAGAGGATGAAGGAAGAGAGAGGTAGAAGAAGCATTTTGTTTTATTTTTATTTAGTTTACACTGGTTGCTTGCCCCCCATCCCTGCCCTGACCCAACACTTGAACCCAGCGGTATGTGGTATGCACTCCATCAGAGGAGATTGCCCTAACCATTACTCCATCAGGGCATGCCAACAATAATCTTTTTAAAACCACATTTTCTATGTCACCCTCTAGATTAAAACCTTTCAATGAGCTTTACCTTTATGAAAAATAATTCAAGCTCCTCAACAGAAGACTTGATATCTTTGCTAATATGATCATTTTACCTCTCTAACAAATACTGCTTATTTTCCCTCCTACTTTTTCCTCCTCCCCAAGATTTCTTCCTACCATTTATGTATCCAGACTGTTCTTCATAAGCCCTCTTTATGATCCAGGAATATTGAACAACTTCCTATTCCTTAAAAGTTCCTTATTTTTTGCCTCTTTTCCTTTGCATATGTAATTTCCTTTAGGTCCCTCTTTACAAATTCTTATTTATGTCTCGATTCATGTATTCTTTTTTTGCTGACCTCCCCAAGTTAGGATGAGTGGCACTCTTTTATAACCCTAGTATTCATTTTTCATGTTGATTCATTCATTTATCTGGTACCCAGTAGATTCTAAAACTAAAAGAGTGAACAATGTGTCCGTGATCCTTGCCTCCATAGAGTTTATCCTAGTGGGCTACAAACACGCAAATAACATAACTTCGCATTGTGATGAGTGCTATGACAAAAGCTACAAAGTAATGCTATAAAGAACAAAAATGGTGGTGGTTGGGAGGATTACTTAGCTAGGAAGATGAAGGAAGGCTTCCTTAGGGAAATAATATTTGAGCTGAGCTTAGCGATAAGAAGGAACTCATCATTCAAAGCTCTGGAGGAAGACCATTCTAGATGGAAAAAGCAGTAGTAAGTATAGATTTTCTAAGGTTGGAACACGTTAGGTGTTTAATAGGCAAAAAGAAAGCAAGTGTGGTTCATGCATAGAGATTAAAAAGAAAGAAGTGTAAGATGTTAACCTGGAATAGCAGACTGTATCCTGAAGAGTCTGTGGACTCTGATAATATGTTTATATTTTATTCTCCTGTCAATGGAAGTGTTCTGATTAGATTTATGTCTTCAATAGCTCAATCTGTGTACTATGTGGAGAATGAATTCTAAAAGCATAAGAACAGGCACAAAGAGAACCACTAAAGTGGTGGTGTTTCAGGGACTGAAGCAAGAGACGAAGATGAATGGCTTGGAAGAGGAGTACAGATGGTAAGAAGTGGCCATAACCAAAATATGTCTTTTGAAGTGGCACATATGAACTGGACTTTGGGAGTGGAGAGAAAAGAGTTAATCTTTGATTATAGATTTATATTTAAATGGTGATGGTCTCATTAACTGAGATGGCAGGCAGAGGAGCAGTTATAAGGTTTTTATTGCAGGAGTGGGAGGAGAGGTGAAAAAACAAGAGTTTTGAGTTGGATATGTTTAATTGGAGATACTTTTTAGATATCAAAAATGAGATGTCAAGTAAGTCATTATATATGTAGACCTAGATAACAGCAGAAAATTAAAGATTTGTGAGCCATTAACCAATATTTATAATATTTAGAGTCTGGCACAATAAGGTAGAGTGGTGAGTTAAAGAGACTGAGGCAGAAGGACTGATGAGGAAAGAGAAAGACAAAGAGTATGAAATAATGCACTTCTGGAAGAAAAGTGTTATGAAAGAGCATGCAAGTCATAGAAGCATAAAGAGGAATAAATAAGGAAGTGAGTCGTCAACTGTGTCCAAAGTGCGTTAGATTTATCACATGGTATTGTACATACATTTACACCTGTCTGTTAGTTCTCCAATAGATTAGTGTCCTCGAGGTACAGACTAAAACCTTTTCAGCCTTAGTATAGGTATAGGGTCTAACATGTGCTAAGTACTTAATAATAATATATTGAATGGATAAATGAATCCCCAAATCTAATAAGATGACAGCTGACAAGATGGCATCCTGACAGGCTCAGAAAACCTGGGAAATATTTTCTACTCCTTGTACTGACCTCCAGCCCAAGTTTTACTTCAAAGTTTCTGTGATAGGTCACATAGAGAGCCATCAAAGACAAGCCCCAAACATCTCATTGAATAACGTTCATTTAAAAGTGATGGGCAGCATGGTAGAGCATGCTAAGCATGAGGGAGTTGGGAAGAATGACTGAGCTGTACTTTGAGTTAATTTTATATTCATAAAAAAGATTGGAATTGTAGCTCTGCTGAATTCACCTAAGAGCTCACCTCATTGAAAGTGAAAAGGGAGGAGTGAGTATTTCCCCACAGGAAATTTAAAACTGAATAATATAGCATATATGGTAATGCTGTTTTTGCTTAACTCAATAATGTATCATTTTATAATTTAATAATGATCCTAGGGAGATACATTAGAAGGGACACATAAAGCACTTAAGGTTCCCTGGAGAAAGGTAGTCATAATTTTGAAATTATTGTGATAATTACTAGATAATGAGGAAGCTTAAAATTCCATCTGAACTATACCTTGACAATTTCCATTTCCTCTGAGCTCAATGTATATTCCCAAATTGGACAAAAGAGTTATTTTCATTTGCTTTCTGTTTTTACTATAATCATCCTACTGTTGCTGGATTTTTTTCCTCTGAGAACTTCTTCATCCTATTTCTAAATATTGGAGTAACTCAGGTTGCAGTTCTGTGGCTTTTTCTCCTTCCTCTCTATATCATTTCCCCAAATCATCATATCTACTTCCTATTAGTTTAAATATGCCAATGACTCTCAAATGTATTTAATTTAGAAATGGTCTCTGAATTACAGCAGCAAATCCTACACCTTACCAGGCTATATATTCTTGATGGTATGCATGGGCATCTGTTTTATCAACTAGCAGATCAAAAAGTGCTTGACACTTAGTGATAGAAGACACTTTCTACTGCAAGAAATGTTTGTCAAAAAGCAATATTAATGATGTAATGGGGTAGCACTATGCTTTTCTTGGTTTTCCTGGCTCATTTTTTAAAGCTTCTACCATTGTTTGAGGGTCCACTCCTGCTCCAAATCCTGCCTCTCTTTGAATGCTCAATTCCAATACTGCTTTCACCTTGAAACAGTGTCTTCTCTCAGCTAGAAATGATATACCACTGGTAGATACTCTGAAATTTTTTCTTTTCTTGTGGTTCTTAGTCATGGATGAATTAAGTCATGAATAATAGAATCAGATCATCTCAATGCTGAACATAGTTGTGATGAAAACCCAAATCTTTTTCCTCACTTCTCACGCCTGGAATCTTTTCACTACGCTGGATCACTTAGACTTTTTAGTTTTGTTCTTCTCTAACATAAGTTGCCAGTGGATAAAGATGGAGAGGTAGTTTTTGTCTGCGAGGTGTAGGTGTGTTTACCTAAAAGTAAAGAAACATTTGATTAGCCTATGACAATTACAGTTTGTTCATGTCATTTGGTATAATTATTCAGAGCACTCCCTATCACTCTCAGAGGTGTCTGTGTTGAACAATCAAGCATTCATCCAACTTCTAACACTATAGAAAAGCAGAGCCCTTATCAAATATCAAAGTGCTTTGTGTACAGAAAAGAGAACAGTAATAAGGAATTGTGTATCATGTAAATATTTTCCCCAGAATCTGCACTTGTATATGATGATAGAAACTTGACTCCCTTATATCCTTTTGTGTAAAGGGTAGGGACTATTTATTATCTTGGGGTCAATTTTGCTTGTTATTGCCTATCATGCTATATTTGGATAGCGAACATAGCTTAAAATCAAACAAAGAGTATCTATCACAGTGTGCTAAAAATCATCAAGGAGGCCATTGACCTTTGAATATAGCTCAGGGATGACCCACAGCTGAGTTCTATGAACATCTCAGCTCCCTAGTTGACTTCATGAGGCAATTTTAAATCAATTTCCTAAAGTGAGGTCAAACTCTTTTAAGTATATACATATTTTGTCCAGTAGATGGAGTGTTTGTAGCAAGTTGCTCTTTTCTGTCCTCCTGCCTAAGGGGAACCCTCCCACCCCCACCCTCGAAAAATTAACTACGTGCTTTGTGTGAGAATCTGCCATATTCGCAGTGATGTATGATGCTATTCGAATAAAATATAAAGGTTAGAGAAAGATCAGTAATAAGTCCTAAATTGAACATAGATTTCAAGAACCACCTCTGAAAGAGTCTAGAAATTAATAGTCCATAATATGATGAAAAACTCCAACTGGCATCAAAGGAATCTCTTGCCTTCTTTTTAAAGAATTCTGTTTAATGCATAATTCACTGAGCCCATGAAACATTCTGGGGAACTTTTGGATGGATATCAGCCTTTTAATTTAAAATTATGCACTCTGGGAAATGGCTGGCACTGAAGGTGGCAAGCCTACTAGGTAATTTACACCAGCAATCAAATCACAATTACCGAGGAGATTAAAACATGACTTTAAACAGCCTAGCTCCACCCTTAGGGCTGCAACTAGCTGTTTGGTAAACATAGCAAGGGACCCTGTAAATGAAAGGAAACCTGTAATTAAAAATTCCGACCCTCTTCCGTTTCCTTAGGGCAACACTGTGATATCTCAAGGGAAAGGGAAGAGTCATTTCAAGTCATCTTGGTAGAGTGGCTTTATATCTTTAAGAGAGTGTATGTCTTCTAATATTGTTTACTAATTGTTTTTTGAAGTTGATATTACTCTTGTTTTAAGTATAACTTGGAAACTTTTCAACTCTGGAGACGGAATATTGAGGGGTGAGTATATTCAAAATGAAAGTGACAGAGCCATCTGATTTGAAGTACTGGAAAGTCTCATCTGCACGCATCTTTTGATTATGCTGAGATGACTTATAAGCCTACTTTACCCTGAGGTTAAAAAGTCATTTGGTCTGATTTGAGGGAATGTCCAAGGTACAGGGCTAGGGAAAATGACTTAGTGAGAAAGATGATCTTACCCTTTCTCCTTCCTCCTGGGTACCAATTCCTCTAGACTCCATCTCCATGTGCTTTTTTCCATGACCTGGCCCTCAGCAACTCATGCACAACTAGGGTTCTTGCTGATAAAATGTCACGTCTCTTGGGGATCTTGAATTGCCAAGGCATTTTCCTCACGAGAGGAATGAAGTTCTGGCAAGCCATCTGCCAAGCAGTCCCGGTCACACTGACATGTCCAGACTCATCTAACCTAATATTTGGAACTTTAATAGGGACCAAAGCATGGCTTATCAACAATAAATCTGTGTAACATTATATACTTTCAGCGCTTAACTCACACTTTATTAGTATCTTTGATTTCAACCAAACCAATATGCTAAGCTGACCCCAAATGACTGGCCACTCTAATGTTGACAATGCTTTAAAGATGAGATTGATTCAAAATTCAACTAGTGTTATCTGAATCCTGACACAAATAAATGAATAAATGATGAGAATACATAGGCCTCATTTTAAAGGCATTTCTCTGCTACCTTGTAGGAACTTGACTCTAAGCACAATGAGATATGAAGATATTTTAGATGATGCTGAAGACGTTTCATTTCTAAGGACCAATGAAACTGAAGAAGGGTTTTTTCAGAGACTCTCAGAAACATAATTAATTACTGAGTTAGGCCCTGAGAGATAGGAACTGCTTCAAGCCTGATATGGACCTTTTATATCTAGTTAATTAGCTTTATAGGGAGAATTCTGCACATTTAGCAGATGAGTATAGATTTTATTACTAGAAATACAATACAATTTATTTTTAATGTTGTACTTTTAAATTAGGAGGAAAAGGAAAATAATCTTGGAACTCTCAAATAACTCTCGAAGTTCGGATAATAATGAGGGTCACTGTGATTTAGATTTTATTCTCTCAACCAATTTTATCTCCAAAGAATAATAAAAATCTAAGTTTAGTACCCTCCAAATAGACCAATTCATTTAGGATAAGAAGATTTTGTTATATTCAGAAGTTCAGCTGTTCATTATATATAGCAAACAGGTTCTCTGGAAGCAGGAGGCCTTAAAAGACTGTTTTATAAGTTCTTTTGTCCTGAATCCAAAGTGACTGAGGAAATTTTATGCCTGCCATCATTTCTACTAAACATAGTAATGGTAAACAACATATTATTTTCTTCCCAAATAGGCCAAATATTCCACATCAAAAATCTGCTGAGATGGGATGACCCTTGATGTTCCCTGCACACACTGCTAGGAATTTCTCCTCAGTAACATTCTCCTTTGTAACTTTGAAGCTCACTTTGATTCTATGTAGATTTAAATGGGCTTTAAACCACTGAACCATCTGTGCTTGAAACAAAAGTTTCAACACTAAGGCATTACTATGGAGAGTCAGTTTTAACTTCTTGATCTTAGTCCTAACATCTTTTTGAATTAATGCAAGGTTAATGCTCACAGAGGTAAATACCAAGTCTGTAACCACATACAGCAAAGCTGCCTACCTTTTCTCTTGATGTATAACTGCATCAGGACAAGTGGACGGACTTTCCTCAAGTTTTGAGTCCCTCTCTTACTGAAAATCAGTTGAATTCTAATGCTTGATCTCATATGTGCTTTGCAAAATTGCTCACTTTAACACTTAAAATAATCTTATGCCTCTTTTCTCTTATATGTGTATATATCTATATCTACCTATATATCTACATATGGGTATAGATATAGCAGTATCTACTTATCTGTATGTATGTGTGTGTGTGTGTGTGTGTGTGTGTGTGTGTGTGTGTGTGTGTGTGTGTGTGTGTGTTTTAGGAGAAGGGAGAGGAGGAGGAGGATTTTGATTTTTAAGGCAGGAAGGAGGGAGGGAGGAAGAAGAGGATGCACTTTTATTTATTTATTTCTATTTGGTTGTTCCCTCCCAGTCCTGGGTCTTAAACTTAGGTCTTTGGGTTTTATATGATCCATGCCTCGGCTTCCGGCTTAGTGCCTGAGTCATCAGATGTGCCAAAAATATATTTCTTAGTAAATAATGTTTAAGAAATAGTTACGCTAATTTTTTTTTAAAACCTGAAAACTTTGTCTATGTAACCTTGAATGTTCCTTCCCATTTAGCCAAAAGGATGTGCTCCTTGAGGAGGTCTTTGGAAACATCTCAGCAGAAGGGGTTAGATAGATGTTAAGTTGCATCAAGGACATAGTTTGAGGTTTGGGGATATTTGCCATGAAGGCATCAGGTAGATAAAAGAATGTCATCCAATACTGAATCGCTACTCACCAACTCGGAATAGTCCTTGGAGATGATATTTCCAAAAGAGTGAGGACAATGCAGGAAGGAAACATCATGCATCTTGGGTAGAGAAATTAAATTGTTCATGAAATGATTTAGTTGTTTTTATAAGTTCTTTTAGGACTGAGCTAAACATGGTTTAAAGCTCAAAAGGTGACTAGCAAACTGAAAAATATTTGAAAAGACCTAAAACTAAATGTTTTTTTCCCAGCCTTTCAGCAAACGTTTAACGTTTATCCCTTATCATGAACTTTTCTGCTAATGATGGCTTATGAAGCAACTGGATGGTACCGCATGTGCTATAAACAAACATTTGTGGTTGAAATGAGTTGCTGTCAGTGCCTCCTCTCCATTCCGTGCTGTTAACCTGATGTTTCCCTTATGGTGAAATTGACAGGAATACAGAGGTACTCGGCAACTTTATTATAGCTGCCAACAAACAAGAGCAGGGACACTGTGGCCCCTGCCAATTAAAGATTCCCTCAAAGGACAAGGAACCTTTTTGACTAGATAACATTTTGATGAAACACCTATTGTTTTAGTAGTATTGAAAGATTAAGTGAAGAAACCAGTAAGGTTGTGAGTTTGTATTTGTATGGAATGTGTATGTGTTTGTGTCTATTAGAAATGTTTTAACTGAAATTTTATAAAAGAAAGGGGCTTTTTTAAAGCAAGATTCTTTCATTTGATACATGTTATAGCTGAGGTCCAGAGACCCTGGGTAACTTGCTCAAGGTGTTAGGCTTATTCAAGTCTCAACCTGGAGGTGAACTTTTCTCTTCTGACACTCTGTTCAATGTGTTTAATTTGTATCACGTTGCATGGAAGTTTCCTTCAATTAACATTGCCTCCTACCACAAAGTCATTAAGCAAAGAGGAGCTTCAGGAAAGAAGACCTTTCCAAATTTATAGAGGAAATATTTTTAGTCATTGCATTATGTAGAATGGTGTCTTTCCAATTTGGAGAAACCAAGCAAGATTACCTTAACATTCTTGATGAAGCAGAACCAAACTATGAAACTTCTGATGACACAGAATACATTAACATTTTTCTTTAAGATGAAAGCAAGTAATAATTCATGAATTTCTAGCAGAATGTCATTTAAAAGACTAATTTTGTACCCATTATTCTTGAAAATGAAGTTCACACTTACTAGATTACCAGATGTTAATGATGCCACAACCATATAAGAAATTTAAATACTTTCTTAAGAAACATTGAGCATAAATTTTTAGTGTCTTGATCTTTTGAGAAAAGATGAGTTTGAGTAAACTATTACAGGCCAGAATTTAGGCAGTTTTCCTTAGAATAGAAAATTCAAGCTCATCATAAACCAATGACCAAGAGATCCCATCCTCTGGAGAAAAGTCAGTGACTCTTGGTTCTGGGATCTTTAATTTTTAAGTGTCTTACATATTAAAATGATGCAAATATTCACCTAATTTAAAGATAATTTATTCTTCAAATTCCTCTCAAGAGATCTTCCCTGAGCTACTCTTGCCCTTTTCTCAATCCCCACTTGGAATTTCTATTACTTTCAACTATGTTTAAGCAGCACGGTTTGTGTGCAAATGATATAAAATTAAATTTGTATTACTTGTGTAAAAATACTTTGAAAATGTAAAGTACCAAGCAGGTGATTTTATTGCCCTAATAAGTCTGTTACATCCTGTCTCATGTTATGTTACAAGACATATATGTTTATCTCCCGCATTAGTGATTATTGAAGGGTAGCGATCATATCTTTTTCTTTGTCTCTTTTCCAGTGTTTTGAAGAAGAAAAATGCTTCAATAATTGTTGCAGAGATGATTTAATACTTTGATCAATAAAGCCCATAACATATTATAATGGTCCTATCACTAATAATAAATTATTATGGAGTAAAGTTAGCTACCCTACTATCCCTATTATGTCTAGGGAGGGCAAGAGGCCAGTAACTGAGTATTTCCTGAAGTCATACAATTAAATTAGGGATTTTGTGCTGTGGAAAAACAGGTTTACAAGAATAATATCCTATTATCTCTGAAACATTCAGGGCTAAGCATTAGTCACTCACTGACTTTTTTTTTTCTTTTCTATTTATGAGCAACAATTATATGATTGAAAGTCTGACTGGAGACCATACAAATTTCTATAGAGATACATTGTTATTTGGTAAGCACTTCTGTCCAGTCTTGAGTATAAAAATTGCCACTCAATTTGAAAAGTAAATTCATCTCTATTTAATTGGTAATGTGCAATAGAATTAGTTCTGGTTCTAGTTGAGTACCTTGGAGACTTTAATAAAATGCTTACATTTTAGAAATTAAAATGTGTAAGAATCCTCAGTATTTATAGAAGATATGTATTAGGATGTCAACACGACAGGTCTCTTTAGGTTTCTTTATTAGTTTTTTTTACATATAACCATAATTTTAAAATGTTCCCTATTCTAAATCTTCAACATTGTTCCTGTTACTTCTTTCTCAGAGCCTCCTAATGACTTTTAATCTAACTCAGAGTAAAAGCCAAAAACCTTGCCAGGTGCTCAGGGGTCGGACTCTACCTCAAGGGTCTGTGGCCTCACCTCCTTTATCTCTTTCAGGCTAACTCCATCCAGCTGTACTGGCCTCTTCGCTTTCCCTTGAACACATCAAGCAGCCTCTTACCTCAGGCCTGGTTTCCTTGCTGGGAATGATGCCCCCATATTTCCATGTGACTTTCTCCCTTACTTCCTTCAGGTCTCTGCTTGTAGGTCAAATGTCAATGAGCTTTCCGCTGACTACTTTATACAAACAGTAACATTCTCCTCCATCTGCCCCCCAGCCCATTCACTTGATGCTTCATTTTTCCCTGCGGCATGGATTACCAGGTGACAAGCTATTTATTTACTAGCTTATTTATGGAATTTTAACCCTGTGAGGGCAAAGCCTTTGTTAGGTTGCAGTACTTAATTCCTAGAGTCTAGAGCCGGGACCGATTAGAGGCCAGCAATAAATACTGAATGACTACATGAAATTTACCTGGTTCTACCAAGTCTACATCTAGTCCTATTTCCCTCAGGAAGTCCTCCCAGTAAGAGTAGAATGTGGATGGCAATTTAAAATCTTAATCTTCCCAGAATGAGAAGCACCTAGATCATACAAAAGTTAAGAATGAAAATACTACTCTCCTAGTCCTGGTTGGCAGTCAACATATCTGAAGTGTTTCTAAAATATTAACAGATGAATCTTGGAGTGACATTGTGATTTTTCCCAAACTGCAGAGCCACACAGTTGTAAAGCTAGCATGAGTATGAAATCTTCTCATTCAGTGTCTCCTGTTATTAGTGCCAATATTCTTTCAAGACTTTCCAACAATAACCATAATCTGGCTGGTTATGTCCTCAGTCACTTTTTCTGCTTTATTAGACAGGAATCATTATACTGACTGTTACTGCAGAAGTTGGTATATCATATCACCAGATGTGATCAAAAGATGTGAATTCTATTCTAGGAGGGATTCTTTTTCTTCTATATTGAGAAAACCGTTTTACCTCTATCATCTTTTATTTTCTCATTTGTAAAATTATGTGATAATATCTAACTCAATCTAATATACAGAGTGGTGGTAAGGACCCGATGCCAATGTGTTTAAAAGTTACTCAAAGAGGATAAATGCTAATTGACATATATCTCTGCAACAATTATTATGATTTTAGGGTTCTGAATTTTTCACAATGAATCATTTTAGTTTCTTGATTAAGTGAGCTCTTGTGATGGGCCATAAAAAATGAGGAACCATGAATAAATTCCTTGCCACAGAGTGTCTTCAGATAGAGTAAAAAAGGGATGACCCTAAATATTTAGGGAATCATATTAATTCAGTCTTTGGTCTACTACCTTGGATGACTAGATTTAAATTGTAAATGCCATTTCTATATGCAAATAATGAACTAGCAGAAAGAGAACTCAGTAAGACTGTCCTATTTTCAATTGCATCAAAAAGAAGTGAAATATTTTATAATAAACTTAAGCAAGGAAATTAAAGAACTATACTCTGAAAACTATAAGGCATTGTTAAAAGAAATAGAAAATGACACAAAGAAATGGAAGGATAGTCCATACTCATGAACTAGAAGAACTGACATAATTAAAATCACCATATTACATGAAGCAATATACAGATTTAAGGCAATCTCCATCAAAATCTAAAAATGTTTTTGCAGAAATACAGCAAAAATCATGAAATTTGTTTGAAACTACTAGAGGCCCTAGATAGAAAAAAATATCCTGATGAAAAAAAACAAAAATGGAGATATCATGCTGCCTGATTTCAAACTCTATTACAAAGTAATTATAATGATGTCAGAATGGTATTAGAATAAAAACAATACAGAACAATGGAATAGAATTGGAAGCTCAGAAATAAGCTCACACATATATGAACATTAATTTTGACAAAGGCAAGGGCTTATAATTGGGCAAGAACAATCTATCCAATAAATGGTGTAGGGAAAACTGGACAGCCAGGTACAAAAGGCTGAAACTAACTCACCAACACTATAAACAAAAAATAATTAAAAATGGGTTAAGGTCATAGGTTTAAGGCCTGAAACTATAAAATAAATAGAAGAAAACTTTGGCAAAAGACCTAAAAACCGTCTTGGGGAATTTGACTCTAATGGCAAGGGAAATAACATCCAAAATAAATAAATGACATTACATCAAACTAAAAATCTTGTGCACAGTGAAAGAAACTCTCACCAAAACAAAACGCAACCTATGCAATGGGAGAAGATATTTGTACATCATGCATCAGACGGGGTTAATCTCCAAAAATGTATAAGAAAATAAAATTCAGTGGCAACAACAATAAAAATAACCAAAATTATCTTATTAAAAATGGACAGATAATCCTAATGGACACTACTCCAAAGAAGATACACAGATGGTGAGCAGGCGCATGAAAAGATGTTTTAACTCTCTTGCCATTAGGGAAATGCCAATCAAAACAACAGTGAGATACCATCACACATTGGAAGGAATGGGTCTTATCCAAAAGACTGGAAGCAACAAATGCTGGCAAGAATTAGGAAAAAAAAAGGAACTCTTATAGTTTGGTTGGTTTAAGTGTAAATAGTATCACCATTATGAAAGCAGTGTGGTGATTCCTCAAAATATTGAGAATAGAAATCCCATATGATTCAGTTACTCCTCTCCTGGGTATTTACCATAAAAACACAACAACACTAATTGGCATAGATGTATGCACCTCTATTTTCATTGCAGGGTTATTTACAACAAATAAGAGCTGGAAACACCTAAGTACCATCAACAGATAAGTAGATAAAGAAGACGTGGTTTATATACACAATGGAATATTACTGAGCTATCAAAAAAGATGAAATTCTGCCATTTGCAGTAACATGGATGAACTTAGAGGGAATTATGTTAAGTGAGATAAACCAGAAGGAGAAAGACAGACATCATAAGTTATTCCTCATATGTGATATACAGATATACCAACCAAACAAAATTAGATTTTTTAACAAATAAGCTAAATCAAACAATAGACTCAGTAAAAAGAAATCAGTCCTTGCAGGAAGAGAATGGGTCAGTGGGCAGACAAAATGAGTATAGGGAATTAATTGCATGTTGAAGAAATTACTAAAATAGTGGTTAACTTAATGCATTATATATAGATGTGGATTTATTCTGAGGCAAACCTTAAGTTATGATTCAATGTTCCTTCAATAAAATTGATCTAAAAAATTATAGATGCCAGCAATTCAAAGAGGAAAACAAGGATGTCAACCTCTGTTTTTCACTTCTGTTGTCAAATTAATTGATACTTTTAAGAAGCAGCACAATCCTACAATATTTTACATAAAATTATGATACAATGCTTTGAAGAAAAATAAAACTAAGTTTATTTTCCTTTTCCTTTTTTACACTCTTTAGCCACTGGATTAGTTCAGCCACAAAAAACCATTGTAAGACAAAAGCAGAAAAAACAAGACATTTCTACACTGAAAAGGGAACATTAAATTGAGGCGGGAGTCTCCACAGGATGAATTCATAGATTTTAGGTAGGCTCAAGCATTGAAGGAGCCCATCTCTGAAAGTTGGCACTCTCATTTTCCTTTTAAAAACATTTATATTTTTCTGTTCAAAATATTTCTGGAGAAGACAGAGTATTTGATGAATAAAAATGAAGATATAAGTAATTGTATTATCCAAAGACTTTTTATGAAGATTGGAAAATGATAAATGTTCCTTGTTTTCTACTTGTATTAAAATTAAGATATCAAAGTTAAGGTTTTATTAGATTATAAATAATTTAGGCACAGACAAGACTTTTTTAAGTACCCCCAAAAAGCTGATATTGTGCTACCAGGTGACTGTTAGTGATTAGAGAGCTTAAAAACAAAACCTTGTGATAGAAGAGTCCTAAGAAATTCTAATTCATGAAAGTGAATATTTTTCATTTTTTTTAGAAATAAAGCCTGATGGTGCCCTGGTGAAACAGGGTTAGGTCATCACCTCTGAAGGAGCACAGTCCTCATACCCCTGGGTTCCGGTCCTGGGTCCAGAGGGGGAGAAACAATCAGTGTAAACAGCTAAATTGAAGTAAAGTGCTTTGTCTTCTCTCTTCCTCTTTGCCTACCTGCCTACTTCGTTCCTGCCTACACCTTTCCTATAAAGTAATAAAAATAGAAAGAAAGGCTGATTTTGATGCATGTTACAAAACAAAAAATTACCACTAGCTTCCGATAACCTGAATACCAATAGATAAATTTCCAAACAAACTTATAAAACTATTATGGTCTTAGATGAAAATTTTGGAAGAGTATCATACCCTGTATTTTTCCCTTTTATCAATTTACTTTTAATTAAATATAAAGTTGTAATTAGTTGGAGAGAATGAGGTGACAGGGAAGAAAAATGCAGTCTGAAAAAGCACTTAAGACATGCTGACCTGTAGTCTGATTACTTTTTTTTCCCTTGCAATTTACTATTGATTCTCGGAAATAATGGTATGATATTGCAAATATTGATCTAGTGCAATCTGATGTTCTCAGAGGAAGGAGTGAAGTGTATAATTGGAGGCTTTTGCTATGAGTCATTCTTTATTGAAGACACCTTTTTAGGCAATTAATGAAAAAGTTAACAAATTCCTATTTGGATAATGAAAATTTGGGGGCAATTGCTTACTATTACTGAAACTGTTAAGCTGAGCTAAATGACAATAGGACTCTGTCATCTTTTCTAGATACAAATTCATTCTTTTCTCTTTAGGAAGCAATAGGGCCAATAATGTGTAATTAGGGAATATACAGTTATGGGTTAGATTTGGAGGCTACATACATTTGTGAAATTTGAGTAAGTCATTTAACGTCTTTGAGCTTCATTTAAATCTATGACAGGGAATAATTTTTTTACCCTGCCAGTATTTTTGTGAGAATTAATGAATGAAATATATAAAATGGCTATCACCAGTCAAGTAGCAATAAATAAATGCTAGTTTCTTTACTTCTTCAGATTAGGACTTCGTTGGTTTTAGCTGAAGTTCAGGGTGTAGATGATGGGTTACAATAGCAAATAATGTTGTTTGGAGAAATTTATACATTTTTATACAAGTGGATAAAATGTACATTTCAAATTTGATCTGAAAATCAAATCAATACTGTTTTAATTTAAATTTAAATTTTTCAAATAGCTGTGAATTTTAAAGCAGATTAAGCAAGACTAAAACATTTGAAAAGTCAGGAACATGTCTGTGTATAATGACTTCTTCACCTGGAAATCTCCCTTCAATGGGTAATGAAATCTGTCTATCTAGTGTTAATCTTTTCGGAAGTCCTTACTGACCTACTCATTGTTGATTGCTCATTTGTATCTACATTCTATGCCACCTGTTTCTCTCTTAAGATGCTATATAGGATAAAAGTTATGTCCTCTGATTGTCCTTACTAGGTATGAAGCTACTTACTTGCTCATTTTTTCAATTGCAGTACCTGATGCAATCCCCATTTAATACGGATGGTTTTCGGGTAATTCTATTTTTATAATATAGCAATTATATCATGATGTGTTGTCTTCTCTTTATGTGTATGTTATCATTGTCCACAAATCCCTATCATATTAAATTTTTTTCTACCCCACTAGGATTGTAACAGTCAGTACTAAGTTTATAAGTAGGCTTATAGCACTATGTTTTGTAGCAGAAATAATTCCCAATTTTGTCTTTACCACCAAAAACAAATATGTAAGAGGTTTACTATGATAATTTAGGTATGAGACCTGCAGTTAGCCAACTGACTTACTGTGAAGGTAGAATGCAGTCTTGTCTCAAAAAAGAATCTTAGTATCCTAGACTAATGGTTCTCAAACTATTCTCCTGCACTTGAGTTCTATATATGATGAACTCATTCTAAAACAGAAACAATGATCTTTTCAAATTGACTGAGTAAAGAAATATATTGAACAGTCTTAATTTTATTTTTTTCTATTCTATCTTAAAAACTTCTGTTAATGTACTGCTTATGTGCTAGGAAGAATGAAAGAACTGGTAAGTAGCAAGTTAATCTTAATGTCCAAGGATAGTCATTAATGAAAGAATCATACTATACTTATTAGGATTCTTGTTTATAAAAATGAAATTGGAGGGCAGTCTTTAAAGATGGTTACATAGGAGGTTCTTGAACACCCCTCTTCCCACAGTTATACCAAATGAAAACTGCACATAGAACGATTCCATCTGAAGAAATCCAGCAATCAGCTGAACAACATCTTGGGAGGTGGACAAAAGACTATCCACTGAAATGGATAGCAAAGTCTGAGACACACTGAGGTCATAAACCCTACCCTTAGCACAGAACCATACAATCAGGACAGAACTGACAATTGCCAGATTCTCCCTGAGGAGGGACGGGTTTGGAACTAACATCTAACATTCTCAATTTTTAAGACTCCCACCTGAGAGATGGTTCTCCTAAATATTAGCTATGAAATCCATTAAGTATTGTGTCCACAAGACCCACAGGACTATGGCAAACATAGAAGCAATAATTAGCAAGTACAGTATGCACTGAAGCTATTGCCCTAGGGCTCACCACAGGAGGAACAGGCAGAAAACACTCACCACTGAGATTTTTCCCTGAAAAGGGCCTAACTATATATAATAAATACATAAAATTATAAGTGAAAAAGGAGATATTACAATTGACATCGCACAAATATAAAATATCAAGAGAAACTGTTTTGAACAATTATATGCAATATATTGGATAACTTAGGAGAGACTGATAAAATTTTAGAAACATACAATTTACCAAGACTGAATGATGAAGAAATAGAAAATTTGAACAGATCAATTACCAATAAGAACATTGAATAAGCAATCAAAAGCTTCCCAACAAAGAAAAGCCCAGGACCACAGGCCTTTTCTGGTGAAGTCTACTAAGCATTCAAAGAATTATACCAGTCCTCACACTGTTCTGAGAAATAGAATAGGGTACAACCCTAAACTCATTTACATTTTTATAAGGCTAATGTTAACTAGATACCAATGGAATAAAATACCCTAGAATTAAAACTCATGTTGTATAGTTAATTAAAATTTTCAACAAAGGAGTCAAGAGTATACATGGGAGAAAGGATAGACTCTTCAGTAAGTGGAGGTGGAAAAACTAGATAGTCATGTGCAAAAGAATGAAGCTGGACTTCTACCTTACACCATACACAAAAATCATCTAAAATGATGAAGGACTTGAATGTGAGACCTGATATCACAAAACTTCTAGAAGGAAGCATAGGTGGTGAGGTCCTTAACATTGGTCTTGGCAATGATTTTTTGGATTTGATACCCAACAAAAGCAAAAACAGAGATATAGGATTGCATAAAATTAAAAAAAATTCTGTACAGCAAAAGAAACAACAAAATTTAAATCCCATAGTATGGAAGAAAATATTTGCAAACCTTCTACCTTATAAGAATTTAACATCTAAAATAAAGAACTTGTACAACTCAATACCAAAAAATACTAACAACCTGATAATAAATTGAGCAGAAGAACGGAGTAAACATTTTTGAAAAAGAAGACATCTAAATGACAAACAGGTACAAAAAAGGTGCTCGACCTCATTAATCAACAGGGAAATGCAAATCAAAACCACAGTGAGCTACTAATGCACACCTGTTAGAAGGACTATCATCAAAAGGACAACAGATTATAAGTGTTGATGAGAATGTGGAGAAAAGGAACCCTAGTGTACAGTTATGGGAATGGAAATTAGCACAACTACTATGGAAAACAGTATGGGGGTTCCTCAAAAAATTAAAAATAGAATTACTATACTATCCAGCAATGCACTTCTGGGAATATATTCAAAGGAAATGAAAACAGAATATCAAAAATGTGTATGTACTTCAATGTTCATTGCAGTGTCATTCACAATAGTTAAGTTATAGGATAAAATCTAACTCCCTGTCAATGGATGAACGGGTGGATAAACATGAACTATAGCATAAAACGGAATATTATTCAGCCATGAGAAAGAAGGAGCTCCTATCATTTGTAACACCTGGACGGAATTTGGGGACATGTTAGGTGAAATAGAGAAAGATTAATACTGAATGCCACAAATATATAGAATCTAAGAAAATTCAATTTATAGAAACAGTCTAGAATGGTGGTTACCAGGGGCTAGAGCCTGGGATTATGGGAAGATATTGGTCAAAGAGTACAAGCTTCCGGTTAAAGGTAAGTAAGTTCTGGCTGTTTAATGTGCTCATGATTAATATTGAGTTATAGAATTGAAAGTTTCTGAGAGTAGTTTTTAAAATTCTATTAAAGTAACCCTGCATCATAACATCATATAGGTTTGATATGTGCATCATTATAGATCAACATCTGTATATAATCATTAAATTCACCACAAACAGTCCAATTCTATCCTTTCCTGTATAATTGATCCCTTTTACTTGATTTGCCCATTCATCCCCCTCTTTCCTTGCTGGTAGCCACTAATTTGATTCTGTAGACTAAAAGTCTATTTTTGTTTGATTTGGCTTATTTCCTTGTAAGAACCGTTCTTAAATGTTCTTACCTTTGTGGTAAGAAGAAATGCTAAGTATATGATGGTATGGAGGTGTTAGCTAATACTATAGTGGTAATCATTTTAATAAATAAGTGTGTCATATTAGGACATTGTATACTAACACATAATTTATATGTCAATTATATCTTATTAAAGCTAGATGAAAATATAAAACAGAAAGAAATAAAATTATCAATGGCCAGCCTTACAACATCTAATCTATACCTGGATCAGCATCTTAGCTTATATATGAATATAATTTTGTCTTGGAGATATTGTTTTTCAAATTTAATATGCAGTTTGAGCTAGTAAAATTGTTTATATTTTTGAATGGAATTAAATCTTTAAAAATTCTGAAATGTCAGTATTGTAACTTTTGGGGATTCTACCACCTTACCCTAGGCAGAGGAATGAATTCTTTAATTATCATGTATTTGGAATGAGTGACACACAAATGGAGTCCCACCATTACCACAGGCACAATGCCAGGGGTTCAGAGAAAAAACATGTAAAGGATAGTAACTATGTAACCTTTCCTGGGGACAGGACATATAGTGACTAAAGATGCTGCGGTCACTTAAATGTTTAAAGTATGAGGAGGGTAAGAACATTGACCAGTCTTTGAGTTCTGTAGCTGTCTTCTTCAGTGTCTGTTCCTCGGGCAGAACTAAAATATCCTTTATCTTCAGAAATTGTGCTCACTGCTTAGAATTTTCCTGTGCCCCCAGGAAATCTTACTAAACTCAACTCTGAAGGGCTTCCTATAATCTCTTACTTCATTAGATGACAATACAGTCTTTTACAGCTCTTTAGAGAAAAGTCTTCTCTTTCAGTGTATGATGTCTATACTGGTCAGGAATATTTTTTTGAACTCACTGAAAATCCTTTTTCTCTGTTGTCTTTTCAGTACTCTAATGGGGATGAGAAGCAACACAAAGGAATATGGAAATAGAAAAACATTGGTTTTCAATTCAACTATGACACTATCTCCAGAGATTAGAAACCTTGAGAAAACCAGGTTATTGTCAGATAATGTTAGGTGTCCCAAAGATTAGATACATAGGCTAACCTTAGTTAAACAATATATTAGTAATATGCTTTATAAATGCTCAGAATATTTTCTTCAATCCCCAGACAACTTTGCAAGTGATGTTCCTGCAAATACACCCATGTGCAAAACAGTCTTGAAATGGCATATTTATTGTACTTTTTTCCATTAGCAAGGTAATAGATCCATTTCTTTCATACTTTATTGGGGATGATAACTTTTTTCTGCTTTGCAGACAGGATTGCTCCTCAAATGAATGAAAATAAATGAAGGGTTATGAAATAATAGCAGTAACAATAATGGTAATAATAATGAGCAGCAGGAGTAGAAAGTATGGGTCAGAGTGGAACATGAGGTTTTCTAGAGTTCTCTGTTCTCCACTGCATGACCTTAAAATGGGAATCACTTCTCAAGCTTCTGAAACACGAAAGCACAGATGCATGGTGCATAAACAAGTAACCGCATTAGTAGTGCCCTTTGGGGGTTTAAGTCTTATTTTTGTGACCCCAGGAAGCTGACCAGAGAGAAAAAGGGAAGAAAGAGTACAGGATATTTATCTTTATGTTTTAGAAATGCTTTTGATCATCAGAGCTGGAACAAGTTTCTGTGCTTTTGTGGGAACTACAAATGTTCCAGGGGAGGAAGCAAGATCAAGCGCAGTTTGCTCTTTCAGAGACTTCAAAGCCCATTCATCTAAAGATGTGGCCATTACCATTTTGGCTTCCTTGCTGTGCCTTGGATAGTCCTCTACTTTTCAAGAGGAGAGCCTTGCTGGGTTGAGGCCAGCTCACATGTATTCCTTGGAGTGCCGTGTCCCAGAAAATCTACCCTTTCTGACCTGTGCTATTGATTATAGTCCCAACCAGAAGTGATCTGTGTACCTAGAGGATGGGTCAGGCTCAGAGGTGAGTGGGGCATCAAGGCTGGACTAGCCATTTTCTGTCTCTACCTCTTTTCCAGGTGTAGGAAACTGTATATAGAACAAGGCTGGACCATCTCCACAAAACCCCGAGTCTCTGATCTCAGTAGTCTGTTTCTTTGCTGGTACCAATAGTTGACTGTGTCAGAAAAGAAAATCAACCAACCAACTGAACAACAAAAACATTCTCATAGGTCTGGGTCCTGTCTAGTCCTATTATAACCACCTTCTCACCAGTACTAGGACGTTATCTTTTTGCTTGTTAGTCTAACCCTGGGAGTAAGATTTGATGAGTGACTTTACCCAGATACTTTCTGGGCAGAAGATACGCAATAATTTTCTCATTAAAAAACAAAAATAAAACTTAAACAAAAACAGAACACAAAACATAGGGCAAGACTAATTTGCTGCTTCCAGCAATCCTGTTTCTATACTTTGAAGTTGTTCTGGTGACTAGACACTGGTTATTCTCCATGAACCAGGAACTGCATCTGTCTTATTTCCTATTGGTCCTGTGTCCTACCATAAAGTCCAAACATATTTGTGGAATAAATGATTAAATTAGAACCTCTGTGGTTTAGTCTTTCACCTATTCATTACGTGATCTGTGGGTAATTTCCTATTGTGTCAAACTTTCAATTTCTGTGTTCTCATTTTAGTCCATCCCTGTAAATCATGCAGAGGAATGTTATGAATATTATTCCCAAGAGAATGCCTCCTCAGCATTGAATGTTTCTTGGAGCACGTCTGGCAGTATGTTCAGTAAGTGGAGCGCTTTCTTTTTTATTTCGAAGAGGTTGTATTCCAGCTACCACGTCAGTCTGCAATTGAGTTCACTTTTATGTGTTTCAGTAAGTGAACATATAACACTGACATTCTGATTTTCCAACCCTGTCAAGTGAGGAGTGATGACAAGCTCATCTTTGAGGAAAACCTTTTGTAACTCTGGTTTTATTTTAGTCCACTCTCTGGAATTGGTCTCAGAAAAAAGTGGGAGAGAGAGTACTGTACTGTCTGGAATTGGTCTCAGAAAAAAGTGGGAGAGAGAGTACTGTACTATGAACACACAAAAAGACAGCGATATTGCATTTCTTTAAATATCTAATGGCTCTCTCTGTTTCCTATTCTTAACTGTAGTGAGTCCTTTAAGCCTTCTTTTTATGTGATGAGCACAGGAAAGTTTGTTCAAGTTTATTTTAAAAGTGACATGACACCAAACAATTTTTTTTTTAAAGGAAAAGTGCAGGCAGGAATGAGGGTGTTAGGCAGGCAGGCAGGCAGATAGAGGAGGAAGCATCTTTATTTTTTTATTCAGTTGTTCACACTGGTTGATTTTCCCTGGACATGGGGAACTCAAACCTGGGTTAGGTGGTTTGCTCCGTTGATGGAGATTGACCTAACTGCTGTTCCACCAGGGCATGTCACATAATTCTTAAATGTTTATTTAAAATTCTGGATGGTGTGGCTCTTTCATATGGAAAACCTTTGCTGATAAAAATGCCTTAAAACAAAAATTATTTTAAAGTTTAGAATATAAGTTTCCAGTTCTGAAATTTGGGTGTTTTATGAGCCACTTTAACTCCAACTTAGTGAAGAAAGATCTTAATGGCATCATAAAAGGGAGAACAATAAGAAACGTATTTTGAACCTATTGATTGATTTTATTCAAATTAATTTTTTAAAGTGACATGACACCAAACATGATTTTTTTTCTTTAATGGGAAGGTACAAGCAGGAATGAGGGTGTCTTTCATTCCTCCAGTAACCATTCCATCAATACCATACATGTGTCAGAAACTGCATTAGGTGTTTGAGATCAAGGAAGTCAACTTCCTAGTTTATATCCTTGTATATGTACAAAGGCAGCACTACAGTGAGTGACCTGCATTATTAGCTTTGGCTTCTGCCCCAGATAATGACTGTGGGCAAATCATTTTCAGTTTGGGGGCATCATCCATGAAACAGTGATGGATCTCTTCCAGCTAATAATGTTTGGTTTTAAATTTATCTCACATACAATGATAGAACATAACTAAAGACGAATACTTAGGTAAAAGCAAGCCATTTTTGAAGTCATACACTTTTCTTCCTTGAAATTCACTTGTTAAGGACAAAACATGTACATTAAATTTTCACAAAAGAAGCATATTATAAATCTGTTGGTTGTTTAGCTCATTCTTATTTCTTCAGTAAATATTTATATAATGCTCACTGTGAACTAGAAATTGTGTTGGGTTTCTGAGGTAAGAAATGAAGCAAATTTTTCCGACTTGAAAAAACTCACAATCTAATTAGAAGGGAAGATAGAGAAGCAAATAATGATTTTCAGTGGTAAGTGCTATTCAGAGTCAACAAATATTTACTGTGGCATTTGTATATGTAAACAATATGTTCAAAGAAAACAAAATCAAGAAAGCTATCCCATTTACAATGGAGACAAAATAATTTAAAATATCATAGATTATATTTATCAAAGGTGGTAAAAGACCTGTACAATGAAAACCTTAAGACATTGTTAAAAGAAATAGAGGAAAATACAATGAAATGGAAAGATCTCAGGCTCATGATTGGGAAGAATTAACATTGTTAATCTTACCTAAAGCATTATATAGGTTTAATGTAATCCCATCAAAATTCCACTGGCATTTTTAAAGGAAATTGAACAAAGAATTTTAAATTTGTTGGAAATCACAAAGATCCCAAATAGCCAAAGCAATATTGAGAAAAAAAGAAGAAAAAAACTGGAGGTCTCACACTCCTAGTCCTTGACTCACACTGCAAAATGATAGTGATTAAAACTGTATGATACTGAAACAAAAACAGATATGCAGACTAGTGGAACAGAATCGAAGCACCAGAAATGGACTCACTCACATATGGTCAGTTCATTTACAACAGAGTAGCCAACAAGAACACACAATGGAAAAAGAGAAGTCTTGTCAACAAACGGTGTTGTCAGTGTGGACAGCCACATACATGCAAAAGAATGACTCTAGACCCCACTCTCTAACACTGTTGACAAAAATTAATCCAACACAGATTAGAGATTAGGATGTGAGGCCAGATCTATGAAACTGTTAGATAACAGCATAGACAATATGTTCCATGACACGGGCCTTAGAGAGGTTTTTGGGGCTTCAACTCTAATGGAAGGAAAATAAATTAAAAAGTAAACAAATGGGACTATGTTAAAGTAAAAAGTTTCTGCATAGTAAAGAAGCTATGGCCAAAAACAAAAAGACATTCTACTGACAGGGAGAAGACATTTGCACATCATGCGAGGGTTTAATATCCAAAATATATTTAAAAACTCATTAAACAAAAAACAAACAAACCCAATAAAAAATTGACAGAACTGAACAGGCATTTCTCCAGAGAAGACACAAGATAGCCAACTAACACATGAAAAGATGTTCTTCCTCTCTTGTTATTAGAGAAATGCAAATTGAAATAACAGTGAGATGTCATCTCATCCCTGTGAGAATGTCTATTATCCAAAAGACTTGAAACAACAAATGATGGGGATGTGGAGAAAAGGAAATTTTTACATACTGTTCAATGGAGTATAACTTGATGCAGACTTTAGGGAAAACAGTATGGAGATTCCTTGAAAAATTGAGAGTGGAAATTCTGTATGATTCCATCATCTCACTTCTGTATATTTTACCCCCAAACCACAAATTCATAGAGATACATACACTCCATGTTTATTGCAGCTTTACAATAGCTAAAAAACTGGAAAATTCCTAAGTACCGACTGACAGATTGATTACTGGATAAAGAAGAAAAGAATATTTTACATATACACTAGACAATGCTGGAATTGGCTGCTAGAAACGAACCAAGGAACCAAGGAGTATTTTAATTTCTGTGACCAAAATTCTCAGGATGCTTAACTCTTTAATCCCGTAAAACACTAAAGTTCTTAGAGAATTGGTTACAATTATTTCTTGTCAGAAGAATCCTAGAGTAAATGCACTGAGTACAAGTGTGTGACTGGAAGGAACTTGTTCAACCAAATTGAATAAATACTGTCTGTTAAATATCAACTCTTGTGTCTAGTCATTCATTCAATATGCATATTAAAATACCAGAGATACTGTTTCAGAAAAAATTGTAAAACTTTTTTCAATAGCTAACTAGTTTCATCTTACTTTTTAATGTACATAGTTAGCTAATACAGCATCTCAATGTCCTTTCATAAAAAAGACATTTTCTTATCCAATTATTACCTGTAAGAGTACTTACCTGGTGGCTGATTTAAATTTCCTCTCTTTTCTGTAGTTTAAATTTGTTTTTTACCCTTCTATGTTCTTCAGAGATGGAGAATCACTGGTAATGTCAGGCAAATTGAGAAGGCTAAAATAGCATTTTATGGTTAGGTCTATACAGTCAAACTAAATTGTAGAATCAAAGCCAGCAATTGAACAAGGCAGGTAAAAAGAAGATACTTTTGTTTTATTTATTCTGACAGTGGTGTTATTTCTTCACTTTTCTTTGTTATTTAAGACTCCTTCACGAAATGAAGGAAAATATTTTGGCTACACAAAATACCTCAAAAAAACTCTCTGAAATTGAAGAGTCCCTTTGTCCCTTTTTTAAGCTGTTGGTGATGTTTATATCTGCACATTAAGAAGTAAGGAATGAACTGGAATAACAAATTTAAATAATACATGTTGTGAGTAGAGATAATTGATTAACCCAAGGTTGGTCTGAAAGTGAATATGTGTGTGTTGAAGTATCTTCATCTAAGAATTAAGGGCATAGTTGATGTTATTTATAAAAACTTGAGCATTCATTTATATTTAGAGTAAATATATATAATTAATTTATGATACCTCATATTTTCTGGACATGACAATGAAAACTAATCTGAGATTTTTGAGATAAATGCCAATTTTTAATTATTTTCATTTCCTTCTATTTTTATATGGAATACACCTGTTGGACTACAAAGCACGAAAAGGTTTAATCTCTACCACTTTCATAGTCATTTAATGGTAAGAGAGGATATTCATCAAATTTGTAGGAGGGAATACTGTCATATTGATTTCCACTACTTTTAGCTCTCTCTGGGTAGAATAAAGAAAAGATGTGCAAAAATGCTGACTGGTAATTTTGTACTTATTTTTAAGATTATTTTAGGGGTTAGAATTCTGGAATAGGTGACAATGGCTTTGAGCTCCTCTCTGCGTTACTATCCGTGATGTTTCAGATCATTTGGTTTTTGAGTAGTGAGTAGTCATTTATTAGGAAGGTGTGAGATTGCTGCTTGCTCCAGTGACTGTATGATTTAAGCATACAAACTTTCATGTCTTGAATGATAAATAATTTTAAACAGTTTGTGCAGACTAGAAAGAGTTCCTAGTGGCATGAAAGATTATTAGCAATTTAGGTAAATGAAAGCATTTTATCATTTTGTTTCTAGCATTAAATTCTTTTGTACCCAATAAAATTATCTATGATATTATGATATGTTCTCTCATGAACCTTAGTAAAGAGTACATTTTAAAGATTCTGTGCTACTTAGAGCACATTAAAATGCAATGTTCAATTTAAAAATACTTGGCCATATTTAGAAATAAATGAAGAAGGAGTAAAAATCACTTTGAATATACCTTTACATGTTCACTATTGTCTCAGAATGACTTCTGTCCATTGTCGGTTTGTTTACTTAGGCGCATGCTCTCAGAAAAAGTTTCCTTTTATAATACAGTTTGAGAAAATCCACAACTCTTGATATTGACATGGTCATGTTTCTTTATAGCCAAATAAATAAGTTGAAAAGGCTGGAAATATTTACCCCTTCCTCCCCCATCCCCAATTGGGCTCTGGAAAAATAATAACTTTTTTCTCTCACCCACTGTGAAAGTTAGGCAATTCTTTTGCTCAAATCACCCATAAGGAAGGCTTGGAAGTCCATGTTCCTTAGAGAGTTGCCAATTCTGCTAAAGAAGATTAAAGGCCCATATCACACACGCCATGTCCTAGAGCTAACAAGAGAACAAATGTAGCATAGCCCTAATATAGGCAGTTAGCACAGATCAGTCCAGCCTAGGGGCCTTTTCATTTCATGTAGTGCTCCAGCCAAGATATTCATTCAAAAGTAAGCAAGAACATCGAAAATAATCATTTTGGAATATCTAACAGTTTGAGCCCTTTTTGTGACTTGAAACAGTGATTTATGGGTGGCTCAGAGAGGCATTTGATTTTAACTGTTTGCATGACAGAAGATGATTAAAGCCTCCTTGCTTACCTGTGAAGTTGATTTTCAGCAAATAATCTTTGTACAACTTCTTCCCGTCGAGGATCTTCATAGCATTGCAGAGCTTGGTGGTGTTGGGACAGAGAGTGCGCTGCATTTTGTGCAGGGCATGGGCCATGGCATACACAGCGTTCACCACAAACATGATCTTCGATTCTTGCTCATAGTTGCTACTGTCAATGGCCAGGTGCTTGTCGCAAACGTGCCTATGATTTCGCTTGTTCTGGAGGCTGCACTGGAACTTCTGCTCCCAGAAGTCCCTGAACCAAGGGTTGCGGTGGTTGTTGTAAGGGTTGAGGCTCTGGAAGTAGTGGTCGAACTGGCGGACCGGCTGCGAGGCAAGTTCCAGGGTGATGGCACCATAGGCCACGTGCTCGCTGCCCTTGACGATGCTCTCCTGCGCGCCCCAGCCGTCGCTGGCCACCCAGGTGAAAGAGGCATTGGCCCGGTTGGCAGCAGAGATGAGCTCCCTTGAGTCATCGCCGCGCATGAAGAGGACCACGACGCGCGCATTGGGTTTCTGCAGCAGCTCTCGGATCACGCTGTCGTAGGACTTGCGGATATTGGAGCGACCCACCTTCTCGGCTGTGGCAATGCAGATGTTACGTAGACGGGCTTCCTGCTCAAAGGCCTCAATCCCGGTTTCCCCGTAGTCCCCCTCAGAGGCCACAGTGGACACGTAGGTCCAGTTGAAGAAACGCAAGATCTCAGCCATGGCTTTGGCCTGGTAGAAGTCTGGCGGCACAGTTCTGGCAAAGTAATCATAGCGTGACTTGTCACTGAGTTTGGCGCTGGTAGACGCGTAACTGATCTGAGGGATCTGGAAGAGCCTTAGAAGGTTTGCAACCTGGAGAGGAAGAAAGGGGAAGTAGATGCTTAGAAATCCACTGGTAAATGGATGTGAATGATGGAGGAGAACCAGAACTCTTCCTCGGCTCCATTTTCATGTCTAAGTCACCAGACTTTTCTTGATGCTTTGTCACAGACTTTCTTGTATTTTGAAGATTAGGGAGCAGGTTCAAAGCACTTGGTTTATAATTTGGGAAAGGACATAGTGGAAATGAGAAGAGCACACATTCTCTCTCTCTCTCTGTCTCTCTCTCTCTCCTCTCCTCTCTCCTCTCTTCTCTCTCTCTCCTTGTTAGATCCCGGGCTAGGATCAGTCCTGTTCAGGTAACCTCCATGCATTTGCTTTAAATTTCTGAGACTCCTGCTACAGCTCAAATAATGAAGTACATTGAATTGGCCAGTTTTTAAACTACTTGGCTGCAGTTATATAGAAAAAGCCTAGTTGTCTAATTCTCACTTCCCCCTCTTTTGCTAAAAATGGCATTCTCTGAAAGAGCTTAATTTGGGAGCTGTGTGCCACATGGACAGTTCAAATCAGACATTTAATATCTAGGTTAAGCTAAAAACATAAATTCTATTTGTTCCACTCAAAATTTTAGGCATGTGCTTTTTTAAACCTCTGAAAAAAATTTTCCAATATTTTCTTTTTTTTTAATTTTAATATTAATTTCTGCTTAGTTTATGTGAAAAGAAAGAACATTTTATGCCATTTTTATGACATTTTTGTTTAAGAGCAACTGAGGGATTATTAAGGTAATTTTTGAGAAAGAAGTATCTACTTAAGATATTTAAAACTTATTAAAAATTTTAATTTCTTATCATTAACCTCAATAATATTTCATTGTCTCTATATACTGCAGAATAAAAATAAAGGAAAGTGATACTAGCTTATCAGCTTATCATTTTTGCCTAGAGTATTTGCATAAATATATGTTAAAAGATCTACACAGGTTATATGTATATCTAACATTATAATTGTTTTTATTTTTTTGGCTACCTACATATTCTGAGTACTTCTGTGTCTATATTGACAAGTTAAGTTGCATAATGTACTAAGTGGACTTTATATCAGAAACAACACTGAAATTCCAATACAGTCTATGAATACTTTGCAATTTTCTTTCTGGAAATTGTGGTTTTCAGGTTTTTATTTGACATATAGGAATCACAGCTTGAACTAGGCAGCTGTTGGCAAAGAGTACAAGTCACATAAAGCAACTGACATCTGATTCCAGATTAATCATCATTTCATCTGGCAAAGGAAACCAACAACCAAGTTCATACACAGCCACACAGCATGTTCTTGGAGATCTGGCCTGCTATTAAAACCTACGCTGGATATAGCCTAGAGCTAGCAAATATGTTTTCTATATCTTTTAAAATTCTGTTACCTCTTCCTCAACTACAAACAAAACAGCTAGAAAATCTGGCAGTTAACATGTAATATAATACAAATTTAGGACCCAGATCTCTCTTACATTTGGTAAAGACTTAAAAAAAAATTCTGGCACATGAGTGAGTTTGGAGGCATATAGGTGAGTGGATGGGTGAGTGGTGAAGAATAATTCAGCATTTATTTATTCTTTTCTTAGGATCAGAAGACCCTGGACAAAATAGACTAGACTGACTCATTCGAATGTAGTATTTGCTTGTTTACTCAGCTGAATTGCGGCAGGACTAAGTCAACACTGTGACACCTTCTAGACTGAGTACCTAACTTCCTTTGGATTTATGTACCCCCATGGCACATGGGTAAAAAGAGAGAGCCCTGTCTGTGCATAGGCTTGGCTTCATTATGGAATTTCTGAGTAGCACTCATCTCTTCTTGATGTGCCAAGTTTTTTCATCTTAATTTATCTACATAAGGACCTGAACTTCTTAGGGAGTCACAGAATAAAAGGAACTGAAAAATGCCCAGAGACATTATTTTCTGGCAACTAGAAACCACCGTGAAAGGATCTTCAACTGGTAAAACTTTTCTTCAGTCAGAGGGGTGCCAGTAATAAGAAGCTCCTTAGGAAAGTAATTCTTGTCTTTTGACTGATAAGCCCCTGTGGTTTCATGTCTTGCTCTCTAGGATGTTTGCAAACAATTTACAAACAAGGCAGGCTGGACACGAGAATGAATTAGGCATAGAATAATGACCAGAGGAAAAAAGATTCTCTGCACTGGGATGGGGTGCAATGAGCTGTAACATGTTTAGAAAGGTAGTGGCTAGCATAAAATTACAATTGCTGCTATTTTAAGGATAGCTTTCTAGATGTGTGTGTGTGTGTGTGTGTGTGTGTGTGTGTGTGTGTTTAATGAGGAGCTGCCTACTTCAGAAAAAAGTTGTATGTTTGGTGAGCTGAAGTATGAGAATAGAACACTAATAAGGCAGTAAGTATAATCTGAATTATATCATCTATATTAAATAGCATAGAACTATCACAGTGATGATGTTCAGATGTATTAGATGTATTAGAAATACATAACAAATAAATAATAAAAGTGTTGAATACTTTTTATCATGGTCAGCTCTTCCTTTTAAAATTAATTTTCTTAGAATGTAAGAGTAAAACTGCTTAATATACAAAGTAAACACCACAGAAGCCAGTGGATTATAAGTTTCTCTCCCTTTCCTTCCCACTTTATGGCTATTTCCTCTTTATGTATTTTTTTTCCCTTGTTATTCACAACAACCTTTTATGATGATATTATTGTCTCCATTTTCGAGATGAAAAAACTGAGGTGTGTGGTTTGAAGAAACTTGTTCATAAACATGATTTTAAAGTGGGGACAAAGTCAAGATTAGAAACAGGTCTTCTGACTTGAAGTTATATGGCTATCTTTCACAGCTAAATGAAAGAAAGTTGGAACTTCCTTCTTTTTCCAAAGAGGGGAAGAAAGGGAGAAGAGGAATTGAGGAGGAAAAAGAATTTGAAAGGAAGAAAGGAAGAAGAGGAGGAAGAACTTTTATGTGTTTATTTTTGGTTGTTTCTTTTAGCCCTGAGTCATGAACTCCAGTGCTTGGGCTTTACATGGTCTCTGCCTGAGCCAGGGTACAACTTATAGCTTAGGTTGAAAAGAATCCAGATAGTTATCAACTAAGTGTTTCTTGTCTCATTTGTCTAAAAAATGTGCATCTGAAAAATGCCTGACTTGCTTCATTGGCCATATGGTTTCCTGAGAAAGCATGAAGAAATAAGGGAAACTTCTACACTGGACATCATTTTTAATAATAAAAAAAGAAGAACTATTTTAGGACAGGGAAGTAATATGAACTTTTGGGAGAAAGTTACCCAGTTATATTATTAGTTTGAGTGGAGGAAGGAAAAAGGGGATCTAGTAGTACATATAGAGGTGGAGTTTTAATAATAGAGATAGGCATCTTATGAGTAGAGACTCTCAAAAGGCAAATAGCTCAAGAGTGATAGGAAGACTTAAAGACTAATTCAGATAATACAGTATAGCCTCGACATGACAGAAAAGCCAGACTCTCCAAAGAACCCTCTGGGCTTTGAGATTGCACTGGGAGATTCAAGTGACACTATGAATAGTGACGAGAGAGATGCTGTAGGTGTGATTTGGTGCCTGCTTGTCCTTATGCACAGCAGCAAAGACCTCATGGGCTGGTGAGAACTTGGGAGACTAAAGAACAAACTGTGAAAATGAGAGCAAAATGATTTCTGTTGTTATTGTTTCGATTTTTAATTATGTTTCAGGAGAAGGTGTGGCAGGCAGAGACAGAACCACTGGGTGGAGAAGTGAGTTCCAGATGAGCAAAAGAAGCATTGCCCCCACACCACCCCACTCCTGTTTCCTCAGCCTTCCCAGCGAGAATGCTTCCTAACCTGGAAATGGTAGTACAATAATGTAAAAGTGACCTCCCACCAAAAGAAAAGATTAGAATCGTACCAATTGAGTTTGCCTCCAGGTTTGAGTTTTAGAAGAATCACAGAATAAATTATAGAATCACTATCAATAACCTTTAAGAAATCAGTAATGGGAGGCGGGGACACTGTCAGAGTTTGAAAAACAGAAGAAGAAAAATTCAGGAAATATAAATCAAGAATAAAAATAACGGATAAGCATTTGGTAGCTTTTTTGAATAGATTTTTCTATTAGAGAGCATTTACTAGAAATCCGCAGATTCACTACAATTGAATTTCGTTAGAATCTTTTTATCTGTAAAGGTAATGTAACCATTCATTTAATTTTCCTTCAGGATGTGAGGGCCAAAATGTGGTTTGCTTGCTTATTTATTATTTAATTTACATAGAATTGACATATATGCAGAATTTGTACTAGTTTAGTTAACCATTTAGGGAAGAGTTGTAGCCATGGGGGATCATGATTTTAAGAGGATATTGGTAAAAATTACTTAGACTCTTGTGGAAAAGGATGATAGGAATTGTATGAGAAAGTTAAATATATTCACAGAAAGAGAACAGTTTGCAAGAAAGTTTGTTTGACGTGGTGAAGTAACATTAATTCTTTATCAGTGACTTTGGAAAAAATAAATAAACTACAATTATCAGATTTTAGAGCTAAAAGGAACCATGAAGGAACTAAATCTTTTACTTTGTAGGTGAGAAAGCTGAAGCTCAACGTGTGAACTGACTTCCCAAGATTTATATAACCAGTAAGTGAAAAATCGAAGATTAGAGCCCTATCTCTTGATTAAAAAACAAAACAAAACAGAATCCCTCTCTGGCAATAAGGTGATATCTCATAGAGAAACCATATATGTCTAGAATTAAGTTTAAATTACCCAAGTCAGAAAAGAAGAAAGCAAGGAAAAAGTGAGGGTACAAATGCCAAGTGGAATGTTGAAGAAATTCCTCAGAAGTCCAAGGATGGCTGAAGTCAAAGAGAGATTATTAAGTGGTTTGCTCTCTTTAGACTCCAATTTAGATCTAACTATTGTAGATGTATTGTCACCTTTAATCCCCGAAACAATCTTTTGAAGTATATACTACCATTATCCTATTAAATAGATTAAAGAACTGAGGCGCAGAACACCTAGGGATTTTGCTATAATGCCCATTAAGGGGTAGAGACAGGATTTGATCATTGTCATTTTGCCATGATGTTCAGCTCCCTACACTTATTCACTCCATTCTGTAATGCAAGCTTTTAACCTCTGCCATATGTGAATCCTTTCACTACAATGTAGTGATGATTTAGTTCAAGTTATAACAGCTCTCTCTCTCTCTCTCTCTCTCTCTCTCTCTCTCTCTCTCTCTCTCTCTCTCTCTGTGTGTGTGTGTGTGTGTGTATCTCCTTGATTTGAGAGCCATGAGTAATCTTTGTTATCAGAAGTGTATTTTTTCATTTGTTAGTCTCTGCCTTCTGATGACTCCATAAAGACATACTGACTGGCCTTCTATGGCGATAACATTTGTCTAAGAATCCACTGGCAAATTTCAACTGGGAGGTTGAAAGCTTCAAACTATAAATATCATGACCAGGTTTGGCTTTATGATTTTTGTGAGAAGCTCATTGACCTCTGGCAGAGCCTGTTATTTCCTAGGGCCTCAGAGGCTACATGCAGTTTTAGCAGAAACTCTTTACATGTGTAGAGAATGCTCTAGTTATATTCAATATTCATATACCTTGGAGCATACATTTTATGGGTGATTTGACTTTATCTATGACTGCGTATTGCAATGATTTCATTGTAACTTACCAAGTCACAAATGTATTGGCTTCTTTTGACTTGAAGAAATATGCTTAGGATGGTGAACTTGACTAGGTACTCAGATTTTCCAGTAGATGCCATGGTCTAATGTTAGCATTTTTTTCTTTTTCCCATTTTTATAATTTTCAGATGGTATTATTTAGGGTGGGCTCCACCTGCCACAGTTGTTCAACAACCTGATATTATATGATATTGTATGTCTGCCACTATTATCGTTCCAATTATTGGCAATATTTCCCATTATTTTCCCCTCCAAATGAACTCAATCTATAATTTCCCCAGTTCAGTAATTTCTTACATCTGCATGACTTTGCACATGTTCTTTCTGCTTAGAATGACCTTTACCACTTATCTGATCAATTATCCTTTCAAGGGCTCCTTCTTCAAGTCGCTGTTATTTCTTTTTTTTTTTAATTAATGTTTAATTGATTTATAATAGTATATAAGTTTCAGGAGAATAAATTCACACCTCAGGCAATGTGCATATCACACTGCACCCACAACAAGTGTTCTAGTGCCATTCACTTCTGTCATTTTTACTTTTTCAGCCCCAGATTTCCTCTCCCCTCCCTGTCCCTTCCACCCATTACCACAGTCTTTTTGATAAAAAGCTATCTTGATAAGTCACTGTGAATTGTGTACCTATTGCCTGAGGTTCTTTTTCTCCTTTATGTATTTCTCTTATGGTACAGATAAACATATATTGTAATTTCTAGATTTCCCAGTGATTCCTTTAGTGGAGTAAGAACTCTTACAGCAGGGAATGTGTACTTTAATTTCTTTTTCCTCAATGTTTTTTTGTCTATAGAGGTACTTCATAATTTTTGTTAAATGAGTGAATTGATGAATAAATTGATATTTTGCTACACTCCCAATAACCTTTTCAAGGTATAAGGACAGGTTTCTATAGAAAAATATAGTTGTCTATCAGCATAAAGACATTTCTCAAATACTACTGATAAGCAATTTTCTGTGAATCTTTCACTAGTCATATTCAGTTTGTCACCAGCATGATGTGACACCTAAGACAAGGGACCTGAAGAAAATGCTTTCATACCATTACCATCAATTTCTCCAAATTACCTATTCGTAACTAATGAGTAGTATAAAAATGGAAGCCAGTATTATACCAACCATATCTGACTATTGTGCCAATTATCTTTAGGCTAGTAAACAGTGTTTTTCTTCTAAGGAGAATAAAGGGCCTAACCCTTAAAACCTTATTTCTGAGACAACATAACCGTAAAATAAAAATAATATAAATACATACTTAAGGCAGACTTCACTAAATGAACTAGTACTAAGAGCTGTTGATAAGGTTAAGTTTTTTTCTTGAGACAATTACATTATGTACAAGATAAGCAGTCAAACTCTCAGAACTCACATCAATTACTCCCTGATTACTCTTGCTTTGGAAATATTTAAAACTTTACCATTCCTATAACCAATAGCTGGTAGTGGAGTGATGCTACTATAGACATCAAAACCACTTGACCCACTGCTGAGAATTTCGAGTTAAATAACAATTTATTTGGGGCTTTTGCTTCTGACATTTTAAAGTAACTTATGAGAACTTATTTAGGATTCCAGGGGCCAAGCTTTATTTCAATGATCATGGGGGTAGAAGAAAAAGAACCCAGATAGGGTACTCTTCTTTTGACATTGTGAAAAAGGAATATAATTTGGACATTTCAGAGTAACCTGTGAGCCCACATATCCATCCTATGACTCTTTTTCAATTCAGGATACCCAGGCTATTCCTATTTGAAATGTAATCTTTGTCCCTTCTGTGGTGACATAATGTCAAATATTTTTTTCAGTAGAAAACAAAAGGCAGTTAGCACGTTTAGAGTCTAGTAGAGATAAGCTCCCTACTGAAGTGATTGTCCATCATGAGACTGTGCTAACTGGTTAAAGGAAATATCAACAACTGGTTTGTATGTAGACCTGGGCTTAGCTGTAAAATTCCAGATGGCGAAGAGGCATCAAATGATTGCTTTCCAAGAAAAGTACTATCTATAGAATTGAATTATATACATTTGACAAATAAATTGTTGCTGTGATCCTGGGAATCAGGAGATTTGACAATAACCTCCTGGAGTTTGTGTTTGCATTCTGTGCTGTTCATATCTCTTTGGGGCTGTTTTCTAAGAATAAACGTACATCTTTAATTGTTTCACCACATATGCAGTGCTTAATGCTTTGTTTCATTCCTTGAATTAAATACTTATAAGCCGGGAAGAGAACTACTGAGTACTGCACTTTGACTGTATGCTCCCTCATAACCTAGGTTATCACATAAAGCAAGTTCTAAGAGCCTTTCATGACCCTCCTATTAAAACTGATCAAGTTGCAGTATAAGCTGTACAAAATCCCAGATTGGCTCATATTTTAAACTGGAACTGGAGGTGGAATATAGTTGAGAAACTGCCGGAGGAATTCAAGCTGTTCGCATCACATGAGCTATCTGCCCATAAAGGATGACAATCATATTGTTATTGCAGAAAGAATTAGTCACTTTTTTTTGGATCACACTACCTATAGTTCATCTAGGATATTTTGCATGAAAATAGTTGACTAGAGCCCATGTCTGAGGGCAACCGATAATTATAGGTTTAGGAAGTCCTATAATGGAGTAGTAAATGCCGGCTTTACTATGTATAATCTGCAAAAGTCACCAACTCTTACATGTCATGGGCCCAAAAAACATTTTAGCCAAAGATTCATTCCCATTCAGTAGCATTATGCAGTTTCAATGATTTTGTTTTTGTATTTGGATTTTCCAGACAAAGGACTCCTTAATCATGGCAGAAACTTTCAAAAATGGCTCCAAGTGATCCTGATTTTTACCTCAACCTCTCTGGAAATCACTGTACTCAACACTTAACAGTTGCGATTCAGATAGTCAGACACTTTCATGGTCTTAATTTACAGCTAAGAGGATTTATAAATAGCAAGGTTATTCATTCTGGCGTTCTCATAGCTCATCACTGAGGCTGAAATAATACGCGGATCCCATAGGATTCATTGATTCACATTTTTTCCAGGAGACTGCGATTATGAGATATATGAGATTTCTCACCATGGTCACTTCATTTTCGACAAGTAGTCTTGCTGCCTAACTAACAAGGCACACTCTCAGGAATCCTTTTTCCCTCCTCAGACCTAACAAGTACTTTAGAAGAGGAAGAAAGTATTTTGCCCACCAAATCTGCCTGCCCTGGCCTTTTGCAACTTCCCTCCTCATAGAACAGAATCTGTTTGAGTTCTAGTCACTAACAATGAGATCATACGTCTGTGTCACATCTGGTCCATAATGTATTAGTGTTTGCCAGCAACCCCTACAAAAGCATAACTCCCAGGTGATATGACACTGTCTGGCCTGTTAAAAACAGATCTTTTAGTAACTTGGTATTGATTTTTGACAAGACCCCTTGAGAATTTAATAGAGTCACAAGTTGAACTATCCATATTCTATTGTGACCCCTGACATCATTTGTATACAATAACATGACAAACATATTCTTATCAATAAAAAAGTCTTCCTTCTCTATCATTGTTGGTTGTTAACCAAAGGCCAGCTGTTGGGCATGTTGTGGGGAGCTAAGGACTGTCTTTTTTTTTTTTTTTTTAAGATCAGTTTTTACTTCTTAGGTTCCATGGCAATGATTTAGGGCAGAGGAATATACTGTGCGTGTATTCTATTATTTGTAGCAAACAGAACTGTCATTCATGGTTTTATCTGTTAATTGTTCATTACTTCGGAGTAGTCAGGCACAAACAGAGCAAATAATGAAATGATTTAGTGTGCAGCGTTGAAATCAAACAGGTCGACATTGGAGTCTCAGCTCCTTCTCTCACTAGCTGTATGTCTAGGCAAGTCATTTTAACTTCCTCATCTGTAAAATGGGAATAATATCAGTCCCTGGCTTAAGAAGTTAGATAAGGATTCAATGATAACACATGTGAAACACATTGCTAGGACACTGCAAATGATGAAAAAGTGATGTAGATGATAACATTCAATCCAGCAGTCATTCATTCAGCAGACTTTTAACAATTCCAATTACAATAGGCACTATTCTAAAACATGCATGTTCCGAGATGAGCAATATACCTTCACTGTAGGAATATGAGTGGGAGACAAACACACTAAGGATAAATTTGTGAATTATATGTATACAAACTTATATAGAACACAGGTGATGGAATGACTAATTACACTCAGGTGAGTCATGCAGGCTCCCTTGTACAGCTATCATTAGGCTTGATCTTGAAGAACAGGTGGAAGTTTGCCAGGCAGAGAAAAGGGAAAGAATGTTTGTTGGTAGAAAAATAGACAGGAAGGTGCAATTTATTATATTTCTTTAAATCTTCTATGAAAATATTACTTAAAATTACTGTATAAGCATAGGTAACATGTGTTTAATGCATATATATATATATATACTTTTCATTTCAAGGGGATGTTACTTTTTATAGGAAAATTCTGAATTATAGATCACGTTTTCAATCACACCTGTAGTCCACATTGGGAGTGCTTAATTGCCTGTTTTATAGTCTATGAGGCCTCATGGTGAACCTGATGGCAGCTACCCAAATTGTACCCACAGTGCCCGGAGGAATAATTGAGTCCCTGGAAGGCACACCCTATAAGTTCAACCTATTGAGTGATGGCAAATGTCTCAAGATGCTTTACCTTACTGACCACTTGGCAAAGAAATCTGGTTTACATCTGGAATATAATTCTTGCAGGTGTTTGTTCTAGTATGTTCTCTCTAGTGTCGCAATTCATGCTTACTTTGTCATTAGCAACAGAGGGATTTCTCTACTAAACCAGGTGGTGATGTCCAAAATGACACCACAATTTTAGTGTTCAAAATCCCACTGTTATGCCACCTGGAGTATCAACATTTGCTTAGAGTTTAACTGCAGGTGTTTTGGGAACTAGTCTTGATTCCCAAAGTCCACTAATTGGAAAGATACTCTAAGATTTCAATTGCATTTTTCAAAGACCAGTAAAAGCACTTTTACTACATTAAATCAATGGACTTTCATTATTTTAAACTGCTAAGAGTTGGCTCTTTCCATATTGAAATACTGAACCTTGTACATATTGATCCATTAAAAAGGAACACATTTAATGGTAATTTGGGAAGAATACTTTGTGTTATTAAAGTCAAATTATATCTTAAGTTGAACTAAAATTGTCAGGTGTCTTATTTCAATAAACTTCCCTATCAATACATAATCATATCATAAAACACTTGCTAATGTCTCAGGAATGTCTGCATTTCTAGTTTTTCACCCCATGACCTCCAGTGTAGACATGCGACCTGAAGCATAAACTGGTTCTTAGCCAGGGGTCATTCTGCTGCCCTGTGGGTAGTGGTCCTGATGGGAACCTCTTGTCTCTCTCAGAGTAGTTTCCAAATAAACACGATAGAAGGGGAATTAATTAAGGAATAAATTAACTTCAGAGCAAGGAAAAAAGTATATGGCATCCTAGATAATTACCTCTGGTGAGCAATTTCTACAATGAAACAAAGTTAACAGAAGAATTTTTAAATTGCTCTTGCTGTCGCCTCCCTCCCTGTGATAAAACCCTTGAACAGCACTACCTTTTCATGGAGAAGGGGTAGCAGGAACAATGGAGGGAGGTTTCCAAAACAATCAGCTTTGTGCAATTGCTTTAGAATGAAGAGTCTGAGAAGGAAATAAATATAAAAATTCTATCTGAGATAACTTTTTGAGTTAGGTTTTGTTTTGTTTTTTTCCTGAAGCTTAGCCCATGTTAGGGGGGTGATCAGGATAGCTGTGCGGAAGGCAAGCTATCTCAATTATAATGTTGATTCCACCACTTGCAATGTGATAGAAACTTCAACATTGCTACTTGACCTCCATTCTCCTTGAAACTGCTCCTTTAGAACTGGAGATGTTGAAAGTTAATGGTTAAATAAAAAGCTAACCTATAATAATACCTACTAAAATTTAAAACGCTGAATGCTTATTATGTGTGAGGGTTTTTATTACTGCCTTTCATGTATGCTCACATTAATTCCCATAATAACTGAGCGAGAGATACTATATTCCCATCTTAGATACCAAGAAAGAAGGAATGAAGGGTTAAATAATCTTAATCAGTCTTCATGCAGAGTTCTGATTACCATGTGGGAATTCTTCAAGAAAATTATGCTAAAAATGTGTAGTTGCAATGTTGTATTTGCAATATTAAACTCATTAAATGCAACTATCTTCTTACTTTTAAGTGATATAATATAGATTAGAAAATGGATTTATAATACTGTTTCTGATTTTCTTACAGTAAAGTGTGATGTTTCCTTTTTTATTAGCTACAAGCACAGTATCTGGCAGAGTGGGAAGTCTGCAGACTCTTTATATGGAGAGAGTTGTAGAGCTAGATTGGAGTAAGGACAGTATTCAAACCTTATCCAAAATGGCCCTAGGTACCCTGCTCTGTTGGGTAGTCTTTCTGGAAGTCAGTAAAAAGACAAATGTAGTGGAAACCCTGTAACTTCTTTCTAATTAAGGCATCTTTTGGGGCACACAGGTAGGCAGTGAGATGGGGAGAATAGGGGAACTTCTGTCTTTCATGATCGCCTTGCTATATCATCTGTCTTTTGCATCAAATCCACTTTTCTGTTGAAGGGAAATGCTGACTTTTTTATTTATGAACATCAGACTGATCTAGAATACGTAGGACATACTTGTGATCTCCTATCCAAGATTTATTTAGTGATTTTCAATCTTCTGGACAAGTAGCGGATTATCATCCTGCTAATTTTTTTTCTTTTAAAGGAAAAGTGCAGGCAGGAATGAAGGTGACTAGGCACGCAGGCAGGCAGGAAGAGAGAGGAGGAAGAAGCACTTTATTTTATTTTTATTTAGTTGTTTATATTGGTTGTTTTCCCCTACGCCTGGGACTTGAACCCAGGAGTATATGGCCTGCGTTCCTTCAGAGGTGATTGACCGTAACCGCTACTCTACCAGACACACCTAATTTTTTCAATTCATTTAAAAAAATTAGTCTCAAGTTGGTAGAGGCTTTATTCTAGGTGCCCTCTATATAAAGACCTTAAGATGTGTTTCCTAAACTCCAGTAAATTATAGTTTGGTGGAAAACTGGATGAATAGTTGTATTTAATAAGATCGTATGGGACTTGTGTGTTTATGTAGTGGGAGCCCAGGAAAGAGTTTTCAAAGGGCATTGGATCTCATCTGAGTCCTGAAGAGAGTAGTAATTGGCAAGGCCTACAGATAGCTAAAGAGTATTACATTCCCGTTGGAAGTAGCACTGTGTTCTCTCTTTTATGAAAGAATGTGCAGATAGCATCTGGTAGATTATGACAAAGTGACTTTCCAGGAATACTTCAAGGTAGGTTTTCTGTTTACAAAGATCTAAAAGTCTCTATCCTGTTCAACTCCATTCATCTCTACTCATTCTGTTATTCGCTGTGATCCCTTAGTACTTATGTTGTTAATTGATACTAAGCTCCTGCACCTGCATCTGTTTTGTATATGGATTTGGCATTGCCTAATTTTCTTGTCCATGCCTGAGGGACTCATGTCTATTATTTAAAGAATTTATTTTACACTCTCTCTGTTCCATGTCACCCAGAATCTGCATAATGGTATCTTGCTGTGCTTAAACTATGCATGCTTAGTAAATGCTTATGTTCTCATGAACAATGACTTTATAAATTTCTGGTTATAAAATGTAGGTTATTGAGACTCTTGATTGACTGAGTTCACAAAATACGACCGTAGTCAATTGAAATAACTATCAGCTGAACTTTAAAGTGATCTTGTTACAAACCGTTATTTTTCTTCATGTTTACGTTTCCTTTATAATTACTCATATTCTAAAGAGAGACTATTTTGCTTCAACAGCTTACAATGACAAAATTAAGAAATGCCCTTAGATGTCTTATAATTCTAATCTGTTGATTTAACCTCCTTGAAAATAAGGCAATGTTTGTTTGAATAACTCCAGTGACAGAGGACTCATTTCCTTACACTGCTTCCTTCCAGAATATATATTTCATTTCTAATAACTCTTCCTTAGATTGGCCCTAACTATGTCTTTCTTAGATCAGTGATTATTACTGGAAAGGGGATAATTTTATAATTTTCCAGTGTATGGAACATTTTTGTATGGGGGTGCTGCTGGCATCAGTGGGTAGAGGCCAGGGATGCTGCCAACATCCTACAATGCACGGGGCAGCTCCACACAACAAGCAATTGTCCAGCCCATTACTGCCAAGGTTGAGAAACTGTTCTAGAGTCAATTTATGTATCCACAGAAAAAGTATGAATAGTTTCAGCCTCTCTGATTCTTGGAGACTGCTAGCTATATGAAGTCTGTTCACTATTTTCCTGATGCTTATATGAAAAGACCAGCAATTCGTGTCTGATTTCCCAAAGCATCTGAATTGAAAGCAGAAATATATCATTGAGGAAGGGTAATGCTTCACACAAATTGGCCAGTGGTAGTTCACATTTGTATGATGGACTCGGGTGAGGTGGAATCACAGAGGGGCGTCTTCGTGTGCTCTTTTCTATAACCCATCCAGATAAAATCTGAGAAGCTTACTGCAAGGGTTTTAATTTAAGGAGTTACTCTTCTCAGATGCATGATGTGAACAATACATGGCGTATCTAAATCCATGTCATAGCAAACAACTTTATAATGGCCATCTCCCAGGGTTAGAGAGTTTCTGGGGTATGGAAATTGCTAAAAATTCTATAAAAAGGGTCTGACTAGATCAGCCACGGAAAAGAAGTAGTAAGATTTTTTTCGAGACTCTTCTGTTCTTTCTATGAGTTCAGCTTTCAGGTGCCATTCAAACTGAATCCCCATTTGTTGCTGAGGTCACTTTAACACACAGGGACACAGCAATACCTGGGTCAATTTATACCTGTCATGTTCCAGCTAAAAGGTGCTCCAGTGAAGCAAGAAAGACTGAGAAAATGATAAACCCTCTGAAAAGGATAAGGGAACATTTGGGGGAATATATTAAGGCACGTTTTTGACTGCACAACTTAGGAGCTCTGACTATAGTTTACTTGAAAAAAAGCACAGACATAAATGCTGCTTCAGAACGAGTACCATGTAGATGATTGCTTGGCTCAAGGCAACCAATTAGATTTTCTTCTCAAATAAATGCTATTTTCCTTGAAGTGAATTGCAGTTTTTATAGAGACAAGGAGAATACACTCTAAAAAGTGCTTTGAACAGAAACTTATTCACCAGAGGGGTCAAACAGACCCCATTCGTATTTACTAATAAAGAAGGAAGATTTTATGCTCACTTTCATTGATTACCAAATTAAAAAATCAATACTGTTGCTTTATAATAGGGACCACCACAGAGTGTCTTGTCTTACTTAATAAGAGCACTGGGAAAATAATTATCCAGGTCTTCATCAATGGTGATGCAGCTTAACCCAGTGAATCATTAAGAATTCCTCCTTTCATGCAGTTTTCACTATCTGCAAACACTGCCTATTGTATGAACCAACACAGCAGGGGTATCTCTTCTGCCTGCTTCCAGGAGTATTCAGTATCCTTTTGGGAAGATAATGAAAAAGGAAGCTAGAGAGAAAGTACTTTATGAGGCAATCTTGCCAATAAAGTAACACAAGCCCACATGGGGGAGATTATGATGTCTAAACTGACCCAGCCACACAAAGGAAGATGTACAAATATTATTCTCTAAATTTCTTTCACCAGATCAATTCTGTGACTGAGAACTGTGCTCTTTTTCTTGGGACTGGATGCTACAATTAAATGAGGAATTTAAAAAATTGTACTAAAATATTTCTTCTATATCTTCCTCCTGTGTTTTCCTGTTAATTTCAAGTGAAAATACTTTCCAGTAAATAAAATGAATAGGGATGTTGCTGGACAAGCATGGATATTTGTGACTATTACAGTTATGAGAAACTGGGAGTATGATCGCACTCAATCCCGGAGCAGTAGAGGTGAGTGAGAGGTATCTGGAAAACTCCTCTCTTCTAAAATGTTTCCCTCATTAGCATACAGGAATTTCTTAATTCACTAGTAAGAATTTATTGCTTAGGATTACCGTTTATTTAAATAGGTTTTTTGTTTGTTTTCTTTTCAGAATTTTTGTTAAAAGGCAGATATGTTTCAAAATGATAAATTCTCAGCTAGATAAGAGCCCTCTCAGCCTTCTTTTCATTCATGATGCTTGTGTGGAAGGTTCCTTGGAAGGCTGCTTGGAGGTCAGTGTACAGACAACTTGCTTTACCTCCCTGCTTTCCATGGTCTAGACATTGGTGCAGCCTAGTCAGGGCCTGAGTGGTCAGGACACCAAGGGGCCATGGAGGAGGACTGAGGGCCTCTCTCCTGTCCCTTTCTCTCTAGCTCATCAGCTTAATCCTTCAAGGTCTTTGTCCTCTTGTACATGAACATCTGCCACAACTTTTTTATGAACCTCAGATCCTGCATTTTTTTCACAGTGTGACCCAGTGAGCCTTTTTCCAATGTGACTTTCATTAGTCAATCATCCTCATACTTTTTCCGAAGGTCATGTTTTACCTTGGTAGCCACATGAGCATGTTCTGAATCAGTTCCTGTTATTTCATGACAGCATTGTACCCACATCTATATTTTAAGTTCCTGTAGAACTTAAACTTCCAGGCAGTGTTCTGTATGACTGTGGTACTCTTTCTAATCCTCATCACAATGCACAGCACATAGAAGGAGTCTTATGTAGATTGACTTGCTGATGAAGCACATGGTGGAACCAGCAAGGACTTCATGGGGTTACATGGTGACTGGGAAGCCAATAGAGCTGGTTTTAGAGGTGGCACTTCCACTGATTTTCCCTGTAATTTTAGGGAAATAATATCCCTTATTGAATATGTTAGATTTTTTTGGTGAGCCCTTGTCCACAGATTCTCTCAGTATATCCTGTCAGCAACTTTTTGAGGTAGATGCTACCTTAGTGTCCTTATATTACAGGTAAGCTAGTAAATAGTGGAGTGGGAATTCAGGCCCAAGTCTTTCTGATGCCAAAATATATACCCTTTCTAGCATATTATAGTAGTCTTGGCTTCTTTATGCAGTGAAAACAAGACCCTATCAGTGTTTGTGAGTTTATGGCAATATATTTCAAATAAATGAAATAATAAGCCAGGTCCTTTGATGAGTAGGAAGTGACTTTCTTCCCTTGTGAACAAGTAAAGGATTTTAACAATGTGCAGTTTATTTTCTAAAGCAACCTTACCCCCTTTGAGGAGTAAATAGGTAGTAAAAGAGTAAAATTATGTTAAAAAATCTGTTTGCCAGGCAGTTTTTAATTACTTTGATAAATATTTACACATTTGCTACAGAGTTTTTGTTTTTGTTTTTGTTTTTACTGTTCTAGGAGAAACTGAGGTTAAAAAGGTATATATATATATATAATATATATATACATATATTATATATATATAATTTATCACTGGTGACAATTTGCAGATAATATAAATATATAATGGCACTCATCTGATGAAGTTATTATTGAAGCTCGACAGATGCATAGTTTTAATTCTCTTTTCTCAAATAGCAAATTCCATCTCTTCTGATCCAACTATAGAAATAATGGCAAATTTAGCTTGAGGTGCTTTGAGATGGTTAATATTTTCTATTCATCTATGGAGTCAAAGGATGTTTAGAGAAAAGCAATTATCCAAATTACTCATAAAATGAGTGTTTTTCTGAAGAAGGAAAGAAACTTGAAATCGTTCATTTAGAGCAGTACAAAATTATGTGTAGAATTTTAAATACCACTAATCTGGGAAGCAGAAATTAGGTTATTTCAATGCAAATAGAGCCTGTTTAAGTGGTTTGTGTCATATAAAGACAACACGAGAGTCATAGGGCTTCCTTTCGTGTGTGGGGTGTAGATTGTAGTAATTTGATATAAGGCAATGTATATGACTCTTAGATCCATGAACTTGCAGTTACTGTGACATTAGTACTCTCACCAGAAAAAAACAAAACAAAAATTTTAAATAATATATAAAATTTACATAGGAAGAGCACAAATGTATAAGAGACTTATCTCAGTTCTGGTTCTTGTGCAGCATATGAAAGGGTATACGAAAGCAGTCTTTCTGAAACTTGGAAATGAGAAATTTATGTTAGATAATTTCTCAGTGCCTTTTCATCTCGAAAATCCTGAGGTCCTGTAAGTGAGCATTGCTAGAGTTTGAGTAATATATTCTTTCTTCCCTAACAAATTTGAAAGTCACTTATCAGTTATTAATCTCATTTCAACTACATGATAAAATATCCTTCCTTCTATCTTTTAAAAATTGTTGATAATACTTCTCTACATATATTTTCAGGTTTATACAAAGAGAAATTATAATGTATCTTTAAACAAAGTAATATTTAGTTAAAAATAGAATTCAGTGATGCTCTCTAATCTTTTGGTTGGTAGTATAGATGGCTTAGACACAAGTCTTTTGTGATGTACCTTCGAGGGGCTTGTCCTGTGGGTTGGACATATTTCCCTGCTCCTTGACTCTAGGTGGAGCCCTGGGAGTCGTTTTGATAACAGGATGTTAGCAGATGTAGTGCAAGCAGAAGTTTGGAAGGGGTTTGTACTTTTAGGTGTGTGTTCTGGCCCATCCACTGATTTCCAGTGGAGAAGAAGAGATAAACCTAGTGGAGTGTGGCCCCAAATGAACCCAGCTTTGATAGGCTCACTCCAGCTCATCTCTGTATTGTAAACCATAATGATAAATGATTGTTTTATGTCACTGAATTTTGGAGTAGTTTGTTAAGCCACCAGAGATACATGATATACTTCTAAACAATTTTTGTCTCTAGAGAAATGTTTTATCTGCAAATGTACATTATCCAAAACCCATAGAAGTGAATAGTTATATTGTTAATACCATTCATTGATGAACTTATTAGGATATTCTGCTTTTGTTCCCCCAAGACATAAGACCAAAGAAACACTGTATGTTAGCAGCAGCACTAGCCAGTCTTACCTGTATGGAAACACTGCTGTAAGAACCGCCAATGACCCCTGCAATAAGCAGCGGGATATTTTCTTGAATGGCATAGGATCCATCAGGACACATATATTCGGCTTCATCTACTTTTGTCAAAGAGGCCCTGACAAATTCCAGTGATTGCTCTAATGCATAGGTATCCCTTGAGCAGGTATCCAAAATGTGAACGCCCAGCTTCACTCCTGGTAGCAAGTAATTGTCCTTGTTGATTTCATCAATGGCAAACAACATAGCTTCCAGGCGTTGGATGCCTCGATTTTCATTGATTCGCCCACATTCTTCAGTTCCAGTGCCTTTTTCATTAATAGGAAATAGGCCCCCCAAAACAAGGTCACCTTCAATTTTAATCTCCCTTCTCAGAAAGTTATGGTCTCCTAAACCTAAAGAGAGTAAAAATCCCTTTGAAAACAAAGCTAAAGTAAGAACGTGGAGTCTTGTCAACATCTTCATGAATCCTGTTTCTGTACCTCTGGGAGATATCAATGGTTGGAGTCAATGTTGTCCACTAGTTTTCTCTCATTTCCAAAACGGGTCTTTGGCCTGTCCTTCAGATAAGGGAGGAACAGACTAACAGAGCCTGTCACCAAATTCCTGAAGAGATAAAAATTACATGAAAAAAATAGTAAACAACAGTGATTACATTGATGGTTCCACTCAGAACTTTGATGGGATACTGACTCAAATTACCATGTACTAAATACCACAAGACCAGACATTCCCACAAGTACTTTCACTCAGTCCTTACCACTGATGTCAGTCTTAGTAGTTCAGTCTCTCAGAAATGGACACTGAGGTAAAGTGACCTGACAAAGTATATTTAGAATGCAGGTAGTGTTCTGACTCTGTTTTTTCTAGTACCATGTTTAGTCTTCTCTCTATTGAGTCATTTGCTGTGCCATAGGTAGAGTAGCAACGTGAATATGAATCTTTGTCCCCTCTCTTTTAGCTACGTTTATAAACCACACCTTTTTATCGACTCTTACCTGTCTAGTTGAAAAGAAAGCAAAACTGAAAAACCACAATTGTAATTCTGTCACCATTTCTGCATTCCGACCACCATATCTCTATCCCTAATGCATAGGTGAGCTCTTCAAAATATTCTGCAGTTTTGTTCTCTATTCCTCTCATTCTAGATGCTCTCAGTTCACTGCGATCAAGATTCTTCCCCCACTGCACTAACCAAATAACTCTGAAAAAAGCAACTACCGATCTAGTAGTCTCTAAGTCTAATGAATCCACTGTATTCCTCATTTTATTTGACCTTAATTGAAATCTTGACTCTTTTTTACCCTGACAAGTTCTTAGGCTTCATTTCTGACTACATCTCAAATTTCATCGTTGAACACCCTTGCCTTTGCCCCCCATTCCTGAGCTGTTAGCACATCTAATGTCATAATTTCAACTATGCTTGAATGACTCCTCAGGTTCTAGGTGCCATAGACTTTCTCTTCTTTCCATAAGTGGATCATCTCTTTAACCAAGCTCTCAAGTCAAAAACCTGATCATTAGCACACTTCCTATTTTTCCCTCACCTACCCTCTTCCAGTGAGTCACTAAGTCCTGTAGTATCCACTGGTCTAACCTCTCTCAAACATACCTCCCCTTTTCTATCCCCGCTGTGCCAGGCTCTTGCTATCTAATAGAACCATGGTAGTAGATTCCTAAAGAGCTGCTACTGACTCCAGAAACCCTTCCTCAGGCACAAAATTCATTCTTGTATAACTTGTAGACTAGATGATGGGGAAAGTGTCATTACTGGTGCCTGCCTCCTACAGATTGTGTCAGGCATCTTCTGACATGGCCTTCATATTTAAAGGAATGCAATGGAATGCTAGTGCTGGGGTTTGCACAGTGAACTGTAGCTTAGGACAGTTCCACAAATCAAGGTGTTTTTCATATTATTGGTTAGAGTATATTCATCTTTTATAAATCAGGCAAAGCCTTGTGGGGAGGGTTGTGTTTTCTGATCGTAGGCTGTGGTCTTCTTGGGATGCTGTGTTGATGCACACAGCACGTCTGCTGACACAAACCATGAGATGTGCTGTTGTGCTCCTGGACATTCAGTGCCCAGCAGAAGCACAAACACTGGTCAGCACATTCACCCTGCTTGCCTCACCCCTTTATTCCCAAATGAGGCGAGATTGTTTTTAGAGTCAGATGAGAGAGGTGATGGTAGGGGACCCCTGGAACATTCTTCTGACAGGTCTTGCTTCCTACATACCCCTTGTGTGTGGTCGGATGTCCCTGATGCTCTGCTGCTTTTGTGCATGACTGTGTGTTTGTGGGGGTTTGTGAAGGGGGGGCTTACCTGGCTGTTCCTTGACTTTGTCAAGACTCCTGGAACCCACGCAACTGGTGCACTCTCAGGTAAGTTAGCAAATGTTAGCATCCTATTGTGTCCCACTGAAGGAAATGCTCCAACTAATGCCTAACTGTCAGTGCTGTTCAGAGTGGCACATCTCTTGTCTATAGATGGAAGAATTGGTTTTTTTTATCAAGTTATTTTCAATGCTACATGATCTGGCCCTAAGTAGTTCTCAAGTTTTACTGTTCACCATGCCCTCTGCTTTCAAATCACAGGTTTTAGCCACAAGTGAAATATGTTCACCTCAAAAGACACCTAGAATGCTGATGATCCTTTGTGTCTGCTCACATTGTTCCTTTTGCTCTAAAAATACTCTTCACCAATTTTTTCAGAAAACAACAATTTTTATTGAAGACTCAATAATCAGTACCAGGAAACACCAAGAATTCTTCCCTCTTTCTTCCTTGGGTAAATTATTTACTTCCTGCCTTATATTGTGCTGTATCTTGTTCAAGAAATATTTGCTATTACTATTACAGTTCAATTTGTTCAATAGGCATACGTGAAATGGCATAGCATTTAGGATTTTTAAGCTATGAAAAAAAATCGAAACATAACCTAGTTCCATGTTCGCTTCAACATTTTTGACATTTCTCCCTTCTCATCTTAGCAGTGCCCTTTAAAACCCAGCTCTCCACAGGCTGGCTGTGCCTTTCTCGTGGAGCAAGTGATAGATTGTTTTCTTGAGACTCGGGTATCACCTCGGTTTTGTTTAGTTTATTTATTTAGGTGTGAACTGTGATGATGACTGCAGCAGTCCCTGGGATGCTCAATTAGCCCAGAACTTCTCTGAGATCTGACCCAGGGGTACCAGGAAGTCTAATAATAATTTTCTTTTTTCAAGAAGTTGATACTGTAGTAGAATTTCTTGCTTCATATCAGTTTCTTGTCTCTCTTTGATCTTTATGTGCAATTCCTTTGAAGCAAAACTGCCATGGGAGGCAAAAGACACTGTGATCATTATCGCTAATAATAAGCAGAAATTGCTCTATAAAATAATTGTTTTATGTTCCTAATAAGAGAGAATAGTTAATTAAAAGAAGGTCATCAATACAGTCTTACCATGTATCTTTGGAAAAATGTAGATATCTCTTGAATATAAAGAAAGTTTGACTATTTAAGGAGTGAAAATTATCTAATATTTTACAGAAAGCTTAATTATCTTGGGGAAATGCCTATACTTCTAGCGAATGATCACATACTACCTGAAAGTAATAGTATATATCAATCTACCTGTTTTACAAGTAGGAACTGTGTTTTATTTATCGTTGTGTATCCAGGGCCAGGAATAGTGTGTACAGGTTAGAAGATATTCAACACATAGGTTTTGAAGAACTGTAGACATCTTTGACAATTACATTTGCAAATGACTATTTTTTTGTGGTACAGGAAAAGGCAATTATAATAGAGAATTTGGTTGCTTTATCTCATTACCTACTAATCATCTCAAGTGTTCTTACTCTATCATGTTCTTTGATGATAAGAATACCAATAGACAAAACGAAAGGAATTTGGTGTACACTGGTGGAGTAGTGGTTTGCTTAGCTGTCTCCAGCCTAAGTGCAGGCCACATACATTCCTAAATTCATGTCCCAGCCTGGGGAGAATATCCAAGATGTACAACTAAATAAAAATAATTTAAGTGCTTCTTCCTCCTCTCTCCTTTTTCCTGCCTGCCTACTCGCCTTTGTGCCTACCTGTGCCTTTCCTTTCAAATAAAATAACTACAGGGATTACTTTGCACACGTGGGAAGAAAATACTCCCTTTGTGTCTGTGAGTTGCAATTGACATGGATCCCTAGAAAAGGAGAGCTGTGTTCCCTCCTTGTAGAAAAGTTGACTGAATTGTAATTCTTAAAGTTCTGGTCATGAGACTACTAAGTTAAGAACATGCATATTATCCTATTTCAGAACTTCAGGGCATACTATTCTTTTTCAGGCTTATTTTATGGCTCTTGTTCTTAGACTGCCATGTTCAGTTGGGTGAGCAGAGGCTGTAGCTGCAATGACATTTTTATATTCTATTTATCCTATTTCAAAGCTTCAAAGAACAAATGCTCATCACATATTTATTGGGCACCTACTCCATGTGTGGTAGACATGAACTGGGTACCTGGATGTAAACTTCAGTTGAAAACAAATGAACGTTATTGTTGCTGTCAAGTCATGTTCTAAATGCTTAGGTATCCTTATATCCAGAGTGTTAGAAAAGAAATCATCTCTATTTCTACCAGCTATCTCCATCATTTGTGAAAAATATTAAAAATAAGTATACCATGGTTTTTCATTGACATGTTAATGGTTATTAAACACGACTCAAAAAGCAAACCATTGTATACCATATATATTACATACATTTAAAATTAGATATACAGATCTTAAAAATAACAACTAAGTTATGTAAAATAATTTTCCTTTAACCCTCTAATAGAGCAACTTTAAGTATCATTTAATACTGTGCTAGAGTTAATTAAAAATCAATTAGAAAAATGTTTAATACACTATCAGTATTTTCTTATTTACCTTTTCGTTAAAGCAGAATTTATAATGATTAAGACTGTGGGTCCATGCAAAATTTTAAAATATTTAGCACTGTTTAAAATGAAGCCCTAAGAGACTGAAAGAAGAGGAAATTAAAATTTAAAACTGAAAAATAGACAAACATGCTTAAGTCAATTCAACTGTTTATCTCTGTGTAACAGCTTATCGGATTGTGGGAAAGGGCACCAACCACTTCTCTTTAGGTTCCTTTCATTATAAATCTGCCAGCAGCACATTCCCCAGATAAACAGGCTCCCTACTACAACCACATTGATGAGCAGCCTGAGAATTACAGTTCCGCAAAGTTCTCCATTCAGGAATGATGAGTGATGTATCAACTATAAACAAGCATGTGTAGTCCTCTCCATAGGCAACCTGCTCACTGATGTTTTATTAATCCATGCATTAATAGACTCTCAGGAGGTTGCTTGAATATGACCCCTGGAATATGTGGGCATGAAGCATTTCTATATTCTGCATATGCTAATACATAGTTTCCTCCCTCTCTTTACCTTGCCCAGGGACTTGGTGTTGAAAATGAAATTCAGCTTGACTCAATGAATAAATAGTTTATCCAAGGGAGATATCAGAAAGCATGCTCACTCTTTCTTAGAAATAAGTCCTTGAATTGCTGAAGGACTTCTGAAAGCACCCAAAGTCTGCAGATCAAGTGATCTGAGGAAAAGTTTGGACTAGGACTAGCATATGCAATTTACTGTAAATTTGATTACGTATTTTTCAGCTACTAGCATTATAGGCAGCAAAAAACATGGCCCTTGTTCTTAGAATTCCATGCTCAATTGGGTAAGCAGAGGCAGTAGCTATAATGACTTTTTTAATAGAAGAAATATTATTAGACAATTTTAATTCCTTTGCTTTTACTGGAGAACAAAAATACATTTTTTTCTATACTACCAAAAAACTATAATGAGATGCACACCCTTGTGGCTTAGGCAGCAGAGGTGCTGGTGTATTTACCACACAGAGCCCAAGGACCAGAGTTCAAGACCCGAGGTTGGAATGAAAAACAAAAATGAGTTACTAAAATAAATAATATTTCCTCTTCGTCTTTCTTCCTTATGCTCTTTTTCCTCCTCTTCCTTCCTTCTTCTCTTTTAAAAAAAAAAAAGAAAAACTATTTTGAACTGCTGACAAAAATCCAATACTTTTTAGCAGATCTAGCTTAAAATTTCTCCTCCTTTTAGCCTTCCACATTACTCTAGCTGAAGGGGGTCCCTTTATTTGCTAAATTCTCGTGTACCTTGTGCTGTGTTTATCGTGATTATCATATTTTGTTTTATATTTATTTAGCTTTTTAAATTGAAAATTTCTCTTTCTCATAAGATTATAAGCTAGTTGATGGCAAGGTCGATGCCTTAGACATCATTATCTTTTCCACAGTGTCTCACAAGTAGTTGTTAAATTTTGGTTAAATGTTGAGTTCCAAGTCACATTTAATTTTTTGAGAGATTAATCAGGAGATTAGAAAATCATTTATAAATTGCATTTATAGAATTAAAAAGATGGAAGAAGAGATTTTTTTTTTTCAAAATTATCTTGTAGTAGGTCAAAACTGAACTTCGGCATGGAGAAATTTGGCTTAAATAACTCTGTCTTTCCTTTGATGTCAAAGTGATGATTTTAGAGAAAAATATAAACTTGAAACTGGAAAAACAGATAATTTTGGGAAATTAAATCAGGACATACATTTTTGATCTGAGAGATTAGGGTTAGGATTAGTAGGTTAGGAAGAATGAAAAGTAACATACCTAATAATGGGTCAGTTCTTTGAAAGCATGTATGACGAGGTAGAGTACTATTAAAATTCAAAGTTAGGCAAGATAGTTCTGCTTTCTCTCAAATTTTTCTCCTCTAAGGATGTTAGCAATTCCACAAAGTATGTAAAAATTTCAAATAGCAAAAATATTAGGTTGAGTAGTGAAGATAAATGAATCAAATTGTTTCTGTGAGACTCTCGTTCATAGAGAGATTAAAAAACAAAAAGCTCAAGAATTAGGTGATTACCACATGAAGAGAGGAACATTACCAATTGGGCTGATGGTGCTGGAAAGATTTGTTGTTGATGCCAAAAGAGAAATGCTTACTTCACTATCTGGTCTTGGATACGCCACAAAAAACAAATCACATATCCTATTTCTTTTACCTTCTAAATTTAGAGGGAAGTAGGATACTTGATTTACAATTTGCTAAACTTTGATCTTTAGTGTAATTGCTGGCAATTTACTTCCAGTCAATAATCTAACTTGGTAGTATCATTCATTATAGAATATATAAAACTTTGTCTTGTTTCTCTTTAAGTGTGTCTTTATTTTTCTGAATATCAACTGCACAGTATTCTAGGGGTGTGTGTGTTTGCATTTATGTTGCCATTTCAGCTGTTTTTTCATCAGCAATCTTCCTAAATTCATTATAAAGTCTCAGAATTGCAGCCTCCCGAACTCCTTGCAGTTTATTTCTGTCCTTTTCCTTATGGAAGTTGCCAGGTCTAATAGAAGTTGTAGGTCTGTCAGCATGAACAGAGTGCAAAGAACTTGCATTTGTCAAAAGTCTAAGTCTGGACAAGGTGATAGAGTGGAAGAAATAGAGGAATACTATTCACAAGAGAACATTTTTACTAGCTGGTATCAGGTAACTATTTTTAATAATGTCTTTTGTGTATAGAATTCCTTCTCTTATATAATGTTGAAGAATTTTAAACATTGAATTAACTAGCTTCCTGGTGAGAAAGAATTATATTCTCTATTGACAAGATTATTCAAGGTTGTAGTGAGTAGTAAATATAGAATTAGGATTCACAAGACATTATTATTGCCTAAATAAGTCTTACAAAAGCAAACATATATTTGTTTCCACAAAAATATCACCCATCTCTCAAATTTTCCTCAATACACAAAAGGCAAAATATTTGAAATAGCATCATCTTTGTCTATTGCAAAATGAAGTCTTCAGAATATCTGTGACTGACTTCTGCTTCTGACCATGTGATAGTAACTGATCAGACTTGCCCTTCTGCTCAAAATAGTTATAAAACTGGACTAAAATTAGAGGCAAACTATGAACTCTGAGAGAAAGAAACATAAATGGAGTCCCATGATTATTCCTATGAATTCTCCCATAGTCTTTATAAGGGCACTTTTCTATCATGGGGCAGTGGCAGTTTTGTGAACCTCAAGAGACAGAGATCGGATATCTTGATTTCTGAAGTGGTTACAGTTTGTGAGATAGAGAGTTGCATGGAGATATTGAGTGTAAGACCTGGATTTTCTGTCCACACACAGGGTGAGGCTGTGGCAGAAGCCAAGTTGAGATTACCTGCCTGCAACAAGGTTGAGAGATAAATATTGATGTCAGAGGATCATGGATATCAGAGAGATATTGGAGTTCCAACTCAGCTGGAGTAGAGAAAGCACACTAGATAAAATGTACTTTTAAGTACATTTCTAAAATCTCTACCCTCTATGAGCAAGTGCAAAGCTCTGGAATAAGAAGCATTCCAATGAGCTATGTATCTAAGATGGATCTACCATAACAAAGAATAAGATTAAATCTAATAGAACTAAAATGATTAACTGCCTGCTAGGACAAAACTCAAAGCTTTTAAAGGAAGATGAAATAATTGAGACTACCTGTAGTATAATTTCACAACCAGTATGCAATTAGAAATATGTTCAACGGAAAGAATTGAAACCTGAGTAAAGAGAGAAAGCATTCATTAGAAATAGGTCCTGGTGCACCCTTGTGGAGTAGCAGTTTGGTAAGTCACACACTGACACAGTTCACAGACAGCCCAAGGGCTGGGTTTTGCCTCCCAGAGCTGGAGGGAAAAACCAAGAACAGCTAAATAAAAATGCTCTCCCTCCTCTTTTTCCTGCTTGTTTGTCTAATTGCCTCATTTTTGCCTACACTTTTTCTTTTAAAAAAAAAAAAAAAGAGCTAGATCCTGAAATAAGCCACATTTTAAAATTAGCAGACAACAATTCTAAGTAGACTATTATGTGTTTTCAAAGACATAAAGAAATGAAAAGATGGGAAATCTTAGTAGAGAATGGGAACTAAATAAAGACCTATGTGAAAATTCTAGAACTCAAAATTGTATAAGCTAAAATAAAAATTCCACTATGTATGAGTAGTGGAACAGATTGGAGATGATAAAAGAGTCAAAATCTCGAGGGAAAAAAATTTAAAAATTGACAAAATGTTAATATTGAAATATTAAGTGGTCTTACTCATATGTAACTTGAGTTTCAAAAAGAGAAAAGAAAGAATGGAAGGAAAAATAATGGCTGAAAATACTCCAGATGTGGTCATAAGCACCAGATTATAAAACCAAGAAGCTTAGCAAACTTTAGGCAGAATAAGTACAAGCCGATAAGTAGACAAATCAGAGCCAAATTGATGAAAATCAGAGATAGAAGGAAAACTATCAGAGTAAAATCGTATGTATGTATAAGATAGCAACAATGTATATGAGGGTTAACTTTTCATCAGAAACATTGCATCCTAGTGGAATGATATCTTTAACATTCAAGGAAAAAAATTGGCCAAGCATCCCAAATTCTTTTCCCAGTTAAAATATACCATAAGAATGAAGGTAAAATAAAGACATTTCAGATAAGTAAAATGGAGAGATTTCATTGCTAGCAGATTTACACTATGCAAACTGCTAAAGGAAGTACTTTCAAGTAAGAGGAAATGACACCAGATGGAAAAACTTAAATCTACAGGAAGGTATGAAGAGTACCAGAAATGGTAAATATGTAGATTAATATAAATGAATATCCATCTGTAAGTCTAACTGTGAAATATTGTTAGAATGAGTTCATGAAAACTGTATTTGTCACAAATAATAAATGATAAGAAATGTGAGTTTTACTGCTCCGTTGTCTATTTTGTAGTATGCTCTCTGAGTTTATATATTTGCATTTATCCCAGATCCTATTAGCTGGAAACCCATTTACCTTCTAGAACTCTTCTGATAACAGAATAATTCCATAATTCAGAGATGACACATCTGCGAGTAAGTTAGGTAATAGCCAATAGCACATTCTTTGTTCTAGATAGCTGCTGATAGATTCAGTCAGGATTGAAACCAGTTGTTACACAGTTGTGCAGCTATTATTCACTGTTAAAACATTAAGATAACTCCCATGCAGTTAGTGATAGCCAAGCCAACCATCCTTTTGAATATTTCTCTGCTTTCCTGGCTGCCTAGGTTCCTCCTCTGACGTATCTCCATCTCCTCCACCCAAGCAACTGAAATGTTAAATTTTGAAATATCAGCAATTTTAGGTTCCAGAGTATGTTTGCTATACTTTTTTGATAACTGGATTATACTTGTTAAATCTTTGGAATATATCACTCCTGAATTGACTTGTTAAATTAGATGTTAGAAATTTGGGGAAAGGTTTGATTTTAAACAAAATCCTCATTAGTTAAAAAGCAAAACTGAATTTTTCTTGTAGTTTGACTCAGTATTCATTTCCAATTTTTCTAGAAACTAGGCCCTAATTTTCCTTTAGGAACCAACACATATATTCATAAAGCAAGGTGAGTCCATTCCTGACTTAATAAGTGGCTTGCGACACGTGATTAACCACAGTGTCTTATGTCCCTGGCCACAGTATTGTTTCTAGGGTGAGGCTGTGACCAAATCATTACTAAGCAAGGCTAATTTGAGAATATTTTTACCAGGAGAAAAAGCTCTTCCTTCTGTTATAGTGACTTGGAGAAATGGATATAAGGCCAGAGCTACTGGAGTCATATTATCACCATGAGGCCAAACCATGTCTGAGGGAGAAACAGTATGACCTTACAGTAAAGTATATGATATTTAATCCAGCTAAGATTTCCAGTTCTGAGAGAGAATAAATTTCTTTTTTTTTGGATTAAGTAAAAGGTTTGGAATTTGTTTTAAGATGCTTATCATTAAATGGTTCCTGAGTAGAAACTGTCTTCTTCTCCTATCCCTTTTCCATTAGAGATACTAAAATGTATGAACATCTACTCTGTGTCAGAGACTATTATTAATGCTCTATGTAGATTATTTTGCTTAATCCTGCATCTTTCTTCCTGCCCAGTTATGCCCTTCCACAGATATCTGTTGCTGTCCTGAATCTCAGATGGTCCAGGTTTTATGGTGGTTTCCAATGTATACCCTATTTATAATGAGTTTTTCTAGAAATGCTACTCTTCCAGTCTTCCTTTTTTTCATACTCTCATTAGGATTTCCATTTTCTTATCACAAATAAAGTCATCTGAGATATTAAACTATCAATTTTTAGCATATTAATGTAAGTTAATTTGCTTTCTACTTAGGGATGGTCAGGCTTTAAATGGGTCAAAGCATTGATTTAAGAAAAAATAATCATTATATCCTGTGGAATTTTAGATACCTCAGTGTATAGATAGTTAAGTATCAGCACCTAATTGATGATCTTCAAGTTTTAGCACTTATGAGCTGCATGCTCAAATAGAAACCACTTGTATATATAGCAGACTGTGAAATTTGGGGTTCAGAGTAAGTGTTATTAAATAGATAATTAAATGTCAGTGACAAGCTATCGTCAACATGATGGCACTCTTTTGGTCACTTGATATGATTTTAAAACATTTCTTCAGTTCTGCTTTGCTGAACAATTTTGGGAAAATTATGGTGTGCTTTTGTTGACTGATATGAACTCTCAAGAGCCAATGTACAAATTTCTTCCCAAGTCTGTGTTCAGTGTTATCTTGTTGGTAGCTTCAAATTGGTCACAGTGGGGGTAGTTACATGACAGAAATCAACAAATGTCAGTAACCAGTCCCCCAACCCCAAGACTTGACTGGTAAACATTTACCAACCACCACTGTTGGTAAATTTAACAATGTGGTGTTAATATTCACTTCTAGAAAATGAAATAGAAGTAAATTGGGAAAGCCATATCACATAAAGTCTTACAGCAGTGTTTTTCTAACTGTACCTCACAAGCTAGTCATTAGTTATGAAATACATGGGTGAAATTCAATGAATGTTATAAAAGGAAGTAGAAAAATTTAAAACAGAATTCAAAATAATAATAAAATACTAATCTAAGGCATGTTGTAAGGGTGAATTTTATTTTCAAAAACTTTGGGATGTGTAGTATGTAAGTGTGTATGTTTTGGCTTACAGTATAAAGTACTTTTTTGGGGGGGTATTGGAAAAAAAGTTTGAAAGCCACTATTTGACATTGTGCACTCTGTGGTCAATCATCTTTGAATCTATTTCCTCACTTGAACTTCTCTCTGTGCCACATTAAAAATATGTAGCATGGAGACAGGAATAGGACCTATCTCATGGGGTTGATTTTAGAATTAAATGAATACGGAACATTAGCTCAATAACTGTTGACCGCCATTAAAACTCTTGTTAGTGAGGATAACTTGTCAACGGTTCCAGTGAAAATGGGAGGGGGGCGAATCTGAACTATCCCCATAACTACATATAATCCAAAGTCATTGCTTTTAGAGCATTGGATATATTTAACTCTCTTGCCTTTAACTTGTCATTTAGTGAACAGAACCAGTTGGTGATAATCCTTCAGCATTCTGACTTTCTCCTGGATGGTGTTTAGGAGTTGTGTTGTATTGGAGAATTTCTGGCTGTCTGAATGATGCAAGGTGAGACCTAAGCTCCAAGAAGTTCAGTAAATTCTGGGTTTAGGGGAGCTAAAGACCATAAAATCCCAAGAGATGGAAAGTGATCACTCAAGAAAAAGACACAAGGGCCTCACAGCAAATTGGGTTAATCTTTTTCTCCAGAAAGATAACGTTTTTATCACTCTGTCTTGATTCTCTCTTGTCATGTTGAGTTTTATTAGGAGAGAGCTAGGCACCCCTTGTTAAGGGTATTATGTAATCTCTATGTGAAAAGCAGCATATTACTAAGATTATGCCAACCAAATTATCTTTATTAGGAGCCTCAGCTATAAAGGGTTTGGGCCCTTGTGTTATAAAAATTATGAATCTTTAATTTCCATAGCAACTACTGCATTTGTGTTAACACATCTGGGGTGACATGGGCCCTCTTATTTGGTCCCTGCATGCATTTCAGGGAAAATTGAATCCTCTATCTTAGTACACACCTGAATGTGTTAAGCTCCCAACATATAAATACACTGTGAGATACAGATTTTCACCTAGCAGAACTAATATGTTTCTTATATATATATATTCTTATAGTTTTAATTTTTAAATGGCTCTGAAAATGTGTGTTCTTTAAAAGATCCTGCATAACATGAAGCTCTCAGATAACAGAGGCTCAAAGTTAGCTTTCCTTCCTTGACCTAAGCTGTCAGCATGACATTATAGTACTCAGTATTACACAAAGGTGCATTTATTTCTCCAGGTCAGAGAGTGAGCAAGACCCAGAAATGTGCATTCTGTGGGAATCTGCTCAAATAAAAGCCAAAACCAAGCAAAAACCTTTCACAGTGCCGAAAGTGAGGATGGATTTTACTCTTGGGTGTGTGGAAAGTTAGTGAGTGGAAGAGGCATGAGAGTGTTCCTTAAGTGCTGATAACTATGTTGATTAAACTGGTTTTGGGTTTCTTGAGTACTGCTCAGTTTTTGAAAATTCAAGAGCTGCACAATGGCAATGTAGGCATTATGTTCTATGTATATTTCTATGTATATATTCTACATATATTTCCTATATTCATATCAATGAAAATTTTAGATGACAAATCGGGTCTAAAGTAAAAATGAATAGCTAGTGTGGCTGTGTATTTTTTAATTTTCATCATGTAGTCTTTTTTGTCTTTTAATTTTTTATTACAGCGACATTGATTTTATACATTAAAATAATCTCACATGTGCTATTTCCCCATTCCTAAGACATATGTCAATATACCCTGCCTTCCACCAAATCACCAAGTGTTCTTCACTATTGACTAGTGGGCCCACCACCACTTTTCCCCCTGCCTCATCCCATTCCCTGTGGGTAACCTCAGTTCTATTGCTAGTGTCCAACGGTTGGTTTTGTTTCATCTGTTCCTTTGTTGTTATTTTTTTTTAATTCATATTATACCTATGAGTGAGATAATCTGGTATCTACCTTTCTTCTTTTATGTCACTTAATATAATCCCCTCTAGTTCCATCCATGTTGATTCAAATGACAGGATTTCATCTCTTCTAAGAGCTGTGTAATAGTTCGTTGTGTGTATGGACCACATCTTCTTTATCCATTCTTCTGACGTTAGGCGCTTTGGTAGATTCCAGTTCCCAGTTATTGTGAAAAGGGTTGCATAGGAATTAGCATTTTTGTATCTTTTGGGTAAACACCCAGAAGTGGGATGGTGGGATTATATGGAATTTCCATCTTTAACTTTTTGAGGAATCTCTATACTGTTTTCCAAAGGGGCTTTACCAATTTGCACTCCCACCAAAAGTGTAAGAGTGTCCTCGTTTCTCCAATTCCTTGCCAACATTTGTTGTTTCTAGACTTTTAGAAAATAGTCTCTCCAGTGTAAGGTAGTATATCATTGTTGGTTTGATTTGCATTTCCCTGAAAGCCAGTGAGCAGGAACATCTTTTCACGTGCCTGTTGGCCATCCGTACATCCTCTTCAGAAAAATGTTTCTCTAGTTCATCTTCTGATTTTTTGATTGTATTGTGTTTTTTCTGTTATTGAGTATTATAAGTTCTTTGTATATTTTAGATATTAAGCCTTTGTCAGAAATATGAAATGCAAATATCTTCTCCCAGTTAGTTGGTTTAGATGTTGAGGTTTTGATGTTTTCTTTCACTGTGAAGAAGCTTTTTAGTTTGATGTAGTCCCAGTTTATTTTTGTTTTCCTTGATGATGGAGCTGAGTCCCCAAAACCTCTCTAAGGCTGCTGTCATGGAAAGTCTTACAAGAATTTTATTGTTTCCAGTCTTACATCCAAGTCTCTAGTCCATTTTGAATTAACTTTTGTGAATGGTGTTAGAGGGTGGTCCAACTTCATTCTTTTGCATGTGGTTGTCCAGTTTTCCTAACACCGTTTATTGAAGAGACTTTCCTTTCTCCATTGTCTGCTTTTGACTTCTTTGTCATAGATTAATTGACTATGTGAGTGGAACAGCTTCTGGTGATTCAGTTCTATTCCACTGATCTGTGCCTCTGTTATTATTCCAGTACCATACGTTTTGATCACTATTGCTTTGTAATATAATTCAGTGTCTGGGAGTATAATCCCTCCAGATTTTTTTCTTTTTTCTAATAATTGTTTTGGCTATTTAGGGTCTTTTGTTCTTCCATACAACATTTAAGATTTTTTTTTTTTTTGTTCTTTTTTCTGGAAATAAACCCATGAGATTTTAATAGGGATTGTATTAAATCTGTATATTGCTTTAAGGAAGGTGACCATTTTAATGATGTTGATTGTTCCCAACCATGAGCTGGTGATATCTCTCCATTTCTTTGTGCCCTCCTCTACTTTTTTTAAAAGAAGGACTTATAGATTTAATTGTGTAGGTCTTTTACCTCCTTTGTTAAGTATATTCCAAGATATTTGATCCTTAATACTTCTGTTTTAAATGGTATGATTTTCTTTTAGTGTGTTGTTTGCATATAAAAATGCAATGGATTTTTTGGGGTATTGCTTTTGTAGCCTGCCACTTAACTGTATTCGTTGATGAATTCTAGAAGTTTTTTAACGGAGTTTTTAGGGTTTTCAATATATATAATTGTGTCAGCTGCAAATAATGAGAGTTTTACTTTCTCCTTTTCAATTTGGATTCTTTTTATTTTATTTTGTTGCCTAATTGCTCTGGCTAAGACTCAGTATAATATTAAATAGCAATGATGAGAGTCGACAGCCTTGCCTTGTTCCTGATCTTAGAGGAAATGCTTTTAATGTTTTGCTATTAACTATGATGTTGGTTGTGGGTTTGTCATATATGGCCTTTATTATGCTAAGGTGCATACCCTCTATTCCCATTTTATGCAGGTTTTTTTCAATCATGAATGGATGTTAGATCTTGTCAAATGCTTTCTCTGTGTCTCTTGATATGGTCATGTGATTTTTCTCCTTGCTCTTGTTGATACGGTGTATTACAGTAATATATTTACATATCTGAACTATCCTGCATTCCTGGGATAAATCCCACTTGGTTATGATGAGTAATTTTTTTGTGCATTGTTGGATTCAATTTGCTAATATTTTGTTGAGAATTTTTGCATCTATGTTCATTAAAGATATCAGTTTGTAATTTTCTTTTTTGGTGATGTCTCTATCAGCTTTTGTTATCAGTGTGATGTGAGCCTCATAAAAAGTATTTGGGAGTATTCCCCATTTTTCAATATTTTCGAAGAGTTTGAGAACAATAGGTAGTAAATTTTCTCTGAAGGTTTGGTAAGACTCATTAGAAAAGCCATCTAGTTCAGGGCTTTTATTTTAGGGTGACTTTGATGACCTCTTCAATTTCTTTGACTGTGATTATTCTTTTCAGGTTTTCCAATTCTTCCAGGTTCAGTCTTGGTAGACTGTATTTTTCTAAAAATCTGTACTTGCCCTCATTGTTGACATAAGCTGTTCATAGTAGTCCCTTATGATGTTTGGTATTTTGGTGGTTGTAACTTTCCCACTTTCATTTCTGATTCTAGTTATGAGAATAGTTTTTCTTTTTTCCTTTGCGAGTCTAGCCAAAATGGTTTGTTAATTTTGTTTATTTTTTTCAAAGAATCAGTTTTTTTGTTTCACTGATCTTCTGGAGTGTCTTTTTTATTTCTATTTCATTTACTTCTGCTCAGATTTTGATTATTTCTTTTCTTCTGCAGATTTTTGGCTTTAATTATTATTCTTTCTCTAGTTGTTTTAAATGTGGAGTTCAGTTGTTTATTTGCAATTTTCTTGTTTATTGATGTGGGCCTGGATTGCGATGAACTTCCCTCTTAGTATTGCCTTTGTTGAATCTCTTAGATTCAGGTAGCTAGTGTCTTCATTTTCATTTGACTCTAAGTATTTTGTAAGTTCCTCTTTGATTCTCTTTTACTCAAGTCATTCAGAAGCATATTGTTTAGACCCCAATTAATAATTTGGTATCTTCCTGTTTTCTTTTTGTGGTTGATTCTAGTTTTAAGCCATTGTGGTCAGAGAAGATGCTTGGTATGGTTTAAATATTCATAAATTTTGTTGAGAGATGTTTGGTGTCCCAATATATGATCTATCCTTGAGAATATTCCATGCTCACTTGAGAAGACATTGAAATAATAGTCACTGGATGAAGTGTTAGGTATATGTCTATTAGACCTGTTTCACATGGTCATTCAAAGTTGTTGTTTCCCTGTTAATTTTCTGCCTGGTTGATCTGTCTATTGTTATAAGTGGGGTGTTGAAGTCTCCCACTATTATTTTGTATTGTCAATGTTTCTCATCAGATCTATTAATTCTTGCTTAATATATTTTGTTGTTCCTTCATTTGGTGTATGTATGTTAATAAGCATTATGTTTGCTGTATTGATGCTTTATTCATTATATAATGTCCATCTCTGTCTTTCATTATGCTCTTTAGATGGTAGTCTTTTTTGTCTTATGTAAGTATAGCTGTTTCTGCTGTTTTGTGGTTGCCATTCAACAATGGTCTTCGACATTGATGTTGAGTCTTTGTTTATCTTTTGAAAGAAGGTGGGTTTCCTGAATGCAGCAGAAGGTTGGGTTTTGCTTTTTATTCCATTCAGCCACTCTGCTAGTTTAACTGTTGAGTTCAGTTCATTAACACTTAGGGTGATTATTCATATGTAGCTGCTTATTGTTGTCGTTTATTTATTTATTTATTTTTGAAATTTGTCTTCTGTATGTTGTTCCAATGCCTTTGCTCTTCTCTTTCTCTTCTTAGGTCAATTGGATGTAGTTATGTTTTGATTATTTTCCCTTTTTGTTTTCTTCTTTGCTTTTTCCCCGGGGATGTATTTTGAGGTTACCCTGAAGTTAGCATTAAAAATTCTATGTTTATTTCTGATTTTTATTTGAAAGCAGATTACTCTTACACTCAGTCTCACCTCCCACATTTTTATTCTCGTCTCCTCCCCAATTTTTATATTTGAAATCTTACCTTTTTATGTGGGATTTTTTAATGCTTTATAGAGCATCCTTTAATATTTTTTGCAGAGCTGGTTTTGTAGTGATGAATTCCTTGAATTTACACGTATTGGAAAAAACTTTTTATCATTCTTTTAATTCTAAATGATAATCTCGCAGGGTATAGTTTTTGAAGTTGAAAATCATTTTCTTTCAGCATTTTAAATATATCGTACTTTTCCCTTCTGTCCTGTAGAGTTTCAGTTGTGAAATCCACTGACAGTCTTTTGGGGGCTCCTTTGTATGTGAATCAATTTTTTCTGATTGATTTTTAAGATTCTTTATTTTGCATTTTTTTGCATTTTGATGACAATGTGTCTCGCTGTAGCTCTGTTTGGGTTTCGTTTATTAGGAAAACTTGAACTTCCTAGATCTGGAGACTTGCTTCATTCTTCAGGTTTGAGAAATTCTCAGCTATTATTTCTTTAAATCCAATTTCTGTCCTCCTTTCTCTCTCCTATCCTTCTGGGTCCCCTATCATGTATCCATTGGTCTCAAATGCTTTCTTCATTTCTTTGCATTCTTTTATCCCTTTGCTAGTTGGCTTAAGTGAATTCCTAAGCACTATCTTCTAGCTCACTGATTCTATTAGAGGCATCATGCATCCTATTGTTGAGTCCCTCTATGAGTTCTTTAGTTCAGCTATCGTATTCTTTGGTAGCTTACTTCATTTCTTCTCCCTTATTTTTTTGTTGTTCTCTTTTACTTCCTCTGTTGCTTTCTTGATTTCCATGAGTATGTTAATCACTGTTACCCTAAATTCATTCTCAGGTAGTTTACATACATCTGTTGTGTTCAGATTTTCCTTTGGGGTTTTGATTGGATCTATCATTTCACGTATATTTCTCTGTGTCTCTGCTCTGTTTGACATTCTGTTTATGTTTCTGTGGGTTCAGTTTCCCTGCAGTGATGGCATTGTGTAGGGTGATCATCTTGGTTATAAAGTCAACTGCATACACATAATTGACAAATTTAGTACAAATAGCTTATCACAGCCAAATTTCTGAGAACCAGCTGATCTCTGTGGGTTAGTGCAATCTTTCCTTGTGATAGATGTAGGCTCACAGTATTTCTTTGAGACAAAAACAGGGTATTGGGATGCCAAAACTAGGATGGGGTTAAATATTGACAACTAAGGGGAAGGAAGGAGCAAGAAAGACAGGAGCAGAGAAACCAGGCCAGCAATAAGGAATTACTATGTGATATTGATTGCGATTACATATTAATGATGTGTGATCCTGTGGGACTTCATACAAATGACCAGGGCTGGTGCAAGGAATCTTGGCACCTTATGGGAAAACCAAATTTGGTGACCCTATAAGCCCTGCTCTAAATGTCCTGCTTAAAATACATGCCACTTTAACCATCCCAGTGCTAGAAATGCCCAGTAATTCCACAGTGCCAGAGATAACCCTCATAGGCCTTACCTGTGGCTGAATCACTCTGTGTGTTCTGCTCCCTTTGAAGAAACAGGCTCATGCTGGGTGTATGTGTAGGGGGTGATTCTCTTCCGCTGGGACTCCTGTTTCCTCACAGGGGGCAGGACCGGTAGTAACTTCCACAGTCCACTGCAGTCACTGCTGGAAGAACTGTCTATAATATATGGCAAAAAGGCCAGGTGCTTTTGGGTTGCCTGGGGCAACTCAGCTGCCCTTTTGCTCCATTTTAAAGACCACCATGGTTTATTAAAAGCAAGACAAAGTTGATATTGATAGTAAAATGATGGGACAGTCAGGAAATATGAAAAATATGGTACTGTCCTGTTTGAAGCAGTCTGTAGGTCAACCTAGATGGATAATGTGTTTCCAGCCAACATATGAATGTATACATACACAAAGAGAATTTGTTGATTAAACAAATGAATATTTTCTCCTTTGTTTCACACTTTTATAATAAATACTAGCTTTCTTTTCACTATATCCTTCATTCTTAAATGGAAAAGGTAACATTGCTTTGAACGCATAGCAAGTTATGCTCATTTACTATTCCCAAGATTTCCATCTTAAATGGATGAGTCAAACTGGCTTAGGAGAAAACATAAGGTATTGATGTTCAGTTTTCTGTAGTCACTGAGTAATAGAACAGATCTGTCTGGTTTCCATTCATTGACCTTCCTTCTCTAACTCCCTTTGTTTGAAAATTGTGTCCTAACATCCAAGAGCACTTTGGAAGGTGAATAGAAAAATGACATGTAAGTAGTCTTTCTGGTACTTCTCTTTCCTTGAGAGCACATTTGTGGTGGCTTCACTTAAATTCCTACAGTATTGCTGCATTAAAGATATTTTGTCTCAAGTCTCTATGTGTTTTGGTTCAGTTTTAGGAGACCGTTTCTTTTAGGTCATGACACTTGGAAATAGGAAGGGGACCCTGAGCATGTATTTGTTTCCACACCTGGCATCGATTAACCTTCACATCAGGGCATCTTTGGAGCCAAATCCAACCACTGTCCAGATGTTCCTTTAACTTGTGGCTTTAGCAAAAGACATTTACACCTCGATGTTTAGCACACATATGGAATAATAACCTTGGGGGATTTCTAAAGCCCTGAACTGCAATTCTTGTGAAATCGTAGGCAAAATTATCCCAGTGGTCTAGATGCTGAGTTAGCTAAGCATCCTCTCCACAGCCTACCTGTGACCCATTTCACAACGGGAGGGCTACCACTTTATAGGATCTGTGGTGGGACATACAGATGTCACCAAAATGCTATTTCATGGGATTCCCAGAGGAAAACAATACCCAGGAGAAAGTAGATGTTGTTTAACAGCATTATTTCTTAGGTAGAAAACTTAGTGGTAATAAGAATTTGAAAATGAGCTCTGATTGTTTTAGAGAGAAATAGCTTTGATTTTAGCCAAAACTGCACAAAGAATAAACATATAGATTACCTTAAACCTTACTAAGGTTGCATGTACTTTTTATGAAATCTCTTTCTGGAGTGCCAGCAAGTAAATGAATGGGTTAAATGATGTCTACATGCTGATCAAACTTAAACATTTGCTGTCTAACACTTTTCTGGATTGAATTATTATTAGAAATGTGGAGGCTTGACACATGAGTTGTTAAGAACAATGACATTATCTTTGACATGAGTGAGCCCCATAGAGAAGATAAGCATTCTTTTATTGGGTTTTGAGTTGCTTTTATGATAATCAGTGAACAATAGAAGAGTAGTAGAATTCTGTGAAAAATTTCAGTTGACTTTTTTATGCACTAGTTCCACTGCTGCTTTCACCAAATAGTCACTATCCCTTGCACTACATTGAACTCTGTGTTCTTGTTTTTAAAATGAGTATTCGTTGTTTATAAAATGTTTTAAAAGGAAAACCTTACGAATCATCTAGCCTGATCCTCTCAGTTTTCATGTGGAGAATCCTAGTCAGAGAATAAGAGAATCCCTACTTAGGATCTTGTTTTCAAAAATTTTGAAGGATGCGTTTCATGGATGCAGTATAGTCTGCCCATGGTATGTATATTTGAAACATTGCAGATGTAAAATTCTGGGCTTGGTTCTTCAAATATATGTCCTTTTAGATAGAGACCTACTTTCCCCTACATAATTTAGAATTCCTGCTGATATTTTCCTTCCATTAGACAGTAGTGCCCCTTCCTGAGGGGACAGTTGGTTAAAGAAAAAATTAGGGATTTTTGGTGTGGGTGAGCCATGGCAGTAAAAGAAGTATTTTATGGTTTAATCATGAGATTGCTGGCAGCAGCTGTAGGGAACATGAAGTGTGTACTGGCCACATGCTGTTGCTCTGAGAACAATGATGAAAAGTTAAAGGTTAAAACAAAAGCTAAAAAGCAAAATAATAGTTGTATCCACAAGCTGTCTTCAGCCAGGTGAGGACAAAAAAAAAGAATGTTTCCTTGAGGAAGGCAACCATTTGAGTCAACTGAGCTTTTGAAAAAGGGGAAGCTAAGAACAGGGCTACACAAAACAAAGCAGCAGAGAGGATGGAACTTCAGCATGCTAACTGTTCCCTTAGCACAAACGTTAGCTCCAGGCTGTGCTAGTTAGTGGGGTGTGAAATCACAATTATCAGAGCAAGGGTTTTGTAAGTGAGCCAAAGCTGCTTCAAATTACAACCGCTATTAGCTGCGTTTAGAATAATCACAATGAGCAACTCCATGTTTATTGAATTGAAATATGGTCTTAAAGAAATTGTTAATAAAAATCATTGATTATAGTTCGCTTACTGTGTTGGTATTTTAGATATTAGCCACTTAGGATGTTTACCAGTGTGAGATGCAGAAGCAAGAAATGGGTATTGTTGAATTGGCAGCCACAACTAATAGTGCTGAGATATCCCAACAGAGTCTTTCTGGCGTTTGATTTGTTGAGATCAAGCTAGACACTGTGCAGTGTGGCTGTGGCTAAAAGTCTTTAAAAAATAACGACGTAAGCAAATGAGTAGGAAGTCAGAAAACATACTTTTTGATTTTTATAGAATATTAAAGGTATTAAATATCATATTGTGCATGTAAAAGCTTTTTTTTTTTTTTAAATGAAAATGGGCTCATAGAAAATATGGTGTAAAATATGAAAAAATAAATTCCGTCTCAGTTTTTCCCCCAGTATAATGGCTTTGAAATTCTTTTTAGGTCCGTAAGATATAGAGGGTCCATTATCAGGCTGTTTTGATACCTATTAGTGAGGGGTTAGGAGCGGTATTAAGGAGATCATTTTAAGAAACTTGTTGCCTACACTGAAACTTAGTTAAGTAGGTGACAACTAACTTTTTGTCAGATGACTCAAGGGTGCCCTGTTTAAACTTTTCTCAAATTGAATGTGTAATAGAATCATGTACACTTACATGTGGAGGTGAACTTATAAAATGTCTCTTTTCACCCCTCCGAGGGCCCAGAAAACTGAGTGGCCTTGTCCATGTTATTAAATCACTTAAATATTAGACCCAGGACTGTAACTAAGCTTATGATTCCAAAGTCCTCTCTGCATATGTTACCTGAATTGAAAGGCATCGCTGGGTTTTGCTATAACTGATCTGCAAATCAGTACCGAGTAGACATTGGCATCTGATGTCAGTATGAGGCTGTTGGTTCTTTTTCATTTGTATTAAGCCAGTGTTGTGTGATATTTGCCACTCTATTATTCAAAGAAGCTGGTTCCAAATGATCTGCATTACTCAAGAATTGCTGCGACTTTCAGTGGGTCTCTGACCAATATCGCCTGTGAGTAATGTAATATAAACCCCATAAAATCAGCTTTCCTGATGTTGGCATTAACAAATGCTTCAGGCTAGGAATTCATCCTGGTTTAGAAGGTGAAACAAAGGAGATGAAGGCCCTAGTTGGATTCTGATAAGTTATGTGGCCTTGGAGAGCCTCTGAGTTTTAGTTTTCCAATCTGTAGATTGAAGGGGTAGAGGTGAATGATCTCTAAGTGCTCTTCAACTTGCACATTTTTTTTTCACTCCAAGTTCAGCATTAATGAATATTTCTGGAATTCTAGCAGTCTAACTTCATATACTCCTCTTTCCTCTCGAATCCTAAATTTCTGTTTAAGTTTTTGAAAGTATATTTTTTCTATAGATGACTGATCCCCTTTGTCATTTATTTGATTTGTTTTCCCTATTGATAAGGATACATTAGGCCCGTTTGTCATTCTTACCTTCTCAGTGTTCCCTTTCCTCCAAGAATGGGAGAAATAACAATAATAAATTGGAATTATCACCAAACGAATATTAGGGAGTCAGATAAAGAAAATATAAATACTTGAAGAATATACATAGGAATTCAATACTCCTGAAATGTTTTTAAATGACTATTACTTAATAGCGGTTTTGTGTTTTTGGCAATGTTGGAAGAGAAGGACAGGCGGAAAAAAAAGGAAAAAGGGAAAGATTTTTTTTAAAGGAAAGTTGTGAGCAAGAATGAAGGTTAGAAGGCAGGCTGGCAGGAAGAGAGAGGAGTAAGAAGTATTTTATTTTTATTTAGTTGTTCACACATGTTATCTCCCCTCTTCCCCCGACCAGACCTGATTCAAACCCAGTAGTATGTGGCCTGTGCTCCTTCGGAAGCAATCTACCTAACTGCTACTCCACCAGGGTGTGCCTGAAAGAAAATATTGAGGTCCTACTTTATTTTAAGTATGGGACTATATATGTCTATATATATGGTCCTCTCCATCATTCATTCATTTAACCAGTATTAGTGTGCTTACATGCCAGTCACTAATTGTGAATGAAACAGACATAGTATTTTTCCTCAAGGAGTTCACTGAATCAGGTAAATATTTTAACTTTAGCTTTTCATAAAGTAAGTTTCTGTGCATTGATAAAACTATAGATTTCCTTTAGAAACTCTGGAAATGTGTCCCTGCTTTAAAAAATTCCTCCTAATCATGAATGGGAAAAAATGCATCTCTCTCTCTCTCTCTCTCTCTCTCTTTCTGAATCTCTTTATATATATATATATATATATATATATTTTATTTTATTTTATTTTATTTTTTTTACTTTAATGGTGCTATTACATATTTTGTCCAAAAAATTCTTGCTTCAAAGTTCTAATTTCTTGTTCTAAGTTCTTGGTGAGCAACTCTGCAGGAATGCATTTATGTCATTTTGGAATTGGAGGTACAGCTAGACCATGAGACTCCTCCAGGGTTACAGAGTGAAGCGGCATTGGGCCCAGGATCCAAGATGTCTGCTGATGTCTGGTGTATTATTTTTTGATTATGTTGTTTTCACCTGCATGATGATTTAGTTGGATTTTCTTATGTCTATATTTGCAGGATGGTATTCTAAACCTAGGCCTGTTTCTCCAAGGTGGGCCAGTGCTAAAATGCTCTCTCTATCCTTGGGCCAATGTCCCATGCCACCCCAGTAGCGCAGCTGTGAATAATTAGATAAAGCATACATCCCATTGCCCTCAGAGGCTTCGAGCAGACCTGCCAAGTCAAATATACTTTATCTCAGTCAAGCATTGCCTGCCCCTCTGTTGTGGCCAAATGCCCAGACATTTAGCTACTGTTTTACAAAGCCGACAGACAAAGAAAATGACCGAAATGCCAGCACAGGGAAAGCTATAAAATGGAAAGGAAATTTCCAAAAGGTAAAATGTGCAAATGAGAAAATCTGGCTTTCCTTCTCATCATAAATCAGTTACTTATTACAGTGAACCATGCAATACCAGGGAGTCATTGTACCCAGATTTGGAAACAGCATAGCCACTAACATGGGCAGTTGACTGAGAGTTGAAGAGTCTGGGCATAAATAATAAAGCAGAGTTCATTTCTGCATCTGCTGGTTGCTATTTTGTATCCTTCTAAGAGTGTATTCCTTGTGTCTTTTGTAAGTTACATCATATTCTCTGTGGTGAATAATCTATTTCTGTCCTTGTTTTGGTCACCATGCAGAAGTTCTTGTAGGTTCCTTACTAGTATATTCAGCTTCTTATCATCAGTGGCTGCACCAAGACATTGACAGACATTGTAGGACTTTGACTCTCTGAGATGTTGGTGCTTATTCACACACTTGTGTTGCAGATATGGGAATAGCAAGTTGGAAGCTTTTTTGATGACTTGGTGGAAACCTACAGCAAGTGGTCTATCAGGGAATCTTTATCATTCCTACTTCTCAGCCTAATGCTCCCATGGATAATAGTTTCTCTTGGTTGAGTCTAGCAATGGGAAGTTCTTCATGATCTTCACTTGAGAAGGGAATCAACAACATAGGCCTCTGCATTTTTTTTCCCAAGGTCCCAGAATGTCTGAGAGAGACACTGGTATTATGTTAGGCTGTTAAAGGCTACTACTGTAATCTTTGAAGCAAAGCTTTAGCATTTTCTAATGCGGTACTTGGGTCAGCCTTAGCTACAAACATCGTGTGTGTGTGTGTGTGTGTGTGTGTGTGTGTGTGTGTGTGTGTGTGTAACAAGTTGTACTATAGTGAGATATGGGGGAGGAGGGTGCAGTGACCATAAAGGTATGTAGGAGATATTTTGTAGTGAACTGACAGGGAGAAAAGACATAAATTGGAGCACTAATATTGCCAAGTTGCTTTAGGATCTTAACTTTTTGTGTCTCCATTTTCTCATCTGTAAGATGATGCTAATAACACTGCTCTAGGAATGTTGTTTATCACTGTAATTGAGATAATGCTCATGAATGTGCTCTGTAAATTACAAAAAACGTCAGGGCAGAATATCATGTTTTCATGGTCTCATTCAGTTCCCTTCTTGAGGAATTAGATATGGAAGTGGTTTGAGTCAAAATGAAATTTAATTCACGGCATGAGTGTGTATATGATAGATTTGGAAGAGGTATTGAACACTCTAAACCACAGTGATCCTGGTCCACAGACTCTCCTTAGGCCTGCAGTCCTATTACTAGATTTATTCTTTACACCCATGAATCTCTTCAATATAAATTCTACTGGCAAGAGTAATATCACAAATTGGTTTTTTTCAATCGATAAAGGACAATTTTAGATGCCCTGGGGTGAATGGCTGCTATAAAAGTTCTAAAAATATTGTCAGGCTTCTAATTTGTTCCCAGTTGCCAGGATGGGGTGGGGTCATGGTTGCAAATTGAACCTCAGAATAAGACCAATATGTGCGGCTTCAAGAGGGAAGAAACTGAGGTGCGAACATTGTTTTTCATAGAAAGGGAAGAGCAAAAGACTATGAAATTCTACTGTCTCCTCATTTTATTGTCATTCTCTTTTTGTTCCTTAGAGAATGTTTCCCTGTGTCGTTTAGGAGTGCCACTGTGTGTGACTAGGAAGAGGCTGTATTACAGATAGTGGTATCATGGGACATAGCTCCTGCTTTTCCAAGTTCTCACACAAAAAAAATGCTTATTCTAAGCCAAAGCAGAGAATTAAAAAATTAATTTTATTGAAGTAGTATTGCATTATAATATTATATGTTGCAGCTGAGCATCATTATAAATGAATATCTGTATATAAACTACATTTGAATCTTTCTGTTGCTTTCATGTTTCTGTTGCTTTCATGTTTAATGTTGCTTTCACGTTTAATGTTGCTGACATCAAAACATATGTATAGAGTTACCACTACATTATTTATCTTTTTGCATAAAACATAGAATGTTATATAATTTTCATCTTAAAAATGGTGAGACCATATGGCATGACATAGTGAGAGAAGTCCTTTGTAGAAACTTGGACAGACTTGGGTTTTAATCATGGTTATATAAATTATAAGTTATTTGAATTTGGGTAAGTTATTTAACAATTCTGATTTATGGTTTCTTTGTTTGTAAAGTGGGGGTAATAGCTGACCTCTGGCTATTCTTTTGATATTTACATAAGATAATATTTTAAAAATTCTGATATGAATAGGTATCCCAAAGATTTCCCACTGTCCTCCTTTTTCAACTTATAGAAATGAGAGATCATAGAGAATAAATAGAGCTTTGCTGCCCAGACTTAAAAGACACTTTCCTTTCACTAAAGTGTTTTTCAAAGCTCCTGTTAATTCACAGCACATATTTTCTTGCTGAGGTAGAATTCAATAAGAATTCTTGCTCAAAACAATCTTTGCTCAAACATCTTCAATGACTCAGTGTCCTATGTAAGCATATTCTAAACTCCTTTGCTGATTTTCAAGTTCTTTTATAATCTTTACGATGTACCTATCTAGTATAATTTCTTATTATCTTCAATAATCTCCCATATACATCTTCTATTTTATTCATTGGAACAGCAGATTGTATTTTCCAAAAATATTTCTGGTTCCACATGCTCTTCCAGAAATTCAAAACTCTCTTTTTAAGAAGTGAAGTCTCTCTTCCTTCCCCCTCAAAACTGGGCAGGACTTTGTGACTTCTTTATGAATAGAATAAAGTAGAATGGCAGTTTTTGTGTGACCTAATGGCCTTAGGTAGTAAAAAGCAATAAGCCTTCTTGCTCCCACTGCTCTCCTCTTTCTGAGGAAGCTCACGTTTGCATCCCAGACACTCCATTGTGAAGAAGTCAAGAAACTACGTGGAGAAGTTACATGTAACTTTTCTAGCTGGTAGCACTTAATTGAGGTCCCACATCCAGTGACATTCACCAGGTATCTGGGAATAAACCTTCATATTACAAATCCCTTTGAGCTTTCCCAGAAGTTAGGATAAAGTGAAGAGAGATACATTATCTCAACTAAGTGCTGCCTTAGTCACACATTCATGAGACATATTAATGTTATCATTTTTAAGTCATTAAGTTTTGGAGTGGTCTGTTACTTAGCAATAGATATATGAAATAAATGGGAGGTATTGCTTCCCATTTACATTTAGAGTATATTGGGGGTAAATGCCATATCGTATCTACCTTTATTTGGGGGACAAATTGCTGTTGGCCACAGAATATATACAACAAAAATGGTCCTTAATGATCATCTAATTTGGTAATAAATAAACCATCCCAGGACTGAATATTTTGAAAACAAATATCTTGGGCCTTATTTTTTGTGATTTTGATGAAAAAGATTTGGGATAGTGCCCAGAAATACGATTAAAAGCCTTCTGATGAGTATCTAGATTTGGAAATAACTGATAGTGTTTTCTCTTCTAAACTTAAATATGCAGAAATATACCCAGAGGCAGAAATAACTTTTCACAGGTAACAGAACAAATGATCAGAGCAGAAACTGGAACTCAACAACTCTGTCTTTTATACTGGCTCCTCTTCTAAAGCACATTCTTCCTGGATAACTCCAAGTAGTTTGCTAGAGATATTAACTTTACTTCCTGCATCACTTGTTCTTCAGTGTAACTCTATACTACATTTGTCTCTGCCCCTTAATATAGACTGTTTTTTCAAGTGATGAAATATTTCCAGGCTTTCACAAAAGTCTTTGTGGAAAGGGTTCAGGTGGGTCTAGACAACAAAGCTCTAGTTATTCTCTATGATCTCTCATGGAAAACATGATAGGAGGAAGAAAATAGTGGGTTAGATATGGTTGTTTTCTTTTTGCCTAACTGCCAAGGTCATTTCAGACATTTGCATATGCTTCTCCTTCATCAGCCTGCAAAGTCTGAATTAGATGTGATCTATAAGGTGGATCTCTACATCTTCAACTGACATGCTCACAATGTGCTAAAGAAAAGTGCCACAGGGAAAAATGGATGAGGTGGAATATCATTTCCATCACTCTGGGAGGGATAAGGACAGATTAGTCAGGGCAGGTTCTGAATGAATGAAATAGTGAGTTAGAAGTCCTTGCAAGGACTCCTTTCTGCTTTTTAAAGTCTTCAGTCAGTCACCAGATTGATTTTTGAAATGATCGCAGAATTTTGAAGTGTTTGCTTCCCGAGAGTCACTTCTCAGCTTCCTTTTGCCTTAAGTTGACTTTTTAATTTTGAACTATTTCTTGAAATTTCTATAAATGTTTTTTAAAAGTCATTTCATTTTGGGGTTACAAATGTTTCCCCGAAACTTGATTTTGAATAGGCAGAGGAATTTGTATTTTATTCTGGTTAGATCTGATTTTACATTTTTTACCGGCAAAAAATTTGCTGTTTTAGCTTCTTAATTTTGTTTTCCTTTTTAAATGGACTTGCTTCCCCTTTTGAACTAAGAGAGTATTGCTGTGGGAAATTTTATCTCATCTTCTCCTCGCCAGTCTTGATTTTCAGGTTAAGAAAGTGAGACTCATCCCTGGAGTGTGTGACTCTAAGGGCAGTTTCTGTTTACTTTTTCCTCCTCAAATGGAAGCAGAACCTGTGGTTATCCATCTCATTAACTGCCTCTCCCAGTGTTATTCACATCCCAGTTGGGAATTTTCCAGTTTGTCAAGCTTTCCATTTTCATTTGGTTTACTATTATTCCTAACGTATTTGGTTGCTTCTGCTGATTTTTAAATGTTCTCATTTATACGTCGTTTGATTAACTCTGACAATCCCTTTAGGCATTTTCTTGAGGTTTGTATGTTTTATTTTTGGTGTTAATTTGACTTGTCAATAATAATAACTAATATTTTTGAATGCTGACAACTGTCAGGCACATTTTTCTCCCACAGTCATATTTTGTTTAATCCTCACAATATCATAATGAACTAGATGATGATATTATTCCCATTTCAGAGATGAGGAAACTCACAAAGATATATAAGAAAGTAATGAGGATACACAAGTTGTCAAAAACACAAAACTGACAGAAAGGGCTTACTCTTGTGCCCTAAGTATTACATTTTCTTTTCCTGTCTCTGATGTGTACTTCTGGCTTTGATTTCTTACTTTAAAGTTCAAAAGTTACTTTCAGATTGTCTTTGTTCAATAGTTATTAAATGAGCATAACCAGAATCACCTGGAAGACCCGTTAAAGCACAAATTACCAGGCTCCACCCACAGAGTTTCTATTTAAGGAGAACTGGCATGCTCTCCAGATTATGTGTTTTCAACAGGTTCTTGGCTGATGTGGATACTGCTGGTCCAGGACAGCCCTTTAAGAGCCACTGGTTTAGTTCATTCCCTTCAAATAAAGTTAAGACCATTCCACTTAACCTTAATCCATCCAAATGTGACAAGTTGCCCTATAACATTGAGCAATTAAAGAATTATTTTTCTTCTTAGTTTTTATGTTTTGTCTATTAGAGACAGAATTATGCATGATTTAAACTCTTTCCTCAAGTTTCAATAATCTTATACCTGAATGGGTCACAGGGAACATGCTTTCTGAAATCTGGAAATATTGATCCTTCTATATCGGTGGTTGGGCTCAACAGCGGGCAGCTCATCACTTCAAGGGCCACATCTAATTCAAGAACTACGGGCTGCTGCTCTGTAGGCTAAGCTATTTTCTAGCTCTTTCATTACGGCCCTTCATTATGACAGACATTTATGGTAGCATGGGTCTTATTCCACCAGGAAGTAGTAATTTACCACAGCCATTCTTTGTCTTCAGTTCATTGACCATTCTCATTGTTAGCTGTCAGTTTTTATCAGAGTCAGTTATTTTTGGATCACTGTTATAATTGGTTTGGTGGGAGAACCTTAAACTAATGTCAGTTAAATGGTTGATTACATGAAGCGCTCAAGAAAGATATGCGAAGACCAGAGACAAGAGGATCAGGGGCATTATATTTTCATGGTGTATAGGTAGGAAGAACAACACTCGTGAAAGAGGTGGGTAAAGATGCCCGAAGGGCATATCAGAAATGAAAAAGGCTCTATGTATCTCCCCGATAAACATCGCTACCCTTCACCTACAGTTTCCTTATCTGATAAATGTGGGCTCAGGAAATGGTAATATGATTTAACTTGTAGGTACATTCTATAACTCATGGTATTCTAGGTTATTTTTGTACCGCAAGTCATGCAACATAAAGTTTTTGAGTTGGCAATCTCAATAACCTTCCAGTGCTACCCCATGCCTACTTCATCAGGAGTCTAGATTTAGAGTAAAATTGACTTGTGCTGTGACCCTTATAAAGTATGTCATCTTGGGCAAGTCACATAACTTCTCTGACTGTCAGTTTCCTCATCAATACAATTTGGAAAAGAACATAAGTTTTACAGGAAAGTTGTGAAGAGGAAATGAAGTTAAGTGAGATCAAATGTTAAACCTCACTGTCTAGCTTTACATTTGACTTTCAAGGTCCATAATTTTCTGTGGTTCACAGTTAATTCTAGCTTGCATCTTACACCTAAAAAGGACCTCTTTCCTGGTCAGACTGGTTTTCTCACAATGCCACAAACATGTCATTCTGTCCTCTTTGACATATGACTTAAGAGGCTTCATGCATTATATTGAGCATGAATGTGTGGATTTGGTATTCTCCAGGATACTTCCATTTTCTGTTCTTTTTGGGAGCAGAGGAGTCAACTGAGGAAGGGGAATGACTGCAGACATAAAGTGAGTGTGAAATCACTCAGTCACTAGTATCTGACCCTCTATTCTCTGTCCACTCCTGTGTGGGCACTGAGCATCCCATAGAAATCAATATATGGCTCCTTCTTGCCTTTTGTCCTCACCATTCAACCAGGGACACTAACTGCACCGCCACACTACTGCCTACAAAATGCTCACAAGAGAGCAAAACTTCTAAACCCGGGAAATGCTGTCACATCAAGTATGACAAAGGAGCATCTAAATGGTGATGAGAATGAGCACCATAGATTTACTAAGTGGGGCATGCTGAAAAAATGAGGGTGTTTATCTTTCCCGTCTGCCAGCTTATAGATTAATAGATCAGTCAATGCTGGCTGTTTCATTAAGAATTTGCCATTGTATTTCATCCTCCCTTCTTCTGTAACTGCTTAAAGATCATATTTACTTTGTATTATGGCCTGTTCCTGCAGAGACTGTTTGAATCCTTGTTAACTACCTGCAAAACTGCCCCTTGATATATTTCTGGAGCACACTGTGTCCAAAAGAGATGTGTCATAAAGGATATTTTTATTAGATTTTGCTCAGATATGTGTCTTGAAGGTGACCAAAGTAAAATAGACTGAAACTTGTATGAGAAAGCAGTTATTTACTGTGTTTAACTGTAACAGATCAAGTTCCTCATTATGTGCTTAGCACTGTGTTGGTATTTCATACATGCTAATGCACTCTTAGCAACACATCTGCCAGGGAGGCCTTACTAGTGTTGTTTGTAAGTGAAGTAGCCAGTATTGAGAAAGGCTCTGCATGTTCCATGGGTACAGAACTGGAATCTGAGACCCAGTTTTGTGTCCACTTTTGTCTTTGGGCTTCACTTAAAGCAAACTCTAACCTTGTTGTCATTCTTCAAAGACATTGTCAAAGTATTGCTATGCAAGGTTAACTGTGACATTGTGTGTGAGGTGCTAAGCCATAGGATGATGGGTCTTCAGAAAACACTGATTCAGCATTAGCTATCCCCAGTAAAAAGCAGCCTGAATTCAGATCTATAGCTTCCTTTCCCTAAGCCCATCCTTGTAAGTCCAAGGTTATGCTTGTTTCTGTTTTCATGCTGAATTAAAGTCTAGCTAGCTGGAGAGTGTCACTATTAATGCGGGAACCACAGCGATGATCATTTTTGAATTGAAATTGGCTATTTTCTTCTGGGGCCCTTGTAATAGTGACTCAGGACTTCTGTCACAGTAGTAAAAGTAAATTCATTTTTCTGATGAATGTATAGGAAGGACTTCATTAGTTACGGGTTCAATTTTTAAAGAAACACACATATACAAATTTTAACTTACAAAAGATGCTACATTTATAGTAGAGTTAGGAGATAGTGTGTTCGATATTTACCAAATCTAGTTCCTCCTCTTGCATGCACAGCAAGAACTTATAGCCTAGCCTTGTTTGACTGAATTTAAACCAATGAAAGATGAGTGGAAAACAGCTTACTCCTATGGGATAGTCTCCATACTATTTTTCCTTTCAGGCTTGATTGAAGACAAAAATGGGGACCTTGGAACTCACATGCAGAAAATGGCAGATCATCTGTGAAAAGTACCAGGGTCTCTTTGGGTCATGCCTGGAAGACTGCTGCCTAGCTATCAAAAATATCCAAATATTTTTGGCTGGTGGGTATAGTGTAAAATAAAGACTGAGATGCACTTTCAAATTCCAAGTGGAATTTAGCATTGTGAACTAAAGAAATAATAAATATTACTATGAAAAATACCCAAGTAGAATTTTTTTTTAAAGGAAAAGTGCAGTCAGGAAAGAGAGGAGGAAGAAGCTTTTTATTGAATTGTTCACCTTGGTTGTTTTTCCCCAGGGACCCTGGGTTACAAATCCAGGAAGCATGAGGCCTGTGCTGGCCCAGCAGTGACCTTAATCTCTCAGGCTATCAGGGGTGTCTCCCAAGTAGAATTTGCTTGACAGTTTACTTCTTTTGTGTTGGGATGTTATTTTTTGGGGGATTTGTTTGGTACATTTAACTAAATAAAGGAATGTTCCACAAACTTTGGTAGGTGTGCTGATCAAATTTAAGTTGAAGGACTTCTGTCTTCTTCCTGTCTTTTGATGAGTTAAATATTACCACCCGTGGGAAGAATGACCCAGCATGTGGCCCCTGGATATCACCTTGAATATTTTCTCACCTGCTGGCACCTGAATCTTTACACATTTACCCTAAGAATCAGCATGTTCTCATCAGTTCTTCCCACCCTTGTGCTCTTTAGTATCGTATCTTCTCTTCTATATCATATCATTTCATATCATATATCACTTAGTATATAACCTGAAAGAATTTGAAACTTAATTCAGATCACAGTTGATTCAAATATAATGGAAAAAAAAAAACTGGGGAAACCTCTGGGTTAGTTCTGGTTCTACTGTTAAATGATGTTCTAGCCTACATTTCTCTTATACTCAGTTTCCTTGTCCATAAAATATGATGAATTCTTATGCTGCTTTTGTCCCTGAGAGTCTTTAAGGAGGAACATAAGTTTCATGAGAGTGTTTTTTAAGGAATTAGAAAGTAGGTCATTATAATTATTTTTAATATAAAATGATATAAAATAAAATAATTTGAATCTTTACAGTAAAATGATATTTACTTAGTCCCATTACAAAAGGTTTCTTTTTAGTTGTGAAAATTAATGAGGTACACTAAAACAAATTGATAGCTTTATCTGAATCTTACATCTCTTACTAATTGTATGACCTAGTAATTCATTGAACTAGCAGCTCCATGACTTGGTTTTATTATTTGTAAGCTTGGGATAATAATTCCTCGTGTTGAAAGAACCAAATGAGTGCTTGAGACTTAGGTACTGAAAAATAGCTAATATATTTGAAAGATTTGCTACAGGTCAGTTATTTCCAGCTCTTCTAACACTCTGCATGCAGAGTAACAAATATTTAACAATGGAGCTCAGGGAATAGACAAACTTTAGAATGATAAATTAGAAGTTACAGTCAATTGTAGGGCAGATGAACATCTTAATATAATGTCATGCAATTTTCTTTTCTTTTCTTTTTTTGGCTAACTTACAAAATTTCTAATTACATGTGGAGTCTATAAGAACAAATATTTTGCATGGACTTGACTTATTCTGAGAAGTGCAGTGATTAACAGCCAGGTGTATTTGCTATATCTTGAGGACTGAAGCCTTAACCAGAGGCAGGGTAGTAGCATCATCAACCACGTCTAGTCATCCTTTCCTTTCTGGCTATTTTCACATAGTTTCTCTTCAAGTCCCTGTGGTCTCTTACAGATTAAGTTTAACTATCACATTTAAACTTTCATCCAGTTTCATATGTGAATAAAGAAAGCCTATCCTACTCACTTCATTAATTCCCTCCCCTCTAGTCATTTTAGCAAAATGTGTGAGACCATTACTGACAGTAATAATGACAAACTTTCACACATTTTAAATTTGAGAAGAGCTTTTACAGTATTCACATATTTTCTACTAAGTATAGTGGAAGAAAATAAATTTGAGTGTGTATATAAAACAAAGAATTGTGATTCCATTTGAGCCAGCATATATGTTGTTTGGAGAATATGAAGGGAGGAGAATGAGAAAGGGGCTGTGGAAATGGGATTAAAAATTAAAATGAGAGGAAAAAACCTTGGAGAAAAGAGAAAAGAGTGTGTCTAGAGAACTTTACCAAATTGGAAATAACAACCATCGGTGTGTAGGTTCCTCTGTGAAGGGCATTTGTCTTGTTAAAGGGCTTTGTTCTGGAATGAAACTGCCTTCAGAGAGATTTCTTTTGTGACATTTATGGGATATGAGGGAATTTCTTTTTCTTTTTAAGTAAATATTTAAGTTATCTAACCCTAACAAGTCTGTGAAGAGATTTATGACCTTTGAGTAATTCCATATTGTTGACAGGCAGAAAAAGAGAAGAATAAAATCCAGAAGTAATCTCCAAATTTCATTTTAATCCATAGTTTCAAATAGTAGAAGTGTTAACAAGTAGCAGAACTAATAGATTTTCTACCTCCTACCTGACTGGCTCATCTCTAAGAAAAGGAGCTAATTCAGTAATGAAATAGCCCAAGTCAATGAGAATGCATAATAGGAATAATGGAAAGATTGACGGCCTTATAATAATGCTGAACTGATTTTCAATCTATTATTTTATTATTCTTAGACAATTTGTAGTTAGAAATGGAGGAAAATGCTCTTCATGATCTCAGAACTATACATGGCAACTTTCATCCTACCAGATATTGTTTGGAGTCCCCAAACTGGCATCATTTTTTCCTACTTTCTTTGGCTACATTCTAAATACATTTTGCCTCAGAGCTATATTTCTCACTATGTCATTGCTCTATCTTACTTCATTAGAAATACTTTACTTTTTCCAGGTCTTTATAAGTCTTTATATTTGTTGAATACCCAAGACAATCTTTTCTTCTCCATGAGGGTTTTTTAAAAAAAGTAATCTTTTTTTCACTCCTTAATTTTGGATGTTGTTGGCTCATTTTTGCTGGATTTACTGATGGTCCCCAGCTTAGGCTCAGTCTTGTCTATTATGTGCAGGAATGAAGATTGACAAGAGCCTGAAGTTGATCATTTTCTGAATTTAAGCTCAGTCTTTTCCCCATTCACTGGGAATCCTGTGTGTTAGGGCGTGAGCTTCCAAGTCTCAGCCTTTACAAATAGTCTTAAATAGTCTTCCTTCCCCCAGGGAGACTCCTTTTGTAGACTCTTCTGCCTTCGTTTTATTGCCTAATATTTCAGTTTCTTTCTGGTGTGGATTCCAGTGTTGGTATCTATGGAACTGATCTAGATCATGATTTTATTGTGCGGTGCTGGAGTTTACTTTCATTATGTTTCTATTCTGTGAGATGATGATCCAGGGTGATTTTTATCTTTCCTTAGGTGGCGCATAATTCCTAGTCTACAGCTACCATGTACTCCTATAACTACCTGTGTGACCGTTGGAAACTTACTGAATCAGTTTAAGCCTACGTCGCTGATGTGGAAATTGGCATAGAACTAGTTACCTTCTCTCTAGGACAGTTTTGAGGATGAACTTTGTCAATCTTGGGACATTGCCTGCCACATAATAAATGCTCAAAAATGTTAGCTGCTACTTTTGTTTCTTTCTCTATATCATTACTGATACACTATAAGTGTTGAGCTATCTACCATGAATTAAAGACTTCTGCTGGAATCTACACCTGAATTTACCTTGCTCTTTGGATATCAACAACCACCTGTGTAGTCAGGTTCATTTCCCCAGACCTTATTCTAATCTGCCTTAGATTTTTCTGATCTTCCATTTTGGATCTGCCTCATGCTTAAATAAGCTTGATCCCTGATATTATAGGACTTTGGTATTTCTTTTCTTAAGGTATTCATTACACATGACCTTAAAATGTGGTGTATCCTGGTGGCCTAGCAGGTTAAAATGGGTACCATCCACATACATTCCAAGGTCCCTGGTTCAAACCAGGTACTAGGAAACAACCAATGTTGAACAATTAAATAAAATAAAATTCTTTCTCCTTTTCCCTCCTGCCTGCTTACCTACTTGCCTTCATTCCTGCCAGCACCTTTAAAAAACAAAACAAAACTTATTTACTCACTTGCTTTTCTTCTCTGCTAAATTTTGTGTTCCTATGATCAGGGGCCTTACCAATTACGTTCTTGTATCTCCTGGTATATCTCAGCTACAGAAGGTCCTAAGTGTATATATTTTGAAGATTAAAAATTGTCCATATAAAAAATAATATACATTTAAAAATTAATTCATCAACAATTTAAGTCAATATATTTATTGGAAACAAGGCTTTATATTTTTATTTATGAGTTTATTAAGTACTTAAAATTACCAATCATTAAAACCTTAGAAAAATGCAATTAAACTAACTTGAACAAATACATACTGATTATCTACTACAGGCTAGTCACTGCACTGGATTTTGGTGACAATGAAAAACAGATTTGGTCACTATCCTGATCATGTAAGATAAAAAAGAATAAGTCTGTGAGGTCTATGTTTTATATATACCGATATAGTTATTCAGTCATTTAATAACTATTAGAATACCTACTGGGTTCCTAGTGAGAGAACTGACAAAGAATAATTCCCAGAACATGACATGAAATTTCACCATCAAAACACTCACATTTTAGCATGCATGATACGGTTGGCTACGTCTTCACCTATTCCAATCCTATTCTAATCACATTCAAAAATCCATGACAATAGTATAACAAACCCAATTAAAACATATTTTATGTTGAATAAATTAGGAATTGGAAAGATTAAATAATGATAAATAGCACAGTTAAGATTTAGAAAGCAAATCTCTACATATCCCATAATCATATCCCATAATATCTTCAACCATGTAAAGTTGGCATTTTATTCATAAAACTGGTCAAATAGTGCTTGTTTCATGTGATTGTAGAATAAACAGGATCTATGGGGCTTCAAAGAGAAAGAGAAAGAATCAAGGGCAAAGTCAAATTCAATGCAGATATTAGAAAATGGACAAAAATTTATTGAAGGAAGGCAATGGAATGAGTCAAGGTGGATAAGATATTTGACAGAAATTATCAAAACTTATCTGAGGGAACTTTGGGTCATTTTGATAGACTTTTGGATATTAACTATGAAATATTGAGTTCAAGGTAGCAGAAAGTCTTATGAAGGCTTGTTTGGTAGCTCCTGGCAGATGTTTTAAGAATCAGAATAACAATATGGAAACTGAGCCAGTAAGGATGTTAATGTGAATGAAACATAAGGGAACATATAGATACAAAGGTATCTATCAGATCAGTGTGGAGAGATCCTGGAGTGGGAAATTTGTTAGAAATAGAGTTCAGAATTCCAGGGGTCAGTTAATGGTGGTGGTGGTCCTGGAAACTGTAAGGAATGACTATAAGTGACAGTTGTCTTATGGGAAGAATCAGTCTTGGGTAATTAATTTTTGGTACTGAGTAGGAAAAGAGAAAAATCAAAGATGATTTCTGGGTATACCCAGGTGACTAAAAGATGAAATGACAAAGTGGAAAGTTCAGAGGAGAACCTTGTTAGGGGAAGAGGAGGTGACATGAGTCTAGTTTTGGAATTTGAGAAGCCAATATCCCAATTAGGAGCAGCTAGAAATATGGGTTACAGTTTTAGAGAAGATGGGTTGGAGTTAAGCTTGTAGAAGTAATGATTGAAATAATGACATTAGATGAGCTCATTGAGAAAGATGACATTGTACAGGATGGCAGTCAATGGTAGAAATTTAGGAATGACTAGATCTTAAGAAATCTAGAAAGCACATCCATGCTAGGAACAGAGCAGGAACATCCAGAAAATTATCATTATAGCAGCATGTTTATAATGATCTAGTGATGTCTGATCTTATTAAATTGTTTTAGCTGATGTAGTGAAGATGAGGGTAAAAAAAGTCCATTTAGTGAATATTGTACAAATTAGGATGCTATAAATTACCCTCTACAGATTTTTTTCTGTATAGTAGTTCCAGTGGAAAACAGAATGCTGAGATTTAGAGAATAAGTGATGAAAAAGTAAGAACAAGTAGTGTAGCTTACCATGCAGAGTGACCTGTTTTTAAGATCTAGGAGTTTGAAACTGTTAGAAGAAAATTTGTATGACTAATACTGTTGGTTAAATATTTTGAAAATTATTTTGGCAATGTGTTTCATCATATGTATATCTCTGTGTGTTTGTGTGTGTGTGTGTGTGTGTGTGTTCAGGGATTATCCAAGGTTTTGTCCTTTCTGTTAAATTTGGTAGAAATTAGTTGGAAGTTTCCCAAGTTATTAAGGGAGATATATAGATAGTGTGATTTCTTAAAAGCTACTTTTCCTTATGAAAGTACACAAAGTATAAGAAATGAAGTAAAAAATATAATGTTAGGAAAATGAATCCCTAGGACGGAGGAATACTGAGCCATTTCTTTCTAGAAAAGTTCATCACACTTTTTATTAGCTTTCCACTAAGGTAACAAGTTATGTTATTATTTTGTAGTAAACTAGACATGCTGAATTATTCAATAAATACAGTCGATTTATATGATCTCCTAGTTATACACTAGGAGACAAATTTTTTTCCATGTTGGTAATGGAATAATTTATTTTATTGTATGTAATATATACACATATCTTGCTTTCATTATGTTAGAAAAGCATAAATGTATATAATGTATATATATATATATATATATACACACACACATAAATATATAAAACTGTAAGGAAATGATATAATCAAGAGTCATCTTATGGGAAGAATCAATTTATATATGCTATTCATATCAGTCAATCATGTATATGAAATTATAGCTTTCCTTTAAATCACAAAATTACAGCTAGGATATAGGCATAAGTGAATTACTCCATTGTTAATAAAAAAGGGTAATACTAACAGTCTAGACATGATAGCTTTTCTTTGTCAGAAAATAATATATTTTTAATTCTTAAAGAAGCCTTTTATTAAAACAACTTTTCTGCCATTAATAGGGTAGGGTCACTTCTACACTGAACCATATTTAGCTCTAAATGATACTCTATAGTAATATAGAGATATATAGAGTGATAAGTAATGATCCTGATACCAGACACTACTCTAAGAATTTAAGATTGTTATATTGCTGTACTTCATCCTTTGCCATCCTCATGCCATAAATACTATCATGTCAGATGAGGAAACAGATAAAGACTGGAGATTACTTTGCTATAAGTCAGTGGAGCTGGGATTTGAATCCAACTAGTCTGGTGTCAGAGAGAAGCTCTTAACCATTACACTGTGCTACCTGTAAAGGTCATCAGCTTTCTTAAACTAATATAAAAATTCTGCTTTGAAATTATCCCACAGCAGGAAACTAACCAGAAGTAATTTGGAGTGACTGCATGTGGATTAACTCTAGGAAGATAGGGGCAGATGAGGTAAGAGAGCCACTTTCTTTAGGGATAAATTGACCGTCCATGGCAATCATAAACTCCTTATCTTGGAAGGTACTTAAAAAAACCAAAAAAAACAAAACCAAAAAAAAGCAACACTTTAACTAGGACAAACTAATGCAACCATAAAAACTCCTGGAAATGAAAGAATTGAATTTCTTTGGACTCTATGTATCACTATGAATCCTATAATGGTAATAATAATAATTTTGTTATCTCTATCACTGCCATTTCCATGTGGGAAACTTGGATTTAATTGTAGTTACTTTACCAGTTTTGTTTCCCGCTCATTAACTAAATGATAAAATCTGAACCAACAAAACAGTGACCTGCTCTGTGTGTGACAAATGAAGGACAGAAAACGTGGAGAAATTGCACCTGAGTGATCCTAAGTGATAGAAGTGGAAGCCTTCTGAGAGGAGGGAAGAAGATGATGGCAAGAGCTGTTAGATCAGTACTAGGGCAGAGAGCAGGAGCTAGGACTTCAGAAAATTGTAAACTGAATGACTGATGAACCTAGCTGAATTCACTGATTTACTCAATAGCCACACTGCCTGGGAAACACATGGGTGATTCTCAGAATGCTGTATGTAAATTTTTGAGTTCTTCAGATAATTTTCTTCAAATGTTCTGGAAGTAGACCAACGGACCAAAACTATGAATAATCCAGATATATTTGAGTGTCATTAATATCTTATACATATTCTCAGCCACCCTGACACCCTCCCTCCTTGATAGTCTGTGTGGTTTTCAGGAGACAGAGGGACTACTATGTTCCAACTAGTTACATTTTTTTTGTGTTAATCCTAACTTCCTATAGAGCAGAGTCTAGATCCTTTGTTCCTGCCCGTGTCTATAAGTGAGAGACTAAGCCATAGATCTGACAAACGAGGGTTGGGTCATGCCTGTAAGTGAGAGGTGTCTTTAGGGAAGAATCAAAGTCTTTGGAAATTGATTTTTGGGTAGTGAGTAGGAGAAGAGAAAAATTAAAGATTGTAATCAAATGATAATAAAAAACAGTTACCAAGTACTTAGAGGGATATTCACAGTTAAAAATGGTCTTTTCTAAGCCTATATAAATTATCTCCAGGATATAATAAGTCATTTTGAGACTTTATGTTTTATCATTCTAAATTTTACATGTCATGGGTTGGCCAACTTTTTATATAAAAAGCCACATAATGTATGTTCTAGATTTACAGGTTTTTATCTTCACAATGTGCCTTGGCAGTGGCAGTGTGGAGATGGCTATGGTTAAAATATAACAGAACGAGTACAGTTCTGTCCCAATTAAACTTTGGGAACAAAAGTAGGTGTTCAGCCAGATTTTCTCTAATGGTCAAATTTGTAGACTTCCAGCTTATTTGATATAACCATATACTCATATGCCTATTATATATACATAGGAGGACTGAAAAATGGAAACTTGTCAATCTTTTTCCTTAAAATGTTTTTCACTTTGATTCCACTCCTGATTTCACATTATTATTTGTATATGAAATATCTCATTTATACATGAAATACCTGTTTGGTTAGTGCTAACAGGTGTACTAAACAGATAAAGAGGAAAAGGGTAGTTTCTTCCCTCAAGATTGCACTGACTTGGCATGCCTTAGGGGAGCAGACGTTAGGTCTATCGCCTCTGAAGCAGCAAGCCACATATCATGGGTTTGAGTCCCAGGCCTGGGGGAAACAGCCAGTGTAAACGATTGAATAAAAATAAAAGATGCATCTTCCTCCTTTGTCTTCCTGCCTACCTGCCTACTTGCCTTCATTCCTATACCTTTCCTTTAAAAAATTTAAAAAATAAATTTACTTGCAGGAAGATAGGTAAATACAGATAAATCAAAATGTTGTGATACCTTTATGTGTTATAGGCTAAAGGGAGTACAGAGAACAAGTAACAGAATCCTTCTGAGAAAGAGATTCCTGAAGGGAGTCTTCGAGGACTGGTGGGAATTAAAGAGTAGTCAGAAAGAAGAGGATAAAGCATGTGTGAATGGGGCTGAGGTATGCTTGAAGAGGATTGTCAGCTAGGGACCTGATCATCACAAGCTTTGTAAGTCTGTACAAAGAGCTTGCTTTTTTCCCTAAGGATAGATTCTTACTTGATTAACATGACATGTTTTCCATAAAAACCTTCCACAGATTTTCTATGAATCTATTTGTGGCTTTTTGTGCTATATCACCTTCTGTCTTGTATTATAAATGTCTTGTAATTGTCTTCCTCTTGCCTATTTTGCTTCATTTTTCTAGAAAAGAGGACTCTCTTACTCAAATTTGTACTCTTTTCTCGTTTTCTGGCTCTATTCCTGGCTGGGTCTTAATATTTATTTACTATTTAAATTTATTTCCACATAGGTTTTTGTTCCTCTGCCTTAAGCATGAATGCATTTGAAATGGACATTTTGTTGTCCTTTTCAGTTCTTCTGCTTATTCCCAACACTCACATCTGTCCCCGGACACATAGTTATGATTCTAGAAGGATGGATATATGCCAGTTCCATGAAAGACTTTGGTACAAGAAAATGAAAGAGAATTATAACATTTTATTATTTCTTCTAGCACTCATACCAGTAGTAATAGTAGTATTTCCTTTGATGTTTAGTTTTATGACCTAAGTTTTTTAAAATTATTTCTAATTTATGTGAAATATTTTATTAATGAAAGAAACCAAATTACAATCTCCAAATATATCCTAATTCATTAAAATGTATTTATTATTTTATCATTAAAAAATGCAGTAGAGTCCCAGGTAAGCTACACAGAGAATATAAATAGTCCGCCAGAAAGGCAGTTGTCAGATTTGGTTTTAAAGAATTATACAGTGCTATTGTTTTTTCATATTTTTTTAAAGGCAAGGCACAAAGCAGGCCAGCAGAGGCAGGCAGGCAGGAAAAGAGAAGAGGAAGAAGCATTTTATTTATTTTATTTAGTTGTTCATCCTGGTTGTTCCCGCTGGCACCAGAACTGGAACCCTGGACCTTTAGCTGTATGTGGACTGCACTCAACCACTACTCCGCCAGGGTGTTTCACTGCTTCCTCTTTTAGTTATATGTTTTAAAAGTGACATAGTTGAATTGAGGAAGGAGATGCACACCAGTACTTTTGGAACTGTGTTCTATGTTTTTCTGGGTACAGAATAAATTGTTAAATATCCAAATGGGAATGATATAGAGGAAACGGCTAGGAATGGTGAACTAAAGGAAAGACAGTTGTGTGAAAACACAAAGAATGGAACTGGATTCATGCTACACTATTGAATCATATAATGTAATCCCAATATGGAAATTGAAGGATAATCATACTTAGAGCCCTTGCCATCAAGGAATTTGGGAGCCATCCTTTTGCCCAGAGAAATATAAGTCTGCTTTAATCTTATGAGGATGAACTATCTTTTGTTTTGGAAAGTCTCGTCATGACCTGAAAGATCCCTTGGTTGAAAAAGACGATTATTGCTCACACTTCGGGACAAATGCCACTGCCTCTCTGAATACTCGTAGTCAAGCTTGTGGGCTAGGAATTGCCAGAGGTGTTTGTAAACAGAGAGAAATCATACACATCTATATGCTACTGTGGCAGGATTAATTTTCTAAAAAAGGCTGTCACACATTTTTTTCTTTTTTATGAGCATTTGCTACTCTTTCACTGATAGGTAGACTCCGATTTCCCTACCCTTGACCACATGAAGGCTCGCTCTAACCACTAGCATGTGGTAGAAATTTTCAGCACCCCCACAAGAGCAAGTCTTAGACCAGGGATTAAAGTTTAACTATCAGGACAGTGAATTGCCTCTGGCTCCGGCACCCAGTCGTGGATGCATCCGGATGGATAAGGAAAGCTGATGGACGAGTTCGACGTGTGGGACGTGTAGTACGTGGCCAGCACAGGCCCTTACCAAGAAACAAAAGAATGACATCAGTTGAAGAAGACCACCAATAACTTCAAAGGACAATGTCGCCTTGCCCAATCAGGAACTGAAACCTGGTCTGCAGACTCCTCTTTCCATCCCCCTTCCTCACCACATGGGATTTTCCCTTAAAAACTCAGGCCGCTGGCAAGGCCTTGAGTCAGCCTCCCCACTAAGGGGTCTTAGCCTCCTGGATGGCTCCAGCCTCTCTCTCCCTCTGTTCCCCACTAATGGGGGTCTCAGCCTCCCTTGGCTGGCTCCATCCTCTCTGTCTCTCTTCTCCCCACTAATGGGCCCCCAACTTGCTTAACTCTGTGCCCGTCTGGTATGTGAACAAACCCTGAACCCACTGAGTCTGGACCTCCCTTGATCAGCTCCATCCCTTTACCCTCTGATGAAACCTCTGCTTGCTCACTCGCCTGACTCTGTCGTGGGTTCTTTGAGCAACCTGAAAACCCCCTCAGAAATGACTTTCTAGAGAATATGCTTCCTGACTTTTGATTTAGCTTCTGAAAAGAGAAGCAGATTCTGCCTGTCATACTGTTATTCTCCTACACAGGGCCCTGAGCTACCACATGAGAGGTCTGACTACCATACCCTTTCTAATTCCTGACCCTCAGGATCCATGACCTAGTGTAACTGGTTGTTTTCTGTCACTAACTTTGGGATGGTTTGTTATGTAGCAACAGTAACTGGAACACTTATTATATATTCAGGCACTGGGCTTACGTTTTAACATTATTTCATTTACTCCTCAAAGCATCACTTAAAGATTATTCTTGATACCTCGGTGCTCTAGATAAGAAAATTAAGGTGGAGAGAAGTTAAGAAACTCACCCTAAGTGACTTTCCAATGCTATGATGTGGAAGAATAAAGATCCCCATTAGGACCCAGCCAACCCCACTGACTTTACTTTGGGGAATGCTAAGGAATGTGTTCAGTACAACAAGAATCACCTGGTAAGTGCTTATGTCAGGTTCCATCTCAATGCCACCAAATTAAGCAACTAATTTTTAAAAAAATCATTGGGGAAGTTTGGTAACATTATTATATGTCACCACAGGAATGGAACTAAATGCTGTAATATTACTGGAGCTTTTAGCTTTCAAGTTTTCTTCTAAGGGCTGCATCTATGGAAGACCACACCTAGTGCAGGCTTTGGCAGAGAGTAAGTGCTCATTAACTGAGTGTTAAATTGAATTGGCTTTGCAAATGATCAGTCGTGGGCCACTTAAGTGTTTTGTCTTGAACCAGCAATGGAGACATTAACTAGGATATTGCTCGAAACAGACTCTTATGCCCCTTCTCAGGCAGGTTGAATCTGAATTTGCATATTTAACAATGCCCCAGGTGTTTTAAATGCACATTCAATGCTGAAGAAAAGGATTCAACTGATCTGGGTACTCAGTAGTGGACTCCTTTAGCTATTTTCCCCAGCTTGTTCTGATGTGCTTCTGTGAAGAGACTTGAAGAGCTCTCCTGAAAATGATTCTGCAACAAGGATATTGTGTCTTCAGGTAAGTCTTTTTTAGACACCATAGAGACAGACAGTATGAGCTCTGAAATGTAGTCACATTCTGTGTTAATGAAAGCTAGCGTCTGCTCCTTCTGCCTTGCCTGGAAAATTATTTCCTAACTCTTTCCTGGATATTCCTACTGAACAATCTCTCAGGAAGAAAGCAATTTTATATACGCAGGATTTGTAAAGGAAATCAACAGCCAAGCATGGCTTTCAAGCAGTGTCAGAAGGATCTATTTAATCTATTTATTTACACATCTTGATATAGTTGGTTCATGCACAGGCAGCCTATCCGCTGTGAAATGGTGACCAAATCACCTCTTTGAGGAAGTCTAGAAAAAAAATGCATTTTCTTTTTAGATTTATCTAATTTATAATTAATGAGCCTGCAGCACCTTTATAATTGTAAATAAACGTGATTTAAATCCATCCCTTACTACATGCACTGTCTTTGATGCAAATCTTGCATTATGCATATGAAAGGAGGGCTCACTAAAGTAGTATAGCTCAGCCTAATTTATGCTTCCCAGGATTCACATGAATGTGAGGGCACAGCTGGGGAACAAGGTGAAGAATGCAACTAAGGGGAGAGAAAGCCTTGAAGTCCTCAGAATCATCTTTGCTTAATTAAATGACGTTTTGTAATCATCTTTATCAAATGTCCAGAGCAGAACCTTCTCCTTGCTCCAAGAATTTCCCTGTGGCTGTTACCCCCAGACAATACCACAATTATCATTGTGAGATCCACATACATGTTTGTTATTCTCTTAACAACTCTGGTAATAAATTCTTTAGTGAATGACAATGCCTATTCTAAGATCTGATGTCTATCAACTTTTTGTAGCATCGGTTTAACTTACTTTTAAGGGTAACTCTAAGAACAAACACTTAGACTCAATGTGTTTCTGCTGTCAGAACAAATGGGGCTCAACCAGTCACCATTATATGTGTGTATTTCCCCAAGTACTGGTAGACTATTAGTACTCCCCAGCCTTCTCTTCTCTAGACTTAGTAATTCCAATTTCGCTTACCTTTTCTCACAGGTGTCATTTTCCTTCCTTTTAATTATCATTATGGCTTTGATCTGAACTATGTTCATGTTATTTTGTTGTTGGGTTTTTATTTTTTTTGCACCTCATGGGAGATGTTATATTGCATAGGGTTCCAGCTATGTAAAGAGTAATGGAATGATTACCTTTTCGGGATTTGTCCAACAAACATAATTTCTGTATTATCTGTGATTTTTATTTTTTGCCATTTAAAGAAATAACTTGCATCAGGTACAAAATAAAATTTATAGTGTGAATAGTATTAGTCATTATATTATTGGGATCTAATAGGACTGTACTAAGAAACCTCAAATCTAGTTATTATTTGAGTGGGAAAACAGCATGTAATAGAAATAGATTAAGATTAGAACTCCCAAATATCTGATTAATGAGCTCTTAGAATTACCATGTTAAGACTATCAGAAAGTATATCCCAATCATAAACAGCACAAACAAAAGTATAGTCGGAGCCTCCTGCCCTGAGTAACTCACACTTGGGCTATTTTATTCATCAGTCATATTATTAGCATCCCAGAGCAGCTGCCCAGAGGCCAGTGTGTAGAGAGCAGCGATTATCTCCTAGCCACCCTTATAACCTCAGATACAGTCCTGACCTGTATCAAGTGCTCAGCAGTGTGTCTGTGAAAAAAAGTGATGCATTTATTATCTAGAGAGTGAAAAGTCTGGCAAATAGGACACAGGAGTTCATGCAGAGGCTGTGTGCTAGAGGATCGAATAGAATTCATACAGCCTAACTAGAAATATGTTTCAAATTTGCTGGATAATAGTAATCATTTTTAAAAAAATAGAACTTTCTGAGGATACCCCAATATAGAATTAATCAAAATTGTGGGTGGTTTGGAAGGGGAGGGATTGTAAATCTGTATTTTCAGAAACATCTGTGGATGCGTGTAGCCAAATGAGTATAGGAAACACTAGTACTGATGATTGTACTCAGTCTCAAAGGTCACTTCCAATTTTTGTGTTTCAAAGTTCTAAGACATCTTTTCTCCCAGAAGCCCAGTTCTCTACAAGGAGGGGTCTTGACTTGCTGAACTTTTGGGTTCCTGCCAACTCTAATATTCTCGAAGTGCAGGCTTCTTCTGGTGTTTTCTATGCCTCCTGGTAGTGGCCCTTCCCCAAGGTGTTTAATGATCTCTCATTGCCTTGTGACTACCCACTGGATCTTCAGTGGAGAGACTTCCAAGATCGGTCATCAGCCCCCAACTTTTATCCCCCTTAAAATGCATGTTATAAGTGTCATCCGCTTCAAAGTTAACAAGTACAAGCACACTTTTTAAGAGGTCTTAAGGAGATTAGATTCTTACAAGGATGACTGAAACAAACATCTGGTAGACATTTAAGCTTTTACTCATATAATGCAGTGTTGTGCTCAAATCCAAGTATGTGGATATTTTTCATGATTAATTTCAGGTTTAATCTAGGGGTCTGAGTTTAAGATCTGTAAGCTAGAATTCTGTAACAATTATAAAATTATTATAAAGAAGCTGCTCTGTATAGAGGAGAATTCATGTTATTTAGAAGCATTAAATATTTGAACAGATTGCTTTTTAAAATTGTGTCAGGGAAGGACAGAAAATTCCAAATTTTTAGGCATCAAATGACACCCTCCTAGATTTTTTTCCTTACTTGGTATTTTATCCAAGAAACATGAGGAATAAACTAAAAACTCATCAACAAATCAGGATGAAGACTGGGATCTGGAAGCTTTCATCTGGTGAATGCTATGTTCCTGTATAGCCTCTTTTGAACTCTTCCTCTGCTCAGTAGATTAATTTGCTGTCAGTTTGAGCCTGAATGATAAGGATTCTTGGGAGGACAGCTGTCTATGTACCTAGTAAGCAAGAATGTTAGTGTGTAAGCAAGGTGAATGTCAGTGACCTTGGCAGCTGATACAGTAGAATGTTAGCTTCCTATTGCCATCTGAGACAAGCAAAGGCCTGACTCAACTACCTAAATTGGTCTCTTCTCCTTTCCTAAAACCTTGCTTCTGTCTCTCAGAGCACATAGGACTTGTTTATTTGTTGATTATTTGTCAGAGATTTGTTTACTTATTTATCTCCAATGTTTAAAACAATGTGTTCCACATAGTAGGCATTAAATAAATAGGTGTTGAATGAAGGAACAAATGAGCGACTATTTTCACACAAATCCTGCTATGTGGACATGTTATTTTCAGTATTGGGTCTTTGTGATATGCATTGTATGTACTGTGCTAGTTCTCAGTGGATGTCCCACTATGCTTGTCCCTGCTGTGGTTCTCTCTGACCGAATACAAACTGAGGAGGGGTATTGGGTCTGGGCTCTGTCACACACATCTCAGAGTATAACCAAGGCATCTAAATCATTGCTTCTCTCACTTTCTGTGTCTGTATCAGCGTGGCTGTGTTTTGCATTTTCAGTGTTCAAGTTCATGTTTATCAGGTTCCATGACTGTGCTCCCAACATCCATTTGTCTTCTGAAATTGCTTCAGCCAACTGTTAAATGGCACCCTCATTTTGGTTTCTTCTTGATACCTCAAATCCAATACTCTCAATATGGTAGTCTTTATATTGCCCTCTCACGGAAGAATTCAGAAATGTTTCACTTCTGTCTTGCCAGCCAGCCATGCCATTCAGTGCTCCCAGAAGTGGCGGCTCAGCTGTGGTTTCACTTAGAAAATATAGGTGGGCCTCTGCTTTTCCAGCAACCAAGTACTGACAATTAGAAGTTTAGAATTGTAATATTCCTTGAGTAATGATTACTCCAGCTTCTTGTAGTTAACATAGGACACCAAGGCCTTGAGGGGACACCAATGGCATTTATACTGCTGGTTCCATCCTGTCCTGATTTCTAGTTCATGCTCTTGTCTATACACCTCTCCAGCTACGTGGACTTGCAGAGGAGGGAGCTGATTTTGGGAGATTGTTGGAACAACTCTGCTCACATTGGTGTTGTTGGAAATGATCCCCTGTCCTCTCCCAGCAAACCGGCAATTAGACTCAAGTGTTAAAACAAATGAACACTTTCTAGTAGAAATAATGTCTGAGATTTACCAACGAGATTCTGTAGTATATTATTCAAATCCTTCCTTTCATCCTCCTCTCTCCTCTCTTCTCTCCTCTCTCTCTTTCTCTCTTCCCACCCCCCCACACCAGGTATCATTCTTATTCAAAGGTTCAGATTGTTGTAAATCTGAAAGCAAACAGTATCCTGTTTGTTTTCCGGTGTTGATTTAATTGACTATGTCTTTACATTCAAATCTCCAGTTTGGTTAGTTAAGATAAAGTGTGATGTGGAATTCATGCATGGATGAGAATGCTTGCTTTACAACACCAAGATAAATGCCAGGCTAAAATAATGACTTAAGGTCAGGTAGGCTGAAGAATGTAAATGATAGCAGATTTACATTTCTATTTTTATTTAAAAAAAAACCCCTCTGCTAATAAGGCATATATAAAACCTAAAATAGCACACTCAGCAACAAAGACATTAATTTTGCTTATACAACACTATTCACACTTGTAGAATTTCTGACAATTTCAGGAGCCCATGAGAATTAAGAGGTCTCTAGCAAATGAATGCACATCAATAAAATACCCTTAGTGAGGCTTTTTTTTTAAAAAAGCTGATCCCGTATTTTCTACTCAGTCACTGACTGTGAAGATGGTATGTGCAATGTTTTACAATGACTTTTTGATGTTTTCTTACTGTTCTGAATATTCCCTTTGTGCTTTTGAAATCAATAGTGCTGCTGAGCTTTACCTGTTCTTTAATATTTCAAAAGCCCTTTCCTCAGTGCCCATCTTTTTACACCTAGAGTTTAGTAAGCCTTGACAAACCTTTAAATTCCAACTTCATAACAGGAAGAATTTCCCACTGCTTCAGTTTGCTTTTAGAAGGTGGGGCTTTAAAAAAACGCTAACTATCTACCAGTATCCTCATCATTTCTAGAGAATGTTATGCTTTTTTTGGTATCGTTCCTATTATTTTAAATCAATAATAGAATCATCAAAATACCTTGATAATAGTTTCATAAGTTTTCAATCAGTGATATAAGGCAAAGTTATCCTTTGTAAAGAGAAGTGATGCAGAAAAGTGAAAAGAAGATTAAAATCAGATGGCATGATAGCCACTTGCTCATTATTATTCTGCTGTCTGTCTGTATCTATCAGCTTTTAGAGAGTAAATGCCAGTATGAATTTAAGTAAAAGTCATTGTTCACACATAGTTCAATGGAAGTAAGAGGGAACAGTTTTGTGTATTTCGTTGTGGGGACATGACGTTTAAAAGCGAATCAGTTCATCTCTTTGACAATGACATCTCTTTTTGGTGCAAACTAAAGTATCTTGTTTGTTCTGTGGTGGGTAACACAATTTTGTGGGATGTTAGCACAGTACAGTAATAGAAGAACCAGAATTAAAAACGAAGCAAGTGATGTGCTTTCTAGTAAGTTTAAGACCTAATTTTTATTTTCACTTTACTATGTACTTGGACATGTATTGACTTACTGATTCTTCAGTATCACCTTTTGAAATCCATACTTCGACTATGCTGTATTTTATGGATAATGAAATTGAAGTTGGAGACAAATGACTAGCACAAGGATGCACAGTTAGTAAGTGGAGGGGGAGTAAGCATTTGAACCCAGGCTGTTCTTCTCTAGAGTTTTATCTTCTGATGTCTATCTATATTGGAAAAATAAATATTTAATCCATAAATCTGAAATCGTCATTGATCCCTTCAACAATGGGGTGTGGCAGGGGTGGATATTAAAGGTAAAACTAAATGTTTCATTTTTCCTGGCTGGCAGAGTTCAAGCTCTCCCACCAGGGAAACTGGAGATTGTTTTTCCTAGTTGTCTTATGCATATTATAAACCTATATTAGGCAATTAACAAGAATAAATATTTTTGATGTATAATATTTAGAATAGTGACCAGTACCACACAGCATTATCCTGCCATGATCTCACTTGACTCATATGTGCAGATGCTCACACACATGCTCACTTAGTGGCTCTGGACACTCCTTATCACTCTGCACACATCTTGTGGACAAGGATAGTGGGGAAAACTTGGGTTCTAGAGCCAGATAAAACTGGTTTTCAATTGCAACTTTTTAAAATACTATGTATGTGATTTGTACAAATTCCTTAACATTTTTTAGCCTTATTTTTCTCATAATATCCAACTAAGAATTGTTTTGAAGTGAAATATTTTATATAATATTTTTAGGAATGTAAGTAAAGGTTTTCTTTTCTCTAGTTCCCTGTATCTTCTTTCTTCTCTCTCCTCCATACTTTCCTACTTCTCTTTGTCATATTCCACCACTTTTTCTTACATCTTATAATCAAGGAAGGTTCACTGCCATGAGCATAAATCTGGACAGTCATCTTGACCGTTACCAAGCTTCTTATATATAGAAGATATGTATTTGAAGGTCTCTATCCCCACATACTCAGCTGTCAAATGGTATCAGTAATTTTCATTTGCGTGCAGAAAATACACTGGGAGTTGATTCAGAGCTTTAAACGTGAAAATTGCCATGTAATTGCTTGCTGATATAATTTATTAATCTGTGCCTTTAAACAATATAAACATCATTGCATTTACATATTTTCTCTTTTCTTTATAATCTCCCTGTATTTCCCACTCTCATACCCTGTTTTGCCCATGCTCTTTTCCGTTTAAAGAACATATGTTTGTGTTTAAACTCTTCATGCTTAAGTGACACTGCAAGGTAATAAATAAAAATAATTCCTTTTGTATTCTAAACTTAGTTGCATTGACCTTTTATTATAAGCTATCATTCTGAAATTAGGCTCAAGAGTTTTAGATCTGCTTTTCTGAATCACAGTTGAAGGTAAATTCAATCTGGGAGATTGCCACACAAATTTTCATCTGGACAGTTCATTGTCTAGACAACAAATTATTCATTCATTCATTCTTACATTAGATAGAGCTATTAAACACTTAATCTCTGCCAGACACCATGTTAAGAGAGGGGACATAAGATCTCAAAAAGGGTCTGACAGGAGTCACTAGCCGGGCATGGGGAGGTGACCTATAGAGATAGTAAGAGGCAGTTGCAGAGCACCCACATATAATGTCAGATTATTGTTGTTTCCTAGGCATAATACACAAATATCAAATAAGAAAATAGCAGTTCAAAGGGGGCTAGGTAATATGTCTATGGTCTGACATATGTAAATGGTAGAGTAGATTGCAAACCCCAAAATGTCTCTTCACTACTCCACTGCTTCTTAAATGAATAATTTCCTTTGATATTATGCATAAGGGCAACCAAAGTAATCAAATGGTAACTGGTAACAAGCAGCCCTTCCCTTCTAATATTTGGCCTTGATTGTGACTCCATCTGCTTTTTAATGTGGGTGATGGACAATTATAGATTGCTCAACCTGCTAGAAAGTAAACATGCTTGAGTCCTCGTCCAGTTAGCTATTTCTGACCAATAAAGTCATCAGGGTTCTAGCAGAGAGAGACTTATTAAAGGTACTTATTCTAAATCAAAAGAAAATTTTATTGTGGGATGGGGTAATTTTTAGCCAAGAATTGCTTTTGTGATAATCAAGTGGTAGAAATACTAGTCAAGTTTAGAATCCTTTGGAAGTGGAAACTTCACAAAAGTAAGACTTTTTCTTTTTCTTTTTTACATTTCAAAGAGAACAGTTTTATTATCACAGCCCATTGACTGGCACACGGTTGTCACTCAAAAGAAATTTGTTCAATGAAAAAATGGATGGATATCTGAGCATCATGCTTATATTCCTAAATCACAGCTATGCCTAATGTCCATCCTATATTATTGAGAAGTTTTGGGGAACATTAAAAACAGTCTTATAAAGAGCAAGGTGAACTTTTGTACATTGTTGCATACAAATGTATTTAATTTAGTAGGTTAATTATTTAGCAGTATCATGTAGTAGTTAAAAAGGATGTACACTAGACTTAGGTTTTGTGGGTTCAAGTCCTGCCTCTTTCATTAAACTGCTAACTTTGGGCGGTTACTTAGCCTCTCTGTCTCTTTTCTTCATGTGATCGAATGAGAGAAGGCATGCACACTCAAAGACTAACTTGTTACTACTGGAACAAGTTGTTAAAGTGGCAACTAATGCAACTTTTCCACAGCACAGGGTTTAAAAGGAAAGTTTAGGAACAATGTGCAGTCTTGTCAGGTATGAAATTGGGTCAGTAATGACTCTCTGCAAGGGCAGAGGACAACAGGGGATGGGATGTGCAATAATGTTTTCAGGGGAAATACCTGGGTAAGAAAAACAGGGAGAGAGCAAGACAAAGTTGTTAGAGCCATCAGATTGATACCATTTTGGCCTGAAGTGATGGAGAGAAGGAATGCTGTTAGATGGGTATGCCTTGGATTCCTGCATGACCTAAGGCTCAGCAAGACTGTCATGTTGCCCTTGAATTGAAGTTGGCTGTCAGACGAGTTCACAGCCTTTGAGGAAGGGACCTGCCTGAATACCCTGTTCACATTCAGTAATAGTATGATAGACCCCAGACCCCCTGCCTTTTCTTCACCTCATTTGACACAAAATAAAGTTTGTCTTCTATGTGAGTTACATGTGCCTGGGGAGCAGAAATTTGTTGTAATCATCATTGTATCTCCAATAACTTCCAGCAAAGTAGTTCTGTATACAGAGAAGAATGTCCAGATACCGAAAAATGTGTAGACGTTGAATTAATAAACTAATTTCAGCGGCAGCAATGCGAGAATGGCTCTCGGACTTCTTGATACAGAAAATGTCATTGACCAAGATCCCCCTCTGCTGGGTTCTGAAAGGTAGGCTGCATTCACCCGAAGAGCATGCTTCCGAGAGCGAACGCCGGTCCGTAAGTGGGGAGTTCAGAGAAAAGAAATAAGTGGACCTTATTATTTTTTAATTGGTTGCATTTGCATTATGAAAAAATGAAAAATAATAAGTAAATTAAATTGCCAGGATAATAAAAGAAGATTAGAAGCTACATTTGCAGCATATTCTTATTGGAAATAAGTGGTCTCCTGATTATAGTCTGACTATGGGTACCAGGCCATTCCCAAAACTGGCTTTCAGATAGAAGAAAATGCTTATTTTTTAATTGCTAGATAATATGAATTGCTAGTTCCTTTTTTTAATAGCAAGATACTCTGCGATTGAGTTCTTACTCTTGCTGCCTAAAAAGTTAACCCCAATGAGGACAAATTCTGTTTTCCCAAAGTCATCCAAAGATAATCCACACCCTGCCCTCCTCATCTCCACCAAGTCTTAGAGTAGTCTTTTTTGATGTGAATCTTTTACAGACATGTATGGAAAAACTCAGATATGTATCTTAATTAAAAAAAACAACAACTCAGCATTCCTAGAGCTACAGAACTTATTTTATTTTGGTATCTATTAAAGTGATAATGCTACGATGTACAAAGTTTTCCCTTAGAGGAAGAGAAGACTTGCCTGACTGGTGTGAGTTAGAGTCTGAGGTGTCCTTCTTTGGTGGTGGCTGGGAGGACTGGCAGCTCCATTTGGCTGCCCCTATGAAGCTTCACCAGGGCTGGGCTGATGAAAGGATTGTTTCTCACCTGAGGTTGCAGGAGTGGTAAATTAAAGGGCCTTGAAAAGCAGACAATCAAGTGTCAGCTTGGTTGGGTATGCTAGAGAGTAAATTCACATATACCAGCAGACTGAGAGCCAGAAGCAGTCTCTTATAGGAATAGTGATTAGATGGTCGGAGAAAAGGGAGGATGAAGTAGTGGGTTAAGAGGGGTTAGTGCTCAGATATCTGGGATGAGCTGTGAAGCAGTGTGTCTGTGTCAGAGAGGCTGAGGGAACTCATTACATTCATAGGGACTGGAAGGAAGATAGAGAATTGGAGTAGCTGAGAAACTTGAAAATGCAAAGGGAAATAGGTTTTAGAATCCAGGGCCTGAAATTGTGAGCGCAGAGGCCATGTTTAGTCCTTACTGCTACTCAAATGTATGCCAACCACAGCAACTGGGAGAGCTAAGCTGGAGATTACTTGACTATAAATGAAAGATGCAACCTTGAATACAGTGTTTAGATTGAACTTAGGACATTAAAGTGAAATGAACTTTGTACCTTTCTTAAAAGATTAAAAATTAAGGCATTTCCTTGACTAGAGTGTGTGGGGGAGGGACAGGGAATTGAAATTTGAGCTACTTAGTCAAGGTACTTTCCTATGCTTTACAATTTGGGCACGTTTTTAAACCAAAATGATCAGTATTTCAAACTCAAAAGGAATACTCAGATTAGACTCTGGTCAGCCTCAGTTATGTTCTTCTGGTCAGGATACCTCCCTAATATGGCATAATTGGGAGTTATGCCCTCATTACCTCAAAACTGATTGCTTCTGGGGGAATTTCTTTAGCTCTATTCTTCCACTAGCAAACTTGGCAAGTTCTTGCATAGTACAGAGAGGAAATGTGTTTAAATCCAGCTCTGGGTTGGATTAGTGGATGTGGCGTCCCTCTGATCCTCTGCCAGATGCCTATCCCCAGCTGGCAAAGCTCTCCGCCTCCTTTTCAGTGGTTGTTGTCAATGTGGAGCTTCTTGCCAGCAGGAGCTGGTCTCTCCTCAGTCGAGGGCAACATGCCTTCAATCAGCGTTAGATCCTTGTGTGAAGACATTCATGGATAAAACTCCCCACTGCTTCTCCTCTGCCTTCTGTTTTTGGAATTTCCCAGACCATCTTCTGAAGTGTTAGACTTCTGTGTGTGGTCACTGCGAGTGGCGGGCGGGGGAAGTCTGAGGGGGCTGGTGATACAAAGTCTATAGACCACCAGGCATGGAACCTGAATGTTTACAAACTTTTCCCATGATCTTCAAAATGGGCTTATGATACTTGGCATGTGGCCCAGAATATCGCTTGAGCAAAGGGCCTATGGGATGAATGTTTTCCTTGTTTGGAAACCATGATGTGTCATGATTAAGGGCTCTCGGTCAGACTTGTTTCTGTCAGCTACTCGGATGGCTTGGACTCATTGACATGGAATCTCTGGTGACTGTGGGCTAATTTCATAACCTCTCTGTGCGTCATTCTTCTCTTTTGCCAAGTGGAAAGCAATCTATTTCATAGGTTTCTTATTGAACATTTATTAAGTTACGATTTGTAAATACTTGCAACCATCCTGGCACTTGGTCAATATTACATAACTGCTTATTAAATATTGCTTCATGTCCCTCAGGTTTAATAAATGAAAACAAATATTGCTTACTAGAGGTGATAAAATGATTCTATTTGAATACTAGAAAGTAACACCTATGGTTACCACTTACTGGTCACTTCCCGTCGTCTAAATTGTATCCCAAAGTATTTTACCTAATAAAAATGTACATCATGTTTGCATGTGCCAGGTACAGTTCCAGACCACCTTATCTACTTTACGTCTTTGTTTCTCAAGCAACCAGAGAGGTATACATATATGCTATTGTTATAAGCTGCCCGTTATACTTATGAGAAAACTCAGGCAAGATGTTAGATACCTGTCCAGGATTTCATAGCTAGGAGCTGCTCATAATCTGGCATCCAAGCAGAATAATTCTAGACTCCATGCTCTTAACCATGGTGTATGCTGCCTCTCATGGAAACCCTTCATAATTTACCATAACCATCTTAGGAAGACATAATGCATTACTCTCATTTTATATAGGATAAAACTAAGTCTTAGAGAGGTTAAGCAAATTGCCCATGTTTATACTATAAATACATAGGGAGGGAGCACTTGGATGCAAGCCAATTTGTCAAAAATACAGACTAAATCAAGATAAATAAAGAAAACTGAACAAGTCTAAGGAAACTGAAGGTAAGGAGAAAGGGAGAAGGGAGAGAAGGATAATAGAAGAGAATATTTGTTATCGGTGACTCTGGAAATTCCAAGATGTAGAACGTGTGTCCTATATGCTTAAGGACCTTCCAGAGACGTGTATTTATAAAAACTCAAGAACTAATTTCGGTTTTTAGCTATTCTAACTAAGCCGAAATTCGTTTCAGTATCTGCTTTTAATCTCCTAAGTGGCTGTTAGAAATCTAACTCTTTCTTCTAGGGAAGTACATTTCCTCAAAGAACATTTTGAAAAGCAGCAAAGATAGCTTCGATGTTAGAATGTTCCGTGAAAAAAATCTGAGCACAAAATTATATGACAACTTCTAGGTAAAAATATTCAGCCATATGGGCAAATCCCTGGAAGGGAATACAAAGTAATGAAAAATATGTGTTTTGTTAAGGTGGTGAAATTGTGAAGTACAAAGTCAATTTTTTTAAATTTTGCTATTGCTTGATCATTAAAAATATAATAAAATAAACCCAGTCCATATTGTTGCATTGATCTGTGGTCATTGTCCCTACTTGTGGAGCATATTCCTGGAAACCTAAAGTAGCCTCCAGTCTCTGTCTTTTAACTACTATATACTTAATGACCAGATCCATAGGGTCCATTGAGCTTTGCACCTAGTCTCTTCATTTTCTTTGGTGTCACTGACTTGATTTGATATTTCCCATTTGCATGTGACATACTGATGTCCATAAGCCCTTCCAAAAAGTCGTCTTTGAACAAAATCAGTTGGAAATAATCTCCTTTCCTCTGAACTCATATTGTCTTTAACTGCCATTCTATACAAATGATCTATCACGTGTCCATCCTCTCTCTTCCTTTTAGACCAGAAGCTCTTGAGATTATGGTTTCTCCTAAAACCTTCCTGAATATCGTCCATAGAATACAAATTGCAGAGGGACTTCTAGATAGAGTTTTGTTGATGGAGATAACAACATGTGTAAAGAAGTAAGTGCTCTGTTCCCCTTATTTTAAACTTAAGGAATATTTCTAACACTTCATTGTGCCTCACCTTAGAGGAAAAGGGATGTTCCAGAATATAAGAATATCATAATTGGAAATGGTCTAACATTTCAATTAAGTTCCTGCAAATTATTTCTTTTAGCAATTTTCATTTTATAATTAGAATTAGAAATATAATGTATACAATTTTTGTTGCTATAGTCTGTGGGTCTGAATATGCAAAGGATGTTTATTCATCTGAAGTAGATTACCTTCTGATGGGTTATTTGCTCTAGTCTTTTCTGGATTCCCCTTTCTGTTTTATGTTTTAGTAAACATAATTAGAAGAGTGTTTCCTTATGATCTTTAAAAATGATATAGAAATACACAGTTTAAAGATAAGCTTTTCCACAGGAGACAGATGAGATCCTTCACATGACTGATACCTTTATACTTGGTGGTGCATGGTTGTTAGAATGCAATTTCATTCTCAAGAATGAAAATTAGAACTAAATAATTTGTATTGATTTCATTTTATCTCTTTTTCATTTGTTCTCAGTATTTTATTCACACAAATGCTTTTCAAAATAATGTAAAGAAAACAGAGGAAAAGATATGGTTCCCTATTTTTGGATTTGATTTTTGAAGCTTTGGTACATGGGTCAGTATGGTGTTTGTATTTTTTTTTTTTTTTCACTTTTAGAACTTTATCTACTTACATCTGAGTGTCTAGAGGACTTAGACCCTGCTACCATTTCAGCCTTAGTTTCCTCTTTCAACAGAATGACCATTTGATTTTAAATCACTTATCCATTGTGAAGAATCTGTCTCAAAGATGGAAAATAGAGACGACTTTCTCAGTTCTCCAATGAGGAAATCTATATGTTGGTGCCAATCGACCAGCAAGTCACTTCTCTGAGATGTAATGAAACCCATTCTTTGTGTTTCACTTTAATGGGAAAATAAATGGTCCAAAGATTGAAAAATAAATGACATTGAAGGAAAAAGGCAAGGCAATTTAAAAGAAAAAAGGAAGGAAGGAATGAGGAGAGCAGTTTCTGGGAATATATAATTGGAATATTGTATAAAACTCACTGGTAGTTTAATATTGCCTACCAGATTCCATATGCATATTAAAATATAATCTGTACTATATATAAGTCCCTTTTTAAATATCCTTTTGATTTCAGAAAAATGCTCCATATACAGAAGGAAGAACTGTATCTTGACAGGAAATAGATACCTGTGTCAGGTTAGTCTAACAGTATATTCAACACAGTTTTTAAGATTAAAGCAATTTGTTCATCGTTAACATTGGTTGATTGGTATACTTTCTAGACTTTAACATACTTGAGGTTTCACTTGAATGAGGTTTCATTTAAGCCTTGAGATTATAAAGAAAAGGAAACTATATTAAGGGATGTTTGATACAGTCTGAACTGAAAGAGGAAAGGTAATCTCTCAAGAAATTTCCAAGAAATGAGAGAAAAGAATGTTAATATCCATGTAAATGTATTCTGAAGTCTAGGCTTTTCAGTCTTCCAAGGTGTAAGAATTAATTATCAGTTTTCAAGAGCAAAATTTATTCATGTTAAGAACTATAGCAATCAGAATCTTTTGGGTGAAAATTCATGAAATTAATATTGAGCTGATTAAACTTGAGTAAATCACCATTTTTCTTAAATTGTAAACTTTTCAAATGTCTGGTGCCCTTTGCAATGTTTGTGAACACATTTAAAGATTATCATTTATCTTTGGAATTTAAGGAAGAAAAGAAATATATTCTGGTTCCATAACAAAACACATTAGAAAGAATTACTGTTTGTTTTTTTTTTTTTGTGTGTGTGTGTGTGTGTGTGTGACCCAATATTATGTTCTGAATCTTTAAAGAACTGTTCAGGTGAGAATGGAATTAATAGTGATGTTGTGCCATTGATGATTATGACTTTTTTAAAATTAATTACAGTAATATTTGCCCAGTCAATCCTTAGAAGATCTAATCACAATTCAAGATAGTTTGTTTCACTTTTTTCATCTATATCTACAAAAAAAGATGTTCCATTTAAACATGCTTTTTTGGGGTGGGGAATGCCCTGGTGGTGTAGTAGTTGGCTACAGTCCAGTACATCCCAAAGACCTGGGTTTGTGTTTCAGAATTGGCAGGAGCAACCAAGGTGACCAACTAAATAAAATGAATAAAAATGCTTCTTTCTCCTCTCTCTTCCTGCCTGTCTGCCTCTGCTCACCTTCATTCCTGCCTGTGCTTTTCCTCTTTAAAAAAAAATGGTAAAACACATTTTTTAACATTAAAACAATGTTCATGAAGAAGTGAGAAAAATGTTAGTCCTTTTTATTACTGTGCAGGTATGTGAAAAATTTTGACTGTACTTTTTAAATGAGGCTGCCATGTGAAATCTGAGCAGGGTCAGAACTGACAGACTAAGGGAACATGTAACATTTGCAATCATTACCTGAGGTAGAAAAATGATTTAAGATCAACAGGAAGGGAGAGAATAATGGGATTAAACAATTTTATGGAGAAAAATCAGGTAAACTTTAGAGACTACTGACAGGGAATCATTTTATAATATCTCAAAGCTTCAAGTTATTTTAAAGATGACTGAACATATATGTCTAGTGTCCCTCTAGGGCAGGTTGAGCTCTGCTGGAAAGGACCTTATTAAAAGGAAAAAAGACATTTTGCTTTTTCATTTATCTACTTCAGTTAAAGAGATTGGTGATGAAGTCGTGTGTTTCAGTGGAGCACACTTTGTGGAACTGTGATTTTCTGACTGTGCCATAAACTTTCCATGTGTTTTCCTGATGAGTCACTCAGTTGGCTGAGTCAACATGTAGTCAAAGACGAATCAAGATGAACAAATGAATGCACATTCCTAGAAAACAAAGTGAAAATATCACTCCTTATTTTCTTTTAGCAATTGCAGCATAGGATATGGGCATTACATAAGCCCCACATGAAATTTCACTACTTGTAGCAGAGGTATAAAACTGGCAGAAGGGTTTGCTCTTCTCAAATGAAACTTTCATTAAACCATCATTTTATCGTGAAGGGGCAAGTGACTCCCTGTTCCAAGTTAGAGTCTGAGTAAGACTACTCAGACACTTCTTATGTGAGAGGAGACCAGAAATTGAGAAGAGGTAGGTGAAAATGGGAAGAGGTGAGATATTTGGAAATAATCTTTGCAGGGTGATTACTGAGCCAAGCTGAGCAAACCTCAGCTACTGCTTAAACCTGGATTTCCCCCATGGCTCTCAGTTACTCATCCATATGAATTTAGAGCCAAGGTCTTACTTAGACACTGACATAGTCTTCTAATTTGTTTTGATAATCTTTGAATGTAGGTTACTTCTTCCAGGGTAGTCACAGTTGTCTGTTCTGTGTATTAGGTCTCTTTGCTCCATTATCTGAGATTGAATTTCATCCGTGTTCTCTTATGACAAAGTCCTCAGGCTATGTTGAAATCCCATGAGACTTTCATACTGCAAATTGATATACAGTGCATTCTCCCACCTTTTTAGGGAGTGAAATACTAGGAGTGATTCATGCGTGGGATATTGTGAAGTGGTCCTAAACAAATAATTGCTTTTTCTGTCTCTAGATGGGATAACTGGGAAATGCTTTATATATTTGTGTTTTGACTTCAAGTTAGATCTGATAAATACAAGAACTACATTAGGTTCTATTAAATCATTGACAAGGGAAAAGGTTCATATTCCAGAAATAAAATTTTAAGTCATACACCTGGGAAAGTGAAAAACTTCTTTTGTCTCATGGTCATGCTAGAAAACCCACAAGTAATCATTATGATGTGTCCCCAAAATATGAAAACGAAAAAATCTCAAGGATTATTTAACTAGAGAAAATGTATACGGCTTGTGGGAAATTATATCCTAGGAGACAGTTCCTTTTTATGTTTGTTTTGTCTGATCTTTTTCCTTGGGAAGAGTCACTGTAATGTCTCAGCTGCCCATTGCTTTTTGGCACATAGGCTCGTGGTAGACCTGGCACTGTGTTATTTCTCTTGGTTTAGGGAAGTGTGTTTAGCTGCTGGAACTGCTAGATACCAAAATGTTTTCCAGGATTAAATATTAAAAGAAAATAAAAAAATGGATAAGATGAAGATAGAGATCATTCTATTTATTCTTCTCCGGTCTTTAATTTAAGCTTCATTTTGTAAAGAAAATAGTGAAAAGGAGACTGGTAGTTTTACCCCTTAGGGAATCTAAAACAGAGCTTCCGCTCATGCTTTTGATCTTTAGTAGAACATCATTGAGTTATGAACCATACACCTTTAAGTGCTATTTTAGAATCTTAGATTCTTGAAAATGTGATAACCCTGTGTCTTCTGTGCTCCCAAACAGACATTGAAAGCTTTCTTTGGAGGGAGTATTTAGCAGGGTTATACAACTGCATATTTTGCCCAACTTAGGAATAGTCCTCTTCTACATGGGCACATTTGGACTCTGCCCCCAGAAGTGTCCACCACTGCAGCAGGAAATGAAATAATATACCTTACCCAGCAAGTCTGATCAAACCTTCCAATGCATGGGGCTATAAATGTCCCAGCTAAGGAGTGAAGCAAAGAACTTAGATAACCCCCCAGAGAGCTGAGGCAGAGATTTGTCTCCTTTTCCTTTTCTGTTGTTATTTAGCCTCATACTTGTACTCAGGTAAACTTTGTACCTTTTGCTTTAGTAGAATATGACAATAATATGGAATTTTATTGAAGATCTAACTCTAGGCCTTGCTCTTTCAAATATTTCCTTGCTGTGTGATTTTGGACAAGGCTCTTATTTTTTTCTGTTCCTAAGTGTCCTCCTCAGTATCATGAAGTAGGGATTGACTTGTAATACTTACCTCACAGTATTGCTGGAAGGTTCCAGTGTGAAAATCACTTGTATAGCAGAGTCCATGCAAAAATGAAATTGTGTCAGTTTTGTGTAACATGCACAATTCTTTAAGTTAAAGTAAGTCCACACTAGCCTCAACCTTTAATATACCCTTAAAACAAGTGGTCATTCTTGGAAATTGTGTAACTTCTATAGATGCATAGATTTTCATTTCCCATAAGAGTTTTTGTTTTGGGTCCAAGCTAAGTGACTTAGTTTGAGTAGTTATGGTTAGATACTGTTTCTACTTTGAATTAATTTGATTCAGCAACTGTTGAAGAAGATAACATTTTTGGGCAAATTATGGATGATTGAAAATTAATTATTTTCAATTTAGCTTAAAAACAACAAAAAGTTATCATGTAGAAAATAAAGAATAATCTTAGAGATAGTGTGCAATACAATCAAACTTAAACTGTCTTAACTTTTCGGGTCATCAGAGGAAATTCCTTAATGTTTTCATTATTAGTATATCTACCTGTCAGAATTTATCTTATTTTATACAGAAGGAGTCCATTTTTAACTTTAGTCTCTGCATTCTGAGTCAGAGGTTCTTAAATTCATTTTATGAGTAATTTTTCAATTATAAAGTTCATTTTCCCTACTATTTTAGGGAATTATTGTTCCAGTTATTATAATATTCTAGTTAATAGTTACCATTTATAGCATTCAAAAATAAGAATGTAACAAAATGAATTTAACTTGGACATTGTCCATCTTTTTCTGATTATATTAAGTTTTTTTCTAGTTCCAGGCAATTGTGATAAAAAAACCATGTTAATGAAAGTTTAATTCTCAATAGCAATGCACTTATGGTTTGGATAGTAGTATAACCTTAACAATTTGTATTGTGTCTCAGATTATGAAAATTGAAAAATATTAAATTTAAATATAATTTAAATTTGAATATATTTTTATTAAGAAATTTTAAATTTAAATATAGTTTTATTGTTTTTGCTATTGACTTCAATTAATCTTGGGTTGAAATCATAGATTCCAAATTAGTACAAAATAAATTAATGGCATGATTTTATTATCATAAGTGGAATGCCTTTGAGTTTGTGTATTTCAGAACATTAATACTCGTTTCCTTAACCATCAAGAATATGACAGCAGAAATAATAATTTCTTCTGAGTGACCCCAGTCACATTGTAAACAGAATTGTCTAGTATCCACTGGGAAACATCAGCAAAATGATCCAGTATTTCACGACACTTTACTTTCTAGCTACCTTAATTGTGTTCTGTATCAAGATATTGGCACATAAATAAGATAACTGTCTGGCTTCACTAGGTAGAGTGAGGAAATGTCTGCTCAGGCTGAGAAAGGTAGAAAACACTCTCCAAGGCAACTTCAGTGTTGTTAATTAAAACACAGTGCAAATTAGAGTGAAAATTTAAAGTTGTGCCTGGTGGTGGGAGACTGTCAAGTGGTTTCTTCCAAGAATGAATATAAGATTGTAGGTCATAGTTTCACATGACAATTAAAGATCAGAACAGAAATCTTCTACATGCATCACCTTAGCAGAAAAGGAGGGGCTCCATAAAGCTGTGGGAAAATTACATTTTCCGAAACCCTCAATTGTAACAAAGCATTTTGAATTCATACAACTCAAATGATCTTCCTTTGAGTTGGCTTCTTATATGGGTCTGCCTAAAAGCAACAACTGGATTAGTTATACAGAATAAGGTTCTCAGATATTCCTGTGTCTAAGAAACTAAAACAAAACAAAACAAAACAAAAATATTTTCTAAAAAACTGTCTAAGAAACTCCTGTTTCTTTTGTGCGAATTAATAAAATGACATTCTGATTTTTAAAAAAAAATTAAGGAAAAGAGAGAAGGGAGAAGCATCCTTACTTATTTATTTTTTTTTTCACTCCAACTCTGGGTTGTGAATCCCGGTCCTTGGGCCTCGGGCTCCACATAGCTTGCATGCCAGGGGCTCAGTCACCTCAGCCATAGCACATACCCCTGTTCTGATTCAATACATCAGTTTCATGAGCTTAGTTATGAAACTTTATTTAAAAATGGGCCTGCTCTCAATGTGCAGGAGACATCTGTGGGATACTGCTAGGCTCTGGATGTCAGCCTCTGGATTGTGATTTCACCAAGTTCATCAAGAGCATACTATGAAGCTAGCACTTCTAATCACCCATTAGCTAGACTTTTGCAGAACAGACATTCATGGAGGACTCTCAAAAATAATAAATAAACATGGATCAGGTCAAGCTTTTTTTTGCCTCCAAACAATGATGATATCATTAATGATGTGTGATTTCTACTCTCCCACCTTCTACGTTTTACTCCCAGGGAAAAGCAAGTTCTCTTCATCTTATGTCATAGAACTTTTCTCTACATTGAAATTTGTCTTTGATCAAATTCTTCCCAATTTAATTAAATTTTGGCTGAATTGGAGACTATGCATTTGCTGTCTTTCTATTTCAGCTTGAGATAGAGTATAACCTTTCTTGATTTAATAAGTATAACATGTTCAAATTTAGAAAACAGAAAAATAAGAAGTAAAAAATAGACGGTTTCTGTAATACTGCCTCCTATTGTTACTCTGGGTTTTTATTACACCTGCTTGGTGCTCTGACTGGTATTAAATTTGATGGCTCCTATCAATATGTTTTATTATCCAGTGAGAGATTCAATGATGTTAGTGAGGGAGATTGTGTTTTAGGAGTAGCCATGAAGAGTACTAGTTACTCATTTATTAAACCACAAGAATGAGTACGAGTCAGGCTCAGCCCACATAACAAGTAGAGAACTGAAGATTTTAGACCAACAGATGTTGTTTCTAATTATTTTGCATAAGCTTGTAGATTTTAATTTCCACTAATCAAGTGAATTAAGAGAAAATTCCACTTATCCTATTAGGATCACTGATGTGACAAGTAAATTTTCTCTTTGTGAATCTGTCTCTTCTAATTAACAAGCAGGTCACAGCTCTGGGTTACTTTTTAAAGTAGTCTAATAGCTTTCCCCCCACGTTACTCTTTTTATGGTTGAACTTTCATTTTTGACTTTAAAATCTCTGGTTTGCGTATGTGATTTAAGATATTCAGAGGCTTGTGAAAAATTAATTAGTGCCCTGTCTCTGAGTAACGGCCTTACAGGCTTACATGACTGAACAGCTTAGCAGTAAAGAAACATACCTCAAGGAGGACTGAGTTTTTCAAACCTCAAATCAAGACATGTGTTTAGCAAGGTAGACAGAATAGGATGTGAAATAGAACTGTCTTGTGACACTCCTGAGACAAGAAAGCTGTAAACATAGTCACTGTGCTCTGTCTGGAGAAGTGTTCCCAAGGGCTTTTGGGGTTCCCATGGGGAACCCATCTTATTCTTTGTCTTAATCAGGTATTAACACTTCAGCTGCATTTCACCATTTTTTTCCAGCATTTGAATAGAAAATTGGACTTGAAAAATGTTTGTGCTTTAGGGTTCCAGGACTTTTTAAATTAAAAAAAAAGTTAAGCAAGTAATTTCAGGCAAGGGAACATCCATGCAGGTAAGAGAGCTGCAGAAGGGCAGGTGACTTATTTCTAAGTTATCTCTGAAAGGGTGTTTTGTGGAACCCTTTTACTCTCAGACTGCAGACTGTACTACAGACATAATGGCTCTTGTTATAGAATGTGTTCATTCATGGTTCAAGAGGAGGAACCATGGATGAATCCCCTTGGTGAATCCCCTACTTGAATTCTTTCTTTAAAGTCATTGCAAGGTTTGCTATTATATGAGATGGAAACCAGAAAACTATAGTTAAAATGTTTGTTTCACTTTAATTCTTTGCCACTGAAATATACAAAGACATGCAACCAGCTCAGATTCAGCTTTTCTATTTAGCATCTGTGTGACTGATCAAGTTCCTTAAATCCTCTTCATCTGTAAAATGGAGATGCTAAAATTACCCTGTAGTATTGTCGGCATTAATGAGAGCCATAGATAAAGTAGTCAGAGGAGTTTGGGTCTATTCCTTTACTTTTCTGTTCCCAATTATTTCCCAAACCAGAGATGAGAGTTGGTGTCTGTTTTAGAACAGCTTTCTACCTCCATGGAGGTAGTTTTTAGCTTTTAGAACTGAGTATCATGTAATGAACTGTATATAGTCTGAAAGTAGGTTTGCAAAGGCATCTAAATTTTTTAACAGGGAAATTATTTCAAGTTTAAGTGATTTTTATTGCCTGTAAATTGGAAACCATAACAAAATAAAAATCAGGAATAGTTTTGAATTAATGGAAATATTTCTTAAATTACTTTAAGATTAATTCTAAACTTAAACTTTTAAAAAGATTATATAGAACAAAGAAAAAGTTAAAAAATAAGAAAAACTCTCTTATTTTCTCATAGCCATCTCTAAGAATGAACAAAAAAAGGCCTCTGACAAATCAGGTCCAAACTCCTGGCAGGTAAGCATCTCTGAAAATTTACCTTGACTTATTTGTATGAACTTTTTAAAAAATTTTTTCTAATTCAAAAAATCATGTCTATTTCTATATTTTGCTGATTTTTTTGGTCTATGATTAATTCTGCACAATCACTGTCCTTACCCATCTTCACATATACAAGATATTCTCAACTTTCAAAACATTTATGAAAAAATTAAGTTTATATGTATATAGAGTTTCCAAGTTTTCCCCTTCGCTTCATATCCATTTCTCTCCTTCTCCTGTCCTCCCTCCTCTTATCTCTTTGTACATCTTTTTTTTTAAGGATAGCATGTGTATTTACACATGATTATCAGTCAAGTTCTTTATCCTTTAAAAATCTCGCTTTGAAGAAATAGAAGAGAATAGGCCTCTTTTCCTAACTGCTATTGGACAGGGCTCGAAGAGTAAGAGAGACAAGATGGAACAGAGGAGATCCAGAACACAGTAGCGCTTAAGTTGATCAGCTTTGACATCATTTAGTCCTGGGCTGGCATCCTGGTGTTTGGTCTCTCGTATCTAGAGAATAAGATGTTCTTTTATGGCACAGTCTGGGTAAGATGTCTAACTCAGTACTTCACACAGATCAAGAGCTCTATAAATGCCCATTGTGGTTATTGTTGTGACCATTACAAGAGAGATGAGGTGTGCCTTGGGGGTGTAGTGGTTACATCAATCGCCTCTGAAGGACCCAAGTCACATACCCCTGGGTTTGAGTCCCAGGTCCAGGTGGAAATGACCAGTGTGAACAACTAAATAAAAATATACTAAAATGCTCCTTCCTCCTCCTCCTCAAAAAAAAAAGGCAACATCAAAGAAACAAATACATAAGAGGTGAAAGCAAAGAACACACTTCAACTTTATAAAGGAGATGTGCTGTCAACAGCAGAGAGATGCATTTATGGTGCATTGATTTCCTATTGCCTCTGTAATAGACAGCCACAAATTTGGTGGCTTAAAATCTCTTACATTTCTGGAGGTCAGATATCTAGACTGAGTGTTATAGAAGTAAAATTAAAGTGTTGGCAGGACTGTGTTCTTTCCTGGAGGCTGTAGGGGAAAAATCCATTCTTTGTCTCTTTCAACTTCTAGAGGCTTCTGGCATTCCTTGGTTTGTGGCCTCATCAGTACAATATCTGTTGTAGTTGTCATATTGTTTTCTTCTCCCTCTGACCTCCCTGAGTGCCTCTTATAAGGACCCTTGTAATTACATTGGACTCACTTGGATAATCTAGAATAATTTTCCCATTACCAATTTATAATTTTATCACATCTGCAGTTCTTTTTGTCTTGTAGAATAACACTAGACATCCTATGTTTTTGTGTGTGTGAAGAGCTGGGGTTTATTCAGCCTACTCAGGCAGAATGAGCACTTTGGTGCAAAGAAGACGATAGGAGTCCAGGAAGTAACTTTCCCTTTAGGCTTGAAAGCAGCAAGTGTTACTTAGAAGGAACTGGTTGATCAGCTTTGACTGAGAGCAGAGCAAACTCCTAGTGCAACAGGTTATTTATGAGTAGAAGTTATGGTAATATGTACTTTGCTGGGTAAATCCATTTTTGTATGAAAAGCTTTATCTTTTTTGGTGAAATCACTTTCCTATTGTTGCTCGTCTATTACTTGAAAAGGCACTGTGTCCTGTTAGTGGCAGCTGACTGAGATTCAGACGCTGTGTATGTTGGGGGAAGAGCATTGTCTTTTTGAACACCTAATAAGTGCTGGGAAGTTATATTATCTCCTTTTGTCCTCTATAGTTTTGTGAGGTAAGTATTAAACCCATTTGTATGTTGAAGAAAATAACATTTGGAAACCTTAAGTAACTGGTTTACAGTATCATATCAAGTAAATGACAATTCATGATTTGAAGCCATGTCATTTCTGATGCCAAGGCTCATAGAGTGAATGACTAAATACACTTGTTGAGGGTTAAATTGCTAAGTCAGTAAAAGCAAGGCAAGATGTTTCTTTGTCACTTGTCCTATATTGCCCTTAGTCACTTGTTTATGCTCTAAACTCAGAATTGTATTACATTAACTGCATTATATTTATATATCTTATTTTATATATATATATATATATATATAGAGAGAGAGAGAGAGAGAGAGAGAGAGAGAGAGAGAGAGAGAGAGAGAGCTTTAAAACTATCACTTCATTTTACTGTCATTAATTTTAAAAGTTGCATATACTATTTGAGGCCAGGGTCTGGGTCTTGCGTAGCCTGTCTTTTGTGCTCTTTTGGAATTTAGCATGGTGTTACTAGATTAAGCATAAAAAGTATATTCAGAACTGCACAGAATGGGAAGATTTTAATTCTAGGCCTTACATAATTTTAATTTTCAGAATTGAAAGAAAATCTGCTCCTGCAGCTATCAAATCAGCTATTCTCTTTATAATGAACACCTTTCCAGAATCTTTCATCTATTTATGGGACAAAGGAAATGCATCATTTTCCATGACAACTCTATTTTTAATCCACCACCATGTTCATTGTCTTTTCTTGTCTATGGTTCAGTGAACTTCAGTTGGGGGAAGAGGGGGCATACATAAGTCAGCAAGGTAATTGAAGTACATTTATGGACTGCTTTATTTTAGGTGATTTGTCCAGGAATCAAGCAAATGAATGCTTGTAAGGACTTGATAAGCATTGATACAACTACCATTGCAAGTGTTCTCTGATTGCAGTAATTAACTTTGTAGTTGTGAAAGGGAACCCTTGATCTTCCTTCATTACCCAACACAAATGCTCTGAAAAGAATTAACATGAAAGTAGCCTGTGAACAAACATAATGTGTAAGGATATGAAGACAGTTATTTTCCCTTCAGTTCACAGATGACCGGTCATTGTGTAGCTCATCAAACAACAAGCACTGTCTTGGGATTAGCAATTTTCCTCAGGAAAACAACAGTCTGAAGAATGACCTAACTTTCACAGCCAAATAGAAAAGGCACTTCTTAAATGAAATCAGGTATTTTTAAATAAATGTGCCATGCATCAGTATTTAAGACTTTTTATATAATTCACTCATTTTATGCATTATAATTTTTTTTTTTTTATAAACAGCTAAGTGGGAGGCAAAACTTGACTTGATTTTTTCTCATGATTTTTGAGATTGGAACAGAAACACAGAATTTTATGCAGAGGGACTGATTTTCAAGGAAATGTGTACTTTTTTCAGATCAAGTGGTTATTAGAAATGAATGCTGTTCTTTTCATCAAAACTGTATGTGTCTAGGTATGAGAAATAACTGGTTTCAATTCAAATCAAGATTTATTTCCTTCCTTCCCTCCTTTCTTCCTACCCTTTCCCCGTCTTCTCCTTCTTTCTCTGTCTTTCTCCACCCCACTCCCCACTTCTTTTTTCAATCCTGAGATCATCCGTGTTCTACCTCTGAGGTCATGCTGCAAGACACTCCAGGGACCATTGTTGGCTGTGGTCCTGAGAGATTCCAGGAATGCTGCATGTAGTTGTACACACTGGTTTCTGCTTGGAAGGTGTTATGTTATTCGTTGTGACCAAGCTTGTTTCTCACTAGAACTTGGAACTCTGTCTTCTTGTTTTTCTAGGAATTGACCACCTTTCCTGACTCTGATGACTTTATTGGTTATAATTCTACTCTGTGTTTTAAGCACCAAGTCTCACTGAGTTTTCCTACTGAATCCTAGTACATATGTGTGTATTTCTGAAACATGCAGTTATATTTTCTCACATTAAAATATTCCCTACTTGAGCACTAATCTCCTCATGCATGTAGACAGTACACAGTAGGTCGCAGCAAATATCAGAATAAAGTATATGGACATCAAACTGATGCATGTTCTAATATAGGCTCTGTCACTAATTGTATGACCTTTTAGAATGTTGGTCTCCTTATTTAAAAATTGGTATATTATATTCCTCAAGGGTTTTGATTAGAATCAAATCAGATAACATTGGCAAAGTGGCTGGTCAACTCACAAGGAGCAAGCTCTCAATGATAGTAATTGTCTGCCCCCCAAATTATCCTTCATCCATTTCTACTCCTTTATGATATCCATCTCTAATTTATTGCCAGACAGTACTTGCTAATGACAAAAGCTCGTCTGTCTGGATTTGCTCATATTACCAGCATCTGAGGGTTGCCTTGACTTTCTGCCATGTCATCGTGGATCTGTTCAGTCACCAGGTCCTGATCCAATGTGCCTTCTCTTCCCCTCCAAAGAACAAGACTTTTTTGTGTCCTGATCCCACTCGTGACATCTACTTTACTATTGCTTTCTAGAATTATTTTTTCTCTTATGAAATAAGAAACATTAAAAAAAATAACCAGTATTATCATTAGAGACTATTTAGTGTCTCTGAACTTTAATCATTAGTTAAAAATATGTATTGGGTGCCTATTATATAGCAGGTACTATAAAAGCTACCAGAGATATCCTGAAGAATAAAACAAAAAGACATTTTTTATTAAGGAATACTCCAAATCATGGTAAACTCATGAAGAAAAGTAAGTCATGAGATAGAGAGACATGGCAGGTGTGTGTGTGTGTGTGTGTGTGTGTTTGTGTGTGTTTGTGTGCACACGTACACATCTGGGCACTTGAGTATAGAACTGAATGATGTGAAGGGACAGGTGATTGCTAAATTTGGTGTAAGAGCAGTAGGCAGAGTGAGAAATGAAAGGAAAGGGTGTGAGGAAACATATTTGAAAAACAGAATGATCAGTGTGGCAGGATCATAATGTCTGTGGAGGAGAGTAGAAGATGCTGTCAAAGAGATAGTTAAGGGCCAGTTTACATATTCTCTGTAGTCCATGATAGGGAAGTTGTATTTTATTCTAACAAGAATGTTTTAAAACAGAAATAAAACCTGATTTATGCTTGTTGAGAAAAAATGATTGCAAACTTGGAAGCAAAACCAAAGAATGTCTTTCAATATCATATTGGAACAGTATCCAAAAGGCCCTTTCAAGGATTAGTTAATTCTCTAAGGAAACATAACCATTTGTCATTCTCTTGACTTTTGTTTAGAGTCTAGACTTTATGAAAATATATGTTGTAGATTTTTTCCAATAGAGATGTAAATGATTTCTGACTGGTAGAAATGATAACCCCATTGGTTACAGTTTCATTGCTTGTAGGACGTTAACCAGTTTTGTCTCTATTTTAGCAAACTTATTTCAGACTGCCTTTCCCCTAGACTGTATTTTTCTAATTATCCAGTTTTACAGTCCTCTGACAATGACATTAAGTGGTTAAAAGCTTTAAAATATTTTTATTTTATATTTGTATGAGAGTTCTGGTTTGAGCTTTTTTGAAAATGATATACTTTGATAAGTTAGTAAAGTCCATTTTGATTGTTGAGTCGAGACTGAGATGTGGAAATTCTGGGAGGAAGTTGTCAAGACTGGGAAGCAAGAAGACAAATGATGCTGCGGTGAACCAGTCAGTGGGAACTGGGTGGTCTGGGCAGGTTGTATGTAGTGGAGATGGTAGAAATTGATTGGATGTCACCATCTTTTTTTTTTTTTTTTTTTTTTTGCAGATAGATACAAGACATGATGATGAATGGTTGAAATGTGAGATAAAAAAATAAATCTAGGATTATTTTCTTCTATAACTGGGGAATGGTGATAAAGGAAGAGCAGAATTTTTGGAGAAAAGATTCATTTGAATATTTAATTTGAGATGCAATCTATACATCTTTGGAAAATTTCTTGTGATAAAAGTGTCAGTGTATTTTTATGGCAATCAGGAAAACTTGGGTTTCACAAATGTTCGTAATTACATGTTCTTCATACATAGATATAAATACCTAATTCTATTAATCTATATATACATATACACATAATATCTGACATGATTTTCCATGACATTGGCAAAATATACCCATTTTCATATATATATATATATAGTTTAGTTTAAAGTGTTTGTAAGGTCAAATTATTTCATGAACTATAGCCCCTTCTGACTTTATAGATATTTAGTCTATAATGTTACAACTCATTACTCAACTGATAAAAATTTTTCTTTGAAACAAAAACAGCAAATTCCTTAATTTTATTCAGAATTATTTCCTTTTTGATATAAAGATTTATGTCCTATATTTTTCATATATATATTTTTCCAATGAGATAAGTTGAAAACTGAACTATGTATTAATATTTAATGAGAACTTTGCTGAAAATGACTTTTTACTGAGGTACAATTGACATGTAAGTCTATTGATTTGAGGTATACAGCATAGTGCTTCAGTATTTGTGTATATTGTGAAATGATCGCCAGATAAGTCTGCTTAACGCATGTCACCACACATAGCTATTTTTTTTTCTTGTGCTGAGGATTTTTATGCTCTACTGTCTAAGCAAGAATGTCATATGCAGTGTAGTATTATAAATTGTAGACAACTGTTTATTTACTGTATATTTAATCCCATGCATTACCTATTTTAAAACTAGAAGTTTTGACCCCTGCCTCCTTCACTTATGTCCCCCCAGGCCCTCCCCAAACTCTGGCAACTTGTTTTTTTTTCCTATAAACTTGTTTTTTTCTTTTTAAGATTCCACATATAAATGAGATCATAGAATTTTTGTCTTTCTCTTTCTGATTTTTTTCACTTAGCATAATGCTCTTAAGTTCCATCCATGTTATTGTAAATGACTAGATTTCATTATTTTTTATGATTAGATAGTATTCTGTTATATATACATATTCATATATAGGTGTGATTATATATATCACATGAAAATTGATATTATGAAGTGTTTCAGTGAGGCTGACCCTGTCATCCTATTTAAATTGCAATTCACTTTCCTCATACCTTAACAATACCGATTCCTTTTGCTTTTTTGTGTGTGTGTTTCCATGGCACTTATTACTTTATTTTAACTTTCTTTTTATTTAGATATTATGCTTATTATTTATCTTCCTATTCTGCAATATAAGCTACTCAGTATAGAGAACTTTGTCTCTTACTGATGTATGCTAAGTCCTCCAATACATAGTAAATACTCAATTATTTGACAGATATTTAAATAAATGAAAGAGCTTTTCTGTGGTTGGGAGAATGCTTTATGATTTTCATTAGTGGAACATAAGATAATTCAACATGGCTGCATAGTATTTATAATAATTATTTACATGATAGATTCACCTATCTTTTTATTAGGCCAATATTAAAATTATATTTAGTGTCCTAAGTATAAAATGTCTAAAGTCTATTTAGGTAGCCCCAAATTGCTTAGAATAAGAAGTCAATTGTGTATTAGAAATGTAAACTTAATCTTGAATGGGTATCTTAACATCTATTTTCTTCTCTCTCTGGCATTAATAATAGCATTTATAAGAAAAAAGTGTTAAATATGCATATATGTATATCCATGTGTGTATCTGTATGCAATACATGCAAATGTGTATATATACTTGTATATACATAAATATATGCATATATATGTTGGTCTTTATCCCCATCTAAGTGATAAGATCACTAAGAACATCTCTTATTTTAATATTTGGTATGGTATTTTACGCTGTCCCTGACACAGGGCTCATAAAACCTGTCATTTTTCAAGTGATAAGAATACTAGGAACATCATTTGTTTAATGAGGTGGCTCTGGGTAGACTCCTGAATGACTCCCGGATGGGAAAAGTTCACCAGAAAGACCAAATCATCATTAGTACCTTGGAATTTTTAACTCCACCCCTCATCCTCCAGAAGGGAAAGTGACTGGCAATAGAATTAATTGCACATGCCTACATGCGAGAGTCTCCAAAAAATTCCAGCTGTAGGGTGTTCAGAGAGTTTCCAGGAACACTTCCATACCACGAGGATAGCAGCTCCTGCACCATAGACCCTCCCACACCTCATACCCTGTGCATCTCTTCATTTGACTGGTAATCCATTAAAAAACTGGTAAACGTGAAAAAAATAATACCTACTGCATAGACTCATTATAATTACACAAACCCAAATATGAATAACTATAGAACAGTTGTCTGGTATATAAAAAACACTTAATAAGTATTATCTTTCAAATTAGCATATAATAATTATTATAAAATATTTTTAATGGTAGGAGATATTACTACTTAAATCCATGAAAATTACATGTTAAGAAACTTAGCAAAATAGATACAAAAATGAGCAAAAATCTCGCATAGTAAACCTCAGTGTGAAACACTTTAAAATACATGCAAAATCCAGGTAAATAGCAGGAATTTTCTTACTTAAGAAAATCAGCTTATGTATTAGAATGATTTTTGAGTTAGTATTTTACTTTCTTCCCTAGTTCTAGCAGATCAGTTTTTGAGAGTAAAGGACTTTTGAAAAAAATTTGTCCTCCTTTTTATGTTCATTTATTTCCCAACTTTTGTCTCAGAGCTATCAGATGACAGCAAAAAGGAAATGCAAAATTTCTTAAAGTTTTAAGGATAAGAAAAGATAGTAATCATCCAGCAATATGGGAATAAAGCAGATGAAAACAATGTCAGGAAAAACTGCCTCTCCTGGGAAGTTTCATCTTTGTAGTAACTTCAAACCTTAGTATTTCATAGACGGCAATTTCCCCCTTAAGTTCATGAGAAAAGAAGAAAATCGCCATTTAAATATATGCTAATATGCTAGCAAAGTGCATTTATTACAAGATGCAATCCTTTGAACTTGTATATTCTATTCACATATATCCCTTACACATTCAGATAAAAATGGTGCTTATGTATTAGGAATGTTATTATAGCCTGGTTTCATCCTTTTCCTTAATATTCAATCCCTTTTCTGGAGTAAAGGTAGACTCTATTTCTCTAAAGTTGAAGCCCTTTCCTTGTTCTTTGAAAATTTTGGGGTATTTTAACAAAGGCTTTTGTATTTCACATCAGGGAAAATCCTATGTCTAAGCTAAGGAATGGGGTCTAGTCTTCTGAAATCCTCAGAATGATTTCTCATCTTCAGTATAAAAACTGACATCTGTCGGTTCCCTCCCAAATCAATTTCACTTTCTTTAATTAAAGGAACATTGGACCATAACAGTATGTTTTTTGATGTATGTATCATTATAAATCTAAATTTGTAATACTTTGTTTACCTTCTTAAATTTAATATGTATCACTAAATTTTTTAAATTATTGATATTATCTCTTTTGTTCACAATGCTGCATTCATTTTTGAGTATTGGTATTGTATCTCAATCTATATTTTGCACAACATCCTCCACCAGAGCTCCAGTGTCCTTTACCGCCACCTTTTCCTCTCTTTCTGTCCCTCCCATGCTGTCACCTCCCTGGCAGCCATCATCTTGTGTTCTGAACGTTTTTGCTGGGGTTTATCCATTTATTTGGAAGGGGTCCTATTAAGTGAAATAAGTCAGAAAGAAAAATAGAAATATGGATGATTTCACTCATCTGTGGCATAAAATGAAATATATCACTAAAGTTTTAAGCTTCATATGTCCAACATTAAACTCTCTATTCCTACTCCACAAAGTCTTTTGTCCCCTCCTTCCCTCAGCCTCCATCCTTCTCAACCACAGCAAATGGTACCACTATCAACCTAGATACTCAGTGCAGAAATCTCGGTGTTCATCTTTTTTTTAATCCCTTTTTGCTCATGCTACATGTAGTAATCAGTTGAGTTTGATTGTGTGTATCCACAGAATTTGTATTTTGAATCTACTTCGTTTCATTTTTGTGGTTACGACTCCATTACTCTCTGTTCCCCATATATTCCTGTCCCACAGCCTACTTTCAGTTCCTTGGCACTCTCATTTCTCTCCTGACTCAGACCTAATATCTCTTCTTGGGAAACTCTCCACTCTTTTTATTTCGCCTTCACCCTGAGTCATCTATCTAAAAAAGGTCCCTTCCCCACCTTGCTGGTCTTTTGTGTCTCAGGGATTTATTTTTCCTTCATTTTTCTTCCATAACTTTTGTTTGATTTATTTTGCTTACAAATCCTTTCTGGTTCAACATTTTATCCCCAGTTCTTAGCTCAACCCTAGAACGTGGAAAACACTGAATTACATATCCTTGAATGAATGGATGATTAATTTACAAGGTATAGTCTGTTAGATAGTTTTAAAAGTATTTTATGTATAAATAAAAATTTAAGGGTAGACTTCTTAGAGAAAAGTAAATACACCGAAACTTCAGATTACCTAATTTCTATTGTAAGGGCCAGTTATCATGAGACCTCCAAATAGATGAATTCTCATTACTGTTCTTTCTTAAATAATAAATTTTCTCTTCATGTCAAAAGTTGTGTCTTGTAACTTCCATTGACTCTTTTTAACTAGTACCTTACATCTTATTCACATTCTACTTGTACAATGCCTCATTCGTCAGAAATATTTTCTCTGAATAAAGTACAAAATATTGACATTATGCTACCTCAAAAGTGTTTTGAATTATTTTTTTTAAAAAGGAAGGAAGACAGGCAGGAATGAAAGCAGACAGGCAGGGAGAGAGAAGAGAAAGAAGCATTTTTTAAAATTTGTTCATGTTAATTACTGCTGGCCCTCGGTCATGAACCCAGGTCCTTAGTTTTACATGGTATGTGCCCTAGCCACTAAGGCATTGTCCAGAAGAGTTATATTGATTTAAACATTTCAACATAGAAGTTAATTGGCAAGAAACTATATCTCAAGGAAAAAAGAAATAGCATTCCTATTTCCACTAAACTGTATCCATAAGCTCTTACTATATGTGTTGATATTTTCTGCTAAATTTCATTAGTGTATTCAATCTTGAGAAAACATTTGTCTACAAGTGGTACTAATTTTGGAATAAAGGAATTACCTGTTTATTGCCACCTTTTAACCTCAAAAGATGAATAGTTTATGGTAATTTTTCATACATTGTAGTTAAAATGTACTCAGGTTTGAATGGGTAATAGAAATGATGCAGATTTATTTACTAAGACTTCACTATTTTGAGTAAAAGCATAAACAGAATTCATTGATCATTATTATATCCTGGGACACTAAAGACTTGGAAAGAATAATTTAATTTTCTTTTAAATTCATTAACATTTTGTTGACATGTAAGATAGGATATTCATTTTAAATAGAAACGAACTTTTTAAAGATATTTTATACATATATTTATGTATTTACATACATGTGCACACATACACATGTATAAATATGACTTTGCAATTAATCATTGAGTGTAATCTTCAAACTGGGTCAGTGAGTTAAAAATGTTTTTCTAAATCTCTTAGGCTTAATTGGTTTTTATCTGGTTTTTGAAAACTAGTTACTGAAATATGTTTAAAAAATTTAATTCCATCTCTTCCCATGAACTTTTTGTGCTAATTTCCATATATTTTACTTACATAGACTTCTATATATTATAAATTCCACAGGATCTTACATATTTTTGTTTTAATGTCAAGATGTAGTTATTTTTACTCACAAATCTATACTTTCTTTTGCTCTGTTTCCTTAAGATTTTTATTTCTATGACACTATTTTTCATCATTCTGGAGAAAATCCTTTAATATTTCTTAGAGTACAGATATATTGACAAATACAAACACCCTCTCAGTTTTTGTTTTACTATTAATTTTTTTGGAAAATAATTTTGCTGAGTACAGCATTTTATGTTGGTAGTGTATTTTCTTTCAGCGCTTTGAATATGTCAGTCTGTTGTCTGCTTGTGTTCACATTTTTCTATTGGAGAACTGGCAATCATTTTTAATGAAGATAATAACTTTGGTTTTTAGCAGTTTTTTGTAATGTATCGAAGTATGGCTTTATTTATATTTCTCATACTTGGTGGTTGTATAGTTTTGTATAATAAATATATGAAATTAGATTTTTTTAATCAATTTTAGAAAATTCTTGATCTGACTTTTTCAGGTAATTATATTGTACTTTTTGTTTCTTAGTATTCTGATTACATGCACATTGTTCCTTCTCATTGTGTCCTATGTCTTGTTTATGTAGTCTATGTTATTTTGTAGGTATAAATCTGAGAATTTTTGTCTTCAGTTCACTAAATTACTTTGTCTAACTTACTATTGAGCCCACCTACTGAATTCTTGATTTTAACGCTTATATTTCAGTTGTAGGATATTAATTTAATTCTTAGGATTTCAGGTTTCTGAATAAATTTCCTATCATTTCCGTTACTTATTTGAATATATTAAACATGACTATTTAAAGATCTCTGTTCAATAACTTAAATATTGGAAACACCTGTACATCTGTTCCTATTTTTTAATTTCTTTTGGTTTCTGGTGAGTCTGTTCTGTTTTTAGTAAGCCTTGCATGGTTTTAAATGAATACTGAACATTAGAGATAAATGTCAAATTTTGCCAGTAAGATATATTAGCAGGAGGTTACCTTGATCTTGGATGATTGCTTTGAGTTGTTATTAGGGCTGAACCGTATCTTATTTGTCTTTATTCGTCGGTGAGACTGTGAAATCTCAACCAAAAGCTTGAATTATTAACTAAATCCCTTATTCAAAGGGGCTTGAACACACTCACTTCTTGGTCTAGCACCAGACCTCTCTAGAATATGTGTTCTGCTTTATAGCTTCTAGCTGTGGGGAGGTTTTATGTTTCAGCCTCCTTGTGTGTCATTTGAGAAATGTCTGGAACGATGTTTTGGGATTCCTCCTCTTGCATTCTTTTCTTTCTTGCATTTTGCGCCTCAATTTCCAGCTTTATCAGCATCCCTGAACTCTAGCATTTGTCTTGCCAGTGTTGCAGATTCCTTTTTCTGGATTCAGCTCTCTTCTCCCATGCCAGTGCTGCCTAGAGAGAGTCTAGAGAGAAATGCACCCGCCTCAAGTCCTGCTCTTCCTTTAAGTGTCTTAGCTCATCAATGTGCTGCTTGTTTTAGCTGCTTTTCAGGAACTGCAGGCAGTTGTTTTTCTCATAGTTTGTTCAGTATTTTCATTGTTCATAGTGTGAGGGTTAGATAATCTATCTTGTTCATTATCAAAATGAAGTGTTACTATTTTTGAACTACACATATTAAGCATTTTTGTATTTGCCAGATACGGTGATCAGGATTGAATTGTATTATTTCATTTAATCCTCACAGCAGTCTTGGTGGTACTTTTTTCCACTTTTATAGACAAATAAGCAGAGACTTCACAGAAGGATAATTAACTAAATCCAGATCCTACATATTTTGCCTACCTAGATCTGTCTGATACCGAGTAGGGCAGAGGGGGCGCTGAGGCGGTTCAGCCTTTACCAAGAGCACTAATATTGCTCTCCTGTTTTTTTTCTGTTTGATTTTCACCTCTGGCTAGAAAGTAAGCTCTATAACACATAATGGTTATAAGAAACAGCAGCAAGGAAAGAAGAAAAACTTGTTTATTATGTTCCGAAAGCTTTATTTAAAATTCCTTGGAAGAAACAATGTTATAACACCAACTGTCTTTGCTGCTTTAATTGGCACTTGAAGAAATCTTCAGAAAATTCAATAAATCTTCAACCACTTTCTATTGTGTTTTCTGCCATTCATTAAGTGAGGTTAGAAGCTAGGCTGCAAGTATAAACAAATTGTTTTAAAGAGTGAGAAATTAAACCTATCCATAGCTAAACCTACTGACTGATACTAAGCAAACATTGATTGTCAAAGCCTGAATAAATGTATGGGAATTAGGTGGTAACATTGATGTCAAATTTGCTTTGTGCCAATACAATAAGCACTTTACACAGTTAATCCTCATACCACCTGCAGGTTGTCTTGCAAATGCCATTTAATAGAAAAGGAAGTGGAGGCATGGAGAGGGCTAATGAATTGCCTCAGGTCACAAAGCCAGAAAGTGGCAGAAATGGGATTTAAAATCCACTGTCTGGCTCTTAACTCTGTTGGACAGAAAGGCAAACATCCAGCAAAATCTTGATAATTATACTTAACTGAATAATAGGATGTTGTTAATAATTTATTGTCTGATTAATTTAAATACCATTTCTATCTAGTATTGAATTTGAAAAAATAGTATATTTCTACTTTAAAATTTTTGCTAACTCAGTCTACAATATATTTTTCAGCTACTGTGAAGAAGAAAGAATGGTAGCTCTAGGCAAATTTTCGAGGCATTTTAAGTAAAATGTTGAGAAAAGGGGGACTTATGGATAGGGAGATTCAGTTTATAGGTTCTGAATGCTTTAAGAATGATGAAAGATCTGAAAATTATTATCAGAAAATTAGGCTAGTTTCCATTTCATTATTGATTAATTCATTTACTTATTCATTCTGCAAGCATTTATTACACACTGTGCATTGAAATATGGAATATTTACTGTGTGTCAAATAATGCACTAAGTAGTTTTGGAAATATCACATTTAATATTCAAAACAGCCCTCTGTGGAATATATTATTCCCACTTCCAGTTGAGGAAACTGTGGCTTAATGGACATTAATAATTTGTGTATCAAGAAGCTAATGGCTGTGCAATGACTGAGATAGGTTTTGAGCCCAGGACTCATCCAAGGGTGAGTCTGTAATGGTGCAAGTTTTGTTCCAGTCATTGGGGAAGGAGGTATAGTCCCATGAGGGGAAACACAGCTTTAACTACCAGAGCTTAATATTCAGGTAGAAGAGTTAAGAAAACATAAATAAAAATCTAATAGTAAAGACAGTGTAGTATAGATCATAAGTGAGAGGCAGTATTTAAGTTTTCAAAGGAGGGAGGATGACTTCAACTGATAAAGAAAATGTCTGGGAAAAAGTGGTTAGGACCTGAAGGACCCCATATACTCTAAACCATGATCCTATGTTTATACCAGATCCATTGCAGTCTCACTTCTGTCTTTGAAGTGGGAACGGCTGCTCCCTCCTCTGAACTCCTAAATGCTTAAACTTTTATATTTTTTAAATTAATTTTATTGTAGGAATATTGCATCAGAATATTTTATAGATTTCAAAGCACCTGCCACTTTGAATCTCATATTGTGACTAAATATGCACATGCTTTCTCTGAGACCTCCTTTAAGACAGAGACTTATTCTTCAGATGGATCCCTAGAGGATCTGGGGTGGTATGGATTACATCCTAGGTACTTTGACACTGCTCTCCTGGCTCTCTTACCACCTCTTTGGACTATTCTCAGTCTCTTTAGTCAATAAAGTGATATCTTCAGTGTTCTGTCTCTTGACATCTGCCTCTCACACAGCATCTATTGAAGGACTTCATACAATCTCATACTTCAGTGATTCACCATGTGTTGATGCCTCCCAAATCAATAGATATATCTTCCAAGTTCCAGATTGGTTTGAACAACTGCCTGACATATATCTCCATCTGTGTGCCTCTTAGGCATGTTGATGTCAACATATCTTAAACTGAACTCATTATCTCCCCCTCCTCCAGACCTCCAACTCTTCCTGCATGTACCATCTGAGTGAATGATCATGGCAAGACCATCTGGGCACTCAGGGCACCTGACCCCTTCCCCTTCTCTCCCAGTTTATCTACATTTCCTGAGTCATGAAGTTCCTTCACAGATGGGGAAATATTTCCTCAACTGCTTTGCTCCCATGTGTCTCCATGTCTATTGTCTGAATTCACACTCTCTCATATCTCATCTGGATAACTTCAGAGTCTCCCTGACATCAGGCTTATTCTCTTGTGATCTGTCTTTCCAAACTGCTACCCAGAGTGATTTTTAAATAAATACTTGAAAATGCCATCCCTTTTAATATTTTTGGTTCTTCAGTTCTCATTAGATCAGAATTTAATGCTTTGGCATGATAAATATGGACAAACACTATTTTCTACTATGTCCTTTGTTTGACTCTTGACTTTCTTTATGTTTGATCAGCTCAGCTTCCAAAAATAAGCTGAATTCAGGAAGACTTCATGACATTCTTCCAATCTTGATTAGGTGTCACTACCGTTGGCTGAAATGGCACTTTGGGCTTATCTCTATCATACTTATCACAATCGATATGAAGTAATATTTTACTTTCTTCATGTACTGTATTTTGAGATAAGGAAACTCGCTTTCTATATTGCTGCCGTTATGACCAGCTCATTCTCTGGGGCTGTAGTCATTCTCTGGTACATTGCATGAGATCAATCAATAATTGCTGAATAAGTGTCTGAAGATTGCTTGATGATTAACTATGTATACTAATCATATAAAATAGTCTGCAATAAGGAATTTACCCTCTTTTAAAGTGAAAATTAAACTTGTTTTGGTTTGGGGGCATGCAGCATGTTGTTCTCCTTCCTGGTACTAAGTAGAAATCAAAGGCAATAAAATGCCTCTGGTTTCCTAATCCTCATCACCGCTCCATCAGAATGCTCCCAAAACAAAACAAAATAAAATAATGTAAGTATAGACTGAAACACAATGCAAGACCAAAGATAATAAGCATAATAGCTCTCAAGTATGCATTAACTTGAATCCAATGATAATTGTTTTTTGTACTTAATTTTCTTATACATGTACTTGCAACCATGCTGTGGGTTACTGAATATGGCTATGGCATTCATATAAGATGCAAAAGCTATATGAACATTATGATTAGTTCTATTTTTCTTCTTTTGTGACTTTAGATACTGATATATGATATTTAGATTATCATCAATCTATCTCATAGATATAAACATATAAAATAAAATAAAATAAAATATGTATAACCTAAAATAAAATACATATACACACACACACATGCACACACACCATATACATGCATATGTGTATCTATATCTGTATCTGTCTGCCTACCTATCTATATGTTGATATTATATTCAATGCTTTGCAAATGCACTAGTTAACTGTGATCATTATTTAATTACTCCATGTGGTTAGTAAACAATTCTGGCCACCCTGCTGGAGCAGCGATTGGGCGCCGTCCACATAACATCCCAAGAACCAGGGTTCATGTCCCAAGCTGGCGGGAACAACCAAGATGAACAACTTAACAAAATAAATAAATAAATTTTTCTTCCTCTCTCTTCCTGACAGCTTCTACTTACCTTCATTCCTGCAGACACCTTTCCTTTAAAAAATATTCAGTTGTTCTTCTCTGTAAGACACTGGGCTCCCATGTTTGGATAATAAACTGAGCACTGAAATTGTGAGCTTGCTGCTGTGGGTGAAAACTGGAGGCAGTGTCAGTGATCTGCATGGATTGTCTTGTTAGTACCTGTGATTCTTCACTTCTGACACAGGGATGTGAATGTTACTAACCACCCACTTGCCATACGAACTGTTTTTCTCAGCTACAACCTAAGTTTATACTTTTAACTGGGTTTCTTATTCTTTGAAAGGTAGAGCTAGTTCTACATTTACTACACCATCATCAGTGTGTCTATGCTTATTGAAATCATGGAGATGAAGTATGAGAGTATGAAGAAAAGATATGGGTTAAAGCAGGAAAACCCAGAGGTAGGATGTTACCCTAGCATTCAAATATCTACTAGAGAATTTATAATAGTTCCTCAAGTGCCATTTCCTTAGGCATTTGCTAGGCATTGAGTCATTGCTCTATTTTTTCATGATTGCCAGCTGCTGCTAGCATGACTCCCCCACTCCACTCTACCCCCGGCCACCAAAAAATTTCCTAAATTAAAAATGGAACCATTGATAAATAATACAGGCATACATTAAAAAAGAGTGTATTAATTCCTAATTGTTACTGGACCACATTAATGTTTTATTTTTTATTTAATTCCATTATTGTGACATGGTATAAAAATATCTAGACAAAAAAGTGTTATAAATGAGCTATTATATCTTAAAATTATAAACAATTGGGAAAATAGAACTAATCTAGATGGTTCAACCTTGTGGTCAGTGTGGGGAATCCCTTGGATATAATGAACTGTTTATCCCATAACTTCTGTTGAAAAAACTTTCCGCCATGGAGAGTTTGCTGTATCAATTTTGTTAGAACTTTAATTGTTAGAAAATATTATGAGAGGGAATCATCCTATTTCCTGTGTGGGTGGGTAATTCCTGCTATACAAATGCTATGATAATTGTATTGCCTGGAAAGATCTTTGGATTTTGAATCACTTTTGTGACTTGGGCCAGAGAATAGGAGAAACCCTAAACAGTGAGAAGAAATGGCTTCATTTTTCTTGGGTCAGGCTGCCAAGGGCAATGGTACATTCGTGCCCACAGCATAGAGGTAAAGTGGGATTTAGAAATTATGATACATCCAAGAGCCCTGTGAAATTGCACTTGTCCTTGGTGTTTAAAATGTAGCTAATTCCTCATAGCATGTTGACTTGGAGGGGGCTGGGATTTCTGAGAACAGAACTTGGGCTTCTTATTTATATAGATCCTGACCCTGTAATTATTCTTTCTCTGCAGTCATTTTATATTTATTAAAATCAAATTGAAATCATTAATCAGTGTAGATTACACTGCAGGGTACTAAAGAAAGAGGATTTTGTCTAATGTTTTGCATCAAAGTGGAAGGTGTTATAGTGGGAAGAGACCACCTCAGATTTGCATAGGTGGAGGCAGGTGAAAATAAGTATGAGAGACCTTTTAGGTGCAGGTAAAATTTAACAGACTAGAGGAAATGCTGCTCTGTTAGTTGTCTCACCATCCGTAAATGTACTAAATAGGACTCAATTTGGAGGTTTGTGTTTTATATTACTAAATTAAATCATGTTGTTTGAAGATTACTCTTTACAACTTTCCCAGATGTCTCATTCAGTGATAACAATTTGTATTTCTGGGGATATTTTAAATAAAACTAATATACAATATCATGATTAGTCTTAAAATGTGTTATGTCAATTATGGCTTTCCTCTTTAATCTTTGCTCCCCAGATGACCATGGTTTCTTCAAAAATCTTCATGCTTTGTAATGCCTATGTGCTTTCTCATCATGATTTCTCATTTCAAGAACCTCATGTCTGAAAACATAGCATGCACAACTTTCAAAGCCCTAACTGAGCAATGGGTCACTGCAGAGGTCATGGGGCCACTGCCTTCTTTATTCTGCATCCTCCATCGCTATTTGTGAAACCTGCTAAATTTTGCATTAGTGTGTTGTGATGACCTTACCCTGTGAGCTAGAAGACAGTTCATGTTGAAAATATGTGTTTTAAAAGTATAGCTTTGAGCAAATCAATTAGAGAAATATATCTTCACTGGTGAGTCTTATCCAGCCACCAAAATAGTTCAATTCCTATTTTTAGGTAACTTTGTCTTCATTGGCAAAATAAGTCAGTTGAACTATTAGATATGAACCTCTCTGGGTAAGTTTAGAGAGTAATGAACCAGTGAAATACAAGCCATGAGACAGACAACTCAAGGAGAAGATCCAGTTTCTAATGGAGATACTAAGCACAGGCGTGAAAAAGGGGGAAGTCAGAAATATGGAGTGGGCAAATGATTCCAATATCACTACTTCCTTCTGTTTTATTCCTAGTCTTCTATAAACCATAACTATATTTATTTTTTTATTTAAAACATCGGCTGTTCATTGTGTTCAGTTTTGTTTTTCCATGTGGGTGAATAGGATTTAACTTAGTGTCTGGCACTGTGCCCTCCTTCCTGAGTTCCCCTGGATGGTTCAGTGTGATCATTCAAAAATGGGGTTATACATTTGACTGTATTGAACTTACAGGTAACTGATATTTTTAGTTCTTTTTCGTGGGAAATGCTAACAAGACAATTCCTTCATCCTGTATTTTTCTATGTTTTTAAAAGCACAGTTCTTTAATCAAAACATTTTAATGTACATATGTATATACTGTTAGCTTAGTTACATAAGAACATCAAAATATTTCAAAATACAAATTAATTTATTTAAATATCTTTACTTTAAAAATTAGCATTTATAGCTATTTTATGCATGTTATCTGTCTATATATATATCATTCTGATCTTATAAAATGATCAACTAAAAGACTGGCGTCTCTGGAAAATAACTACAGGGAGTAAATCAAGGGTTACAGGACATATTAATCAACATGATGTGGGCCATTTATCCAGTCAGTAATCTGTCCTTGTAACCTATTATACTCTAGTCTATACCGATCCATCTTGCCTGAAGTGATAATGAGAGACATCCAAATGCCTTGTGAAATCAAGAAAATAATTTCTTATCATGGAGTTTAGGAGTCATCATGTACTGTGTTCTGACATTGGAAAAAATATTGATTAACTACATTTTACATGGAACTATGTTGGCCTATACTGCAAATATTCAGACTGAAGAACTCAAGAATACCTTCTAAGGTCCACTCTAGAAATAATTTTGAGATCACTATTTAGAGTACATAGAATTTTCATAATGTAACTCTTTATGACCTTATTGGAAAAGTAGATAAATATTTATTCATTTCCAGAATTTTTTCTCATCTCTCCTAATTACTATGATTTTTCAGAGGTAATGTCAGGATTATATCTGTCACTTCTTCCATAGTAAAATTTCTTGATATCAGAGACCTGAAATTGTTTAACATGTTTGGGTGCTACATTAAAATATTTTCTCTGAAATTCCCTCTCTTAGTCATATGTTGTCCTTGCAATGGGATGATTTTTCTTTGACAGAGAAAGAAGCAATGTTAACATAACCCTCTCTGCTTAGAAGAATGACTATAGCCCATTTTTTTCTTGTTTTAGACATAACTTTAAAAATTATTTTCATTTTCTTTACCATTATTCATAAACTTGAGTTACTGCTTCTGCATTCCTGACACTGTTCTTAAATGTTCGAACCATTCTTTCGTATTCCACTTGTAACTGTGTGCTATTTCTTCCACCTTTTGTACATGACCTTTAAAATGTTTTTCTTTCTGTTTATAAAAGGAATCTTTACTGAAGAAAATCTGAAAGCTAGAGATGAGTACAAAGAAAAAAATAAAAAATAAAAATCAACTAAAATTCTACAACCTACAAATAATTATTCAAGTTAATGTAATTAATTTTATGGACACATTCATATTTATGTTTCTGTATTTTTAATACATAATTTTTCACAGCATGTGATATTTATATACAGCATATTTAAATTATTTCAAAATATTTTATTATATACCTTAGAAGTTATCAGTTTTCTATTTGGGAAATGTAAGCACTTATTATCTTACTCTTAAAATATTTTATGCTTTAAAAATATTACTGTGATAGATAATTTTCTAACCAATAAAATTTATTTAGATGACTTTTTACATTATTATTTAAAATTGTATAATCATAAATTAGTTTTTCATCCCTTGTGAGTTATTTTTTCCTCTTCAAGTCTCCTGCTGTTTCTCTCAAATTTTAGAAATATTCTTTCTTAGAGTATATTTATCAGGTTAGATGACATAATTGTCCCCTCCAAAGCCACATTTCAATACCTCAGTCAGTTCTTTCTCAACCAGATTTAAAATAATAATAACGTCTCAGAGTTGATGAAGATCTTGGAAATTTTCTTTTATGATATCATTGTTTTCAGATAATGTTATTTTGTTGTTCTCTTTTAAAAGAGAAAGTTAATAGCAGATTGACATATTTTATGCAAGTTGGAGACAAAACATGCTTAACCTCAACTGACCAATAGCGCAAGAGAGAAATCTGAAACTAGAAAGAATGATTCAGTCAGATGAGGGGAAGGGAATTTCTAATCTTTTTAAAGCAGGGCATCAGCTGGCAACTGAAAATCTAGAGTTCTGAGACTACTCCTCCCCAAGATAAAATTTTTACAAGGTGTCAAAATTCCAAGCAACTAATGATTAAGCTAGAAGATTTTTTTCCCCCGTGGTACCTTTAGTATTAATGAGAGAATAAATGGGTGTCAAATGATGTAAATAGAGAAACACAGTGTGAGTTGGGAAAACTCAAGGAGAGTAAGCAGACTGATTCCCAGGGTTCTGGCCCGTTGCTTCAAACCTGGTCATACAGGTGGGTTTGATTTAAGCATATCTTTTCTGCCCCAGTCAAGTCTGGTTTAGGACTGTAACAGGCTGAGAATGCAGGCCGAAGTCTTAATACCTATAGTTCTGAAAGACTAGACTGGAGTAAAAGGCAGATATGATCAAAACCAAAGCACAACTATTTTCTATACTTGGATTTTGGCCCAAAGAAATTTTCAGTAGATGAAAAAATGATTAAGTACTGTCTCTGTCATTCCTTTACCCCATTTCTGCACAAGAATCTATTAGAGAAGCTTTGTTTATATACTTTATCTAAACATATGGCCTATGTTATTACCAAGCTTCCATTAGCACTTCTGCCTCTTCATCTATGCCTGCCTAGATAAATATTACTACTCTTCTATTAATGGCTGTGGATTTTAGTGATTCTCTGCATCTCTTTAAAAGAGAAGCTAATCTCTAACCCATTTATATTTATTCTAACAAGGTCTGTCTTTTATCTTGCTTATTTTTACCATTAGTTATATCACTAAAACTAGAATATATCATTAAGATTATCTTTATCTCAAAACAAAATTTATTTATTAGATTTATTCTCATTGTGGTATGTTGATTAGGGATGTATTTTTCACATTCTGCTGCTTTTCTTTTTGTTGTTGTTAGAGAGAATTACTTGATATTCCTCCGTGTTAGTTTTTCAGTACTCTTATAACTAATGTTTTCTACACTATTCAGTCTTGTACTTTTATTGGGATATTTTTCTCCTCCAGATTCTAATCTGAAGTCTTCCTGATGAGATCAGCAACTCTTTTAGCACATTTTTTTTTCCAGGTCCTTGTAAGATGTATTTCATCCCTTGCCAGAAGCTACATCAGATACTTTGGTAATCTTTACAGAATTTCTTGGCTTGGAGTCATATAAACATATTGATGAAATTCATATAACTTCTGCTGAGAGCTTTAACTTGAAAAAAATCCCAAGCAAACCTAAGACTTTGGAGTTATTTTTTTCCCTAATGGGAAAACGCATTGCCTAATGCAGCCATAGCCTTCTCTTGGTATCTGAGACGTTATTTATTCCTGCTTCATCTTTATCTTTCCCATTATTGAAAGATGATAATAAAGATAGTTTTTAAATTAAAAAGAATTTAAATCTCTTTACTTAAAAAAGTCTATATAGTGAAATATTTCTCATGTCTTTATTCTTGGGACATATTGCAGAGAAAAAAATTCTGAGACATCTAAACTTATGGAAAATTTTAAGTAAATACAGCATTTCCTTTTAGCAAGATGAATCTTGGTTTCCTCATTTTTTTTCTTAAGATATAGAACTCCATCCAGAAAATGGGGAAATCAATATAATCATTTTATTTAGAGTATAATTATTTCTAGGCTAATGGTTTTAGAACACTGATTGCAGCAGTCTACCTTTATCCTTAACCCTATTTTTAAGCCCACCAAGAACATATTAAACTCAGATGTGGTTGTCTGTTTTTAATGCTGCTATCCTGGTAAGATAATCACTCTTGTTACCTTTGAATTGGGGGTTTCTGGTTTTAAGTCTGGAATTACTTAAGTTTTACCCTCTGGTTATCTTTGAGCCTGCCAAATCAGGCAGACACAAAACATGGATAGAGGTATGGATATGGCATTTCTCTTGAAGAATTGTATCTGAGCATGATTCACTGTTTCAGGCCTGCTATGGAGGGTGGCTTAAGTCTGTAAACATACCTGAAGGAGGAGTGTCTTTCCTGAAAGGACTTACCTATTCCCCCCACCGACCCCCCCCCCTCCGCCCCCCACCTGCACATCAGAATATCTTCTTCTGGGTACTCCAAGAAGCTTTAAGGGTGGAGTAAGTTATCAGGACAGAGATATACACTGATATTTTGGGAAATCCTGTAGGAGACAATGCTATCTTAACTTGTATAGAGATACAAGATAATATGTCACCTTCAGTTAGTTTATAATTTATTCATGTAAACAAAATATGCCTAGGTTATTATAATAGAAAATAGCTATTGTAGTAATGTGAGGGAATATCAGAAGACCTTAAGAGAGCAGTCTTCACTGGAAACTGAAAATGGGAATGGTAAGTTACCTTGGGATATTTGTTACACACAGAAGAAGTTGATACAAAATTACAAATGCACCTGCTGAGATAGACTTTTATTGTCTATTAATCTTTTTTCCTTCCTCAACCCAATTGTGGATGGGCCAGTGCTATATCTGGAGAATTAGGGATAAAAAACGGTATGAAGAGAAAAGATACAAATTACAAACCCTCCTCTATTACAATTCTCCAAAATGTCAACAGTCCTGAGCTTTATATTTGCCTAATTGATTTCACACTGGCCTGGACTTGACTGGATGCCCTTTAGAAGGGACTAAAGATTTCACTACCTAAGATCAATTAGAAATTCTGTGCTACTTCACTGAGATATTATCCAGGGGTAGGAAAAAGGAAGCACAATGACAGAACCAACAAAACCCCAAGACATTTTGCAACAGTTAGAAAATTAAGGCTTATTTCTTTTTAAGTCAAACTTGTTTAATAAAGAATAGTGTTGGTTGATTTCCAGTAGTCCTACATTTATTGGCTATCCACTTGGGCTTTTTTTTTTTTTTTTTTGGTGGTGAGATCAGTAATCTGAATGTAAATTTTATTAGAAATAAAAATATATGCACACAGAATTTGGTAAAATCACATACTTGAGAGGCATTAATATTGTGCGCTGTGCCAAATAGTACTCTAACTTATTTACCTTTGAGGATTGAAAATCTGGTGAGTCATGAATGAGAATGCCTAATTTTCATGTAATAGAATAAATACTACAAAATTATTGCAGAAATAAAAGGAAGGATGCATCTAGGAGGCTGAGAGTAAAAAAAAAAAATTCCTTGCACTGGGAAATATTATATTTAAGTCTCAAAGGATGAGTTGGTTTTAGGATTTTTTTTCCATCAAGAAATAAACAGGAAAAGTTTCAGTCAGAAGTTTGAACATATTTCATAAAGACTGCATTTGAGATGAACCTTGAAGGGCAAGTAGCATTTTTGAAGGAAGTGATTGAAGAATGTATCCTTTGTCCTAAATGTAACATAGAGGTCAGGGAAACACACACTATCTGTTGAGAACCAAAAGCTCTCTGATGCTTATGGAAATTATAAAATAAGTTTGGGAATATAAATTAGGTCCACCCGGTGAATGACTTGAAGACCTGAATAATTCAATAGAAAATTGGGAGCCACTAAAGGTTTAAGTATGAGGAAGAACGTAATTTGTTTGGAAGCTTTAAAAAATTGATTTAAAAGATGATTATAGAATGATTAGGGTGGGAAAAACTGAAGGGAATCTGACACATTAGAGATTGTAGTTATAAGATGCTTATGTGGAAGCAGAGTCCTAAAGCAGGGTAGTGAATGAGGAAATGGCACAGAGAAGTGGATTCATTTGGAAGTAGAACCAACTGGATTTCTCAACTCAAGATGTGAGGGCAGAAATACTTTTAAGTTTCCGAGGCCATGAAACTGGATATATGAGATTTCCATTAAAAGATTGAGGAAAGTCAGGAGGAGGTGCCAGTGGGTAGGGAGGATTTGATGAATTTGAGGGGCTAGCTGTACATACTGTAGACTTGTCTGATATAGAGATGTGAATCTAGAGTTTGGGAAAGAGATTAGAGAGTTCAAGAAGTTATCTGCTTAGAAGATGACAGTTGTAGTCACTAAGAGAATAAGATGCCTGGTAGAGTGAATTCATTACACATTCTTTAGCCTACTTGAGTTATAAAATTCTTGGAGAATATGATCGAAACCATGCATTTCCTTGCCAGAAAAAAAAATGTGCAATCACATGGATACAAAATTATGTATGCCTTAGTTTAAGATCTCTTGGTATTTAAAAAGAGAAGAAAGCCAAGGACAGACTTTGTAAAATACTTAAGGGACTTGAATGTAGAAAAGATGACACAAAACAGAAAACAAACCTGGGTGATGAGGATGTTTTAATAGATGCTTTGAAGTAGTACTGAGAGTGTTTCAAGAGTCTTCGAAGTAAGGAGGGTGGTTGGACTTGGTGATCATTAGTTTGGGAGTGCGTTGTTGATTTAGGACTTGGAAGAAATTCTTAGTAGAGTAGTAGACACAACACCACATTATTGACAAAATTATATTCACTCCACACCAATGACAGTAACTCAGAGATAAAGCGTCATAAAAACAGAACTATATAAAGAAGAGAAGCCAGGTATAGAAATTGTTTCACTCTACATGTAGCCAGGAGCATTCTAACTAAAGAAATATGCTTTTAATCAATAAAATCAAATTAGGTGTTACAAGAAGGGAAGAGGCAGGGGGTGTGCTAATTGGGTCAAGGAGTTCAACTGTAAAGGAAGAACTGGAATGGTGGTGATACATTATATACAGGTGCTGACTTACAATAATGCACACCTTAAATCTATATAGTGTTATGATGTAACGTTCTTTTAGTAAGATAAATTAAAAAAGAGATGTAATCATGGACATGGCTGAACAGAGTTACTCTCTGCAGCAGAAGCTAACGGTGGTGTCTCAATGTTCTTGGTTGTTCTTAACCTTGGCTGTTCATTGGATTCATAAGAGAAGATTTTAAAAAAAAGGAGGAACCTGATCTCTAATGCCAGTAATTCACATTGAATTAGTCCAGGCTGGGGTGTGAATAAGGAAGAGCTTTTAAAGGTGATACAAACTAACAAGGAGAACCACTGTTGGAGCATATCAGTTAGGGCTTCTTTCATTGAGGTATTTTCCAAGTTACCTAAGGAAGGTATGGATGCTGGCCAAAGTATTGTGAGACGTAAAAGCTCTGTGGGGAAAAAAAAAATTTCCTGGAGTTAGTAAGATAAGAACATTTTTTTTCTGTATTTCTCCACTACCTTTTTGAAACAAGATTTTTCAGCCAGAGTTGTGAGGAAGCAAGCATTAGCAGTCATTTTCTCATTGGACATTTGTCAAAATCATGTTCAAGGAAGATCTACTGGATAAGATGCTAAGAGACAGACTTTTTTCTCTTTCTCAAATCATTACTTGGTGAATAAATAAGTTAGAGAAAAACCACAGGTGATTGGCTCTGGGTATAGACTGTCTATGGGAGGAAGAAATAGGTTTCTTCTTCAGCAATAGTTTTTCTTCCAAGGTAGGAGCAGTCAACTACACGAATCTATTTTCAGGATACAGCTACACTGAGGCTGTAATTCACTTCCTTCTCCACCTCCTTTCGTTCAAGATTCACTGGTCTCCAAAGAAGAGGTCATTAGAAAGTGTGAGAATTACCCAAGGATTATATGAGGTTGTGGCAGCTAAAGTGAATGCCTCATTAGCATGTGAGAGAAAAGCCCAAACAACACCATCAAAGGGTGCGAAACCCATCCAACAGGGTGGGAAGGGGTGGCTGGAATTAATTTAAATCACTTTAAAGCCAACATGAATGAAAGGAGAATCTATTTCCCTAATAGTTACTTAGCCTGCATATGAGTGAAGTTGTGTACACCTTCATGTGAATGCAAGTTTGCTTGAAATGTATTCATTACTGATCACTTACATAATAAAACAAAATTAAAATATTTGCCATTCTAATGGTTCTTTGGAATCCAGAAGAATCCTAAGGAAGGAGCAGCAGGAGAAAATTTTAGCAGAATATTTGAAGCAGTATATGCTACTGTGACTGGCATTGCAGACCATTAAAATAAACAAGACATCAAAAAGCAGATCAACACTAATGTGATAGGCAGACTGGAGTTAAGAATTTAATAAAGTCACTTTTCTTTCATTTGTATCCATAAACGAGACAGAAGTTCCCCATCCAACAGGATCAGACTAGGAGAATTAGTGGGGGTGAGGGTGGGAAGTTGGATAGCTAGGAATAACAAAAATAAGCTTAAAAAAAAAAAGACCAAGCAAACAAACAAAACAACCAAAAACAACAACAACAAAAAACCCAAAAACTCAAATTGGTAAGGGGGCACTGATTCCCAAAATTTCCCTTCAAGTCAATAGTCTGGCTCCCTCCAGTGTCTGCTTAAAGAGTCTGTTGTTTATTGTTTTTGGGTGGAAATGACAGGAGGCTGGGGTGGGGGTGGGGTGTAGTTGTTAACTGTTTGTGTGGGGAAAAAAAAATGCCAGTTGGTATGAAAAGATTTTGAGGCTTTCTGCTTCAACTGGCATCTCTCCCCTAAGTAGAGCTCTTGAAAAACTGAAAGTGTCTTCAAAATTTCCTAGAGGTTTGGACCTAGGCTACTGTGACATTGCATTGATGTTAAAGATTGGGTCAGTATGCCCGCCCTGGTGGAGTAGAGGATTAGTGGGCTGCCCTCAGCTGAGAATGCAGGCCACATGTCCCAAGGAACCAGGTTCAAGATCTGGGCTGGGATGAAAACCAAGATGAACAACTAACTAAAATAAAGTGCTGCTTCCCGCCTGCTTATGCCCGCGTCTGCTTGCCTTAAGTTTCCTTCCTGTACATTTCTCTTAAAAAAAACCATGACAACAAAAAAGATTAGGCCAAGGTTCATAAGTGATTGATTGCCCATGACTTGTGAGTACTTAGTTTTGCCTATTGTATCTTCCCACTCTAGGGAGTATCTTCTGAGAGTAGAATAAAGCAGTGTGAATATTCTTCCAAGAGAGACTGAAATGTTATGCGACTATTATATTGAAAAACTGATCACAGCAATAAAAAAAATGTACTAAGTTAAAGATCTGCCACATGTTTACTGGAATAAGCCTTCATCTTCTTGATATATCAAAACTGCAGACAGCACAGCAGGCAAAGGAAAAGTCTAAATTGGGATTCTATTGTGATAGGCACCTGTATTCCTTAACTAAAAGCAACACAATCATTACTTGATGTCATATATTTCAAGCCACAGATATTCCCTCTCTCAGCATTAGGGACCTAGATGAATCATCCATTATTCTCTGACCTTAATTCTGTAACAATGTGGGGCATCAGGTAACTATTCAGGTCAGATGTGAAAGCACTACATTGCTAGTACCTGGTATATGTGGAACAGCAGTCTTTTTTACAAAACAATTTGGAGGAATTTTGACATTTGCAATAGAGAAGACCTACAAGTCTTTGATTTGATAAATTGCTTCCTGCTGCCTCCTTCCTGTCAGAGGTACTGAGCTTGAAAATGACATCAAACTTCCGGAAAGAAATATGCTTTATATAAATGTTCCTACTCATATTATTTCTTAGTCTCCTATGACAACCTTAGCGTCAAAGATTTATTCTGGGTAGTTAAGTTATACAACAAAATATCTGATGTGAATTTTGGCAAGAAATTCGCTAAGTGGATAACTTGCCAAGAACAGGTATCCATATGGAATAAACAGAAGCAGTGAGACTAGGTACAAGCACGTTCATCAAGGGGCTACATCTCTCAATTAGTTTCTGAAATTGTCCTGATAAAATATCATTAAGCTCATCAGTGTCTCAATTCATTATTTTAGTAAGATGTACTTCATAAGCAAACTAATTTTGTCATGAAAAAATAGCTGGTTTGGATACTACAATCATCAGAAAAAAAGGAGGGTTCTGAAACTTGAGGGGCTATTTGGGGAAAGTGAAGAAGAAAGAAAAAAAATGACTCCAAAAGGGCAAACTCTGTCTTCCAGAGAGGGATACTTACTTCTAAAGATAAAACCCCTCATTTAACTTGGCTCAGATTATAGATGAAAGAAATGCCATAAATCTGTCTATTATCACATATTAGTTCTAAGTAGATTATTTTAATTTCTTAAGGTGAGGTGCATTAAATGGAAAGAGGTGGTATATGACTGGAGCCATGCGTTGGACTGTAAAGAAGCAGTGCAACTTCTTGAAGGCTCTTTTCATGTTTGCTTCTATGAGAAAGATATTTTCTGGAGTGCATATAGAGGAAAGGAGCAAGCTAATCAGATGATTTTCTGTGCTTGTGAGATGCAGGATTCTTTCTCCCTATAAAATGAGATATTAATCTCCCAAATTTTATCCTGCAATTCTCTGACTGTTAAGTGAAGCTTAAAACCTCTAAGGGATTATTTAACTTTTCCATGCTATTGTTAAAATACACTTCAACTTGCTCCTGTAATTAACATTGAAATCAAGTTCTTATTTCTAACTTCAAGGCTCTGACAAAGTAAAATTACAATATGAATTAGAGAAAACTGATTAGAGGGTAAGTCTTTACAAAATGTGAATGACAGGAAAATATGTCTAACAGCCCACGTTATCTTGTAGTCCCCAAATTTGCTCTTCCTAAGATTTTGCCGAATGTAAGTAAACGTCTGACACCCTGAGTTAACATTTAAAAATACGCATTAGTTTCATAATCACTGCAGTGCAGAAGTTATTAAAGCTACAGCAGTTCAGTATGAAAGAAGCCAGGAAATGTTCTACATTATTTAGCTTTTTTCCCCACAACATGAAAATTTATATGAAACCTTTGTTTTCTTAATTTTAGATCCACATGCACTCTTCATAATCATGTAAACTGAGACATATTGTCTACAGAGAAGACTATGTAATTTAGAGTGGGATCTATAAAGAATATTCCAAAAAAAGTAAAAATCATTTGATTAGTGAAACTATTTTAATTACTATTCATATGGGTTTGTCAAAAGAGTTTCATTAGTCTTATAGTGGTCTATAGTTATTATTAGAATACAGATTAAGAAACATGTAAGGGTTTTAGGTGCAGACATGGTTCGGGCCTTGGTGAGATTCAGCTAACATTTAATGGACATCTTCTAAGTGCCAGACCCTATTAAGTGTTACTTATATTGGTTCTCTTTCTTGATCTGAATTATATTACTGTGAAGTAGACAGTATACTGAAGTTTGGAAAAATTTAATATATTTTTCAGGATAGGACAACTTTTCGGTGATAACAGTTGGGATTCACAGAATGTTCTCCCAACAGCAAGTATGCTTATTTTCCACACTGTGTTTTCTCTCTCAAATATATTCAGTTTGGTAACAGTGGAAGAAAACAAAATGAAAATAATGAATTTCTCAGGTATCAGGTAATAGTATATCTTGTAAGCAGACTTTCTTATCTACCACAATCAATAGCAATACCAACAATAAAAATTTTGTATTGTAAGACTTGTATTAGACTTATTTTGATATCTTAAGCTATCTTTTTCAAAGAATTGAGGGAGAGAGACTAGAAGGTTTATAATATTGCAAAAACAGTCCCTCATATGTGTATTTGAATCATGCTTCCCAGACCTCCTCCATGTTGCTGCTGTCACAGCCCCTCTGTCCTATGTGGTTCATTTAAGAGTGAAAATAATGTTATGTGTGGCTTTGGGTTTGCTAGTTCTTATGTGTTGGGGAAGATGAGTGAGTAGTTGGATCTTGCAGTTGTATTGGCAAATCATCATCTGTGGGATGATCAGCCAACTGTGACTTTCATCTGCTTGCACCATCATTGTTTAGGCTCTACTGGGTAGCGATGGTTTTGTCATCCCTTTGGAAATGTTTATTGTAGTTTCTGAATGCACTGTTTGTTCCAAAAGTCCCTAGGATACAATGGATATTCATCAACAATGGCTTGTTTCTTTTTAGTGTGTCAAAAACAATTGAGATAAACAATATCTAGAATCTGATCTTTACTTCTAATACCTAAATAATGTCAAGGCTTCTGTAAAAGGAATGATATGTCGATGTCATAATGGGCATTCCACAAGTACTTATTGATGGATTGTTAGATCGATTCATTGTGAGATTCTTGAACAGCTATATAAAAATCAAGATGATATCTAATATCCATAACTCATATATTACCAAGTACTTTCAATGCTTAACTACTTAAACTTATCTTTAAGTCATATACTTCTTATCATTTCAACATCTGCCAACTTTGCCGAAAATACCATCTTCTTTGTTGTGCACAGTTACAAAAATCCCTTAACACGTCTATTGAATCCAGTCTGACCCTTCAACCTTTATTCATTCTTCACATTAAGGTGAGGGTTGTATTTTTTTAATAAAAGAATAAATGACTCCACTCTTGCTTTAAGTACTTCAGTGATTTCCCTTTGTTCTTAGAATAAGGACAGCCCTCAACTCATACAGTGCTGTTCATTATTCAATATTTCAGTCACATGGAACTTTCATCGCTGCCATACTCTCTCCTTTCAAAGATATGTGTCCATGCTCAGTTCACTGAATGCAATTTGATTTCCTGCTTTCTTTGCTTTCTCATCCTCCAAGCATCATTTTTTCTTGGAAGCTTGACTTTCTGTAATACCAAACCTTCTGTTTATTCCCACAGGATTTTTTTTTTGTCTCTTATTGTTAGCATGCCACACACAATTGCAAGTTTTTATTTCTTTGAGACTTTTGATTAATCTCTTTTCCCATGAGATAATAAACTATTGGCAAGAACTTCATTGCTTTAAGCCTAGAACCTTAAAAACCAAAACTCTTAGTAAGATCTATAAGGCCTTTTGTTTGGTCCTACTTTTCAATCTTATCTCTAAGGAACTAATTAGATAATTTTAGTTGATTTTAAGAAACATCTGTAGATTTTCTTTTGATTCACGTTCTCCTTCAGCTGCCATTCTTTTCCTTGCCCATTTCTCTTTCTATTTCCACAAATCCATTTTGAAGTCAGTTCTCTACTCAGTTTTCTGTTTCTATTCTGTGGTATCCAATGACTTCTAAGATGCAAAATGCCTTGCTCTCATTAGCTTTTAGGATCAAGATGTCAAAACAGTTATCCCATATATTTTCTCAGCTAACTTGTGCTCTTTGCAGCATCAGTACAATTAATCATTGCTTTCTTCTGGGAAAACTTTCTTCTTGATTTCATAACCATTTTCTTGGCTTGCCTCTTCAGTGACCACTATATCTCTGTAACTTTTGATCTTTTTTGTATGTGAACTATAAATGGCAGTACTTGAGGGCTTGTCTGAGAATCTCTCTGTATTCTTCCCTGTTTACATTTATACTCCCAAGTGATCTTGTTGGTAAAATGATCTCTGTCACTAGATAATAAGTAGCTTATATAGATAGTGTGCATTTCTACCCAGAGGCCTTTGTGAATTTGCAAAAAACAAAACAAAACAGAAAACAACCAAAACTGATTTCCATAAATTGTATTAACATTTATTTCTTTATACTACCCCAACATTTGAGGCGTTTTTCAAATTTAATGTGCTGCTTTAAATTATCAGTGGGAAAATATGCAACAGAAATACAAAACTATAGCAAAAAATTCTTCATACGTAAGTTCAGTTTAGAAAGAAAATGCTTTGTTTGGTGGTGCTCTTGGGTCTTGGGAGTTAGATATACTGATACTGAAGAATACAGGCAAGGATACATTAAGCATAATACATGTAGAAAAGAATCACTGAAGTAGGTTGTTTTTCATATGAAGATATCTTTAAAAATTCATCAAGATAAAAGCTACTCAGGAGGAATTCTTTAATGGATGATATCATGAAAATAGTTGGGCACAGGAGGGGAATGCTGGAACTAAAGACTGACATGCCACAACTCTCTTAAATATACATGAGATCAAATATTAAAATAATATTTTGTCATTATCATTTATTAATTTCCTGTGATGGTACAAAGGCAGACACTACAGAAAGACCTTAAAACTTGAACACTGAACTATGGCAATATACTCTGTCAACTAACATAAGCAGCTCAATATAATTTAACAAATATTTATTGAGGCCTTATTGTATCAAAGGCCTTTATTCTTCCATTTTTTAATTTATTCACTCAATAATCATTTGCTATTTTTTAAGGCATTTTATAAACTCCAGTGATCTAGGAATGACCACCATATGTCTTTCTCTACACAAAGACTGTAGAGCGGAATGAGAAATCATTCTTATTTTCATCCAGATCATGAAGGTGTTGGAAAATAACTTCTGATTGTGACAATGAAGTGTTTTCAAACAATGTGATTTTGAACTTTGAAGGTATATGAGAGCTTGTCATTCCATTAGTAGCAAAATGTGAAGCATCATAAAGTTAAGATATTTACAGTTATTATGGAGCATACGGTTGTTAAGCTAGGCAGCTAGAATGCTTACAACTAATTTATTTCCTTAATTCTGATTTGTTCATTATAAGATTCACCATTAATACAAAAACTTTTTAGAAAAAAATTCCGTAAAATTTGTGCATTAATTGTACAAACTGTAATTATATCCTAACTACAGAAATATTTAACTGTGAAAAGGAGTATTATACTTTATGGAAGAATTATAATACTTATTAAATTAATTTATTAGCTGGTGATGGTTTACTTATTGATTGGTTTAATAATTTTTGATAATTAATTTAAAAACACACCTCACAATTAATTTCAGAACGTTAGCAGCAAAAAATGCTTTTACTTAGTAAAATTTGAATTGCTCCCTGTGCATTTTCTTCAGATTACTTAAATCCCTCAGATTACTTTAATCCCTCAGATTACTTAAAAAAAATTGCCTCTATAATGACACTGGATCCATTTTAACCTCAGGAACAGAACATTAGAAAATATGGCTCTTTGAGTCTGTATTCCATTGAGTGTTTTTTGAGTTATTAAAAATTCCAATCATATAATCATTGATAATTTAAATACTATACATGTGACTGATTTGTCATTTATTGGTTTCAAACAATAGAAGCATAAACTGCTTGAGGTGAATGCTATAGATCCTCAGACCTGTTGTAAGGTCTGACACATATGAAGATGCTTAGTCACAATTTCTGGAAAGAATATATGAAAATGCCAAAACACAGCTGATGTAAATGGAGACATTTTTATGCATATTAAAATATTAAGAATTTTCCTCCAGAAAATTCCCTCAGAAGTTACCTTTGTATTTCACATTACATCAGATTTTCTTTTTTAGAAGTGTTAGGCAAATCAAATTATGCTATTTAGAAAAAGAGGAAAGGTAATTTGGGGTAACCCTTAATGCCTTTATCCATTGCTTCTGGGGAGATAAGGGAGCTGGTTCATTCCTCTATTGACTTTATTGACTTATTTATGCCTGAAATATAAGATACGGGCCCATGATGCCATTATTCTATTCTTTTTTAAAATACGAAAATGTAGTGTGTTAAAATTTTAAATAAGGATCTTTCAGGGCAAGGACCATTTTTTTCATTTTTCTTGCAGTTGTCGACCAAATTCAAGATACGTGCTCAATTAATAGTTAGTGAATGGATAAATAGAAAAAGTCATGATTAAATTAAGGTCTATATTAACCAGCTAACTGAAATGGTATATACATGCATGCATGTAAATATCTAGTTGGAGTAAGTCAGAATTCTAATGCTTTTACTATCAAATACTTAGCAATGTTGCTCTTTATCAGCAAATGATCAAATCTCTTTGCTAAAACTGTTTAGATTAATTGATAAAATAGATAAAATTTTTACTAAATGCTTTTATAATCAAAGCAATTAATGATGCTATATAAACCCCATGTCTTATACATCTTTACTGAGGAGCAAGTTTCGCTTTTTTAATAGTGTCTAAATGACCAAGGATTTTTCTTAGGTACTATTAAAAACCAAAATGTAAAACAAAAGATTTTCAAATTTTCTATTTTCTTTTTTCTGTGGATGGTTTTGTTCACCTTTTCCTCTTTGTTTTAGGAATTAGGGCTTTCCAATGAGCTCATGTGGTATTAAGAACTATCTTTAGATATTGAGTTTACATTACAAACAAGCAAAAATTCCCAGTCTGTCAGAGATCTTCTCCTAGGATACAAGGAAAAGCAAAGTTCAGCTAAACTACACAATTAATTTGAGATCACATCAGAATAGAGAGGAAAGGTTGCTTTCAGCTGTTCTATTCTCCTCCTAGGGATTTAAGGTCAATTTCAATAAGTAAAATTACTATTCTTTCAAAGTTGTCTCTCTTCATTTGTATTCCTGAAATTATCTCTTCAGGACCTCTTCCTTGCTAACTGGAAATTCAGCTTAGTGAATCAATTCAAGGATTAGATATATGTAAATATACTTACTCTTAAAGCTGATGGACCGGAGACGTAATAAAGACAATTTCCTTTCCTGACCAATGTATCAATTATTTTTGTTTTCTAGAAAGCAATCTGAGAACTCCCCCCCCCCCAGACCCTAAGTGAAAGATTTTTTTTCTTAAAATTCTCTTTCCTTTGATAAAGAGTTAAAAAAAAATGTCATTCTGCTTTCTCAATCAGTGGACAAATTCTGAAGGTCAAAACGGCAAGTTGTTTGTAAAATATAAGGCCTTGAAACATGGTTCTTTTAGCTGCAGCTAAAATTAGGACATTTTCGGTGGAAATAAGAAAATAAATCATTTAACACATTCTGTTCAATAATACTAGCAAACTGAGAAAATATTTGAACTATTATTTTTATTTTCAGTAAAAAGCTCAGAATGTAACTGGGTTTTGAGGTGTTTTTCATTTTCAAGTCAAGGAATATAAGTTAGTTATTAAACTTTTTAAAAAAATATCCATTTTAGTTTCAGAACGATTTCACAAGAGAGGAAGTAGAATCAATTGGTTAAGTTCATGAGTTAGTATTGTCAGTTTAAATCCTAGTTCTCGCTTTGCTCTGCAAACCTTGTGTTAGTGCCTCAGGTTTCGTCTCTGAAAATGGAAATAATAACAGTAGTTTCTTCATAGGCTGTTATGAGGATTAAATGAGTTGATACAGGTAAAGCAAATAAGAAGTAAATGGCATATAGTAAGTCTTCGATGAAAGTAATTGCTGTTCTCGTTGTCCTTCTCATGCTCCTAACAGTGCTGTAGAGTTTGCGTGAACCACGGTTATTTTGAGAAGCATTTTCACAGAGGTTGCATTAAATGGAACACCTTGAGGCATTATTCACTGGTAGAGGTGGAAATTAGTATTGCAAAATGAGATTTATGAATGTTCTATGATAAGTTGAAAATGTTTCCCCATGTATGGAATTTCTAGAAGGGAGAAAATCTGCCTGAAATCTGACTTTGTTGGGAAGTTTACTAAAGACTTAGTATAGAAACTGGACACTATATATAAAATGAATCTTTAAGATCAACACCCAATTTTAAAGATGAGGAAACGGCTCTCCAGAGTGAACAGATTAACTACTGTTCTATTTATTCAATAAATATTTATTGATCTTCTACTATGTGCTACCAACTCTGACAGATAATCTCAACTGTGGATAAGCAGGCACAGTCTCTAGGGCTTTTTGTTTTGTTTTGTTTTGTTTTTTAGCACTTACAGAATATAGGGGGAGAAACAGACAATTATAGCAAAGCTTGATAAAGGTAAGTACAGGGAGCTTGGGGAGTACAAAGCAGGGAGAACTAACCAACTATCAGAGGTCAGAAGTGTTATGGAATTCTAATCGAGCCCTGGAAATTCTGAGGAAAGAGAGGGTAAAGCACCCACTGTTGAATGGGTTGAAAAAGATTGACATAAAACGAGATCATAGTGGGCCAGAAAGAGCATGCTTGATTATTTCTGGAATAATGAAAAAGTCTTTGGTGAGTTTTCAAAAGAGAGTAGTAAACCCAGATTTCCATTTTATTAAGATAAGGCAGTAGTCTGATGAATGGAATTTGAGGGTTAACAAGCGTCAAGGAGACTGATGTTTGGCTCTTGCAGATATCTGCTGAGAGACTACAGGGCTTAACCTACTGTCTGCAGATAAATGCTATCCAGTCATAACAACATTGAAAACACAAATTTTATTTCTGACTTGTTTTCAAATAGTTCTTCGATTATTACATTTTCTATTTGACCAAGTTCCTGAACAATAGCCTTTTTAGCTACCCACGCCCCCCTTTCTTTTTATTAAATCAGGGATTTGAAATAGCATACTCTTCTCCTGTAGAAGGAAGAAAATGATTAGCTTAATTGTTTTGGCTGGTGTTTTTCACTAAGCAGCTAATTCCTACTTACAAGGCACTATTCATCTTTGTGTCTGTAAGATTCATTCCATCTTTTCTATTCCCATTGCCACTGCCCTAGTTTAGACCATCATTACCTCTCACCTGAACTATTGCCATGATGAGCCAACTCATTTCCCTGACTCCAAGACCTTTATTTCCTCATATTTGTCTTCACATTGTGCTTTAAGATTTCCCTGCTCAAATACTTTCAAAGGTTTCCCTCTGCCTAATGTGGAATATTAGCCATTATTCAGTTTGCTCTGAGTTTTACCTTCCACCCTGACCTCCATGCACCTTACTCGAACTAAACCGGCTCACACACCTCTCCCCAATTATATCTCACTTACTATTTCTTTTCCTTTGCTTAGATCTAAAATCGCTTTCTCCACTTTCTGATACTGTAACCATTTTTCATGGTCCAGGGCAGAAGTAACTATTTTTACAGGATATTTTCTACAGTTATGCCAAGCTGAATTATTAATTATCCTTTCAAGGACCTCACAGATGAGTTGCTGAATGTTTCTAGTACTTTAATGACACACACACACACATACACACACACACATCTCATATCTTTTATATGATTTAAATTCTTAGGGAGACACAATGACTTTTTCTTCTCTGTATCTTCTTTATGCCCAGTGCCTTGAAAGTAGTGGACATTCAGCAAAGACTTACTCATTTAAATTGATATAATTTTCATGCCAAATTAAAACATTTTTCACATGAAGCTATTTTATTTGTGATCCCAAGTGCCTTTAGGGAAATAGTATAATTTATGAATTAAAGTTAAGACTATAACAATAATTCTTATTTTTAAAGTGCCATCTCTAAAAGATAGAAACAAATTAAAGTTAATTTATTTCAACACTGAACATACCCAGTGAGGAAATACAAACTTTAAAATAAGATTCACTCATTAAAAATGTGTTATATATTGTTATATGTTCCATTTAGTATAATGGATAACTGAAAAAGACATGACCTTTGTCATTTTGGGACTAATTCTAGAAGTTCCAGATGGAACTTCCCAGTCACATCTTATTCATAGGCATTGAGTTCTATAATTCGTTATATAAGTAGCCCCCATAAAAATTTCTTCTGGGATATAAAGAAGTTATTATTTTTATTTTAATAATCTGTGTTGCTATGGCCATAAATACCCCAAGCATCTATTGTTATATTGGTACTAGGCACTTTGCTAAATCTAGGTTTTCACAGCTAACTTGGAAATAGCAGACATCTTAGCAGGTGAATACACTATGCTCTATTATGTCAAAGTTTGGTCAAAACAGGTTTACAAGGGAGAGAGCATTATTAAATCTTTATATACAAGAAAGCGCCTGACATAACTAAATGGGCTAGGTCTGAGTCCAGCCTGAAAATAAAGATTATGAGAAAGGGGCTGGCTGCTTAGACACTTTGGCAGTGGAGCAGTAATGAAAAGATGTTGATGCACTGGAACTGGTCCATATGTCAAGGATTTTTCCTAAAACAAAATGTTTTTTTTGAGTGGGGGTTCTGTTTGATGGTGTGTATGTGTGTACTAGAGAGAAAGAGAGAGAAGTGAAGATAAAGGACTGGAGAGAAATGGACTACCACCCCCACCCCACCCAAAGTATGAGTCTGTGATCTGAAAGAGCAGGTCCTAAGGACATGGGGTCAAAGGGAAAATGGTGTCAAGAAAACTGAGGTGAGAGAAAGTCAACAATGGTGAAAGAGGTTTCAGTGTGCACCCTTCCCTCTTCTCTCTCTTCCTTCCCTCCCCCCTCCCTTCCTCCCTTCCTTCCTTTCCTTCCTCCCTTCCTTCTTCCCTCCCTCCCTCCCTCCCTCCCTCCCTCCTTTCCTTCCTTCCTCCCTCCCTTCCTCCCTTCTTTGTCTCTTTCTCTTTCTCTCTCTCTCCTCCCCACTTTTCTCCCCCAACCCCTATCTCTGCAACTTTAAAATATCTGAGAGACAAGAGAGAGTGTGAAGCCTGTTAGATAAGAACTTTTCATTTTTCCATAGCTCTCCTGTCTATGCCTACACATCCACCAGCACTTTGGAAGAATCCAAACTAGAATTAGTAATAGGGACAAGAAAGGGAGTGGAGAATTTTGGGAGCATTGGAGTTTCTTAACTTCAGACCTTAAATAGGCTCCTGACGGTGACAAAGGTGAAACCTTAAAGTTCAGACTTTTAATTTCTGATATTGGTCTAGGCATAGTACTTTATTTTTTTGCAATTAAGTTCTCGTTTTTTTTTTTTTAAGGAAAGGTACAAGGTACAGGCAGGAATGAAGGTGAATGGGCAGGCAGGAAGAGAGAGGAAGAAGAAGAATTTTATCTATTTTATTTAGTTGTTCACACTGGTTGCTTCCCCCAGATTTGGGACCTGAACTCAGGGATAGGTGGCTTTCGTTCCTTTGGAGGTGATTGACCTAACTACTGCTCCAGCAGGGTATGCCTGCAATTAAGCTTGATTGTTTTTTTTAATATCATATGTAATTTTTTTTGATGAACATATTTTAAAAAGGCAATAAGAAAGGAATGGGAGGGGTGGACACTTTGGGTAAAAGGAGTTAATTATTGATGAAGGATAGATTTTGACTATTGGTGGCAAACAATGTATTGTATACAGGTTGATTTATCATCATGAATAACCTTAAGCCTATATAATGCTATAATACAATGTTCCTTCAATAAAATAAAATTAAAAGCAATAAAAATAAATTTGTTTTCCCATTTTTTCACATAAATTACTGTTCAAGCTACCTATTATTCAGGTCAAAGCAATATTTCATTAATTAAGCCATATATGATGAGAATCATATGAAATTTTTGGATAAAAATTAATTTGGTAGGACGGATGAAGACATTATTAATATGGATTTGATAAAGATGTGAAATTTGCCTGAAAATATAGGTTTATATAAAGGAATATGAAAGTGTATTCTAAATAAAATTGACTGACTATAAAGATGCTCAAATATCTATATTGGGAGAAAACAGAAAACCTGTATGGAGGAGAGTCTGAGGAAGAGAGTCTGGAAAGATACATTGGGCACCCGCTTGTGAAAGATTTTTTTGCTGGGTAAGTTAGGAAGTTCAAATTTTCCTTTCAAATAATGATTTTGTATTTAGTGCTTTTTAACCTGAGGAATGGAATAGAAAAGTCAACACTTTATTGAGATTTTTCTGGTAATGATGTTAACTTTTCTAGTTTCCTTCTGCTTTTGGGCATCACATCATTCTATCTTCTCCATAACACCTTTGTTCTCTTGTCTAACTCTCACTACTCATTGTAAGCAAAAGTCTCTCTAAGTTGTTGTCGTCTGCTGTAATATCTTTGGAACAGTGACTGGACACACAAGACAATTATCTGATAAATAATTAGTAAGAGGGAGAGACTGCAGGAGATAAACTATTAAAGAAGATTATTGAGAGGCAAGTGATGCTAACCTGGGTTACAGTTTTGGCAGTAATAGGAGAGCAAAGACAACACTGTACAAGATGAGCAATGAGAGAGTAATCAATAGAGAACCAAACAGAAGGGAAATGTCATAGGCAAGTCCAAGATTTGAACTACTTCTGGTGAAATGAGATTATCCTTTCTCAATCCAGACTTAAGAAGAAAGCAGCTGGTTTTGCGTGATGATGAGTTTTTAAATTTAGGTAATGCAGCCTGTTGTGTTGAAGGGAGGATCAATGGTAGTTCCGTTATCAGGTATAGACTCTATGATTAGAAAGCCAGCCTCTGCCAGTGATATGGTGTAACTTTCAACAGTTTAGCATGTTTGTGCTGGAGACAGTCTGAATTTTAAAAAATTCAAAAATTTTTAATATTTGAGAGAGTGGGGAGTGTGTTGTATTTTATTTTATGTTCACAAAGTGGGCTATTCAGCGTGGAATGCAAGCAAACACTAACAGGTGACATAGAACCCCCAGGAGGGAAAGTTGGTGGTCCAGCCTGAGGCCCCCACCCCTGCTGCGGGCCCTTCATTCTTTCTTTAGCATTTTTCCCATGTGGCTCTGAACCCCGCTTTGGAAACTATCCTTGGCAGTATTTGTGAGGGTTGCCAGCTTCAACTAAGGAACCATTCACTTGAATGAAGTAGAGGCTGAGTGGAGAATGTGTAAGTTGCCAAATGAGAGTTTTTTCAGCTCCTGCTCTGCAGATCCGGAGGGCAGAATTGTGACACAACAATGTTTTCCCACATCCCCTAGTTCACAAGGATATGGCTATCAAGACCATTTGAAGCATGCAGGTCTCTAAATCTAGAGTATTTCTAGCCTTAAAAATAGAAGTAATGTATTCCCTGATAATACTCTTCAAACACCAGTGGCTTCCCTTTCTAATATGTCAATATTATAATTATAAAGCAGAATGTAAAAGATAAAAAAGAGAGCGTTTCTTAATAAGAATATACAAAAAATATGCATTGTGTATGTTTGTGCACTGAACTGAAATCAGTACTATTGGTCACAGAAGGAAAAGGCTTTTGCAGTGAACACAATATGAGGTGTCCAGAAAGTAAGTCTATCTGTATAACTCAGAGACTGTCTTTTATTAGTTTAACAAGTTAAGTGATGTATATATTTATACTCTGGCTCATATAATTTATTTTAGACAACTGATTAATCTGTTTAGAGCGAACTGTGTTGTGGGGAATAATTTTATGTGATCCACTGGTCATTTCATGTGGACTTAATGTTTTGTCCTTCCCAAATTCATATATTAAAGCTTTAAACCAATGTGATGATATTTGGAGGTTTGATCTTTGGGAGGTAGTTTGGTTTAGGTGAGACCATGAGGGTAAGTCCTCCATAATGATATCAGTATCTTTGTAATAATAACAAGAGAGACCAGTGTCTTCCCTCCCTTATAAGACACAGTGAAAAATCAGTTCTTCAAGAATCATTTCTCACTGGGAACTTAATCTACAGGCATGCTAGTCTTGTACTTCCAAGACTAAGACAGCAGTGTTTCTCAAGCATGAGTGTGCATAATAATAATCTGGACAATTTATGCATGTATTACGGAACCCAAACCTAAACATGCATTTGTTCCAGTAGCCTTTATAAGTTTCAAGATGATTCTTCTGGGCAGTAATTTGATAAATACTACTTACAGCAGAAGTGAATAGATGCTTGTTTCTGTGCAACAAGTGGAAAGAGGCAAGAAAAACGAGAGGGGAATTATTCTGACCATATCCTTGAATTTTCTTAATCTTCCCTCCTAAATATTTCCAACCTTTTCCATTTGAGAAGCACACATAAATATAGAAGATTTTCTACATGTATCATATAGCAACAAATACCAATTAAGGATTTTAGAAGGAGAAAAAAGGGGAGGGTGAACACTTGGTTACACCTCAATCTTTTTCCTACCAGTGTGCTGTTCATTCAGTAATTAAAGGGAAGATCTCTTTCCTCTCAAACTACTACACCATGAATGTCCAAGAAATCATAGTCAAGGATTAGCAAAATTGTAAAGTAGGCAAAAAATAGAATTTTTCACCCTATTTATTCCTCATCAAAGTAAGTGAAGTCAGATTTCTTGAAAAAATAATACCTATAAATTCAAGGTGTTGGAGAGTTAGGGTACACTATATGGACTTAGAGATACATGGTCTTATGTACTTCTGGATAAAGTACTTTAGTTTAAAATTCAGAGAATTTGAGAATCCAAGGCAGGTGTTAGAAGATATTTTGTGAGAGGGGTGACTAGAACTTTCAGCATTCTTCAAAACTTTTTTTCCCAAGGGAAAGGCTTGAGCAAAGTATCTGGAGAAGATGTGTTAGGGATCTAAGTCTCATGTCTTGGCTCCTTACTAATTCTGAAATGGGGTCAGATCTGGTCATTGATATATCAGCATGTAGAGGGTCTTTGCTTTTTTAAGAAAAACACAACGCCTCAGATTAGAAACAGCTAATTATACTCTCTAGATCTTGTTTTCTCCTTGAGGCATATACAAATTCCTACTGTTTCTGACCTTGTAATGCCATCTCCCAAACTGGCGTGTATTTTGACATATTTTTTGAAAGCAGTTTCCGTTATGTTGCATCTACCAACACATGGTGTATTGAAACTGTTAAGAAAAATATTACTAATAATCTATCTGCTCTTACTATTAATAATCAAAAGAAACAGCCTCACCAGATGGAGGGACAGATCTGTGATATCCATTCAGTTTTTATGTCCAAAAAGTACTTTAGCACAAATCACAAAGGAAAACTTTCAAGAAAAAAAAAATCACATTTCAGTTCTTTGGTTGTCTGAATTGAAAAATAAATTAATGCAACCAAGACAGCAGGTTTCCTGCCTCTGGAAAAGCACCCAGGTCAGAGAATCATGAGAAATGGGCTTTCCCAGAGTAGATGTACTGACTGTGTCTTTGGAATTACCAGCAGGTCATTTTAGTCTTGCATGTTCGAAACATGAAAACCTTGAATTCTGTTCTATTTCCTGTGGTTGTATCTGTGTCCAACTATGAAAAAATCAGAGTTTCTTACATAAAGATGAATGACTTCTCCAGCTGTGTAAAGACATTTCACAATTTTGCTAGTCTACAGAACATGTTTGCCAGCTTGTGTTCCTGGTGGGAAGTAGTTAGACTGTAAGCAGAGAGAAACACCAGTATTTTAGTCTTAACAAGCAGAAATGCTATTCACCTCCATGCTGGCTATTTATGAGACTCTATTTTTTAGTCACTGTTTTTAATTTTGCAGATTGTAAGGTTTGTCAAAATCAGACTCTAGAAATATATTTCCCTCACGTTTGCACATCTGTTATTTATTTCTCAGCTTGTTAATAAACCTATATCATCTTCACAGGTTGCTCTTATTTTCATTGTTTCCCCTTGGTTATAGTTAATTGTGCATCATCATGAGTTTCTTCTCTTTGCCCCTCAGAAGAGACTGGGGACGAAGAAAGACTAAGGTGGTCAAAGTCTCTTCTGGGTTTTGCCTATTGGGCACCTTTTTTTAACCAAAGCCTATCTCTCTACTTGGAACTCAGAAAATATTTGTTAAATGAAGTCCAACATAAAGCATACATTTCCAGATAAGATAGTTTACTAATAAGCACAAGGGGATTTAGGAATAAGAAAGTAAGTTTTGAATTATAGCTGTTGGCTTTGTTAACTATTGGCACTGGAGAAAAATCATCCCATTTCTCTGGGCTTCAATTTTATCTGTAAAATGAGGGTCCTAGAGCCACCTCACAGATCTCTTAAAAGTATTAAATCAGGTAATTTATATAATATTTTAGAAAAATTATCAGCACATGACAATTTCTCAGTAATCATCATCTGTTATTATGACATGTCCTTTGTTTTGTCACTTTACAGCATAAAGTATAGTGTCTCCAAAAATGTCAGAATATTTGCATCTGAAATTTTAAATCTAAATACACCTGTTAAATAAAGGAATAGATATTTTTCACCTCATTGTTAATTCTGGCAACCTCTTCTCTAGCATTTCAAGTTTGATATTTGGAGCACCTTCAGTGGACACGTTTGTGAAATTGTGTGTATGTGTGTGTGCACACTAACATTTTTTGTGTCCTTATTGTATGCCTTGAGTCTTGCTTTGGTCTTAAGTACTTAATAAATATTTATTAACTGATTGCTTCCCCATTAGCTACATTTTCATCTGATGATAAATTCCTTTAGGGGATTCTCTTCAAATTGTTAAGCTGTTAATTATTCCCATGCAATGTATATAAATCCATTTTTTTTTCAAACTTTGTGTCTAGAACCAGGATTTTGAAATTTTCTATACTCTTCCAACTAAATTTTTTCAGCTATTGTTTGTTTCTTTATGAGTGTCTGTGTGTGTAGTGTGCACATAGATAATGATAAATTCTAACAAGGAAACAAGGAATTAAAAATGAGACCTACCTTGGACTTTTTATGGAGATATCTTTTCTCTATATATGGTTTTATTTTCAAACATGGTATCTTAGTCTGAATATAATTATTTGAATTAGTACAGAGCATAATTTCCCTATAAATATATGGCTCTTTTGGTGAGGAAATATTATATCCTGTAGAGACACAGAATTCTTAGATTCTCTCTGTTCCAAGGAAAAGCTGCAAGTATATTAATGACCTACTTTTCCTATACCAAGAAAATTGATTTCCCCTTTGTTTCCAAGGAAAATCATTGAGGGTACTCACCACTGTGTGATGAATGGCACTATAAAAACACTTTAGGGTTTCAGGAGGGAGAAACTGGTTTAAAATTTATTTATTCCATGCAGTCTAATTTTATTCTCTTAGAAATGCATTTAGTTTTGGAATGCCACTTGTTTTTACTATTTCCTTAACTTAATTCACATGAATGTTTCTGTGTACTAAGGCTCACCAAGCAGTAAAGAAGAGAGGACTAAATTGTGTTTTTAGTTGCTGATTCACCTTATGCTTATATTTTCTGGACTTGTCAAGTGTAAGCTAGGAGCTTACTTCCTGATTTATATCATTTATTCCTCTACTGTCTAGCAGAATTTGCATTCCAGTGCCTGGGACTTGGAGAAAAAATTGAGTGGGATGGTGAGTCTACCAAGATATTTGCTTAAAGAATTTTAAGGAAGCCTACACATGGATATCTTGGAAGCAGATTTTAAGTGAACAAAGTGAAAACCTGTTTCTCTCTTGCAGTTATTTCAGGCCTTTTCATTTTTAAAGTAACCTTCACATATGGTACATCCATATAAATCTAAGTATATTCCAGACTCATATATGCTTGATTTGAACTTACTATTAATGATACAGCACAGTGATAAGCTCAGGCTTAATTTACCTGCCTTTTCAGATTGTTCTAGCATGAAGGGGCTACAGTATTGTATTCTAAAAGAATTACTATATGTTACATGTGCATCTGAATTAGACACTATTGCATTCTGAGCACATTATATTAATTATGGAAATCACTTTCATTTCAATGGTGGAATTTACAGACAACAGTTTCTGGGACTTTGTGGAGCATCAAACCAGCATGTTTCAGAATTCCCTTGCATTCTAGGCATTGGCAGGGTTTTGATGACATCAAATTTGTAATGAAAATGTCTCATGAATGTCATGAATGTCATGAATATAGAACATTACTTAAAAGGAATCATCTCTATATTCACATAGGTCATAAATGTAAGAAAAGGAAATTTTCCTTACACATTTAAGAGATAAATTATTAGGAATATATAATCACACACATGCATACAAATATCCTGAAAGATGTATCTTATTTAGAAAGACATTCTGATATGGAACTGTTACCTTTGTGTTCTCCCTTGTAACAGAATAAAACTTTTGTATTCTATAAGTCCTACATAAATGTTGGATGAAGGCTAAATAATGTGAGAGAATGAACTGGTCCACATGGGTTATAAAGGGAATAAGTTACAACACAAAATAGAACCTAGGGAAAATTAGGCTGAATATTACAACAAATTTCTTAATAGGGAGAACTGTTAGAGTGTGAAATAGTCTTTCAAAGGTGCTGGGAGAAGTCATTACTTGAGCCATTTGAAATCAGACTGGACTAAAGTAGTCTAAAATACAGCATATTACATATTGTGGGCACCAAGCCTACATAGATTGGAGGGAGAGGGAATGACCTAATAGTTTCTAGCATCTCTGTGATTACTATGATTGTACGTGTGTGTGTGTGTGTGTGTGTGTGTGTGTGTGTGTGTGTGTGTTCAGTCTTGGTGGATAATCTATCATTTTAAACTACTTCTTGGGAGCAATTTCTATCAATTCATTTCATGCAGAATTGGGTACATTTAACAGAATCTCAGAAGACATGAAAATGTACAATAAGCTGTATCAAATAGGGAAGTGAAACAACTATGAGTAAACACTGTTCTTTTTTGGGAGGAGTAATCCCTCGAACAAATAATTCTTACCCTGGAACAATTCTCACCCTAGAACTCAGCCCATATTTGACCATGCACAAATGCATGCATCCTGTGCTCCTGGTTTTCAGTGAGGATTAGGTATTATCTTTCATTTCTTTTGTTTGAAGATTTCTTGGGGCGACATTGAGTTGAAACATTTCGAAACATTTCAACCCCAAGTCAATTGGATGTATTTTGGCAGGAGATTGCTAGAATCCTGCAAAAAAAAAATCATGTACCATTTTGTGATTGATGTTTATTAGAGGAATGGAAAAGGAAGATACAATAGCTTAATTATTTTCCTTAAAAAAACAAGTTTAACATGAAATAAGAAAGAGGGAAAGGTGTCCAGGGAGGCTGTGAAAATGTTATTTTTGGGGATCTTTCAAAAAGACTATTCTCAATCTTGTATGGTTCTGGCCGATCACCTGTTATGAACTAGAGAAGTGAAATTAGTGACCTCTTTACAATTATCTTACTTCTCTCATGCAATAAAAATATTAATTTAAATTTTATTGAAAATAAAGTTCACTTAATTGCTAGCTTTACATTTGTTCAACTTACCAATTTTAAGCAACACAGTGACAAAGAGCAGATATTTTGATGTTTGTTGTTGTGGAGTAAATTACCTGTTTATATTCTTTTCTTTTCATGTGTACACTATAATTTTTTTTAAAAAGATCATCATATACAAATCAGTGGATCAAAATGCTATTTCATTATTTACAATATTTTTTGCTTATGTAGCTTTCCATACATTTTCTTAGCTTATTGATCACATATTCCTGTAGCATCAAAAATACTTCTCCATTTAGAAATATGCCTTTCTCCCCTAACTCCCAAATTTAACTATTCCTTGTGTAATTGTGGGATAAATCACCTATTCCTATTCAATTCTTTTTATGTGTACACTACAACTTTTTTTAAAAAGTATCATATATAAATCAGAAGATCATAGAATGTGTTTTTATTATTTATATTTTCTGCTTATTCAGCTTTCTCTATTTTTCAGCTTACTGATAACATTTTCCTGAAGTGTGAAAAATACCATTCAATTTAGAGAGATAGGTCTTTTCCCCCAAATACCCAAATTTCATCTATTCCTTGGTTGACATAATTTCCCATGATTCAGGTTTCCAATATCATTGGTACAGATATAACTCATAGAACAAGAGGTTTTATGTCTAGATTTGGAGTGGAGGTTTAGTGGGGATTTGTCAATACTGAAAGCTATTCAAATGTATCCTCTTTAGTCAAATGAATGTAGATAATCTGGAGTTTTCACGGTTGAAAATTGTGGAAGTATAAGTTTAATATAAGTCAAGATTTCATTTCCTCACTTTCCATCCCAAGATCTTTGTTACTCTAAACAAAAATCAACACATCCCTAGGCATGTCTGTTCAAAATATCCCCTTAGTCCTATGGGGTAATCAGGAACTAAAAGGATGGGCATCTGAAACCTACAGGTGTGAGAAATCTTTGTAAATACAAGACAATGTCATTGTAAAAGGGAAAATATCACTCTATCATTGTCAATGTATAATGACTTCCAATATTTTTTCAAGTTCTGTTGTCGTTGTTGTTGTTGTTTTTTAGGAATAAAAATAGATAATACTGTAGTGTCATTAAGTAATGGATTTTCCTAAAATGTCTTTTGTAGAAACTAATATTCCTAAGAATTTCGTGAAAGGGTAATCTAGATGTTTTTAGTCATGCCTATGTTAAATTTCCACAATCAATTGAGGAAGCAGTCTTCAAAATATGTGACCAGATAAATTAAAGCACACTTTGATTTAGAAATTTGATAACATTTCTCTCCAGATAGATGCTTGTTTTCTCTTTCCCAAAGAAATACAATTGAGTTGCACTGAACAGTTTTAAGAGCAGAGGGCACAAATAAATGCAAGCAGAGAAACTCAAGGTAATGAACTATTACTGAGGTCCTTAATTCACACCAACCTCAACTCACACTAACCTCAACTGAATATAACAATATGAAACTCTATCTATATTTCAGACATAGCTCTGCTCAACTAGCAGTAAAAATATTTTATTAACAAATTAGTAGAACACTTGACCTTGGGTCATTATAGTTTTATTGTTTGTGATTAAAACTTGTAATGCTTTATAATATTTATAAAGCAGGGCGTACCTCTTAAGATACATCCCAAGTGTTAAACCTTAAAGATTGATTGGTGCACGTTTGTAGACCCAGGGAAGTCACTAGGAGGAAATCTAAATAAAATTCAGAAGAAACAATCTTATAGGATATGTTACCTAGTCTATTTCTGGATAGGAAATCTCCCGCCCTCTCTGAGTTACCTCATGTCAGATAAGAAAATGGAACAGGATCTATTAGAAAATATACTCCCATTCTGCCTTTTCGATTTTTTTTTGCTCAAGCCAAAGGAGCAAGGGGCAGCGAGTTAGGGCTCCTTTCCATGCCTGCTAACAGGAGAGCGAAACGCAGATTGCCAAAGACATCCTGGTGCCGCTGCACCGAGATCAGGTCCAGCTGACTGCTGCTCACCTCGCCTGGCAATCTCCACACCCACTTGAACATTGCAGGATATCCTACTCACAACGCCTAAGGAACCCCCGCATGCAGGGCTGCAGATGGTTGGCTGACGAGACAGGTCTCTCTGGGTTCTGAGAGTGCTAGTTAGTCCCTACACCTCCCGAACCCTGGCCGAAGATCTGTGCCCTGAAATCTTTCTCCCTCTGGGAGACACAGACGTGCACGCACACACAAACTCTCATTCACGCACACCCACATCTCTGTCCCCCACCCCAGGCAGAGCTGTAGGGACTGGTCTGTGGTCTGCCTCAACTTTCGCGGCTGCACCTGCCCCACGCAGCATTCAAGCCTCCACGCCGTTACTGGCCGCCCTCCAAAGATCCATATCACCCTGTGTGCCCCTTACCTCGCATCCACAACTCCTGGCAAGGACTGGAGCTGACCGCGGTGGCAGCAGCGGCCGCTGAGCCTGCACCCAGGCTGTGGTTCATGGTTGGTCCTCTTCATCCGACACAAAAGAGGTAGCTTGCTGGCTTTGTCCTTTCCAAATCCAAGGGAGAACTTATTTTGCCCCCGAAATGGCCAACTTGTGCACGCTGTTTCCTGTCACAGTGCCCCTGGCCCCCGCCCCCTTCTGGCTTCTCTGGACCACTGCCCAGTGGTAGAGCTTCCAGGCCGCCGAGTCAGTGGGGAGTGGGAAAAGGGAGGGTGGGAGGAGAAAGAACGGGAGGAGGTTGGGGAAAGAGGGGACCTAGTGGTCTTCTCTGAGGGGAGGAGAGCAGCTTTCAGATGAGTCCCTCTCCTCCTAATCTTAATGAGCAAACCTACTTCCCAGGCACTGAAGCAACTTTCCTTCACCTTGGTCAGGCAGAAATCTTCGCATCTAATTGGAACTCGAGGCAGAAACAAGGACCTTCTGGCATTCTCTCCTCATTTTCTCCTTTCCTCCCTCTACCGTTCTCCTTTTTCCTTCTTCCCCCTCCCCCTCCCTTTATAGGGGTGTATCTGCAGAGTCTTTAGTGAGCTGGGGTACCCAGACTAGAGGATTATTATATGAAAAGCCAAAGCAATTTTGCTGACAGCTTGCCTTACTCGTTGTGAAATCCTTAGGCAGTGCATGCAAAGGTTGCTGAATTTCAGAGGAGTGGATGTAGGGGCGTGGGGCCGCTGGAGATCGGAGGCTCTAACTTTGAAGCTTGGCTAGAGCTCTCAGCTTGCGGGAGAGCAGGGACTAACAGTCGGTCCTGGAAGAACTCTCCTGTGGTCCCGGTGCTGACCGCCTGCTGGAGGAGACCAGGAAAGCGGGAACAGAGGGAGCAAGTGAGCCTGGGAAGACGGTGTGAGGTTCTGCCCCACACAATGCTTAACTGCACATTGCGAGCCCCTGGAGAGGGCTTGTGCAGAACAATCTCTGGGTCAGGCGGGAGGGAGACGCTCCTGTTTCCTAGCAACCCTCATCAATCTTCTGGGGATAGCTCCCTCTGAAGGAATTCGATTGGACAGCCCCTGGAGGGAAGCCACGCCCCTTCAAGAATGCTGGGTTGCTGCTTTTTCGCGTTCTTCCAAATTTCTTGGGAAGAATAATATTAGAAAGGAGCGCTGAATTATCCCCTTTCTTATCCTCCTATGCATTCGCATCACCCCCTTACAGAGACCCTCCTTTACCCCACATTAGTTCTTCTCCAGTCCTACTTGTGATTAGCAGACACGATGTTCTCTACCAAACCCCTCTTTCTTCTTAAAATTAAATAAATAAAAACCTTAAATCGGTGACGTAGGCAAAAAAGAGAAAAAGGCACACGGAAATAGCTTTAATAGGCTGTGAGCTACAGATAAAATCTTAAAGGTAAAATTCCAGGCATCTCTCTATGTTTAGAAACACATTGTGTTTAATTTCAAAATCAAAACTCCACTGTCATTAATTTTTCCATCCTGATATACTAACTTTATGTTAACCAAGGACTGAGTTATATGTTGCCAGAGACAATTAAACTTAATGCTTTAATGCTGCATTTATTCTTTAATATTTAATGTTAAGTTGTTTAACAACCGCCTTCATTTGTAACTTAGGCAGAACATTTAAACTAGATATAAATTTACCTCTGATTCCTTTAGAGATATTTAAAATACATACGAACTTACATATTTCATTGTGAATGACACTGAAACTAGACACTTGAATATATTAAAAATTTAAATGTTATTAAATAGTGAACCTCTAAAAATGTTAGAGCTTTTCTTTCAGCACCATTCTTCTGGAATGGAATAATACTGTCAAAATAAAAGCAAAACCATTCTTCCTCTCTATTTTATTGCTGTTGTCTAACACACTGCTTATCACAGATACATTAGGCTACCCTAAGAGAGAATTACCACAATGTCTTCCCAATAGATAACTATACATCAAGGTACAATGAGGCAGCAGTGGAGAAGATGAAGATCTATACAGATAGTAATGAAGCCACCATGGAAGCTTTTCGTTTCTTTCAGAATATTCCAGAAGATGATGACTTGCCCTGCTAAGGCTTTTTTAGAGTCAATTGACATTGGGAGAAGTGGAAGAAATATAATATATTCATCTAATTAAAAAAGAAAGTAGTTGTGCTTGCACAAAAGAAAATGCTGAGATATTGACTGCACAGCATCACCATAGCTTGTATCTTGTTTAACACGTTAAGGGTGTTGATGCATAAAGAGCAAAATACTGAAGCAAATTATAAATCTGTTATCAAATCTGATCTTATAAGATTTTTTCCACTGACACATATGCACAAAGAAATGATGAAGGTAAGGGTGTTCAGCCTGGTGGAAACTTATTACCTGAATCTGAATCCTTAATTTTCATCACTTTTAGCTTTGTGAACTTGGGCAATTGTTGTAACCTCGTGTAATCTCAGTTTTACCATCTACAAAATGAGTATAATTGCTTGTCTCCCAGAATTACTTTGAGAATAAATACCATATGAACAGTGTACAAGTATTACTTACTACTATTAGTCTCTAGTTTATAGTTAATCAATGACATTTTCATTGTTGGGTTATATGTAATATTTAGTTGAAGACAGTTCAACTTTTACTTTAATTTTTCCTTTTTAATTGAATTCAAATTAATCACTTACTAGAAATATGGCTTGAACTTTTAATTTTTATTTGTTGATGTGTGTGTGCGTATGTACATGCATATTTTCAAGTTTCTTTTAAAAGCCTCAAGGGAAAAGGCTAAATAACAACTTATTGTTAAATGGCATGTCAATTAGGAAATGATGTTTCCCCGCAAACCCCAAGTATTCTAGCTTTGCCTCATTTCCCTAAGCAATTCTAGTCCACTCTTTTAATACTTCTGGTATATTATGTTTATCTTTATCATTTTTTCCAAAGCATCTATATTTGAAGGTCAAAACCAATATTTCTAGTTCATAATTTTTATGAGTTTAATCAAATTCTACTTACCCTTTTATATTGATTTGAATTATTAATTATGGTATTTCTTCTTAGAACCCTTTATAGCTAACATCCTGGCATTTGGCATAATGCCTTTTTTACATGATTTATAAAGCATGCATCCTTCTTTCAGAAATAGCATTGAGAGTTGCTGTTATCGTTTATTACAAATAAAATGCCTTACTTTTCCTTATTCTGATCCATACTTTGTGCTTACTAAGATTTCCTTTGGATCAAATCTTCATTGGCTAAATCCAGAAATCAATTTTCTTGTTGGTTTCAGATCCAGTAGGCAGCTGACAGCAATTTTGATACTATGTCAAGCAACAAGGGGTTCAGTTTGTGTGGGATAGCTATGGTTTACATTTATTGTCTGGGCATAGCCATCGTACTCACTCTATTTCTCAGAGGTGTCAAGTTTAAATATTAAATTATGTGGCTACCTGAACCCTCTAATCATCTGGGTGATTTCTCTTGCCTGAAATTTCCTTTGCTCCATCTGTCATGTAACTGCTATACTCCTCTGTATAACTCTTTTGCCAGGATAGTGTTGGTCAGTTCTGAAAGCCTAATACATGTGTGTTTGTAACAATATAATATACATATAACATATTAAGATTTATCTTCAATTTGCTTCTAGTTATCTCATTTTTTTCAAGTCCTTTTAAAATATGTTTCCTCTTGGATCATCTATAATGTCTTCTTTTAATTAGTTACATAATATAAAAATAAAAATATGCTAGTTTTAATGTTGGTTAAAGCTCCAAGGCAAGAGGAGCTAATTACTCCATATTCAAAAAAAAAAAAAATTGCCAGTCCCCCTGTACTGGATTTGAGTGGAGTATTTTTAACCATGTGGATTATAAAAGAGTTAAAGTTCAACAAACTGAGAGAGGTAGGGTTTAACTGGAGTCTAGGGAACTTTGGCTGTTCTGTCCATAAGCAGCACCAGAATGGTGTGTCTTTGCACTTTCCCCTGCTTCACTCTAAAGAGCGGTGCTGCCACCGGGAAACCACTGCTGTGTTCTCCTGGAATTAGTTAGGTATAGGAGACAACTTTCTAATCCACAACAGACAATATAAAATGGAAGAGACTGTGTGCAGATCTGTCTCCCAGAGGGAGGAAAGAAAAGAAGGCTCAGCTTGGAGGATAACTTCATTCTCATCTAAAACAGAAAACAGGGTTGGGTTTCCTATGCACTAGATAGGGCAAGGGGATAGTGAGCACAGAGCAGGAGGTGTGTTTTCTTAGGTACAGAAGGGCTTTTCTTAGCCAGAAGGGCTTGTTGGAGAAACTCTGGATCCCAGTAGACAGTCCAGGGTACAAGGTTTCAGTGATGTAACAGTGCAGGTTGTGTTCTGCACAGAGGCATCTATGAGAAGGAGCTGCGTGCCCAGTGCTTATGTGCAGGGCTGTTTCAATCTGGTGGGTGGGTACCTTCTACTCATTCACCAGTACAGAAGAAGAGTACCACTTTCTAAGTCACATGCAGGGCGTTAGGAGAAGCCTAAACTAAAAATGAAGTACAATCAGGGGCTGCAGACAGGATTCTAAGTGCCATCATGAAAACCTTTACCAGAACCATGTCAGATTCTACCATGGGAGATTCCCATAGCTTGAGGGTCTGTAGGAACTGATGACATCGAGATCAAGAAAGTCAGCTTTGAACATCTGCCTAAGCCCTGAAAAAAGAAGTGACAGATCAGTACAGGTCAAATAGGACCTATACTGTCTGCTAAAACCTTCTGTCTCTGACTTCTTCAACTGGGAATATCAAAATCTCCATCATTGATAAAGGAGGAAGAAGGAGGATGTTGGGGATCCGGATGAGCAGAGAAGGGCTTATCAGATCCCATGGCGGGGTGGTGGTGAAGTTGTGATAATGGAATCTGATGAAGGTTATGAACTTTACAGTGGAGTTAAAGTCTCTTGGTTACTGCTTAGAGTCATTAATTTACATAGTGCATGATAGAATCACCACTGTAGTCTGGACATTTGACTCCTGTCTAAATCAGTGATGCAGAGGACAAACATACAGGAGATTAGAGAAAGGATAAACATGTCAAGTGAGTTTGCTTTTCCCCCTATAAAATTTGTTTTCAGAGATTTTATAAAATTTTATGTTGTATATTTTAGATATAACATATATGGATGCTATGTATTTGGGTCTTCCATTGATTATTTCCTTCCTGAGAATTCAGTTCTATTTTTATACTTGAAAGTGATGACATACATTAATTCAAACTAATGTTCAATTAGTAATTATGCATGCATTCAAGTTGCATACTTGGAAACTATCATTTGCCAAACACTATGCCAAATACCTAGGATGTCAAGGGGGTATGACAAGGGACTCTGAATATGCTGACCAAAACAAGATCTTGCCTGCTCTTCCACTAGCACCCCACATCTAAACTTAGAAATAGAAATGTATGAGAAAGAAGGGGTTATGTTAGTAAGAAATGTTTGAATAACACAAAACTAAATAACAATGGCTGCCACGAATAGTGGTTTTCTAGTTTATTTCCACAAATCAAGCCTATGAATGCTTAGTGAATTAAGCCAGAAGGAGAAAGACAGACATTAGATTGTTTCACTCAACAGCGATAGAGAAATCAAGGAAACAAATAAATTAAATCAAACAAAAATGGTGTTTACTCAATAAAATGAAATAAGTTATGATGCAATGTTTCTTCAATCAAATTAGTTAGAGGCATAATTGAATGAATTCCTGAAAATAGAACTGTTAGACATCACAGTATGCAACATTCACGCTTCAGGAGTCAATACTTAAATTTTTTTTTCACATGCTTAAAATGCGTTTAATATTTACTGAACTTTCTCCCAAGTACCTCTAATGCCTTACTGTGTGCCATAGAGATGATGAAAATTGGCACTTTTGGTATTGTTTCAGTGACTCAGTGTTGTCAGGGCCAGCATCTCTGTCTTTTCCTTCATGTTGCAATCTTGTTACTCCAGCTCCAGCTATCACATCACCCATCAGGAAACAGGAACAAACAAGATCAGTGGTGACAAGCTATATACTCCTGAGTGCCGGCAATGTACAGTCTTTCTCCAAACTACATAGCATAGTATCATTTATGCTTAGCTGTCCTGATTTGTTTGTATGACTGTCTCTAGCTGTAAATTAATTTGGGAACATGTGTAATTAGCTTTTTAAGTTTCGTGTAACATGTCAAGGAAGAGGTTAAAAGAATTGGCTTTTGGGGCCAGTCAAGTGTTTCACTCAGGGAGTAATCTTAGTAGTTTTCCAATCCAGGATTTAGGGGTTGACTTGCAAATGAATGACACAAATAGATCATCTGTGAAAAGAACACTGTTTATAGTTGCCTATTGGGGAAACTACTTCTTGGTCTTTTATAATCTGTGGCCAAGTGACCCTTTTTGGCCAAATTGGATTACTACAGTATCTGTTCTTAATTACATTAATATATAGGTCACTATTTATCTGAAATATATACCATTTAAGGCTCTTTTAACCCCTAAAGTATGTTTCTTTAAAATGAAATCCTAGATTGCAAAGCAAACTATTAGAATTTATATGTATATGCATAAATTCCATATACAGTATTGACTCCTGAAGCATGAACATTACATACTCAAATAAGTCTAACAGATCAATTTTCAGGAATTCATTCAAAAATAAATATTTATTCCGAGTCTATTTCGTGCCAGGTAAAGTGTTCTAAGACAGATTAGTTCAATATCCCTTAGTGTTGTGAACAGACAGCCAGATAAATATTTATTTTTAGGAATGTTTCAACCATAGCCTTACCATAGCATGACTGTGGGAGATGTCACAGACTCTATTATATTTCAGGTTTTTCACTCTAATTCACAACATTCTTCTTTTTGTTTTATCCTGCTACTTTTTCATTTCATGAAAAACAAAGGCAAGTAAATAAAAATGCATTCATCCTCTCTATCCTCAATTCCTTCTTTAACCTTTTATATGTTTGAACAATATTTAGTAGATCCATAAAAGAATACAGTTTTAGTGTGAAAGACAATGTACTTACTAGGAACATTTTTGTTCTTAATGATAGATTTTTTTTTTTTTTCCTAATCTAGTTCAAGGATACCTTTGGAGAAGGATTCTGAGTGGAGATACTATATAAGTATAAATGTAAGACATTAAAAGTTGTTATCATTTCTAGTCCAGGAGCTTAACCAAATAAAACTTAAGATTTCAGGAAAGTTTTATTTTAAGAAAAACATGTTTTGCTTGAATTATCTTAGCATTTGGGTTAAAACCTTAATTAGGCCACTCTTTCTATCCTCTGGAGTGGTTTGCTAGTGGAGAGTCAGTCACTGTAGTTATGATACTTCAATTAGATGGAGTGTCAAATTAGTAGTTCCTGATGCAAATAAAAAAATAAATCCATATGCTCAAATTAGAATATCTCAGACTGATAAGAAAGATGGATTATTAAAGTTCCAGGGAAATGCTTATTAAAATTATGTGTTAGTTAGAAATGTACTTTGATGATTTGTATTTTACCTAAAGCATAGTTATTTCGATTGACAAGTTATTGAATAAATGTGCTCTTAGTTTTTGCAATGATTAGAGTCTCCTAATTTATTGTTCTTACTTAAGGTCTTCAGGAAAGATAGTGAAAATGTCTCTTTCTGCCCTTAAGTGAATTATTTTTCTTAGTTTACTCTTCCAATAATAAAGCTGCTCTTACCCACCCTGACTCTTGCCCATCCTAACACAAAGGCTAGGATTTTCTAAACTCAGGTTTAATGAACATGTATACATCAGAGATTTTCTGAATGAGAACAAGGAAAGGCTCAGGGAGAAGTCTCCTAGTCTAGTGCTTACCAAGATTTTTTTCCTATTTTCATCCACCTAGAACACATGTCAGACGATGTTCCAGCTGGTTCTTGTTCTCAAAGATACATGTGAGGCTGTTCTAATTTCTGAATTCTTTTGTCAGATTTAATTCAATTCCTTTTTCTTCCACTGAAGGGAGATATTAGAATGCATATGAGTAGAGTGACTATTTGGGAACACCCTTATATTCCTGCTAGTTTCTATGGAAAGTACAACTTTCAGGCAAAGCAAAACATTCAGAAGTCTAATCACTGTATTATAGGATAAGAACTGATGCCCTCTGTCTTTATTTTCCCTCTAACTGAGATAAATCTGTGAACTTCCTGATGTCTTCCTCAGAGGCCCCTTCATATTTACATTCTTCCTTTGAATGTCACTTTTAAGTTTACAAAATGCTTTTGCTACAATCATTTCAGTTAAAGTATATCCTATTTCCCTATTTTCTAGGTGAGGCATTTAAGGTTAAGAAAAGTTAAGGGACTTATTCTGGGTGATACAGCAAATGAGATACAAGGCCATCACTTCAGTTAAACTAACTGGTTTTCAGTCCAGTGTCTCTTGCCATATCTCTCCCTGCATCACATTGCTCCCTGTTCACTGCCTGGTGCTTTTCTGTTGCACTCATCCCCACCACATACCAACATTCTTATGGGTACAGGTTATTCCTTACAGCCTTACCTTCATTCTCCCTCAAAATTCTGCCGAGTGTATCTTTTTACAGGACTTTGATCTCCAGCATCTTTGCAATGTACAAAAAGTGTTAGCAAACAAACTCTTCCCTACTTAGGGCAAAACTCGGTAATCATTACCTACCCAAAGTAAGCTTAACTGTAATGATACCATCACTGAGAGTCTCAGATACTTTGGAAAGTAATGGCATAATAAACGATTGTGTGTATGATGATTGGTGATAGATCTCTATAAGATCTAAGATTAAATAATCAAGCCAAAATCTTATGTGGATCCTTGGTTAGTATCTGAGATCTCCTCTGTCCCCATGATCCAATCAACTTCATAATAAATTATAAGGAAAGTATTATGTCCACTTGTTCAGCGTTCTTCACCTGGAGTCGAGTGCTGTCTGGAACGTACATGTAGAACATCTGGATGTCAACACTACTGCCAATAACCTGGTTGACTACAGTCATAGAGGGATCATGAATGACATATAAAGGTCAAAGTATAAATTGTGATAATATACATACAATTACAGTGTAATAGAAAGTAGAATTCTTAGAGATGAGATTAACAAGATATGTCTGCCAGGACTGACTAATTTATGCTGGGATAACTACAATTCAAAAATTTCGTGGCTTAAAACAATACGCTGTCAACTGATTGCTGGCTGCTTCCTCTGCTTTATGTTATTGCTATGGGACTCAGACTGATGAAGCAGACCCTCTGTGGAATAATGCCATTTACGGCAAAAGGGAAGGAGATCTAGAGGGTCTCACATCAGCTCTTAAAAGCTCTCTGTCCAGGAAGAGACAGGCATAAATGATCTTTATTGCTCATTGGGCAGACTAATCCTAGCCACCACCAGGGGGCCAGATAGGAAATTCTACCTTGTGCCCAGAAGGCACAGAACCTGTTGAACAGCATTGAAACTACATAACAGTAAAAGAGTATTCATTTCCTGTGAGAATTATGCCTGCATTTTTGTGTATTCTCCAAATAAAACATAAGAATTTCTATTTTATGAGTCAGGCACTGTGCTTGTGGTTTACATAATTGCTTCATAGTTTATAAAATAACCCTGATAGAGAGGAATTATTACCACATGCAGATGAAGAAAGGCAAGTGAAGTAAGGTAAATAGTTTGCCCACATAGTAAGTGATGGAACCAAGATAGCTCAAGTCTACTGACTCCAAAGATATGCCCTTAACAATTATGCAATGTTGTCTTTATATTACACCTGCAGGCTCCATGATTAAGTTAAAATTTGTTTTTGGTGGTTAACTTCTGGGTAGCTGAATGTCCCTTTGTCTATGATGTCAAACAACCTTGCTATTAGTCAGTGCAAAATAGAAAATTATTTATCTGTAGATGACTAATCTGTAGAGATCTGCAGATCTCTATAGAGACTAAGACAGTAAAATTTATGATTTAAAAGAAAAGTTACATGAGATTATTCAGATGGTCAAGTAGGTGAAGACTGGTTAAACTTAATAAACCAAACATTAAATTATTTTATTCTGATAAAATCAAGTTTCAAATCCTATTTCCATTGACTGTATAAAATGCTAGTCCAGTGCCTGGGAATTATAAATAGTGGAAATTCAAAATATTTACTATACTTTCATTATATTTTCTTAAAATTGAAATTTGAATGTGTTAATATAGTTTCCAATCCTTAAAAATATTGTAAACTTTATATTAAACATTTCCCTTGATCTTTCTTCTATAAAGGATATCCTCTCCCACCCCCACCTCCCCATATTAAAGTTTTAGAGATTTAGCTTTTGGCATTATCTTTTGTATTATTACAGTTTTTTCTTTTTTTGTGAATTTTTTTTGTTTTTGTTTTTTAAATAGAACATTAACTTTTGGTTTGGTGAGGGAATCTCTTTCTCCTTCTTTCCTGTTTCTGAACACTCAAGACAGAATGGCCTGCCCCTCTGTCCTCTTTCACTGTTCCCGGGGGTAAAGTCAATCGTTACAGAACTTTGAGGGGAAATGAAAAGGACTTATACAGTGTAACTGCTTTCCCTTACTTATTTTATGTAGGATCTGCCTGCTTGTAGAGATCCCATTTCATATTACTTCAGTTCTAAATACATTTAAAAACTGTTTTAGCATCTCTAAATACACACGCGCACACACACAAACACACACACACACACACACACACATATTACAATCAAAGGTAGACCCTATTTTAAATACAGGCAGGGTACGTTTCTTAGCGGTACACAAAATAATGGCACAACTTACAAACCTGATTTTTTTCGTTAAGTGAAATATAGTATTCTGCTTTATTTTCTAACATATGGTAATTAGCTTGACTGTGGGGTGCAGAATTAGCAATGCATTGTGGCTGTATATCTAAGTTGTTATCCCAATAGATTCCTTATAATAATGGGGGTATCTCCTTCCTCTTAACTTTTCGATCAGCTTTGGGTTGGTTCTAAACTTTAATATGTGGAGAAGAGTGTCATATATTAAATCTGAAACCCCTGAATCTTGTAGATATCTTGACAATATGTAAGGAGTAGATATTTGGAAGAAAAAAGTTATAAAAATCAAGGAATCTTATGAATGCAAGACTGTCTGATCCAAAAGGATGACTTTGGGTTTTGGTTTTCCAAGCAGGAGTAGAGGTGAGAGTCATGCTTTTATTTACTTCAGCAGGTGATAGCCATCTATAGCAGGCCATCTGGCTGTTTTTTACAATTTTATTATTGGTATCTAGCTCATGCACCCTGGGTGGGTGGCATTAGGCCTCAGGCTTTAGTAAATTGGCCAGGTGGAATTTTCGACTTTGATGGGTCACTGAAGCATGTAAGAACTTTGTCCCAAGAAAGTGACAGTTTTTATTCAGGCAAGCTTGCAAACACAGTGCCTTGGACAAACTCTAACTACACATGTGAGTGTAGCTCAGCATCCCTGGATATAGTGCCCTTAGGTGAGACTGTGACAGCAAGATCTTGGAATTTATTGGTACATTTTGGCCTAATATTTCAGGTAAAGTTGAGTTGAGATTGAGAGTAATCCTTTTTAACCTTGGAAGGATTAGCAATATTTGTTGCTTTTAAACTTCAAGGTAGCTGAGTTTTGCATGTTTTGCAGAACAGTAGTGAGGTTCTAGCTTTGCACTATTTGTGGCAGGTCTGTGTAGGCAGTGCTAGACAAACTGTCCCACATTCTGTTCATCTTTATGTCATGTCACCTGCCTTCACAGGCCAACAGAGAGAAGTGTGAAGGGAATAAACTATTAGTCCCAAGTAGGCTTGAGATTTGTTAACTAATTTAACTTTCAGTATGTATCCCACATCCAGAGACCAAAATTGTGGGTTTTCCTAAGGAAGTGTGATAGGTTTTTTGAGTGAATAAATAAAAATGAATAGAAACTCTTATGAATAGCATATGTTATCCTCATGAATTGAGGTAATATTACAGCCCGAAGTTAAGTTGTTGCAAACTCACATTCTAGAGATCAGTTAAAAGCAATTTTAATATTTAATTCTAGAAGTCAAGACTTTCAGACAAAAACCAATTGAAATGATTAATTAAAAACAAAATAAAGGAAAACTGGATAAACTAGTTCTAAAATGAGTGTTGTATTAGAAGAATTGATATTTTAGCTGGCAGACTAGGCAAATATGAAGAAGAAAATGGCGTCTTAAAGGCTAGACGAGTCAGATATAAAGGGGAGAGAATTGAACATAGGCCCACCTGCTCTAAAGATTGTACAGGGAAAAAAGAGATATGTATTTGATATAGTTGTTACTAGGATAGAAAGGATGACTAAGACGAAAAGAATTCTGGCAGAGTATACAAAGTTCTCAGAGAGCAGGACTGAATAACTGTACTAGAAGGAACTGGAATCCAAATGACTATGGAGATTACCTTAGACAGAGAATTCCCCATAATAGTAACCACATAAATATACCTGAAATAGTGGAAGGACTGTGTCATTACAAGGTTACAAGGAAATCTGGACACATTTAAGAGAAGAAAATTAGGAAGATTAGTGAAAAATATTCAAGTCATTAGTAGATGAATTGCAGCAGGAGAGTTAGGTGTTGTCTTTGTTCTGAAGGAATTTGCCTCAGAAGTTTATAAAATTCATATTCTGTAGGAAGGCATAACAATGACGAGAGAGAATGAACACTAGATTGGTGTTTTGTCTATAGTTATTAACAAAAGAGATGTTTTAATGGATGGACTCATCCAACAAAACAACAGGAAAATGGGCAAAATACTTTGAGCAGGCCCAGACTAACTGGTTTTATATATTTCATAAGGAAAACTAAAAAAAGATAAAATCTGAAGAAGTATATTAGAAAAACAACATTTTTGTTCAGAAAAACAGTGAAAGCAGAGATAAATCACATAAACTCAGCAAGCAATATTAGTATATCAGAGAAAGAAAGAAACCAACTTGAGTAATAACTAAATTGTTACCAGTACTCCTTATAACTCATGAAAAAAAAAAAAAAAGGAAAGTCAAACTGTCACAGCCCAAAGAAGCCTAAGGGGACATGAGACTATGTGTAATATGGTATCTCCAATGAATGCAGGAAGCAGGAAAAGGACATTATTAGGTAAAACTAAAAATATCTGAATAGAGCATGGGCTTTAGATAATGTAATGATAATGGTTAATTAATTGTGACAATGTACTACACTAATGTAAGATGTTATTAATAGAGGAAACTGTGAGTACAGGAAAAGTTTTTACTCTCTTTGCAAGTTTTCTTCTAAATTTAAAAGTTTATTTAAATATATTGAATTGTTAGGAAGTCAGATAAGACTTGGGCAGTTGCCAAAGGAAATGCTAGGGATGGTAGTGCTTTGAGAAGCACTATTGATTCTAATTTCACAGTGAAGAACAGGAACTAGGCTCAACAGCAAATGTAATACACAAGTCAAGTGATGATAATGATTTATCTGAATTAACTGTGAGGAAGAAGAACTCTTCTTAAGAGGCAGGCTTAAAACCTAAGTGTTCTGTAAGATGCAGTAGACAACTAATGAGGTACAGGACTGAAAATAACCATCAGCAGGCTTTGTGGAGGCTGTGTAATTAAACGATGCTGATAATTTAACATGGGTGTGAGAAAGAATTCAAAGGAGAAATGAAAATTAAGGGAGTTCAAATATACTTACTAGGAGAGAAAGGCACCTAATATGACTGAATCTGCCACCATTGCAATTTTCCAAACACTACAAACACAACCTACAAAAACAGCAACTTGAGGGTAGGGGTGGGGTAATTGGGTGATTTTACTTCCTGACGAAGTTATTCCTTTCATTACCCCTTTGATGGAATTGAGTTTTCTATTGCAGGATGTGGGTTCTGGGCTTCTCTCAGAGAGCGATTATCCTGTTGACCACACTGACATCAAGATTCTCCCTTTCCACTTCCCTTCCCCCAGGCACCATTGAGGTTTATGTGATGTTTGGAATTGAGAACTGAGTTTGGAACATAATTTTGTCAGTGATAACTTTCAGGAGCTGGGTAATGGTGTGTTTTCTGAATTTCATTGATATGGAGCAAAATATTATGAAAATCTTATCTGTCCTATGAGATTTTGTCCTATAATCTTGTATATTTTGTGAGTCCTAAGACTATGATAACTTGTATGTCCTATTCACACTTTAGAACCTGTAACAGTACAGTTCATAAGAAAGTTAGTGAAAAATATATTCAGTCTTCAGAAGGCGTTGATAAAGTTGGAGCTGCAAAGGCTACTTTTCCCCAGCACAGAGAATTCACCTGTTGAGATTGAGTATAATAAAAGATTGAGGAAGATTAATTTTAGACTACAAATTTCCTGGAGATTTTAACTCTAAAGGGCAATAAGATTCGATTTCTTTTAATTGTGAATTACAACAGAATTTTCTATTTTTTACTGTAATTTCTTCCTAAGAAATCTTACATTTATGTTATGATATATCTACATTTTTATTTTATAGGTGAAATATCTTATTGTTTTCATTTAATATATGATATATTCTCTTATGGAAAGTACTAAATATTATGGTTGGATATAATTTAGGTTGGAAAGTAGAAAAGTAAAACAGCTTTCTTTTTAAAGTGGCTGTGTAACTTGAGTTTAATTTATTTAATAAATTAAGACACATTTAAAATGAAAAATCTACTTTCTCTCGTCACAGAGAAAAACATGTACAGTGTGAAGGCAGGGGGTCCCTAGCTACAACTTTAAATTTAATAAAGCAGTTTTATACACATTATCATTTGCTTGATTTATCGCTTTGTCCATTCATCCACCCCTTAATCCTTCACTTGCCTTGCACCTATACCTTATGTTTTCCAAGCAAAAGAACATCTTTATTTCAAAGTTCAATTGGCACTAAGTAAGCAATAAATATATGAATGGGTAAATAATGGATTCTGTGCTAACAAGCAAATCATTACCTATGTTTAAAAAGCATTTAAATGTAATTTATAAGATTAATACTATTATTTTACGTTTATGTTGTACAGTAAAGCTATAGGAATGTATTCTGGAGAACAAAAATCTGCTGCTCAATAAAATTGGGTGACTTTTTCAAGATCACACTGGTAGTATGTGGCAGACCATGAACAAGACTTTTCTAAGGGAGGGCCATTTCTGCTCTCTGCACAGCCCTACCTCTATGGAAAATGTGTTTCCGGTTTGTCTTCCTATGATTCTTGTTTTTATTTCTTTTATTTATTTATTTTTAATATCCTGAGGTTGCAAATCCTAAGGAAAACACTTTTTGACTGGTAGTTATTTGCTTTCCTTAACATACCCAGTGGTGACATAATTGATTTTGTTGCCATTGATTAAAACCACATTAAGTTTAAAACTGTCAGCTGAGCCCAGAGATAACATTTTCATGATGCCTTTTAATAAACATGGAAGGAGTGATTTCATTGCATTTGTAAATTTGATTAATGATATTTTTCCAGGGCCAAAATAAATGATCTGCTCGTTTACATGCTTCATGGTTATGATACGGGTGGGTTCTCCTAGAATACATATTTGGGACCGGAGAGTGCTCTAGAGATGGGCCTAGTAAATGACTCTGAAAATTGATACTGCTAGTAGCATGAGAAATCTTCAGATAATCATGTTTTCATTTTCCCAAAGAGAGAAGAATATTTTGATTCATTCAGATTGTTAATATTGTAAAAATATACAAACTTTTTTTCTAGAAAGAAATATACTAGTCAAAGATTTCTGAACTATCATGTCCTCTCCAATATCTCTTTCTCCTAGTCTTCAGTAAATGGCAACTTTATTCTTTCAGTTTTTATTCTGAAGATTTTGATGTAATAACTGATTCTTCTCTTTGTCCCCTACCATCTGTACCTTTAAAGTAAAACCAAAAATATATCCACTTCTCATCACCACCACTAGTCTCTCTGCTTAGGCTTGTGAACATTTCAGATAATGTCCACCCACTAACCTATATAATCACATCACATCATTCTTTTGCTCAGAAATTTTTCAGTGGTAGTAAAATCAAACTCTTAAATATGACCAACAATATTCTACATATTTAAACTGTAGGGGTGGAGAGGAAATTTTCTCCTATCCTTCTGTGTTCTTGGGCTGGTCTAGGAATCAAATTAAAATTTGACAGATTAGTAGGAAAGAACATATCTCATCACATCTCTATGGAGACTTTATGGGGATTTAGATTCTAAAGCAAATGGGGCAAAATGAGAGTACATACTTTTATCTTGAACCAAAGAATGGGATAAGGACCTAGGGTTTCAAGAAGTGAGGAGAAAGACTCACATGACAAGGCAAGATGACTCATGACAAAGATCAGATGATCTGAAATTAAATATTTGCCCTACCATGTAGATAGATTTCCCTGGTCGAAAGGTTTTTTTCCTGGTAAAAATCCCAATTCTGAATAATAACCCCAGTTTTCATTCTTCCAGGTTGTGAAGAGAGAGGTAAAATTTTCTCTTGAGACTGTTGACCTCAGCTTAAAATAATCAAAGTGACATGTTTTGGTAAGACCTCTTCTGGACATGTGGGCAGACCTATCTTTCACTATACCTCTATTCCAGTACCCGTTGCCGCCAGTGATCTCTCACATCTCATCCCTAAATGTCCCTCATATCACCCTATTCTGCCAAGTTCTGAATCTGTAAGGCAGTGTTTCTCCTCAGGGTCTATGATCAATTATTCCTTTAGTTTTGGATTCTTGCATGACCAACTAGTTCACTTTCTTTGATCTTTACAATAAAGTCCCTGAATACACGTTCTAAAATGTCAACACCCTATTCTGTACCCTTCCTTTCCCCCTGACTTTGATACTTCTAGTTATCTAATATGTATGTAGTCCTTTTTTTATATAAAGAATATCTCTATAGTCTGAAAGTCAAATAATTTTACTAGACAATGCAGGTAATTCATCTCTGAAGTAAAACTAGTTTATATAGATGAAACTTTAGAACTGCTCAGATTATACTTACAGTTTACCAGAGAGAATATTTTTATGGTTGGGACTCGGAGAGGCTATTATTGATAGGTTTGACTAGCAGTTTATGACTTTGAACTTTGATGAGATGTCTGCCCTAGAATTGGTATGTGGAATGTAAACACTTTTAAAAGGTGTTAGATCATCAGTGGGGACTGGATTCTCCAGGTGTGATTGGAAAGAAGATGGGCTAAGGCATTTTGTTTTCCTTGTCTACATGATTCTTCGCATATAAATATTACAAAATCAAATTGAAAAACAGCTGTACTGCTCAGCAAGTCAAACTCTGATTGTTTCCCTATTTTTGAATCTTCTGCTATCTCAAAAGAATAACAATACTCTATTGCTTGATTTACCAATCCTAGGAATGATTATTTTCTTTCTACTATCATAGAAGAGGATTAATTCACTTCTATAATTGTCTACCTGTGACTACCTAGTATAGTTACTTCACCCTTTTCTGGTTTCTTTCTTGATGATATTTATAATTATATGAGATATGGAGTATTCATACTATTTATATCTATGACGATCTATCTATCTATCTATCTATCTAATTCTCATAACTGTAGGTAGTATCTCTTACTCCATATTTTTTTAGGGTAAGACTATTAGTGATCCGGATCTCACTAATTTCCCCATTTCTATGTCCCAACTTTTATGTTAACTTTTACATTGTTGAAGACTGATAACATTCAGATTTTTTCAGTTCTTCTTTTTTTTCTCTCCCCACTTTAGTTGAACTCCCCACCAAACCCAAGGTGTCAATCATGTCCATGGCTTTCATAGCCTGCTGTCTTAGCCTCCTGAGCCACAGAGACAGGAAATTGCTTTGAATTTTTAAAATGTGATGCTTTGTGGCATCCTTGTTGAAGCAGTGGTCAGGTCATTCACCTCCTAAGGAGTAAGCCACATATGCCTGGCTTGGATTCCCAGACCTAGGGGGAAGCAACCAGTGTGAACAACTAAAGAGAAATAAAATAAAATGCTGTTTCCTCCTCTCTTTTCCTGCTTGCCTACCTACTTACCTTTATTCCTACCTGCTCCTTTCCTTAAAAAAAAAAAAAAAAAGTGATGCTTTGACTATCTGTTAATTTTAAAATTTGAAAACTGATCAAATTTTTGCTGATGTTTACACAAATGAAGGAAAATTATTGGCTGAGCTTATATCCTGTGCTCTTGAATTCCAAAGGTGAATTCTTATGTTAATATCATGTTAAATGTCTCCGTTTTTTTAATTTCAGCCAGTTGTTGAAAACCATACCACTTTTTTTTTTTTTTTGCATACTATTCCGAAAAGGAGTCTCTCAAAATTTTTTTACTATCCTGGAGTTTCAGATTTTGCATTTTTTCTCTTGTTGAGAATAAACTTCTCTTTATTTCCTCTTTCTTGATATCTTTCCTCCTCTTAATTCTTTTGTCTGTGTACGTTTGGCGTGCACTCTATTTTTCTTAAAGCCCACTTTATTTGAAGCAATTACCTTATATTTAAACCATGGCTACTATATAACTTTTTGTTTCTAGAATTTCTAATTCTTTTAAAATTTACTTTGTGCCTTTTGTATTATTTCTTTAAATTCTTAAACTCTTAAACTCTCAATCACAGTATTGATTCTACACAGCTACCTCTAGTCCCTATAATTTTTTCGTTAAGATTGTGCCTTTAATGTACTTCCTCCATCGGAGAGATTCCATTCTGTTGGTAGGTAAAGATAATTAACAAGATGTGGTTATTTTGTAGTTTTATATGCTGATTCTGTTTAGTATTAGGGAGAAAATCCTTAGGAGAAGCAATTCTTAAGTTCCAAGATAGAATTCTATTTACTTATGAAAATCAATATTTTAAATGGTGTTTCTATTCTGTATTAATCAATTAAATTAGATCCTAAATAGGCTTTAGTGTCCAGCATAAAACTAAATCTAATATAGCTGTATGCAAAGAAAGTAATGCATTCCAATTTCCAAGCAGTAAGGTTAGTAAATGAACTTTTAGAACAAAACCTATTTGTTACAACCCATTGGTTAAATTGGCAATTGACTACATTGTAAAGTTATTATAAATGAAATATTATTCCTTTAATAGCTTGTCTAGGGAAGAATTATATGCTTCTTTTATTTCCTTTAAGGTGTTTTGGCATTTAAAACTCATTATTAATTTATATGAATTAGATAATATTGTCAGGCTATAAGCCATTTCAAATGTTGGATATTAGGAATATAAAAAAATCTTTGTGTCCTAAAATGATATTATTAAAACTTAGGATTGTTTTGGTAAACATTAGCACATCTTTTTTTATAGTTCCTTCCTTTTTTTGTCTGTTGTATATCATATAGGGATAAAGGTTTTTTTTTTTTTTTTTTTTTTTTTAAGCAATATCTAAATGTTCTCATTAATTCAAGGTGTGATGTTCCCTGGAAAGAAATGCAGTTATACCCTAGAGGCAGCCAGATCTCTGAGCCTTGAATTTGTCGTTTTTGCTGTTTTAAGTATTTAGTTCTGTTTATATCTGATTTCACTCACACAGGGATTCCATCTGTAGATATACCACGGTCTAAATATTTAACCAAGATTTCAAGTTACTACTACTAGTTGAAATGGAAAATGATATTTCTAAGAAGGTTTAGTATATAATTGTTTACTTTTGTTTTAATGTTATTTACCTGATTTCTTCAATCTAAAGATTATGTCTAGATATTTAGGTTTCTTAAAGTAACCAAGACCACAAGACTAAACTATAAAAATTAAGCAACTTTAGCAACAACAGATATTCCATTTATTGCTATTGATCATGGAATAAAAACAAATCCTTATACATGGAAAATATAAATGAGGAATAAGAAGGAAGAAATTAAGACATATTTAAGATACAGTCCTAATTTCTTTAAGGCCATTTATTTATGTAAATTAAAGGTCAAATTAATAGTTTGCTTACTGTGAAAATGTGATATATGTATATATACAAAATGTCCATTGTTATTCCTAAATCTTTCTCTACCTCTTGTATATGGTCTGCTGTGAGCATAACTCTATACATCCAGATATTTTTTTCAGTTTATACAGATGTATATGTATCTATTTTTACATATAAATAGAACGATAGTATACGAACCTTTTAAAAATTGATGTATATTAAGTATCCTCTAATGTTAGTATTAGCCTTCTTTTAGTCTTTAACTGCTTTATTAAAATATAATTGATAAATATTAAAAAGCACACTTCATGCAATGTGTTAAGTTGTCACATGTGAATGGCTCATTATAATCAAGAAACAAAACTGTATCAATTGTTGAAAAATTTCCTTATTCACTTTCTGATCGTTTGCTCTCTCACCTCCCCATAGTCAATGCCCACAGGTGATCGTTGAGCTGCTTTCATTTACTATAGATTCATTTAGTCTAGACTTTTTGATCTGGCTTTTCTACTTTGTCAAATTATTTTAATATTCTTAAATGTTGATGTATATGTCAATGGGGGTATTTTTACTGATGAATAGCATTTCATTGTATGGACATACTACAATTTGTCCATTCACTTGATGATGAACATTTAGACTATTTCCAGTATTTGGCTGTTACAAGTAAGATCATCTACGAATGTCTGGTTCAAGTCTTTTGTGTGTACGTATTTTTCTTTTTATTCCTCCCGGGTAAACAAGTAGAAGTAGAACAACTGGGTCATGTCGTAGGTGAATGTATACATTTTTAAGGAGCTGCCAAGCAACTTTATTAAATAGTTATCAGTTGTAAAGTTCCGATTTTTTACATTCTGGACAGCACTTGATATAGCCTTTTTATTAATGTAGTCATATGCATATATACATACATATATATCTATGTATGTATATATGTATGTTTGTATATATCTACGTATGTATGTATAGATGTATGTATATATATGTGCATTTGTATATATATATATGTATAGAATATGAAAAAGAAGCTAATTTCTACAAAACAAGGCTCCCTGGGATTTTGATTGGGGTGGTGTAAATGTATTGTTTAATTCTGACTGAGTAGACAGTAACTATATTTGAACTTGTATTTTATGAATATACTATATTTCTTTATTGATTTAGGTTTTTAAAAAATTATCTCAACAGTGTTTTGTAATTTTTGTGCATAGACTTTCCATTTCTTTGTCAAATTTATCCCTAAATGCATAATATTAGTTATACTACTCTATTAATTTAAAATAAAATTTCTAATTTTCATGACTAGTACAGAGAAATGCACTTTTCTTGTGTTTACTGTTATTGATGATCCAACTATTCTAATAGTTTCTTTTTCGTGTTCTATAGGGTTTTCCACATAGGTGATCAGCTCTTTTGCTGATATGCAGTTATATTTCTTTATTAGTATGTATCCCTTGATTATCTTTACTTATTTTATTGCCCAAATCAGAGTTAGTAAGTTTTCTTGTCCTGTTTATAATCTTTGAGGGGAAATTTTCATCTTTACCATGAGTTATATATATTAATGGATTTTTGTGTGTACACTTTATCAGGTTGGGAAAATCTTCTTCTACTCCTAGTTCATTGCAAGCTTTTGTCAGGATTGCTTGTTCAAATTTGTCAAAGCTTTTTCTTTATTAAGTTGATTACCTGGATTTTATTCTTCAGACTGTTAATATGATAAGTTATACTTATTAATTTTCATATGTTAAGCAAATCTTTTATTCCTGGGATATATAGCCCCTAGTCATGGTATCTTATTCTTTTTAATGTTTTTGATTTTTTTATCATTAAGAAATTTTGCTTTGATGACCATAAATGATATTGACATGAGGTTTTGTTTAGTAGTAACTTTGAATTTCAAATGAGAATAATACAAAATCAGAGTGATTTGGAAATTTTTTCCTCCTCTTCAATATTCAATTTTAGAATTGGTATTATTTTCCCATAAATTTTTACTAATATTTGACCAATAACTACTCTGGTTTATTGTGGGGAGGACTTTTTTAAACTACAGATTCAAAGACTTTAACTGACATAAGGCTTTTAAAATTTGTGTATATTCTTGAGTATACTTAGGAAATTTAAGTCCTTAATGAAGTTTGTTCATAAATGCTGTCAAATTTATTGACATAATGTTGTTCATAATATTTATTCATCGCCTGTAATTACCTATAAAATCTTAAAATCTTTAGTCATGTCACTGCTCTGCTTCCTAATATTGATCATTTGTGTTTTTTTTTCATGATTAATTTGACTAGAGATTTATCAATCTTGTTGGTGTTCTTAAAAAACCACTTTTGATTAATTAACTTTTTCTGTTCTTTGCCTGTTTTCCATTTTGTTGACTTATATGGTGATATTGATTTTAATTTTCTTCTGGCTAATTTGCAGTTTCCTTGTTTTTTTTTTTTTTTTTTTTCCTAGTTTCTTCAGGTGAAAAGCTATTGATTTAAGACTTTTATTGTATTTTTTGTGTTTATTGGTATTGTTTCTATGTTTCTTTAGCAACATACTCTAAAATTTGGTGGATTTTATTTATTCAATTCAAAAAACATTTTCTGATTTTCCCTTCAGTTCAAAACACTTTCAAGTTTTCCTTTTCTTAACTGATTCATGAATATTTACAAATGTGCTACGCCACCCCACTCCCCCCAAATTTGGAGGTTCTCAAGAGTTCTTCTTATTGGTTTGTAATTTAATTCCTTTGTTGTCAGAGAACACTGAGTGACTTGTGTTCTTTTACTTTTATTGAGACTTGTTTTATGGCCCAGAATATATTGATATAGATTCCTGCATGCTTGCAAAAGGATGTGTAGTCTGTTGTTGGATAGAATGTTCTATACACATTCATGAGGTCAAGTTAGTCCAAATAATGTTCACATTTTCTATAGCCTTATTATATGTGTTTACTTATTTAACATTTTTGAGAGATAAACGTTAAAATCTCTTACTATGTGCTTTATGTATTATCAAGGCTTGGTATTAAATGTATATATATATATATATATACATATATATTACATTTGTTAGTTACCCTTGGTTAAGTTTATGCTTTTATCATTATAAGCAAATATTGTACATAAATATTTACATTGATAGAAATATAGCATTATGTGGTTATACATATGGGATTCTCCATTTATTTGTATAAAACAGATTTTAAAATATATTTTCATTTTTCTTTTTTGCTTTGAGAACTACCCTTAATGTTCGTAGTGACACAGATCTGCTGATACTTTCAAGTTTTCTATGTCTGAAAAAGTTTTTATTTTACTTTTGTTAAAGATACTTTCACTGACTTAGTAACTGTAATTGACTTCCCCCATCCCGTTAGTACTTTCAAGATGTTTCCTTAATATTATTGTCTAGATTTTTTTTTTTTCTGATGAGAAATCTGTCATCTTTATCTTTGCTCTTCTGTTTGGCTTTTTCTCTGATTCTTTTTAAGATACCATCTTTATGATTGGTTTGAAGCAATATGATTGTCATATGCCTTTGTAGAATTTTCTTGTTTCTCATGCTTTGTATTTGTTATGGGTCTTGCACCTGTTTGTTTATAGTTATTATCACATTCTGAACAATTAGGGCCATTACTTTTTGAAATAATTTTTCAGTATTCCCTTCCTTTGGTGACTCTAATTCTACATATATTTAACTCCTTAATGTCTTACGGTTCACTCATTCAAGTATTCTCTCTCTTCTCTCAGGGTTTCATTTGTGATATTTTTGTTTTTTAAGTTCACCAGTCCTTTCTTCTGGAATGTCTAATATGTTGTTAAAGATTTATTTTTATTGTAGGCATTTTAATTTTCATCTCTGGAAGTTCAATTTAGTTCTTTTTTAATATACCTTTTGTCTTTACTTGAGGAAATGTGTTCAATCTTCCCTTGAGGTTCCTGAACAAAGGAATGAATTATAAAAACTGGTTTTATATCCTTATCTACTAAGTATATCATGTGTATTATTTTAGGCCAGTTTTAGATGATTGTTTCTTCTAACTGTTGGTTTTTATTTCCCACTTCTTTGCATGTTTGTTGATTTTCAATGGAATTCATATTTTTGACTATTTTTGTATTGCTAAAAATGTTCATTATCTCATTTTGGAATACAGTTATTTATAAAAAGGTTGATCTCTTCAGTCTTGCTTTAAGGTTAGGTCTAACTATAGAAACATTTAATATAGAATTTTTATGCATCGCAGAAGCAAGACCCTTGTTACTACTACATGTTCAGTGAATTATGAAACTGCTCTCTCGCTGTTGGAACTGGCATTATTCCCATCTGGTGGGTGTTCTAAACACTGTTTCTTGTAATCCTTTTAGGTGATTACTTACTCCTCCTCATAGTTGTGGGTAGTTTCCTCATACTCATGCACTGATCAGTAATTAAGTGAATACTTGAAGAAGCCTCTGCGCATCTGTTCTCTCTATGTAACTCTCTCTTCTCCAGTACTCTGATCTGCAAACCCTAACTGCCTTACCTTTCCTGGAAGATCAGCATTTTCTGTCACTTAGAGACACTGCCAGGTGCTACCTGTTTCTCTTCCTGAGCTGCTCATGCAAACTTAGTCCTGGTAGTAAACTGGAGCAATTAGAAAGCTTACTGTAGTATCTACATCACCTATTGTTTGATGTTTTAAAAGCCTGTTTCTTTGTGTCCTGATGACCTCGTGGGTAAGTTCACTGTGGTGTAGTCCAAATACACTCCAAGGACCTGGATTCATTATCTGCTTTAGGGGGAATCAACCAAGATGAACAACTAAATAAAATAAAGAAGCGCTTTTCTCTTTCTGCCTGCCTGCCTACTCAACTTTATTTCTGTGGACATCTTTCCTTTAAAAATAAATAAATAAAATCTTGGTTTCATGTATTTTTTTCTTTCTTTTTCTTTTTTTAAGTCTTTCAGGTAGTGTATATCTGCTCATTGTTTCTCCATCTTGGCCAGAATCAAAAGTCTACCTTTTATTTTTATTCTTTAAATGCCTATGAATATTATACTGCATTGCTTATATCAACATGTCTTTAACTAGACACTAAGAAACACTAATTTCTAAAAAAAAAAGCAAGATAGAAATAAAAATTCTATGTATGTATTTTAAAACTTGATAGAATAGTTATTTCTCAGTTTTTAGCTGATAAAACAACTAATTTTTTCAACTATATTTACCTTTGAAAGCTCCAAGTGAGGCCTATGAAATTTAGCAGTGGCTTTTCAACATTTATTACCTTAAGGACAGTGATCATTCTCATAATCCTACTCCCCAAATTTTAAGAAACACCTCTAAGAGGAGTAACTGGTAAGGATGGTTTTATTCCTTGTCTGTTGAATTTACAGGCAACCGCAGCATGCACTGAGGATATGAATACTTAGACCAACCATACTTCCTTGAGTCAAAAATGGGACATTGGGATGACAAAAACAGAATGGGGTTATGTGCTGGCAATTAAGGGAAGGGGAAGAAATGGAGTGATCCCAGCAGAAGCAGAGCAGCCATGTCATCAATAAGTAGGTACTATGTGATGCTCATGGCTGATGGCATAGTAATGATGTGTAGTCTGCAGGAATTTCATACAAAAGGGCCAGTGCAAGAAATTTTGGCATCTTAGGCAAAAACCAAATTGGTGCCCCTATTAGCCCTGCTCTAAATAGCCTGCCTAAAACACATGACATTTTAACCATTCCCGTGCCCAAAATGCCCAGTAACCCCCACAGTGTCAGAGATAACCCCCAAAGTGCCAGAAAGAACCCCCATTGCACTTGACTGCTGCTTGACCACACTGCCTTGTTCTCCCTTTGAAGAAACAGGCCTGTGGGGTAGGGGTAGAATCCTTTTCTGTGCGGCTCCTGTTTTTTCTTAAGGGGCAGAAATACAGTAGCATCCACTGCCCACTGCAATCAGCACTGGCAAGGCCTATCTTTGACATGGGGCAACGAGGCAACTGTTTTTTGGCCTCCTCAATAGACTGGGCCCAAGGCAACTCAACTGCCTTTTTGCCCTGCATTAAAGATGGCTCCAGTTTATTAAAAATGGGACACAATTGATATTTATGTTAAAGTGACAAGATGGTTAGGAAATATGAAGAAAAAAACAGTACTGTCCCATGTAAAATGGTATGTATGGTCAGCCTATAAATACAAGAGTTTGTGAGAAGGTTTTAAACAACTCATCCATTCAACAAAATTTTTGCAGCCATTTGAAGGTACTGACACACCTGATAGTATTTGTTGAACAAAATATATGCCCATTTATCCATTAGTTTCTTTATAGTTTATATACGACTGAAGATTTTTAGTTTTCTTTTTAAGAAATGAAAGATGCAGTGTAAACTAAAGAGCAACACTAGCAACAGCATAACATTTCTTCACTGAATTTATTTTCTATTTCTCAACTTATTTTTCACTTTGTGCATAAGTTTAGTGTTTACTGGTGACAATAAATAATCCTGTGCTAGTATTTAACACAAATAAATCCAATTTGATGAATTTGGAGAATTAAGTTACACCTCCGACATGCCCCAATATTTCTCTTATTCAGGAAATCTCATAGGAAACACTGTGCAGGTAAAGAAAGTTTTCAAGTTTCTGATATTTTACATAAAGACATTTAGAATAGAAAGAAATCTCTCTTTTATACTAACAGCATTCACATTAGATAAAATTTCATATTCTATTTTTTCACATTATTTAGAATTCATTTATCTGTATTGCTTCAGAGACACATTTTTAAAAATAGAAATGTGAAGTAGCCCTTCTCAATGGGATAATTTCTTTCACATGAAATTGTTATTGTAATATTTCTTTTCTGAGAAATACCAGAATCAAGATCTAAAATGTATTTTGTTTAGAGAGATTACCTTGTATAAATACTATGAATTTCTTCCTAGAACACTTTAAGATTTAAAAAGGTGAAAATAGATGAAGTACAATACTGCTATTAATTAACACTTTATAAGGAGAAATATTTCACAGTGTGGCCATCTTATTAATAAATGAAGCTAATAGGACTTTGTAAATAGGCACATTGACTTTGTGTTCTATGCAAAAAGTACCAAATTTTGGAACATATGATTCAAAGCATGATCTCTGACAAGCTTGGGACTAGGGGAAGATCTTGATGTGGGACGTCTTTTAGGAGATGAGGAGATGACGAGAAAAGCGCTCTTAAGAAAAGATATAAAATTAAAACCATGAAATTTGTTATAAAGGGATTTTTTTTTAGGGGGAGTAAATATAAATTTTAAAATTTGACAAATAACATTAAGAATTAAGAAAACAATATCCAGCAATTAATATATTAGTTTGGTAACTAAAATCTTAACAGTTAACCTACCTCTATAATCCTAACTCCTTTCTATTTTAGCTGCATATCGTCTTATTTTATTTTTTTAAGAAAGAGTGCAGGCAGGAATGAAGGTAAGCAGAGGCAGGCAGGCAGGAAGAGAGAGGATGTTCATCTCTATTTTCACTGCTGGCCCTGGTGTGTGATGTGAACCTGAGTCCTTGGGATGTATGCCTATTTGTCATCTGCTTCTAGCAAGTGCGGTCCACACGCATCCCAAGGACCCAGTATTTATCTGATGTCATTTTTTTTAGCCCATAAAATTTCTTCTAGTTTTTCTTGTCATGGAAATGAATTTTTTCAGACTTTTATTCTCTGTAAAGGACTTAAAGGGTTACAATATTTGTCAACGAAATTGGCGAAAGTGAAAAAAAAAAACTACAGTTTTGTAGTTTTTTTTTTGGAAAACTTACTACTACAGGGAATAGAGACTGAGACAACTGTAGAATTTTCCTTGGGAAATCAAATATTAAACAAATTTACCTCTTGAATTAAATATTAACATTATTGGAATTTATAAAAATTCATATTATTCAAAATTTATCTATAAAAGTGCACAGTGTAGATTTATTTTTAATAGCAAAAAAAGAGAAAATAACATCAGGGTTATTTAAGTAAGGAAAATACATCCACAGAATGAAATAATATTTAACTCCTAAAATTTATGTTATAGAATGCATTGCAGGGATTGGAGGAATACTAAAAAAAAAAGAATATGTATAACATGAAATAACTTAAAAAAATATTTATTTTTCCTGCCTAGAAAAAAAGTCATATATCAAATTTTATCAGTGGTGATTTTTTACCTTTGTGTATTTGTTTGTGAATGAGTGTGCGTGTGTGAGAATTTGTCTGTCCTGTGTAATTAGGCTGAAGTGCTAAATACTTATTCAAAGAAAAATTATCAAGGACAGCAGGAAATATTAAATGTTTTGTAAAATGGAAAACAGCTAAGAAAGAATTACTAACCTTTGAAGGCTAGCTAATTCTCTAGAGAGTATAGATGTCTTTTTTCCCCTAAAGGGCCAACAATATAACCATTTAATTTGTGTTTCATATTTTATCTTTTCCTGCCTAATGAGCTGTAGTAAAGAGTTAAAATTTAGTGATAAAGACAGAGGAGCAACATAATATAATCCTGAATAAAAAAGGTCAATTAAAAGTAGAGGTGTTATTAAATTTTGTAGCACTATTGAAAATGGTATATAACTTTGAAGGTTTCCAAATGTTCTGAAGGCAGTATATTTTGTTTCCTGGTGTGTTATGATACTTTTTACTAGAAAACTAGGAACTAGAAATTGTTAGCCTGGTGACCCAAAATGAATTATTTTGGCCTGAGGCAACTTGATATGCTAGGTGAGTGGTAATAAATAGAAGGGTGTGTTCTACATAACACTTCAGTTTCTATTTTTACTTATGCACACATTAAGAAGGGATATGGAAAAATACATTTTAAGGTGATGTAGTACTATGGCAAGTTGGAATTTACATCTTCCGATAAATTTTTAACCACCAAATTTTTCTCTTAGTGAAATAGAAAGCACAGAGGACATACATTTGATGGAAAATTGTCAAGGGTGCTTATCTTACCTTAATATAGTTTGATATTTCAAAATATTGTTAAAATGTTACTGAGGACTTGTTGGCTGTGGTGGTCTAATAATTATTCAACTATGCTATTTCTGTGTCTAGTAAGAACAAATTAGAAGCATATATGTTAGATCTGAAAAATAATTTATAGGGAAAAATGTGATGAGGTCTGTGAATAGAAATTTATATCCTCACCCTTAACATTTTACTGTGACCATTACCAATGGCAATATACAGTTTTCAAAAACATTACTTTAAAAGAATACATTCTCCTTTAAAAGCATCTCCTTATTTCTATCAGCCAATACATTGCTGAGAAAATATTTGCTATTTTAGGGCAGTATAATATGTTAAGGCTACATGGCTTTAAATAAGGAGTTTTAAAACTCCCCAAGTGACAGTGATCATACCAGGAAAATGCAAAAAAATAAGTTAACTTTTCTTTTGTTTCTGATTACCTATGTATTTCCCAAGTGACTGCTTGTTTGTAACTTTGTAGATACTACATCAGGTACTTGATTGTATTTAAAATCTTGTTACTAGACTTTAAATAAAGCTTTAACCTATCTCTAGAAATTTTATATTAACTTAATTTCTCTATACTTCAACCTGATTTTTATGGATTTATTTGTCATAGGTATATATTCTTATGATTTATATTACATGTATTAGAAAATATTATATATGAATAGAAACCAATCAATAATAACAATGAAAATTACTATACTTGGTCTCTGAATAACAGGTTTCTATATGACAAACTTGAATAATGACTTCAACCATTTAGTATAGTCATTGTATCATTTAAATTAGAAAACTTAAGTGAAAGCTTATTAAGTGGTGTTTTTCTTCCATACTTTCTTTAGACTCAAAGGTAGTATATAAAAGCCATTTTCTTTTAGCCAATACACGTGCAACAAATTGAAACCATGCCAAATAGATTACTACCTATCTAGTATTACTCATACCTTGGGTTTTAAATGGAGTAACTTGAGATATATAAAAATCCTAAAAATATGAATGAATTAAAATATTTTTGGTTTCAAATGATTGTTGTAGCAACATTGTCATTTTCTCCTTACTATAGAAAAGGGTAGCTATAACTCTTTAGTAGCATAGCATAAAATATACTAAGATAATGTCTATTATATAAAATTTTATACAGGAGAATTAAGGTGTTTAAGAAATGTGTGTATATATATATATATATGGAGATAAATATCAGGAGAGAGCACTCCAGGTAATAAATCATGTAAAATTTGTTATCAATAATAAGAAAATTGCTTCAGGAATGGCTATATTATGAAGAAATATATTTAGCCCATTACATATTTTATTAATTTTCTTTTTAAGGATAAATTGAAAAAAGAGAACTGCTAAAGAATTTTGAAAAAGAAATGGAAATTCTAGAAGTAACCTCAATGTAATTATTAATTTTGCTGTTTCTTAATGCAAACATCTTTATTTTTTAAAATGAGAGAGGATATTTAAAATACAGTTTTTTTATTGCTTAGAAAATAAATGAGATATCATAAAAATTTAGATCTACAGTAATAGTATCACCATTTAAAACATGCATCTTTATTAAGAATAATAAATCTATGCCTTGGAACAGTGCTATAATTATGTTTTCAATTTGATAAGCTCTGGTAAATAACCTGGAATTATGCTTGATTAGTGAATTTACTCTATTAGCATTACTTAAGCAGTCATGATACACAAGTACATCTTAACTATTTTCACTTTCCTTAAATATTACCTATTTGTATTTTTAAAAAGAAAATATGCCCCAAACAAAATTTCCTTAAACAGAAAAATTCTTAAGTTTGTATATTAAGGCCTGAAATAATCTGGATACTTTTAAAGTCCTATGAATTATTAGTATATTCATTGTGGGTAAAAAAAATTTGTACTGTTATCATTGTCAGTAACCAATATTTACAATAGATAATTATATATTATTAAGCCTGTGGCTATACTCCATATTTTTTCAAACTACTGAGCATATTATTTAAATGTTACTGAGTATATTATATTAAGGCTGCTTCTAGTAGTTAATGTTTAAATGTTATAAATGTTTATTGTAGATATTTGGTATATTCTTCTATGTGCTTGGAAATGCTTGTTTTAGGAGCTATATGCATAAGACATGAATTTCATCTTTAAGATATTTACATTTGAATAAAAAGTATTTATATATAGGAAATAATGGTGAACAGTAAACACTGGTTTCTGATCACAATATGGTACTCATTTAAAATGTTCTAGGTATTTAGACAAGGAGGATGTATCTCTTCTAACCCAGCCATCTGATTGCTCAGGTGAAGAGAGGAGCAGATGGATCATAATAAAGCCACCATTAGAGTCAACCTAAAACAGGTAAAAATTATGTTAAAGCAAAAAGCCACATTCCTCTAGTAGGCCACTGTCTTCTTTACAGTTCTGAGACCAGGAAAATATTTGTTGTGGATATCTCTGCCTGAACTCAGAGAAAATGTCCTTGTGTTTATCTTTCTCTTGTTACTGGGGAAAAATATCCTAATTTTGCTTTCTCTTAATTGTTCTAAGCCTAGTAGATGGTTAACTAATAAATGTTGTTGATGTACATAGGTCACTTAATCAAAGGGTGTTTCAGAGATTTTTTTCTATTGACTTAAAATTAGAGTTAACTAGAAATATTAGCAGCCCATATGAATAGGTCACCTTTGAAAAAGATTTTAGTAATCATTATGGATTCTAATCTGGGTCAGAGGAAACCAATTTCTATGGTGACTAACATTATTTCATTGAGTGTTTTTGAAAGTAAGAATAGAATACTAATAATGTAGATTATGGATAATATTAAACAATAACACTTAGGAAGGTATTGCTTAATGTACTGAAGTAATTTTAAATTTTGAAGCCTGTTTCAGATACTATAGGCTTCATTGTCAGAGGGACATTTTCATCTTAAATTTTAGCATTTTATAATACATAGATCATTATTCATTTACAAACTAGTAGTGTAAAAGTAGTGCTATATGAGTAAACCTTTAATGACATCCATTAATATTCTTAATATTATCATCCTGATTAAATTTTAGTTCACTAGTAGTTTATATGCTGTTGTCTTACATTCTAATCTATTAGTGTAGGGATGTGTATTACAATATTAAATGACTTGTTTGGTTAAGGAGTCTAAGTTGTTTTTTAAACAAATTTGTAATAGCCGGATATAACCAGAAAATACTCACAGTTGTTTAAGTGGATGACGTGGCTGGTAACAAGGTCAATCATCATACTTCATAACTTCAATCTCCTAATTTATCCTGAGGGCATGCTCCAGTGTGGTCAAGAATGATATTAAGTAATTTCTTGGGCTGGAATTTTGTATTTTACATTTCCCAACGTAAATATCACACAGAGATTGAGGCTTTGAATCAGGATGGAAGAAATCTAGATTTTCCCAGATTAATTAGACTTATTTTATGATCACAATATTGTCTCTATCCTCCATTCATTGGTTGAAATTATTGTAACTAATTATAATTAGAAGTAAAATAGACATTTGAATAATAGATCAATACTTAAGTAAATGTAAGAATAATTGACTTACTAGATTAAAATTTTATAAATTTCACAAGACTTCCATATGCATTAATTTTTAAAGACATAAAATAGTTTTATCTATTGGTAAGACCTTATAAATATGTATCACAAATTAATAAACAATAATTTTAAAAGACTTTCTGAAGACTGTATAACTAACTGATATGAAAGCTTGCATGGAAAATCTTCCTCTTGATTTCTTCTCCAGGGCTTTTTCCCTTACAATGACTTAAGGATTTTTCTCTTAAGTCATTGTAAGGGAGAAAGCCATCATAATTATTTAAATTCATGAAGTAATTTGTATTGAAAAATTTCAGTTTAATAATTTCTAAAAATTCTGTCTTAAGAATGGAAGACAAGTAGAAAAAAACTAGGTTCATTATAGTTCTTTATAATGTGACTTATTTTAATTTCTCTTAATTGTCACAAATAGTATGTGTTCATATATAAATATATATGTATATACATACATATATATAGACACATACACAAGTAAGCATGAGATAAAACTGTTAAGTTCCAGGTGTTAGGTTAAATTCTAGAAAATACACTTAAATTATATATCTAAGTCGTTGTAAAAGAATGTGAAGTTAAAATGAGAATCTAAAAATAATTATTAGAAATGACATCATGGAGATTTTATAATATAGATTATCTACACTTTATTGAAACGCTTGACAGAAGTTTCCTATGAATTTCTTAAGGCTAAAGAATTTAAACTGAGTTAATATTAACAGAATTTATATATTTACAGCTGATAGTAATGATAATCTAAAGAAATACCTATGAAAATGTTAGGATGATCAGTGACAATTTGGGTGGAAACTTATGAGGGATATAAAGAATTTTATTTTTGTTTTCTTGTTAAAATTTGTTCCATTTGAGATTATTGCTCTTCATATATTTTGAATGTCTACACAAATCACCATGAAGTCAAAATACACACACATGCATGTGCATACACACACACACACACACACACACACACACACACAGGTACACATTCTGCCGTCAACATCAACACAAAAATACAGTTATGATTTCTTTTAAAGTCCTATTTTCTGGACATGCAGTCTTGTGACATTTATCACCAACTAAGACTCTAGAAGGATACCTAGTGATAAATATTTTATAAAATCAATAACATTTCCAAGGGGAGAAAAAAAAAGCAAAGAATTTTTCTTGAATTTTAATGAAATAGCTGGCAATTTAGGGGCAATTAACACAAGAATTGATCTTTCCTACTTTTGAAGCATTTAATCATATGTTTAGCTTAGGATTTCAATTGAGTATAATATTAATTAAGTCATACTATTTGCATAGTCTTAAAGCTTTTAGGATTATTCTTCTCTAAAACACAACAGACGTTTATCCATTACTGGTTCCAAAGTGAAAAAATGAACTTAAAACTCTCTAGATGATCTAGAAGACACTAAATAACCTAAGTATGAAATGCTGATTCCATATCCTGGACTTTATTAGCCAAGGATACATTGCAAGTGATTACTTGGTCTGATATTCTTAGTTTTAAATATGTTCAGGAGGATGCAATATCTTTAATATGTGAAGAAAAATATTCAGAAATGATTAAAATATCTTAATTATTCTGTTAGATAATTCCAGCCTTATATTTTTCCAGAGGTTTATTTATTCTTGATGCAAACCTTCGCAAAAGGGAACACCTGTGTTTTACATGAGATAGAGCTGCATACACAAAAAGAATGCATGAAAAACGTCTTTATAATAGCCATTTGGCAGCATAAACAACCCCTACAAATTGTGCAAATAAATCCACTGTGCGGTTTTTAATTCCTAAAGAAAACTGAGAAAAAGAATCCCTCTAGCCCATTTTTTAAAGGATTTATTTTAAGCTTTCCTTGGAATAAATTTGAAAGGTAAAGAAAAATATATTTATTAATGTATTCACCTGTATGCTCATACATAAGACACCACATGATAGGAATTGGTCTTACAACCCTTGCTAGGTATCTGCCTCTTGGATGTTTTTTTCCTAAAATTTGGTCTCATCACTCTCACAGAAGAATAAATAGCCAGATTAAGAGGAAAATAGCCTTCACTATATCAAAAATATCCAGAATCATTGAGAGCGTTGAATCAAAATTAACCCAACAAAGTTTTCATTCTTAAATTCTGTGTTTCTTTGAAAAAACTGAAATGGTTGCCAGCATAAAAACTAATGAGATTTTTCACTTAAAATTTGACTTTCTGAATTTTCAAAAGTTCTGATAAGACTGAACATGCTTTTCCATGTGTAATCACGAACATAGCTGATGAGCAGCTGAAGTTTTCATTTGTGGTGTGGAGATCAAAGGAAAAGTTCCTTCATTTCTCTGAGGTTCTTCACAGACTGGATGAACAAATAAATTAACATTAGTTGAGATTAATAAGAGAAAAACCCACATTTAAAAATATACTCATGGAGAATTCAGATGGAGGTAAGTTTGAGGTAGCTATGCAGATCAAGACTCATATCCTGTGCTAAGGTCTGGAAAAGGGGACCTGGGTATGTCTGGGGCTAGGACATAGTTTTCTTACATTGGGAAGACTGTTCCTAGATAAACTAAGTTTTGGATTAAAACCTTCTCAAACTATCCTATTCTAGGAAATAGGGACAAAAGACCACTCTGGATCAGGGGAAGGTTGGAGACCCAGGGAGTAGCAGATGATTTCACTTACTAAGAGAAAGGCTACTTTAGGGTTAGTAGAAATCATTTGCCTGGGGGTTGTTCTTCATTGTTCTTGACTTCTTTGTGTCAGAGTGGGACATCTGCAAGAAACCACTTCTGAGAGACTTTGGGTGTTCTATTTTAGCATGATCTCTCCAGTTAACCACAGACCTCAGCTGTGTGTCTTCACTGATTGTCATAGCTTGTCTTCCCTCGGGAACTTCAGAGTTTGGGAGTCTTGCACTGGGTCCTTTGAAACAACTAACATAGTGAAGAAAAGGGAAATTATGTCTTGTGTGCGAACTGAAAAGATCATTTCTAGGTCAGACAAAGAAACATTCTCAGTGATCTGGGAAGAGGACAAGAGTTTTACATAATGTATCAGGTAGTCTGTAATCATATTGACATATTTCACTAGATGACAGGTTGGTGGAAATACCACTAAAGCAGAAAGAGAAGATTTCACCAAAGAACACTTATAATAATGATTATTACCCTTATTTTTCTTATATTACCTTTGTATGCATTTGAATTATGATCTTGAGGTCTTAGAGTGATAAAAAACAGTTGCGTCAGTGACTCTGAATGAAAGTTAATGCTTTACTTGGTGTGGCTCCATCAGATACAATTAGAATGTATAGCAGAAAATTATAGAAAAACAAGTTTTATATGATATAGTATTTCAAAGACAGACTGGCTGATTCCGGTTATAACGGGTTCCCTGTTACTATGGGTTAACTGTTGGTATTTTTGCTTAAGGAATTTTATCATCACTTGAGTTGTTGAATTAAATGGTGAATTAGTTGGTATTTATGTCTCAAATTTAGAGAAACTACAATTCCCTGTTCAATTATATATAATCACTTAATGATGAAAACACACATAGAGTATATGAATGTTATAGATACACATATTATCTATCATCTAAATTAGGTTTAATCATAGTAACAAATTATATACAATCTTAGATATCTGTAAGAAAACTTCCTTGTTTTATACTTAAATAAATCTAGTCTCCTCAGATCAACTTGTGGTTAAAGCTCCCTACTAAATATCACTCATACTAAATGATAGAACCAAATGAGACCAATGGCTTTTAATTTGTGATTAGCAAACTTGCCTACTACTCCTTACCTTTTATTAGTAGTAGCCTTTCTAAAATATTTGTGTTTTCTCTCTAAATTGACATCTTTTCCCTAAAAACAGTATTGAATCCAAGCTTTCTTACTTTGACTTTTGCAAAGAAATGATATTGTGTCTCATTGTATCATGTTATCATTTGAATGATTTTTCAATAATATCTTTCTTAGTCCACAGAGAAAGAATTGGTTACTTTGACCCTTTGATAAATGTGGAAACTTCTTATCTTGTTTTGTATAGTTAAGCAAAAGACAATTGACAACATCCAGACCCTTCTTATCTATTCATGGCTTGGCAACATGCAGATGAAACTGTAAAAACACTTTTTAAGTAATGCCAATTATCTATAATTAGACTTCTTTTTTTTCCCTGGAGTATTTTCCTTTTAGGTCTTTGATTTTTATCTGAAGGAATTTTTACTATTTATAATTTTAGTGTGTACTTACATAAGTCCATTTTAAGAAAAAGTATGTTCAAAATTTGTTTGATCTCTGGATCTTTTTTAACATTTCATTTTTGGCTGGAGTTTGCTACTATCATTCTTTTCCTTCTCTTTAGCAGTTCAAATTGTTAAAAATTTTCAGCTCTGTCTTTTCTGTCCTCAGAGTTCTTTGATTTCTCTTATATTTTATCCTATCTCTTTCTTACATGCCCTAGGTCTTCTCTTGCTCTGAAATATTGTTTTCATTCCCTTCATTATTGTTATAAGTTGCCTAACTTATCAACTTCTTTTTCCTTTCTTTATTCACATTCTGCTTTTCTTTTGCTTTTGTATGTTTACTTTTCTTTCTTTTTCCTTTGAGCTACATTTTTCTTCCCTCACCACTATTAATGGGCAGTTTCCATCTTTTGGGGTATGTCACAAAAAATAAGGGAAGCAACATGGCACCAAGAAAGCGTCATCTCAACAGCTCAATTTTTCTCAGTTCTTATTTTCTTTTGTGTCTTTAATGTTCATGCCTAACTATTTTTGATAATAAATAACTTGAATTGATACTCAAACACAAGGTGATAAATTACCTAGCGAATTTAATCAAACGCACACATCAGAGTGCCTGAGAGAGAAGAGATTACAAATGTACTCCCTAAAGAAATTAGTTTTATTTTCTTTTTTAATTTACTTTTGAGAATATTATGGGTAATTTTTTTTAAAAATCATGATAGTCTTTGCTTTTTTCATCTTCTAAGATTACTCCTAAAATTACAATGCAAAGGAGGGGCAAAGATAGTCACAGAGGGTCTTTCCCTGTCTTGCTTCTGAGAGACACAACTAAAAGTTCTCTTCTGAAGTGATGTCAAGGAGAGAACCACTCAGCAGGCTGGAGAGCTAAGACAAAGCCATTACCTGAGGGCACTACAGAGAGTGACTGGAAACCTCACCCAAGGAATTTAATTCATCAGGATAACAAAAGGTAGGTGGAGAAAGGAACCAGAACAGACTGCCCTACCCTGGCTGGGGCTGCAGTCCCAAGCAGCCAACTGTGGCTGCCCTCCTGTGAGGGGCAGAGGCTTCCCCTACCACCCTGAGCACCAGATTAGACTTCTGCACCCCCACTAACAGCAAGGCCCAGCCAGTTTCTTCAGTCTCACTCCTAACCTACAGACAGTGGAAATAGTAATGAACAGAAATGACCCCTTCACCCAGGTGAGCCAAGGAGGTTGGTCAACACCTCCACTGGACTAAGAGAGAGGCAGCAAGCCAGGGAAGGAAGGTAGACAGGGGCGTGGTGGTAGTAACTGCTATAGCAAGTGGCTGTGGTCCAGGCAGGAATGAAATAGCAGGGCAGCTGGTGCAACCTCAAGCTCTGGGATGGGTAGAGCAAAGACTGTGCTGGTGCTCACTATTGTCTGGTGTGAAGTTCGAAGCAGACCGGTCCACTCCAGATTGGGAACCTGGTCTCCACAGCGGTGAAGAGGACAACAGATTGGACTGGATTCCCCCCCCCCCCCCCACGAATCCCTCGGGATTTCTGCTTGACAGTGAAGTACAGTAATATGACAGTGGATAATCAGTCAAGTCCTAGATCTGGGATCCCAGAAAGGAGAATTGACTCCTGTATTACCCACAAGGTCCCCTTGCAGATCACAGTGATAGCTACCCTGCCATACCTACTAAGTCCTTACCCACCTAACAGAAATCCTTCCATCCCACTGACTCAGAAAGAGACCCCTGTTGCAGAAGCCTGCAAGACTCAAAAATAATAAAATAATCCAGAGCCTCACCTACTAGTTAAGATAAGGAGTCTAGCTCCAGGGTCCCTGTGGAAAGGAATAAAACAAGATATTCTAAGACTTCAAGGTATCAGGGTATTAAAAGATGACAACATTTCTGCTTTATCAGGACAATATTTGAAGATGTCAAGGATTATATTTTTTTAGTGATAAAGAATTCAAAGTAGAAGTTACATAGAAGTTCAAAGAGATAAAAGAGAACTCAGAACAAAAGATCAAAGAAGTATAAAATCTCAACAAAATAGGTCAATGAGCTCAAAAGTAAAATGAATGAGCAGAAGACAGAAATAGAAGTTTTAAGAAATAAACAGATTCAAGAGGTGAAAAATACAATAAATGAGATCAAGAGTATTATAGAATGCTATGGAAGAAAAATTGACCAAATGGAGGAATGGGTCACTGATCTGAAGGATAGAAATTTAGAAAGAAGTCAAGTGAAAGCAGAGAAACAATATTAAAAAAGTGAAGAAACAATATTAAAAAAGTGAAGAAACACTGAGTTCTATCTGACTCTATCAGGAAATGAAACATACAAATATAGGAACATTTTAGAAAGTGAAAGGAGAAGGGAGCAGAAAACTTATTCAAAGAAATAATAGCTGAAAACTTTCTAAACCAAGGGAAGGAAATGAATATGCAAGTCAAGAAGGCCAATAGAATACCTGGATATTCAAATGCAAAGAGATATACACCAAGATACACAATAATGAAACTATTAAAAGTCCAATACAAAGATAAAGGTGGCCAGGGGAAAAAGAAAGTAACATATGAAGATACTTCCATCAGGCTATATCATCTGACTTCTCAGGAGAAACTCTATAAGCCAGGAGAGAGAGGAAAAATATATTCAAATGCTTCAAGATAAAAACTGCCAGCCAGGATACTATATCTTGTAATACTATATCTTGTATCTCCCACTACGAGGGAGAAATATATGTTTTATCTGAATAAAGCTGAAGGACTTTGCTACCATTAGACCTCTTTTATAAGAAATGTCAACAGATGCTCATCTAAATTTTAACAAGTTTATAAGAAACAAAATAAGGGAATAAATAAATAGAACAAAACAGAACACCCATAATCAAAATGACAATAGCAAGTCCACATATATCAATACTCACCCTGAATGTAAATGGACTAAGTTCACCAATCAAAAGACAGAGTGACTGGATTAGAAAAAACAAAGCCTGAATATATGCTGTTTATAAAAGTCTCACAAGATATAAGGACAAACAGACTTAAAAGGAAGGGATGGAAAATAGTACTCCAAGCCAGTAAAGAATCTAGGAAAGTAAGAACCACTATACTTATATAACATAATGTAGACTTCCAGACAAAAAAGTTAACAAAATATAATGGTGGTCATTGTATAATGATAAAGGGATCAGTATAAGAGGACTATATAACACTTATTAATATATATAAATAAGTGCTCCCAAGTATATCAAGCAAGTATTAACAAACCCAAAGGGGGACATTATAGCAACACAATAATATTAGGGCACTTTAATACCTCACAGACAGTAATGGACAGATCATTCAGACAGAAAATCAATAAGGAAAAAATGGTCTCAAACAACAAATAAAAAGATAGATTTCATAAATAACTATAGATCTCTATAGAGTATTTCACACCCAAAGACTAGCCTACACATTCTTTTTGAGTGCTTTTGGAATAATCTCAAGGATATATCACATATTGGGACAGAAAACAAGCCTCAATAAATTTATAAAGATTGAAATAATATTCATTATCTTTTCAAATGACAATGGCATGAAACTAGAAATCAACCCAAAGGGGAAAGAAGGGAAATCTACAAAGATAGAGAATAAATAAAATGTTACTGGACAGCTCTTGGGTAAATGAGGAAATCAATGGTGAAATTAAAAAAAAAAATCTGTAGTCAAGTGAAATGAAGACATGACTTACCAGAATATGGGATACAGTAAAAGAAGTAGTCAGAGAGGAAATCTATAGCAATACATTTCTACCTCAGGAAAAAGAATTGTAAGTAACGAGACCTAAGCCTTTACCTAAAGAAACTAGAAAGAGAAGGAAACATTTAAAAGAAACTTAGTAGAAGGAAGTAGGTAATAAAACTTAGAGCAGAAATAAATAAAATAGAAATCAAAAAGTTTACTAAAAAATTTGATACAACCAAGGGTTGGTCTTTGAAAGGATACAGAAAATAAACTGTTAACCAGACTTATAAATAAAAAGAAACAGAAAACACAAATAAAATCAGGAATGGAAGAGGAGAAATTACAACAGATATTCTAAATATACAGAAGATCATGAAAGATTTATATGAACAACTTTATCAACAAATTAGATAAACCAGAACAAATGGACAAATTATAAGAAATATACATTCAATACTAAATCATGAAGAAACAGAGAATCTGAACAGTCCAGTTAAAAACACAGAAATTAAAATAGCCATCAAAATTCTTCCCAAAAATAAAAGCCTCAGCCCATTGGTGAATTCTGCCAATCTGCCAAAGAAGAATTATTACCAGTTCTTTTTGAAGTATTACACAGAATTGAAGAAATAGGCACATTTACAAACACTTTTTAGCATGTCAGCATTACTCTGATTCCAAGACCAGACAAAACAGAAAATTACAGATCAAGATCTTCTATGAATATTGATACAAAAATTCTCAACAAAATACTAGGAAACCAAATTCAACAATTCATTAAACTTATTCCAGGGTTGCAAGAATATTTTAATATTTACAAATTAATAAATGTGATAAACCATGTCAACAAAAGGAAAGACTAAAATCATATGATTGTCTCAATAGACAGAGAAAAAGCATTTGATAAGATTTAACACTCTTTTACAGCAAAAATACTCCCCCAAAAGGGTATGGACAGAAAGTACTTCAACATAATCACTATATTTGACAAACTCATAGTTAACTTCATACTCAGTGGGGTAAAACAGAAAGTTTTTCTTCTAAAATCAGAGACAAAACAAGAATGCTCAGTCTGTCTAATGCTATTTAATATAGTGTTGGATATTCTGCCCAGTTCAAGCAGACAAAAAAAAAGTCGTAAAAATTTATCAAAATTGGAAAGGAAATGGAACTATTACTCTTTGCAGATGACATGATAATAATAGAAAGAACCCCCAAAGACTGTGGTATAAAGCTGCTAGAAACAATAAACAAATACAATAAAGTGGTAGGCTACATAATTTATATTCCAAATTCTTTTGCATATCTATATGCAAACAAAAAACCAGAAAAGAATTCAGGAAAAAAAAAATTCATTTGCAATTGCATTAAAAAGAATGAAATAACTTGGAATACATTTAACCAAAGAAGTGAAAGCTCTGTACTCCGAAAACTACAAGACTTTTCTAAAAGAAACAGAAAACGAGAAGAAATGGAAAGGTATTCCACATTCATGCATTAAAATAATGAGCATCTTTAAAATGGCCATATTACCAAAGCAATATGCAGGTTTAATGCAATCACAATCAAAATCCTAAAGACATTTTGATGGAAATAAAACAAAAAATCATGAAATTGATTTGAACTACAAAAGATCCCAAATGTCAAAAATAATCCTGAGAAGAAAAAACAAAAATGTAGTAGCTACACTCCTGGACTTCAATCTATACCTCAAAGCAATAGTAATTAATTCAGCATGATATTTAATAAAAGCAGACACATTGATCAGTGGAAACTATTGTTGATGAAGATGCAGAGAAAAAGGAGCTCTTTTACACTGTTCGTGTTAACGTTAATTGGCACAATCATCATGAAAAACAATTTCGATTATTCGAAAGATTGAGGATATGATTTCATGTGATTCAGTTATCTTCTGGGTATTTACATTACAACTACAACATTGAAAGAGATATTGAGCCCCATGTTCACTGCAGCATTATTTACAATAGTTAATAACTGCAAACAGTCCATTTGCCCATAAACTGATGAGTGGATAAAGAATATGTATATATACACACTGCAACACTATTCAGTCATCAAAAATAAGGAAATCCTGGCTGTTGCAACAACCTGAATGGACCTAGAGGGAATTATGCTTAGTGAGATAAGCCAGAAGGAAAAAGTCAGACATCATATGATTTCATTCCTATGTGATATATAGAGAAACCAAGCAAATGAATGAGCTAAATCAAACATAAATAGACTGTTAGTTCATTAAATTAATGATTACAAGATGGGGAGCAAAAGGGGGGAGGCAAATTGGTAGAAAGGATTTATTTTATGGTGAAGGAAGAGCTGTAATGGTGGTTGTGCATATAATGTATTATATATGTTGATAGGCACAATTTAAACCTATATAATGTTAAGATGCAGTGTTCCTTCAATACAATTCTTTCTTAATTACAGTGCATTATAGGGAAGGTATTGATAACACATCAAAGTCAGTTATATTAAAATCCACTGGAATATTGTTATTTGCAATATTGTTCAACATTAAATTGGTTGTAAATTGAGATTGGCAAACATTTTAATTATTGAGATTTTCATTGTGAATGTATGTGGAAGAGCACTGGCTCTCCATCAATTTTAAGCTTTTTTAAAGCTAATTTACATGCTGAGAAGGAGTAAAACTCAGGCTCTTATTTTTTTGTTGTTGCCATCAGCAGTCTTTGGTGCCTGGACCCTAGATACCTTATTAATATTTTTATCACAGACTTCTGTTTTCCCTCTACACCTACACATGTGCTGAAAATCGAGTTGCCATTCTTAGTAATAAGTAAAGAAGGAAATAATTTAAGTCCCAGAGTAGACACATGGACAGGATGCACTCTGTTGATACAGTGCTAGAGAGGAGGCTGGAATAATAGCACAATAATAACAATACTAACAATGATAAAAACTGGCATCTTTTGAATGCCTACTATTAATTATCTTTTTATTAAGGACAATTAGTAATACTAACAATGATAGCAGTAACAATAATTAAAAAAAAACCCATGACTACTCTTCATCAGTTTGGTGCTGTTATTTGATGCTTTGTCTTTCTTCATATTTGTATAAATCCTATAGGATTTTATTAAAAAGAATATTGGCTACAGCTAAGTAATTTGCCTACGGTCACGCTGCTGGCAAATATTTGAAATAAGTTTTTATCCATGCCTGGCTTACTCCAGAGACTAAATTTTCCTGTTCCTCAATACTATTCAGTACCTGCTGTTGAGTACTATATGTCAAGCATTACAAAATATCTTCTGTTCCTTGTGAAAAGCATGGTGTTTGGCAACCCCAAATTTATGAAATACCTTAATTATTAGACAAGACAAAAATTTTATAATTATATGAGAGATAAAGGAAAAATATTTCAATTCATAAGCAAATCATTTAAATTCCTTCTCATCTTGTCCCCCTCCTCTGTCTCATTAAAATAAATACACAATCAAGTGGAAGAACATACTTTTCCTGTTTGTTTAAAATTTATTGTAGTATACTTTTCTTCAGATAAAAAAATCCACATTCTAGAAGTTTGGTGCTAAAAATACTATTGTTTGATCACATTTGAACATACCATAACATGGCATCTAAGAAGAAAATAGCTGTGCTATTGCTAGCAGGAAATATCAGGTTAGAGAATTATGCAGAAGCAAATGTAATAATCCCATAGACCATGAAGAAAACACAAATCAGGAAAGGATAATCAATTTTCTGTATCATGAAAGGGTAATGTTCAAATAAATAAGAATTCCTTTTTTATTACTTCGCATACTATAAGTACTATGATTCACTTGGTCTGCTTTTCTTATTTATTCTAAAGTGGTATTGTCATTAGAGTTTGTATAAAACAGAGTTTTCAATTAATTTTGATAAAATTAAGTTTCATCAGTTCTTGAAGACAGTCTAAGTCAACCAAAAAAAGGAGAGAAAAGACCATAAATACAAGGTTTTACTTCAAAATAACATAACATTATCATCATCTACCCAAGGAATATATAGGTAAAGTGCACAAAATTAATCTTGTTTAAATAACAAAGCAAAATTTAGAAGAAAATAGTTTTATTTCTTACTTGTTATAGAGCTACTAAAGCATTATTTTAAGTAGTCACAGTCATTTTACTTTTAGTTTATAATTACTTTTGATATATTACAAAATAAATAAGAAAAATGCATATCTAAATGTTTCTAATGTAAGGACAAGTGTTAGTGAAGATTGTTTATTACCTATTATATCCTTATTTCAGGTTTGTGAATTCCTTCTGAAAACTTGATATGAAGGGATTCAGTTTAAATGACTGTCAATTTGTAAAAGCCTCAAACTTTTATATAAGGAGGAAATGTATGTAATGCACAGTTACATAGAGATATTTGTCCTACAATGCACCTTCTAATTTGACATTTCTTAAATAAGTGGAAGAGTATTATGCAGATTCTCTTTGATAACAAAGCACACATATATGCACATATAAAAACACTCACATTTTACAAATTTGAAAAGTTATTGTACAGTGACTAAAATTAGTTATCTGAAGCTACATTTATGTCAATAAATAGCATATATTTAGACTAAATGAAATGGGAAGACTTCAGAGGCACATATGGGCTTGTGCACTACATGAAGAGAAATATTAGATACATATTCTATCCATTACTAACAGTGATGAGTAAGTCTCCCTGTTTGTAAAACTTTAAATACATGATGAATTTGTAAATATCTTCATGATTTTCTTAGTTGATAATGTCACTTCTTCCAAGGAGCTAACATTTAAAGATTTTTATCTTTAGTTGTCTTCTCTGTAAATTGATTTCAATGGACTTAAATAGAGCAGCACCTCAGAAGTTCCAAGGTGTATTATTTCTTTGGGGAAGTCTAGAAGCAAAATCCAGGAGGGAAATTTCTTACCTAATTTTAGAGAAAGAAATATAGAATATCTTGTATTTTTAAAAAAAGTCTTATTTTTTAAAATTTATTTTAGATTCTAGCAAAGTTGAGTAGAAGTTACAAAGATTTCCCATAAACATTCTCCCCTCAGATTTGCATAGCTTCCCTAACTATCAGTGTCCTCAAGATAATGGTTCATTTGTTACAGTTGATGAACTTATACTAGGACTTTGTTATCACCCAAAGTCCATAGTTTACATAAGATTTCACTCTTGGTGTTGCACAGTCTGTGGATTTGGGCAAATATATAATGATAGATGTCCCCATTACATTATCATATAGAGTAGTTTCTCTGCCTTAAAAATCCTCTGTGTTCTGCCTGTTCATACTTCCCTCCCCTCCAGTACCTCACAATCACTCTTCTTTTTACTACCTCACTTGTTTTATGTTTTCTAGCTTATAATGTAGTTGGAAAGTCATATGTTGTCTTTTTTTCCTTTCTTTCTTTTTTTTAAAAGAAAAGGTACAAGCAGAACTGAAGGTAACCAGAGGCAGGAAGACAGGAAGAGAGAGGAAGAAGAAGCACTTTATTTCATTTAGTTGTTCACCTTGGTTGTTCCCGCCAGTCCCAGGATGTGAACCAGGGACCTTGGGAATGTGTACAGACTACATCCAACCCTGACTCTACGTAGGCTTTTCAGATTGACTTTTTTCATTTAGTGATATATTTAAGTTTCCTCTACATCTTTTCATGACTAGATAGCTCATTCCTTTTAAATGCTGAATGATCTTTTTCTGAATGTACCCAATTTTATTTATACATTCACCTACTTAAAGGATATCATGGTCATTTGCAAGTTTTGATTATGAATCAATATGCTAGAAACATCTATCATAGTTTCTGGGTGAATATACATTTTGAACTCTGTCGAGTAAATAATAAATAGTGCAATGCTTGATCATGTAGCAAGAACATCTTTGTTTATGAATGGGTGTTTTTGTTGTTCCACAGTCTCATCAGCACTTGCATTACTAGTATTCTGAATTATGACCATTCTAATCGTTGTATAGTGCTACCTCATTGTTGCTTTAATTTGCAATTCCCTAATAACATATCATGTGGAGCATCTTTTTCATCATTGTGCATTGTTTTATTATTTCATTACCACCACATATATTTGTTAGTGATGTTCTCTGGCTTTTTTTTTTAAGGAAAGGTGTAGGCAGGTTGGCAGGAAGAGAGAAGACAGAAGCATTTTAAAATTTACTTGATTTAGTTGTTCATTTTCATTGTTCACCTAACCCTGGGATACGAACCTGGTCCTTGTGATGTATTTGAACTATGCCAGCTATTCAACCAGAGCATGCCATCTCTGGCTTTTCTTTTTATTTTTTTTAAGAAAGGGGCAAACAAGAATGACAATGACACTGAGCAGGAGGCATCACTGTATTTGCCTTTTTAAAAATTCAGTTGTTCATCTTAGTTGTTATCCCTGTTCCCTAGGTTGAGAACCCAGGACCTTGTAGCGTATATGAATTTACCTACTAAGCTAGCAGGGTGTCCCTCTGGTTCATTTTTGAATTGGGTTGTTGGTTTCTTATTATAGAGTTTAAAGAGTTTTTTCTGTATTTCGGATAATAGTCTTCTATCAGATGTGTCTTTTGCAAATATTTTTTCCTGGTCTGTTTTTTTGTTTGTTTGTCTTTTATTTTTATTTTTGCTGCAACATGAATTTATTTTCATTTCTTTCCACTGACTAATATATTTTGGGAAAATATGATTTTCTATTCAAATTCTTGGGGGTATGGAGAGGTGGAGAGAGAAAGAGAGAGAGAGAGAGAGAGAGAGAGAGAGAGAGAGAGAGAGAGAGAGAGAGAGAGAGAGAAGAAAGCACATAAAATACTAACAATAATTCTGAATTTAGTTATGGGTGATTTAAACTTTTTTTGTTTTTCTATATGTTTCCATATATCTACAACAAACATAACTTTTTTAACAAAGAAAAATTAGTAAAATGAAATATTTGTGGAATAGTTAGCTTAAAGCATGTTTTATCTGGAGATCCAAGAGAAGTTATTACATGTGCTTGCCAGGAGAAATAGAACATAAGCTAGCAAGAAATTTTATTTTTTCTAGCAGTTTCATTTAAAAGGTAAATAAACAGGTGAAATCAATTTATTTTATTTGATTCCTTTTTAAGAGAGGAAGGGAAAAGAGGAAGAAGCATTTTAAGGAAGGATTGAGGAAGGAAAGAAGGAAACACTTTATGTGTTTATTTCTTTAAGTTCTTCCCCTGAGGTCTTGGGTTGCTAATCCCTGTCCGTAGGCTTTACATGGTCTGTACCCTGCCATCACAGTTTTAGCCCCTGAACCACAAGGACATGCAGTGAAATATATTTTAAAGGAAATAATCTATTTAGTCAAACATACCAAAATACTATCATTTTAATATTTTATATATTTAATTTAAGATTTATTAATAAGATATTTCACAACCCTTTTTTGGTAATGAGTCTTTGAAATAAAGAATAGTTTTAACTTTATAGCACATATCAGTTCAGCCCATAAAATTATTTTGGAAAAAGATGATTTAGATTTGCATTTCATAAGATTTGTATTTTAAGAAGTAAATTCACCTACCAAAGTTGCTTCAAACAGATTTAAAAATTTCAAATATGTGTATCAAACATCAAATAAATATTTTTTCCATTCTTCACAATCACATTGACAATACAGAACTGCTGGTGTTGAATTTACTGTCTTATATACAGATGTTGATTTACAGTAATGCACGCCTTAAACCTATGTAACATTATGATGTTTCTTCAATAAAATTAAATTCAATTAAAATTTTTGTTAATGTAATATTGACTTCCAAAGATAATTGCATGAATTGAAAAATAAACCCTATATTTATCAATGTCAGCAAGGCACTCGTCACATTTTTCTTGTTATTTTGCAGCCATTTACATAATGCTACTAATTATAATGAATGTGTTCTGTGTATTTATTCATGTTAGGAGAATATGTTAAAATGTTACTACTGACTTTGAGAAATTTCTATTTCTCAATAAAATTATTTAATTCTCTAGGTAAGTCATAAGCTAACTTTACCAGTTTTTGGAACTTAAAATTTAGCTCATTCATATGCAGTGTGGTATCCATTAGTAATTAATTTGCATTGCTATTTTTTCTTCCATTATTGAATGGTGCACATTCTTTTGTTTCAAGAAGTTTTTATATGGAGTTGGTCTTTGTAAAAAGTCTTTGTAAAACTTGTTCAGAATGCAACCAATGAACACTGGCAAAGGATGTTAAGATTATTGAATTTATTATATTTATTTTATTATGTCTTTTTATAGTTTTGCTGCAATGATTAATGACATCTGTACACACAGAAACACACCCTCATCTTTATTTGAATTCAGAAATTATAGTCTACACACACACACACACACACACACACACACACACACACACACAAAGATGTATCAGTTTGTTGTCTTAAAATTCTTATAAATCCAGATTTTGACTTAAGGTAGTTAGAATACCACCTATTTTGACAGAAATAACTAAGATAAGTTCAAAGGTAAGGAATCAGTAGATAAATACTCATACAAAATAGTCATATATTAGTGTACCAAAAGGGTTTTAATACATTTTAGATTTACATTTGTTGACAGAGGAAGATGTGCATGATGTATTTAATTAATGAAGCTGATTACAATTTTATAGACAGTAAAACCTAATTTGTAATGTAGATATATTTTGTGTAGAAAACTCTGAAAGGTTATTTACTAAACTGTCATCAATAGTTATTTCTGAATGGTGGGATTAATGGTGATTTTTCTTATTTATCATTGTTAATGTAGTGAACATATATTGCTTTTATAATAAATGAGTACATTATTAAATGGGGCATTCAAAGAAAAACTTATAGAAAATTTGAATAGTCTTTCATTGTCTGCTGTAGTTTTCTTTAGAATTAGATATTTTTCTAAAATAATTTAGAATTAGTCTCAGAATAATTTGCAAAAGAGGAATTTCTTATGAGATTCGAAAAATGTCAGGTAAGTAATCTGGAGGCTTGGGTTTTTTTGTATTTGAAACAATAAATTTTTAAAACATGAAAAGTTGATATCCCTTGGTGCCCCTCTTTTACTTTGTTATGACTTTTGGTCACATTTATAATTTCAGTGATTTCTGATTGATAGAAACATTTTACTCTAAGGCTGCGGATAAAAGATGCAATGAGAAAATTTCCTTTCCTTTATTGTTACTTTTTTTCTATATGAATTTCAGTCCTCTTTTTGCACAGTAAGATATTCATCCTTTGAGAGTTATCTTTTCTGAAGTTTTTAATTTAGCAATCAGATAATAGCTTGAATTTATTAATCACATTGTAAAATCACTTCTGGACATTATAGTAAGAGTTAGTTAATGTGGAGGTAGTGGAGAAAGTGTTCTAGGCAAATGAAACAAAGCATGTGCAAAAAGCTAGAACTGACAGAGTTCCTGGTAGATGTAGACTCATGACAATGCTGATTCATTACTTATTACTGGGCCTTAGCTGGTGAAGGGGTTGGGTGCTGAGAAGATGAGACCAGTAGGTTTGACAAGGTCAGATAAATATTTGATGAAGGAGGAATAGAACAAGGTGAATCTTATTTAGACATATCATGTTGTTTGGTCTAATTACACAGCCAGAAGAGTCAAGACTCATACTCAGTTTGCACCTTACTTAAAAATCCAAGCCTTTTTATCTTTAACTTATTCAACTTAAAAAAATTCCTTCCCTCGTGATAACATTGCTCAGATAAACAGCTCAGATTGTAAGAGAAAGAGAATGTGCTTTTAGAGGACAAAAGAGTACCCCCAAACAAGTAAACACCTTTAAAATATTATTTGAGCGAACTGTAATTAAATGAGGATTTTGAGCAATTGAAGGTGGAAACCAAGGAGGTGACTATTCTGAGAGAAATGTGTATAGGATTCAATAATGAGGAAAATGAAAGATCAGCAGATCAGACAGCATCAGGGCACAAGTATTTCCTTTAAAATAGAACTGATTCTAAAGGTGCTCAGAAGCAAATGTTTATTTAGCAAATCTGTAACTCAGATCTGCTCTTGGAAAATACGGAAATATTCAGACAAGTAGTGTTCCAGTAAATGAAAACAAGAAGTTGAATTTTGAAATATAATAGTATTTTTGAGAAGCCAAGTACATCAGACTTAAGTTAATCATTTAATAAAATATACATGGTTCTAACACTCTGCGTAGGTCATGATTATATGTTGTTAATCTCTTAATATATAGGTCTAAATCACTTGCTCAGAAAATGTAAATATGTTATCTAAACCAGATAAAACAACTGAGAGATGCTTTCAGAATGTGTATGAAATACTCGTAAAATACCTATGTATAATGGTATCTGCTTTACCTGTGACCTGGAGCAATCAAGAAAAGGAAGAATAACGGCAATATTTCCACTAATCATCAGATTTACATGAATAAATTCTTGAATGAATCTTGAGATTCTCTCTCATCTAAGTGAAACAGAATCACACCAGTCCATCGTAGAAACCTAGATGTCTGCATTTTTAATATATATCCAGATCATATGCTTCTGATGAGAAACCCAGCTTCCAAATATGTATGTATCCTCCTGTTTTCTAGAGAACTATGCAGAGAGAGATTGAGAGAATATGAGAGAGAGCTGGGTGAAGGAAGAAAGGGACAAGCGGATAGAGGATGTGAACCGTGAATAAGGACGAATAAGACATAGAACAGGGAGACAGGGACCCAGAGTTCCCTGATTCTTTGGCTATATTTCCTTTTGACGATGTTTTAACAGGAAGATTAAGCAATACAGTGCTGAGGTATTGTTTCTGCTCTCCCAAAAGTTATACTTTCCAAACTCCCTTTGGTACTCTGCAGTCAATGGTTTCTAAACAGTGTGCTGCAGAAACTATAAAGAATAGTCATTCTGTCAAGGACTGTTTATTTAGTGCCCTCCAGGGTGCCTAGAGCTGAACTAGAGAAAATTAATAGCATTAAACTCTCAAGCTTTGATGCTGACTTTGAAATACAGAGCTGCTTGACACATATTTCCAAAGGGATATTTATGCCTCTTTTTAGAGTGTATTAAGAGAAGAAAAATATTTGACCTGCTTATTAACACATCTTTAATGTCTAATGCACTTTCTTGAAGTCAGATTTATTAAGGTAAATTTGCATATGGTAGATTCACCTTTTTAAAGTGTACAGTTTGATGAATGTGATCTATGTGTAGAATCATGTTACTGCCACTACTATCAAATTACAGAACAATTTCAACACCACTAAATATCAATAGCCCTTCATCATTAGCCCCTCGTCCCAAACTAGAACTTGGTAACCGTGAATCTGAATTAAGTTCCTATTGTTTTGCCTATAATGTCATGTAAATGAATCATATATGATGTAGCTTTTTGAGACTATCTTTTTTTACTTCATGTAGCACATTTGTGGTTGACCATGTAACAGGAATCTGAAGTTCATTTCTTAACATTGCTAAATAGTACTTTATTCTATGGGCATACCAATTTGCTTATCTGTTCACCAGTTTAAGGACATTTTGTTTGTTTTGAATTTTTGCCTATTTCTCTATATTTGATGTAAATTGCATATAAGAAGCATAGAGTTGGATATACATTCTAAGGCAAGCATAATAATCTGATCTTTTAGGTGGCATTTCTAGACTATTTCCATTTAATATAATTACTTACACATTTTCATTTAGATCAGTCACTTCATTAATTATTTTCTATCTACATATCTATTTTTATAATCGTTTTCTTTTTTCTGACTGGTTTTTATTCATTATGTACTTTCTAGGATTGCATTTTTCTTCAATATTATTTTATTAGTTGTGTATCTTTTTTGATTTTTGGGAAGCTTTCCAACATATATCTTTAACATAGCACAATCTTCCTTCAAAAATATTATACCATTTACATAGAATGTAAGAAAACTTTAACAATGTATTTCCATTTCCTCCATTTTATCATTTGTATTATTGTAATCATATATAATATTTATGCATATTTATATAACTCACAGTATATTCTTACAGTTTTTTAGCTTTGATAAGTTTCTTTTTAATGAAAAAATGTCTTATATTTACCCTTTTAAATCCCTTTTCAATATTCTACTTTCCATTGTATTGATCTAAATTTCTGTATTTTGCTAGAAGGACTTGAATAGCTCTTATGGTACATGATAATTGGCAATGAATTATTTCTGTTTTATTTGTTTGAAACAATTGTTCATCTCACTGTCATATTTCATCTCTTTACTATCTCTCTTTATTATTGAGAAATGATAACTGGCCATCTACCATGCAGTGGACTCCATATACAGATGTGCACACATTAATGAATAAGAAAGGAACCAGGATTTGGAGACACATGTAAGCAGTGAGACAATTGCAATTGGGATGACGTGTGTTAAGTTCTGTGATAAGGATAAATATTTGACTGAAAAGGAAATACACCTACTCCAGCCCTGGTATGGAAGGATTTTTCATTTCATTCTTCTTTTTTTTGAGAAAGTAAGCTATTAGTTGAGAACTATAGGTTAAATCATAAGTGCAATGAACAGAGAAAATAATGAAAGATCCTAATACTATTATTAATTTATTGAGTTTATTTAAAAATTTATCATTTATGATTTTCCAGGGGCTAAGGGTCAGAATTTTTAATAAAATCAGAAGTTTAAGAACTGATCAGAAAATTGGTCATTTTTATAGCATGTACTGTTGTATTCATATAAGAACACATGATATGTATTTGCTTTCCCAAATGAGCACTTCTCTTTAAAATAGATTCAGCCTATTAAATGGTTTGTTGTCAACCATGTAATTTTTACCATCATGAAGATCATATTTGTTAACATTAGATTATTTGATATATTTCTAATATTCTTTAGAATACAAGGCAATGCAACATTGTTTTCTTGTTCCCTTTCATTAAATAAACCAAGGTTATGTTATGTTCTTTTTCCTCTAAATGGCATCTAAAAAAGTTATAATTGTCAAATCTTTAAAATTTTCTAGTTAATAAGTCATTGTTTATCTGATAAACAGTGCCAAAATTTCATTAGAGTTAGTTTAAACTAGCTGTAATAAATATTTACTCAGGAGTATGGCAGGGTGAGCTGGGAGCAGAAGAGGGTCTCATTTTTATCTTTAGTACCAGTCTATTCTTACTCCAAGATACTACATTTTTTTAAATTCCAATTTAGATTGACAGCAAGTAGGAATAGAATTTGCAAATATCCAGGTTCCATGTAGTTCTGTTTTGCTTCTCTTAAACATTTCTTTTTTGTTTATAATTGTGATACTTATAACACATTGTATTATATCTCATACTGCATCTAAGAAAGTGCTTGTTTTAAAAAATTTCATTGAAATATGTTGTATGTTTTAGGTGGGCATCATTATTAATCAATCTCTCTATATACTACATTAAGTTCACCTCTAAGTATGCAATTATATCACTATAAAATTGACCCCTTTTATTCAATGTACCTACCCTCCTTTCCCCTTTCTTTTGGTAACCATTAATTTAGTTTTATAATCTAAACATTTATTTTTTTAAAATTTCATTTGTTTTATTTGTTTCTTAATGTACAACATATGAGTGAAATTAGGTGGTATTTTGTCTTTTTTCATTTGACTTTTTCACTAAGCATATGTAATGCCCTCTAGGTTCACCTATGTTATTGTAAATGGTAAGATTTCATTTTTGACAGCTGAATAGTGTCCCAGTATGTATATATACCACACCTTCTTTATCCAACTGATAATTACCATATATTGATTAACTACATGATTCAATAGCATAGTTTTAGTGCCAGAAAGCAAGTGTTTTTTCTTATGTATCATAAGCATTTGGTAAGAGTAAACACAAGCTTCCAATATTTAGAAACCAGTTCTAAAATCATTTAATATCATCACAGAATAAGGGAGAAGACTGTGAAATTGTTACTTACAATATTTAGGACAGAAGTTTGGTTAAAGTGTGGGGATATAGTGAGGATAAAGCTATAATCTGAGAAAGGCTTTGGAGAGTAGAAATGGCATTGATGCTGAATTTCACTGGTATAAATATATCAGAGATGAGGCTGGAGGAGAATGTGCTATGAGACACTTTATGCATATAGTATTGTTTTATATAATTCTCATGGCATCCTCCAAAGGCAACTCTTAGAGTCTTATTTTATGGATGGATCATTCAAGCTTAGAATAGTTATAAAATTTGATTGAGGCATGAATTTAATATCATAAAAATTATATAGCAATATGAAAAATTAAGACAAACACAAACAAAAACCAAATAAAGCCCATATAATCTTTCCATATCTATGTCTTTCACATTAATATTTACCCAACAGACCTGAATCCTTCTCTTGAGTTTTTGTCACTAAATGTTTATTAATTCATTGAAAATAATTGCTTAAAAATCTATCAGTAGAAAGAGAAATAGACTTTACTACAGCCCATATTCTTATCATTAATAAATCAGTTTAATTCACTCAAATGTATATCTATTCTGTACCTACAGTACATTGATGGGGACTTGGAACATAAAGATAAATAAGACATACTCCCAAGCTTAGTTGATTTATAGCTACTTAAAGAGATCCAGGAGGTAAACTGATAGTGTAAGAAAGCTTTAAGGTCTAGGATAGAAACCTCAGGTTCTCAATGAGTGTCCAAGGATGGAGTGATGAATCCTCCATGGGGATTCAGATGTGGATTCAGAGCAGACCTCATGGTGGATGTGATGTCCAAGCTGAGCTTGTGTTCAGCAGTCTGAAAACCAGATGACAGATAGGACAAAGGTTATTTCAAGGAAAATGTGAAGCTTGAGCAAAGGCACAGAGATGAGATTCTTCAAAAGGATGCCTTACAACAGATTAATTCATTCAAATAGCTTTGGGGCACAGAAAATAGCACACACAGAGTTGGAGTTGTAGAACTCAGCTTGGTAAAAACATAAGGTGATGTATCCAGTGGAGTGATGATTCCCTCCAATGCAGTGAATAATTTTGGGTGAAGGTGAAAACTGGCAAGTAGACTTTATGAGTTTCATATTAAACAAAGAGAAACCTCGAAGATGCTGGTTTAATCACAGAAAATAATAAGGCTCACATTCTTGAAAAATAGTCAAATGTGAAGGATTTAGTGTATCACAGTTAGAAAGTTTATGCCAAAGTAGATTATTTGTCATTTCTAAATGAAATAAGTATGCACAAAGTTAACATCTTGATCAGTTGAGCAAACTTCTGGGTCTGAAATTATAACAGCTAAGAGAGAGTAGAGAAAGAAGGCTGAAGTGAGATTGAGCAATAGCTTAGAGTAGTGGTTTTCAAATTTGGTTACATATTAGAAACTGAAAGCTTAAAAAAAAATCCAAATATCCAGAATACACCCCACACCAGCTACGTCAGAAGATCTGAGGGTGTGAGCCAGGCATAAGTAATTTAAAATATCCTCAGGTCATTATTACCATATAGCAACATTTGGGAACTGATGACCTAGATCAACATCTACTTCCCTTTTTTCCCTTTGGTTAGTTTTCATCAGCCACACTTTGAAATCAGAAAAGAAATGGGACTCCATTTTTCTCTTTAGAACTTTTCACAAGTGTTATTGTCCAAGCTAGCAACTGGAATGTCCAATGAAATGTTAATATACAGGAAAATTTTGAGTTGTGTTTTTTCTTTTTTAAAAATATGCATTTTATTTTATTTGTGTTTTTCTTATAGTGGCACAATAAGTGCTATTTTGTCTGTTGTTATATAATTTAGAATAATGTATGACTGGCACTCATGATTATGTGTCAAGAATCAGAGATCACAATAATTCATATAAAACAGTGCTTACAGGTAACTTTCCCAAGAACATCTAAGTTGAAAATTGTGTTGTGACTTCCTACTTTGTCCTGTGAATGACTTAGGACAATGACTTTACTGTTCTTTTTAAAAAGAGGAAAATGAGATGCAAGCAACTGGTTAGAATTTAGATATATTGATTTTTATGCCCTATCACAGATTGTCCCATGTTTCCTGATAGACCAAGGCAAAACTCATGTGATTAAAGCTGGATGCCATAAATGTTATTTTTAGGATTGAAAGTGCCAAGCTGAAAATTTTGCTTTGAAATCAATGTATTTACCCCAAAGGTACCATATTTTCAGTGAAACAACTGGAAATTGAAGTAAGGTCTGTGAGGAGGCAATACTTAAATTCTAGTCTAAGGAAGAATGATGATTATTCCTGAGGACAATTGTAAATACGTTGTGTTAGTTTGGGTTGCTGTAACAAAGTACCATAGACTTGGCATCACAGTAACTTATTTTTCATATTTCTAGAGGCTGGAACTCTGAGATCACGGTGCCAGTAGTTTGGGTTCTGGTAAGGTCTCTTCTGGGTTGCAGTCTGTAATTTCTCACTGTCTCTTCATAGTTGAAAGGGCAAGGTAGTCCTGTCTTCTTAAAAGGGCACAAATCTCATTCATGAGGACTTTATCTTCATGACCTAATGCCTCCCAAAGTTCCACCTCCAAAGGCCACCACAGTGGGGATTGTTTTTCAAATATAAATTTTGAAGGGACACAAATATTCTTTTCATAACATAAATTTAAAATCCATGTATAAACCAAGAAGAATTTGTTACATATCTATATTGCTCTTAACCTGCTCTAGGACAATAGTACAAATTAACAGAAGACTATTTCTTGTAAAAGGAAATTGAAACATACCGGGTTAGCTGACAGCACATGCTATGAAATCAACATATATAGTAATAAACGTGTATAATTGGTGAAGCTAATGTGAGACACTTGGCCTTGTCCCATCCAAGTGTGAGAGTTGTTTCTCTTTTACAATGCCCTTTAAATATTATAGAAAAAGATGTTTAACTCACAGATTTTTTCACATAGATCAAAGAGTCTGAGAAGGAAATCAATATGAGTAACTAAGTTTTGTCATGTCTAAAAAGAAAGGATATCTATGAGGGAAAGCAGAATTTCTCATTTTAAAGACCAATAAATGACCAGATATAAAGCCCATTCAACTTCTTCTAAATTAATACTCATTTAAAACATAAGGTGGGAAAAATTTGCTTGTCATAATGTCTCTTTAACTAAAAAGGTCCCTCTATCAGCTGCTTATCTGCTGAACTATGTATTCCTTGTAGATAGAGACAATGTTTCACTTTGATTTCTCTGCAAAAGCAGAGTGCTCCGATATAAAAAGAATTTTATAGTTTTAAAACTCAAATAAAAGATACTATTAACCTTAAATTTAATAGTGAAAATATTTTTCTCTCTATGATCAGGAACAAGGCAAGGATGTTCTCTCTCACCTTTTCTATTCAACATAATACTAGAAGTACTAACTAGACAATTGTACTAGAAAAAGAAAAAGAAAAAGAAAGGCATCTACATTGGAAAAGAGAAAATAAAAATGTTTGTTTCCAGACGACATCATCAAATAATAGAAAATTCTAAAGACACCATAAAAAGCTGTTAGACCTATTCAATACATTTAGTAAAGTTTCAGGGTACAAAATTTACATACAAAAAAAGTCAGTGACATTTCTCTACATAATGAACCATTTTAAAAGAAAATTTAGAAAACAATGTCACTTACAATAGCATCACACAATAAATTACATAGGAATAAGCTTAACCTAGGAGGTGAAAGATCTGTATACCGAAAACCATAAAACACTGATGAAAGAAATTAAGGACACAAACTAATAGAAAACATCTTACATTCATAATTTGAAAGTAAATGTCCACGCTGCAGAAACAATCTACAGATTCAGTGCCATTCCTATCAAAATTCCAATGGCATTTTCCTTACTGAATTAGAAAAAAAAAATCATAAAATTCATATCAAAACACAAAAGACCCAGAATAGTGAACGTATTCTTAAGAAAGACAAACTGAACTGGGAGGCAGCATAAATGTTGATTTCAAATTATGTTACAAATTCACTGTATTTAAAACAGTATGGTACCAGGATAAAGGCATACATATAGACCAATGGGACAGAATAAGGAGCTCTGAAATAAATTCACATGTCTCCAGTCAACTGGTCTTTGACAAGGACTAAGAATATACAATGGGGAAAGGATAGTATAATCATTAAATGACATTAGGAAAACTGAAATATTCACCTGCTAAAGAATGAAATTGGATCCTCATATCATATACAAAAATAAACTCAAAATAGATTAAAGACCTAAATGTAAGACCTGAAATTACAAAACTACTAGAAGGAAATATAGGGAAATAGCTAATTGACTTTGGTCTCTGCAATTATGTTTTTCAGATATAACCAGCAGAAAAGAAAACAAAAGCAGAAATAAATGAGTGAGATGATACCAAATTAAAATTCTTCTGGACAGCAAGGGAAACAACAGAATGAAAAACAGCCTATGAAATGGGGAAAATATTTGTAAATCATTTATCTGATTAATATACCTATAATGTGGGATTAATAAATAAAACATAGTATAACTCAGTAGAGAAAACCTGATTAAATGATCAGTGAAGAACTTGAATAGTCATTTCTCTAAAGACATACAAATAGTCATTAGGTATATGAAAAGGTGCTCAACATCACTAATTGCAAGGGAAGTGCAAATTTAGTCTGTTATATGTTTATATCTGTTAAGATGGCTGTTATTAAAAAAACAGAAGATAACAAATTTTGGTGAGGAGGTGGATAAATTGGAACACTTTTTTATTTAAAAATTTTTTTAAAGGTATAGACAGGAATGAAGGCGAGTAGGCAGTCAGGTAGGAAGAGAGGAGGAAGAAGTGTTCTTTAGTTTTATTTCCATTTTAGTTGTTCACACTGGTTGTTTTGCCCCTGGACCTGGGACTTGAACCCATGGATATGTGGCCTGCATCCTTTGGAGGTGATTGAGCTAATCGCTGGTCCAGCAGGACGCCCTGGAACACTTTTATACTGTCAGTGATAATTTAAAGTAGGATAGCCCCTATGAAGGTTTCTCATAAAATTAAAACCAAAGTTAAAATTTGATCCAGCAATCCTACTTCTGGGTATATCTACAAAAGAGATGAAACGAGGATTTCAAAGGAATATATACACTTCTGTTTTCTAGAAAGCATTGTTCCCAATAACCAGGATGTAGAAACAATAAGTATTCATCAACAGATGAATGTATAAAGAACACGTGACAGCTATGTACAATGCAATGGTATTCAGTTTTTTTTAAAAAGGAAACAATTGCAACAATATGGATGAAGCTGGAGGACATTATGTTAATTACAATTGTCTGTCACAGATGTAAAAATATTGCACCGTTCCATTTAAAAAAGTTATCTAAAATAGTCAAATTCCAGAACAGAGAACAGAAGGAGAATTGCCAGGACTGGAGGAGGGGAAGTGTGGAGTGTTGTTCAATGGGTGTAAAGTTTTGATTATGCAAGATGAATAAATTCAGATCTCTGCTGTGCAACGTAGTGTCTATATTGCATTGCCAGAATATGGTACTGTGAACCTAGATATTTATTAAGAGGGCAGTTCTCATGTTAAGTGTTTTTACTACCAATCCCACTGGAGGAAATAAAATGATTAGCAAACAAAAAAACCCGCAAAGGGAGACATGGCCATTTTGGGAGGCTATCAATACATGTATTAGCTGGATTGTGGTGATGTTATTTAAGGTCAGTGCATATGTTCAAATTGATGAAATTGTACATATTGAGCATGTGTACTTTTTGAGGTGAGGTATATAAATTTCATCTTGAAAAGTTTTTAAAAATTGGGAAAAATAGTGCATCATTGCTTTTTGAAAGCATTTTTTTTAAGTAGTTTTATTATTTCTTTTGTTTAAATTGCTACAAGCATTATATGATTTTGAAATGATACCTCAATCTCTTTCACACCACATCCACCCACAGAGGTCTAGTGCCCTTCACCATTTTGCTCCCTCCTTCCTTGTCTCCACCTTCTGATCTCCCTGCTAGCCACAGTCTTGTGTTCTTTGAATTTTGCTACAAATTGTCTATTCATTTGTTTCTGGTTTTTTATATTCTACATATGAGTGAAACTATTCTATATTTTTCTTTTTCTTTCTGGTTTATTTCACTTTGCATAATCAACTTCATTTCAATCCAAGTTGTTGCACAGGGGACAATTTCATCTATTTTACCAGATGCATGAAGTCAACTGAGTATATAGATCACAGTTTCTTTATTCAGTCATCCGTTGAAAGCCATTTAAGTTGTTAAGTTGTTTCATGTCTTGGTTATTGTGAATTGTGCTGTTATGAATATAGGGATGCATATTATTTTCTATTTGGTGTTTTTGTATTCTCTGGGTATTTACTAGAAGTGAGATTGCACCATCGAATGGTAGAGCCACCTTTATTTTTTTTAAGGAATCTCCAAATTGTTTTCTAAGGAGGTTATACTAATTTACATTCTAATCAGTAGTGTAGTAGGGTTCATTTTTCTCCACACATTCTCCAGCACTTGTCTTTTTGATATAGTCATTCTTACTGGTGTGACAATGTAGTTTCTACTTGTGTTTCTCTGCTGGTGAAGTGATACTGAAACTTTTCATGTGTCTGTAGGCCTTCTGTGTGTTTATCAACTTTTCTGCCCATTTTTTAAGTGAGTTTTTGTTCTTTTCTTGTTGAGATACATGAGCTCTTTTTGCAGATTAACTCTTGGTGATGTAAATTGTGTGAATATCATTCCTATTCATTGGATTGCCTTTTTTGTTTTAGTGGTGGTTTCTTTAACTGTACAGAAACTTTTAAGTCTGATGTAGTCCTAATAGTTTAGTTTCTTTTACCATAGGTATCACTTCCTCAATGATATATTTGAGGTTAAGAAGCATTTCTCTTATAGTTTCTTCTGTGTATTTTATGGTTTCTGGTTCTACGTCCAGGTCTTTGATCCATTTTGAGTTAATTTTCATGTATAGCATTGAGTAATTCAGTTTAAATTTTTTTTTTTTTTTAAATTTTGTAGGTATCTGTCAAATTTTTCCAGTACCATTTGTGGTGAATTTTCCTTCCACTGAATGTAGTCTTGGCTTCTTTGATATAATTTAATTGTTCACATAGACTTGGTTTTATTTCTGGCCTCTCAATTTTATTCCACTGGTATGTTATATCTGTTTTTGTTCCAATATCATACTAATTTGATAACATTATACTATTGTATGAAGTCAAAGAGTGTGAGTCCTTTGCTGTTGTTCTTTTTTTCTGAAGATAGATATGGCTATTTGAGACCTTTTGTGGTTCCATAAAAACTTTAGTATTGTTTTCTCAATTTCCTTGAAATAACCATGGAATTTTGAATAAATTGTATTAAATCTATATGTTTATTTGTGTAGGTTGGCCATTTTAATTGTTTTTTTTTTCCAATCCCTGACCACAGAATATTCTTCCACTTATTTGCGCTTTTTCTACCTATTTTGGCAATATCTAGTAGTTTTCAGTACAGTGATATTTCACCTCCCTTGTTAATTTTATTCCACATATTTTATCTATTTTGGTACTCTTATGAATGCTATTTCTTTTTTCCTCTAGTTCAATGTTTGCATGTAGGAATGCTACTGATTTTTTATGTATTGATTATATATCCTGCTACTTTGTTGTATTCATTCACTGTTTCTAGCAGTTTTTTGGTGGCGTCTTTAGGATTTTCTAGGTATAATATCTCATCTGAAAATAATAATAGTTTTATTTCTATTTTTCCAAGTTGTGTTTCTTTAATAGCTCTTACTTTAAAAAAAAAAAAAAATAGAGGAAGGAGGGGAGAAAGAAGCACTTTTATTTATTTATTTTTTATCAATTGCTCTGCTATACATAGCCATTCACTTTTGACCTATGTTTGTTTTTGGATTTTATGTGGGTTTCCTACAGGCATACTATGTATTGAGTCCTATTTTTTGATTCACCTTTTATCATGTGAGTACATTTCACTCATATTTAGCGCATTATTATTGATATGGAAAGCTTTATTGCTGTCATTGGAAACTTTGCTTCTGATTGTTTTATATCTTGCTTCTTTTGCCATTTGTTTTTGTTTAACTTTTTCTTTGGATGTTTTTCTATGTTGATTATCTTTGTTTCTTCTTCACAGCTGTGTTTCTCTTTAGGGTTGAATTTTGTTGTTACCATGGGATTTGTCTCTAACTTTACCACTCTACCATAGTCTTCTTGAGCTGTCACTGTTAATCTACTTACATGTCTGTGCATGATTTATGTTTTTCTTTACTGCTCCCCCCCGCTATTATTTGTTCTCTGTTGGTCCTGTTTTTTTTCTGAATCTATTTTACTGCTTATCAGTATTCTCAGGATTTGGTGGTTCTTCGTTTTAAATTTCCCAGTTGTAGAACTCCTTGCAGCATTTCTTGAAAAGCAGATTTGGTGGTGAAAAAAAATACAGTAACTTTTCTTTATTATTGAAGACCTATATAGTTGAATGATAATTTTGCAGGACTTTTTTATTTTTGTCTAGTAGCTATTTTTTAGTATTTTGACTGTATTTGTTCTCTTCTCTTCTCTCCTGTAGGATTTCTGCTGCTAAGTCTAATGATAGTTGATGGTTCTATCTTTGTAGTTTATATTTCTCTTTTCTCTAGCAACCTTTAGTAGTTTTTATTTATCATTAGCTTTTGCTAGTATTAGAATGATGTGAGCTGATACAGTCTTTTTTTGCATTTAGAAATTTAGGTGTTCTATCATCTTCTTGAACTTTCATGCTTACTTTTTGTAACAAATTGCAAGTGTTTTACTTTCATGCCTTTAAATAAATTTTCTGCTCCTTTCTCCCCTCACTTTCTTGAGATACGTTTGATCCTTAAGTTTGTTCTCTTACTCTATCATTCCTTTTGGTTGCTCCCTCCTGCCCAGGTCACAAAACAAGGTCTTTGGACTTTACATGGTGTATGGCTAGGCTAACCATATGTACCATTTTTAATGGGGCAGTAATACTTGTTTTATTTCCTGACCATCAATTTTGGGTCATCTGCAATTAGGGGCAACAGGTGCAGTTGAGTTGTTGTGAATCCAGATGTTGCTAGGGCCCAAAAGCTCCATGCCATTTTTGTCTCAAGGATATATGGTCAGCCCATCTATGGACCAACTACTGACTTAACAACTGAGTCGCCAGGGGGAACCTCATTCAGCCTTTTATAGCTGTTATCTTGAGTTCTATATTTATCAGGTTGCCCCACTTGGTGTCATGGAATTTTTCTTTGGGGAGCTCCTGGCAGCTTTCTTTGGAACGTTGACGTTTTTTTTAACAGAGATTTAGATTTTAATACAGCTTTCGTTTCTGTTTTGTATTTAACACCTGTCTTTTTATTATTAGCGTTGTTGTTGTTTTGTTTTCTTCCAGGGCAATGTCTAATGTTTGTGGTTGTGGGTGGTGTGGCAGTAGTGGGTGGTGTAGCCCTCCCCTGGACTAGGGGCAGGGCTCTTCGTCTGTTCCCCTCTGCCTTCCAGTGTACTTCTGCCACTAGGTCCCAGGAGGGGTCTCTGACCCTGGAGCTTGCCAACATTGGCATACTAAATCATTGGTTAAGTTCCTCTTGGTCTGCCCATTTTAGTTCACATTTAAAATTTCCCTGTTCAAATACCGCTTCTTGAGATAATTGACTATGGCTTTGTAGAATAAACCGAAGGTTTAAATTCTTCATTCTGATGGGGAAGTTTATATCTTTTCCTTGTCATTTACATATTAGCCTACTTTTAGTAAATAATGTATTGAAAAGTCACTATAACATTAGGTGGTCTTAATGATGTAAGTGAATTCTGCAACACAAAAATGCATGCATTTGCTAAAACAAGTCCCTGAGGCACTGGTAGAATACCACCCAAGATGAAATTAGGTGGTTTTTTTATTATTTTTATAAATACAGCTTTTTTTCCTGTCTACTTGAGAAAACCTTGAAATGTGGACTTTTAGCTTTGTAGTTTTGGACTTCTTAAGATGCATAAACTCTAGGTCTTAAGTGAAAAATTATGTTTTGTTAAAATTCCGCAATGAATCACACAACTTCCCTCTGCTGTTACCATGGAAAGGTGTAATTCAGTGATAAAAATCATTGAATTTAAAAAATTTCATTAGAAAAATTAACCCTTAGTGAATTTAACTTGTGTTGAAAAAAAATCTAATTGCTCAAGGTAAGTTTACAGATAGTATGACATCTTTTAACATGGCACCTATTAGACAATTCCTAAGCATGAGTAAAATCAGAGTGTATTCCAGGTGTTAAAAATAAATATCTCTCTATGTGTACTTTAATCTTAATGAATAAAATGCAATTGATATATTTTGTGTATAACTGTCAGGAACTCATCCTATAGGGAAGCTAATTCAAAATGAAACTAAAGTGATCAGTTTATAGAAAAAAGTACATGTCTATAATATTTAAATATTTGTTTTTATTATTTTACTTGTATTGAGAGAGTGAAACTTTCCATTTCCCTCCAAAAGTTCTCTCATTTTCCTTTACCAGTATCTTTCCTTCAAACTGTGGTCCAAATAACCATTAATTGTTTTCTGTATTTTCCTGAAGACAAATGGAAATATTTTTTCTTGTTTTTTCTGTTCTTGCATTTAAATAGAATCAAACAGAAGTATTCTTTTGTATCTGGCTTCTGTGTCAGCATAATGTGGACATGTGTTTTCAGTTCTATTGATTGAATATCTAAGAGTTGAGTGACTGAGTGGTATGGGAAATACAGGTTACCCCTGTTATCCAAGAGTGGAGCAATCTTTTTTGTTTGTTTTTTTAAGTGAAGGCTTAAGCAGGACTGAAGGTGAGCAAGCAAGTAGGCAGGAAGAAAGAGGAGAAAGAAGCATCCTATTTTATTTTTATTTAGTTTTTACTCCAGTACTGGAGTTGCAAACTCTGGTCCTTGGGATGTACATGCACTGTGATCCTTCAGAGGCAGATAACCTAACCACTACTCCACTAGGGTGTACTTGGGTAGAACATTCTTATGAAACCTTTTCTAAGCCCAAATGGCACGAAGTAAAGAAGTAATTAACTTTAATTTATATGAAAACATGTTTAAGCATTTCTATATCTAAAAGTTAAACATCGTATCAAATAACATAAATCCTAAACACATTAAAATCTGGGAAAAGTAGGTATGATAAGATAGCTAAATGCACATCTGTATAAAGTAGCTCTAGGGGAAGGAGCTTAGCAGTGCTGCTCTCACAGCATGGGCTGTGCACTGCCGTTTTAAGGGCTGACAGCAAAATGAATGCTTAACATTCTTTCTTTTCACCTTTTCTCATAAAAGTGAAAAATCTCTTTAAATTCTTTTAGTTAGTGAAAACAGGTAACAATGTGTGTCTTTCATAAAAGCGAATTAGTGTAAAGTAAACTTGAAAAGTGGGTGATATGTATGCTTAACGCTTTGGGAGACTGCCAAACTTTCTCCAAAGTGGTTGTACCCTTTACATTCCCTGAAGCAAGAGTCATCGCAGCTCAACATCCTGAAACCCTCAGCAAAACTTGATAAGAGACTTCAGTTCTACTCATTCAAGTGGAGCTCACTTAATTTGTTTTGTTTTTCCTTTCCCTGATTTACTGATAATGATCACCATTTCATGTACTTGTCATTTATATGTCTACTTTTATGAAAGGTGTATTCAAACTTTGCCAAATTGTGTTGTTTCTCTTATTAGTGACGTCAAAATGTTTAAAGATTTTCTAGGTCTAAGTTCTTTATTCAAATATGTAATGAGAATACTGAGAATTATTCTCTAGATTATGGAGCACTTACATTTTTCACTTTAACAGGTTTTCAAAGGACTACAAGGTTTTAATTTTGATGAAGTGTGATTTTTCAATATTTTCTTTTCAGTTGTGCATTTTTTTTCTGTTCAAAGAAGTCATTGTCAAACCCATTTTTGTCTTCTATATTTTTGGGGGTTGTGTTCTGTTTCAACTTAAATTTTGTGTCTAGTATGTAATATGGTCTAGGTTCTTCTTTTCCTCATATGGATATTTAATATTGAAGTATGATTTGTTGGGAAGACAATTCATTCTTCATTGATTTATGTTAGCACCTTTGTTAAAAATAAATTTATCATATAATTGTAGTTCAGTTTTTGTATATATATTGATGATCTCTGTAACTATTCTCATATCAATATCACGGTCTCTTTATTATTATACCTCGGTTATTTGCATTGGTTATTTACCATGGAAATATAAATTTTCTCTACATCCCTTTTCTTCCATTTTGGGATATTCCCTTATGTCCCATTTCTAGGTTATTTATATTACACTTTCATAAATTATCAAAAACAGTTTGTCTTGTCTTCAGGAAAACCAGTGGGAATTAGGGATGGTATTGAATCTGTACATCATTTAAGGGAGAATTATTGTCTTAATATTATCAAGTTTTCCAGTATGTTTTCTGTTTTGGGGGTGCTTTTGTAAACATTTTTTATTTTCTAGCTGTTTGTGGGTAGCATATGTCAAAATACATGTAACATTTGCTGGTCTTAAATTCTGTAACATAAAAAAATCACTTACTGGTTATAGTAACTTTTTTTTTTATTTATAGAATTCCTATATACTGATAATGGCCTGTGAAGGAGGAGATTTTACATCTTTCTTGCTATTTTCATAGGTTTTTTGTTGTTGTTCTTTTTACTAATGTCGTAGGGCAGTAGATAGGACTTCCACTGTAATGTGTAGTAGAAAATTTGAGCATGAATATTCTTTAATTTTTCTGATCATAGGGGAAAATATTTAGTCTTTCACTATTTTTTCTTCATACTAAACTTCTTTGTATTCCTAGTATCTACTTTCTATTCTCTCTAGTACTTATTTATAGAAAACTTTTGTTTGGTTGGCTTTCTTATGGTAACTTTATATGGTTTTGACTTCAGATAAATACTGTTCTTAAAAAAGGAGTCATGAGAATATTTCTACTCCAAGATTTTCTAAGACATTTTTGTATTATTTTTCCCTTAGCTCTTTTGTTAAAATTCAGCAGTAAAGTCTATGAGCAACCTACAGATGTCAATATATCATATTCATTTTTATTCGGTTTGACACATTTACTAATTTTCTTCTGTGACTTCTTAGACTGGTATCAACTTTTCTCCTTGTCAAGAATGTTTTTTAAATATCTGCTCTCCCTTCCATTGAGCCCTCTTTCATAATTTCCAAATTTTCAATTAGTATGAAATAATTTGAAGTAATTTCAATGAGTATGAAGTTATTTGGTAGATAAAATTATGTAGGATCTACTAGCAAGTATCTGCAATTATTTAATAGCTTACAAGTATTCTAAATTATTCTAAATATGAATATGGGAACGAATGACTATGAATATGAAAATTATGTTTTCTGTCATTGTGAGTTAGGTATCAATTTACTTTATAGTCTAAAATATTACAAAATATTTTTTTGGGAAATAAGCCTTTACTGAACTTACTTAAAATTTGTTAAAAAGATATAAAGAATAGACTTTTTAAAAGTCTCTGAAATACATAGTAGGAAACATGTTTTTTCCATTTAGACTTTAGTAATGGTCTAGTCATTTTTCATGATATAGATTTAAGTTTATCTGGTAAACTAACTTGAGTTATATGTTTATTTTTTCTTTTCCTGCTTGGAACTGATATGTCCCTTTGGCTTCCATTTAGGAAAAACCACAAAAGAGGCTTACTTTCTAACAGGAATATATTGATGTGAGATTGCCTCATATTACATTGCTCTCAAGAAATAGAAATAATCATTTTATATAAATTTGGAATAATGTTTTAAGGAGAGAAATACATAAAGACTGTAGACCTAGTATAGTATATGGAGATTTAATGACAGCTGAAAAATTATATTCGAGAATTCCTGAGCTGGTTTATTGATATGTAGAATCTAGTTACATTCTTTTCCTTTTATTCTTTACACTACCTAGGTTTATTTCTTTTTGTTTAGTAATATCTGACAAAAAGAAGAATAGACAGCTATACATTTTATGTTATTAAAGTCTTTCAATAACATCTTAATAAAGACCTGAAATGCACTCACTAGTAGAGATATATGTCTCTGAAGCTTAGGAAATAAAATGATTTGCCTAATAAATGTAAAAACTAGCATTCAAATTCAAATCTTGTCTTTCAATGTATACCACACACAAAGTAAACATATAAATTTATAATTTGATGCTAAATTTTTTCACTTGATCCTCTTTTTCTTTTTCTCTGTTTCTTTCCATGCACTTACAGGGATGTTTGATGAATGATTTATCAGATATAAAATCTTGGAATCTTCCTTTCCTCTTGTCCATTTAAGGCATGTCACAGCTATTTGGCTGCAAAATCCTGTTGACTCTTCAAAAATCTCTTTATTTTATGATCGTTTCTCAACACCTCTATTAAAATAGTTCTGCCACATGCTACTGTTTGTTCTCCCCTGTTTGTTGCTGTAGACGTTTGTTATTAGTTCCTACTTCTGCACCCTACTTTCAAGTTAGTAACTTGAAAGCTCAAAAAGGGCCCTCCAATCTATTGGCTCCCATTGTTTCAGAATAAAAGTCATTCTTACTATGGCCTCTAAATACTTCATCTGACAATCACCTTTCTAGCTTTGTCTGCTGTCTTCTTGTTTAACTCTTTGTTCTTTCCAGGTTTAGCATCCTTTAAAAAAAAAATCTTCCTAGAATATACTAGCTTTATTCTCACCTTTCATGCTTATACCGGCTTGTATTTTTTCTTGGTATATCACTTCTCCAGGTATCTATGGATACACACCTTACCTCATTTAAAATTTACTTAAATGTCTCTTTTTAACTAGACTTACCTTGATCACTATATTTAAAATGACAGTCCAGACTCCCAGTCTCTCCTACCCTTTGTTTTATTTCTCAGTAACATAACTTTCTAATATATGATTTAATTTTTACTTTTTAATTTATTTCTCTATACCTCCTTATGATAGCATATAACCTCCAAAAGAGGAGACAGCTTTCTTTCAATTGTTGATCTCTCCAGTATCCAGGTGTTAACCTTGACATTAAATAACAAAGTCTTTAGCTAGTCAATTTGAGTTTATTTGGGAATAACAGAGGTATTATAATCCAAGACAAGTAAATTATGTTGAATATAGGCAAGGCCTTTGATGGCAAGGAAGATTCCACTTTTATTAGGCTTTAGGATAAAGTTGGAAATGACTGTTTTGAATAAATTTATTGGGAGTTTCAGGTTCTAATGCTTCTCATTTGCTGCAAGTGATGACCAGATTATCTTTGTTGGTCAAGGGGACTTCCTACAAACTGTAAGGAGTGTCAGGAGAATAAGATCCCTTCCTTGATAGCTTCCAGATTCCATTTGGAAGCAGGTTTCCTTCATTCATTTTCACACAGGAAAGGCTTGGAACACAATACATACTCAAGTCCTGAATGAATAAATAAGTGCTGTAACAGCTGGAGTTGTTGGAAGTAAGATTGTGGGTTGGGGGCTAAAATGGGGCAGATTAAAATACCTAGATTTAAATCCTAAAATGGATTGCACAGTTCTAAAACATATCTGTGTGGCTTTGACCATAATGGATGTGACTCTAACTGCTGAAATACTAGGTCCTCACAGATCCATGAAATAATAATGATATGGAGAGACATCTTTTTAGATCAGTTAAATAGTGCATCTAAAAGAGGTACTAAATTCTTCCTGGTCTTTATTGAGCCAGTAAAAGGAAGGAGTGAAATCCTAAAAAATTTCCTGATGTTTAGTTGGAATTATGGTTGATAGCACACCTTATTTCCTAGAGACTTTTTAAAAAAGGGGGAAAATATTGCTTTATAGGAACTAGAAAGAAGATTTCTGTCATTTTAATACTTTTGAGTGATAAGGTTTTATGAACACAGGTACTCCTCTGACAACCCGATAGATTTCGTAGGGGAAAAAACATATACAAATAAAAACAATTTATTCACTTTCAACAGATGTATTACAAGATTTAGCTTTTAAGAATAATCTGGGGTCAGGAGTTTGATAGTATGTTCCTGGAGGCAAATCGATCTTACTTCATGCTCCTAGGCAATAGCTATTCAATTAAGCAAAACTGTCAATTAGAGAATCAACCAGGGGAAGAAAGTCAAATATATTATATTTTCTAATTCAAAATATGCCCTTTTGAAAATAAATGTTTAGTGATATACACACACATATATTTTTAGATAGATAGATATTTAAAACGTGAGCTTTAAACTAGCTACTAATATAATTTTAAACCTATAGAGAGGTTGGTGCTCAACCCATCTTCAGCAATGAAAAAACTAACGACTCACTTTATAATGAAAATACCGTCAGAAAACTTCAGTGCAATATTATTCAATTGCATTTTTAGTTACCTTCATTATGTATCATTTACAAAAGCTGAGAAAACATTGATTATATTTATGCTGTATGGCAACATTTTACATAAAGTCAATAATTTGCATTTGAATATATTGAATTTGCATATATTAATAGAAGTAATTTTTGAACTTACAAATGAAAAATATCTCTTTTATATTAACTTCTGACTTTTCACAACTAAGACAATTCACTGGTGAAATAGTCTCATTATTCAAATTTAGTTTTATAGTATTTCTAAGATATAAAAACATAAAATTCTCTCAACCTGTTTTGATTGACTATATGCATACTTAACAATGTCTAGATCTTGAACATTGATATGCATTCATTCGCAAAGTTTACCTTAAAATTGTCAGAAAAGGAACTTGGTTCAAAGTAAATTTTCTCCTATTTTATAGAAAATATGCATATCCCTCATCTATCCCAAGTCCTGCTAATGGGACATTGCCCTAGGTTTTTAAAATCTAAAGAACACCAGACGAAATACTTTAAAAAGTATCTTTCTTTCCCTGATATACATATTTTGTTAAGTGCGAAGGATGGCTTTAAAAGCAGGATATTGAAACATGAAGGGTGTGTCTGAATTCAGATATGTGGTAGATTAGGAGGATGAAAGTAATGACAATTTTCAATTAGCAACTTTACTTCTTTTCCTTTTTTGATGAAAATGTCAAAAAAATAGTTTAGGAGCAAAGTAGAAACATCTAAAAATATGACTTTATATGTGTTTAAGTATAATACTTACCTCAATATTAATTCTTAAAAATATAATAGATAGTGATGCTAATTATTTCAAATATAACTACAATGATTTGGAAAATGTTAAAAATGTTTGTCGCACATTGGATAAAATACATCGACAAAATTTGTTTAATTTGTTCAAGAATCTGTATGTGCTATAAAAGGGCTAAGGAACATTTTATTAATTATGTGATAAAATATTAATACAGATTTAGTCAATCTGAACTATACGATATCTGATATTTACTGCATTCAAATTTTAATTAACAAAGCTCAAAATTTATGTTAGTAATCACACAACTTAGATTTTGCTATACATATCTTTTTCTGTTAAATAAAAAAGCAGTATTTGCTCATGATATGTGAAAAAATGAATGGAGCTCTCTTTTTTATTCTTTTTTATTTTTGATTCTTATTTACATAATCCCCAAATGTAAATAATAGTTTCATACACACATGCAATGATATCTTATGGTATTAATTTGCATTTCCATGAGGAGCAGTACTCTGGAACAAAATTTCCTGTGATGTGTGGGTTTTTGTTTTGTATTTTTTTGCACTGTTTCTGCATATGTTTGTGAACACACTACATATAAATATGCATACATACATTTTTCTTTTGTCCCTGACCCTGGCCCTAGATCCTGGATCCTTTTTACATGGTCTGCACCATAGCAGCCTCAGCCACCTGGGCTACAAGGGTATACCTGGTTATCCTTTCTTTTTTTTTGTGAAGTGCTTATTCAAGTATTTTTCCCAGTTTTTGACTGAGTTGTTTTTCTTATTGATTTGTAAAAATGTCTTTATATCCTGGATATGAATCCTTGATTGGATATATGTACTGAATATATATCATGCATGAATATGTATTGATATATGTACCTGTAGCTTATCTTTTGACTCTCTTAATGAGCGTTTTAATAAACAAAAACTACTTAACTTTAATAATGTCAAATTAATCATATTTTCCTTTATTACTACTGCTCTCGTATCATAAAAATATTTGTATTATACAATGTAATGGTGATATTGAGAATATTATTTTACCTTTCACATAAACATAAACTAATTTTTATGCATTGCATCAGGAGTCAAGATTTATTTGTTATTCTTTGATTTATATTTAATATCATTTATTGAAAGTCCCATGCTTTCCCAGTGAAATGTACTAGTTCCTTTTATATAACTCACTGGCTGCCTATGTGAATCTACTGTTGAACTTTTATTCTATACCAATATTGCAAAAATACTGAAAAATTAAAAAGTGGGGTATTAAAATACACAACATTATTCAACTTGAAATATTTTACATCTACCCTAAAGAGAATGTTATAATTTTATTTTTTAGTTTAGTCAAATTTAAGTCATCTGTCATTTCAAAATTTTTATTTTTGCTTATGTTACATATGACTTTGAGTTAGTTAAAATAAATGAAAATAATTTTTTTGATGAACGTGAACTTTCAATAGCTAGATATATACTTTCTGTAAAGCTGAATTAAAATAATATAGTGTTTTAACTTACATATATTCAATTTAAAAAATATTTTTAATGTAATATTCTGGGAAAAACAAAGAAACATGTTTAGAAACATGTTTATGGTTATCACATTTTTCTAGTTGCTTCTGGCACTAATATGGCTGGCATAGCATTTTTTAATGCTTCTTTATGTTAAATTTGCTATGTTCATCATGGATTTTTCTATTAATTATAATTTTTAAAATGTTGCATTAATTATTTCTCTTGATGTTGAATTTTTGGATACCCCTTTAAATTTTTTATCAGAGACAGTGACTATGCAGTATGAACTTTAACATTATAAACTTTCGTCTCTAGAAGTTCAATCTGAGTATCTTTTATATCTTCCATATCACTAACACTTTTTAAGCAAACATTATTTTAGAATGCTTTCAGATTTACAGTAAAGTTGTGATGATAGTGTAGAGTCCCATATAATCCACACCTAGTTTCCCTGTTGTTAATATCTTAAATTAGTATGGTACATTTGTTGCAAATTAATAAATCATTATTGATGTATTATCAACAAAAATCTATGCTTTATTAAGATTTCCTTGCTTTCTACCTCATATCTTTGGTGTGTTCCAGGGTCCCATCCAGGTTATCACATTACATTTAGTTGTCTTAACTCTGTAGACTACTCTGAAAACAGTGTCTCAGGCACTCGTTACTTTTGATAACTGACTTTTTTAGGAGTACTCGTCATGTATTAATAACTTGTCCTTCAATTGGTGTTTCTGATGTTTTCTTGGGTTCAGATGGATTTTTAGAAGGAAGACCACATCATATTGTAGCAAATGTGCACACTACGAATCTGTCATATCATTTTTGGTGTTAACCTTAGCCCTGGCTGAGGTAGTGCTTGTCAGCTTTCTCCCTAATAAATCACTTTCTTTTTTCCTCACAGTACTTCTTTGGAAGTAAGTCACTAGGTGCAGCCTCACTTAAGGAATGGGGAATTGTACGCTTTTCCTTGTAGGTGGGTATCAATATAATGTATTTGGAATTCTTCCACACAGGAGACTTGTCTATACTTCCCATTTTATTTATTGAATCATTTATTTATTTCAGTATGGACACATGGGCATTTATTTTATTCCTTTGGTTATAATCCAAGACTATGTATTTATTTTGTTGCTCAGATTGTTCTAGCTTTGGCCATTGAAAACACTAAATTAGCTTCTTTGTCCCTTTAACATATTCCCATCATTTTGGTTCTTAAAGGTTCTTATTGGCACTAAATTGTGTCCCAGGGTCATTTTGTGTCTTCCTTGCTTGAGTTCTAGAATCAGACATGTCTCCAAGGAGCCCTGATTCCACTTAGGGTAGAATGTATTTAGAAACCAGGATCTATACATTAAATCTGCTTCTTGTTACTGGAATGTCATTGCTTCCAGGGTCTCTCAGCTGACAGCAAGGAAATGTATTTGTATCTATACATCTATAAGTATCTATAAGTATCCCTATATGTAAATTCACCTGCACTCATATTAAAGTAACCATGGGTTAACAATGAAGCATCTGATTCTAATACATTTACCAAATGGATCATTCTAATTTCCTCCCTACTAATAGATATTTGTATAGGGAGAAATCTCATTTCCATTATAAGCTGCTCATATTCTTCGTTATATAGCTTCTGTATAAAAATATAATTATTTCAGATTTTTTTTTACCTGTATTCTCATTGTAGGCAATGCTACAAATTAGAGAGCTTATGTAAAGTACTTTACCTCTAGTTTTAGTCTAAACTCATTTTCAAAGTTGCCATCCTTAGAATCTTCTTCCTCTGGGCTTTAAGTTAGGTTATTTCATAGCTTTGTAATAGAAAGATATTATGTTGTCACTGCCTACAACATCTCCTGTGAATTTCTTGACCTCCTAAGTGTATTTGAATTTTTTAACTTTAAATTTCATTCTTTTGCCACACATATTATGGGTTTTGAAAAATTCACAGTGTCATATAATCACCACTACTGGATCATACTGAATAGTCCCACTGCTCTGAATTTGTTCCACTCTTTCATCCTTGCCTCCATCTCCATCAACACCTGCCACCATAAAGTTTTTAGTATCTCTGTAGTTTTAGCTTTCCCAGAATGTCATAAAATTGGAAACATGCAGTGTTCAACCTTTGTGCCAATTTGAGTATGGTCCTGTGATTACTTTGTCCCTTCAGAGATTTTTTTTCCCTCTTGCTTTTGTCATACTTTTAATATCTTCTTGTTGCTGTTGAATTCTTCATGTTGTATTGGGTAATAAGAATTGAGGCAAACAGGCCTTTAGCTTGAGAATTGATGTCAATATGACTACTATGTAATTGTTGTAGCTGTAGATTCTAAAGGATTCGATTCCTGAAGTGTCCATGTTACTCTTTCCCTCTTAACTTGGGGCACCCTTATTTAGTTCTCAACAGAATGAGTCTGCATCTTGCAAATTACTCAGCTCTAGTAACCCATTGTTAATATACCAGAGCCCTGTTAATGTGATGGTAAGAAGTGTGTTCCTATGGATTTGTGGGTGGGAACAGTATAGAATTATCTAAGTAAGCTTCATTCTTTTGATGAAACCGTGCTTCAGATAGTGATCTTCAGAATTATTCCTCCACTATCCCTTACTCGGTTCCTTGATTTTCCCTTGATTTTCTTCCCACCAACCCCTTAGATGAACCAGGAAGTCTGGAGGTAAAGAAAATTTCCCTTTCTCTTCTCCCACGTGGTATATAACATTTTAGATTTGTGGTCTTAGAAGGTTCTTAGTCTTGAGAAGACCTTTGTTATGGAAAAGGCTTCGCATTTATTTCAAAGTGGTTACCCCATTCTCTATCAGAGCCATAAGTATGTCTTCCTCTTATTCTCACAATGAGGTTTGGTGAGGTCCCTGAGAGGAAAGCAGAAAAAGTGTGAAATCTTCTGCGATTACCTGTGTGGATCTCATACTGCTTCTTAAGCTCCCAGTAATTCATCTAAATGACCATTTAAGTGTTTCTACAAGTTTGTCACTCCTTCTTCATGTGACTGTGTCTCAGGTGTGTGTCTCTCATTGTTTCACATCTGTTTCTCCAGATTTCAGGTTGATGGTTTGTCCTGGGACTTCACTTTTCTGATGCATATAAGATCTTCAATTTGTCTTGTATCTTTCTTGTTTTAAAGACAGGAGTGAAACATCTAAGCTATTAGCTTGTTAGATCTGAAATCGGAAGTCCCTCTAGACTTACATTTTGAAATTATGGAATGTAAGTATAAGATTTTTAATGCTTTTGTCTGCCAATTCTAATATGTGTCCATTTGGGGTTCAGATCAGTTGATTTATTATCTTCACTATATGGTATATTTTCTTGTATATTTGTAAGAAATTATAATTTTTGATGGGAGGTGAAAGCTGTATTTTTTATCAATTTGTTTGCTGGACATATTCATTGTTCTGTAAATATTATTCAATTTTGCTCTGGATATAGATTACTTGAAAATAGGCCATTCTACAATACTCATGGTGGCAATTCCAAATTGGAATATAAGTCCTAAGTACTTCAAATGTAGCATAAATTTTTGTGAAACCTGATCTATTGGAAAATGCAACTTATAAAACACATCCCCCTGAAATGAGAGAAAATAAAGACTTTTATCATGGAAGAAAAATGTTTTAAATATTATGTAAATATAGTCTTATTTTTCTAATTGGTTTGCCAATAAAGACTAAATCTAATTTAGTTCCAAAAATGGAATAAGACAACTTTGCAGCCTGAAGTTTTGATAAAACGTATTTAAATAATACGATACAATTTTTAAATAAAATCCATTAAATTTGCAATGGACTAATGAACTATATAATACTTCAATTTTCTTAATACCTTCTGAGTGTGTCAGGTTAAATTAGATGCCTCTCAAGGAATGTAGGGCATGTGTAATTAATAGTCATTTGATAAATCTGTTGTAGTATACGCCTCAGAAATTGAGATAGCTGGGGAATCATGTATGATAAACAATCCTTTCACTTCTCTTATAGTTTGTTTATAAATACTATATGGAGGATTTCAGTCTTGGATGGTCTGTGGAGAAATAGCTAGTCAGTTGGATGACACAATACAAAACAAATTGTCTAAATTTCTGATTGGAAGGGAACAAGCAGAGAGTCAAGCATTTTCTTTGTCTTTAACCCTCTTGCTCACAGGGTTAATAGTAAAATCAAGTTATTTAGACTCATTCAGAAAAATACTCAATGGAAGTTACTTTTAAAATTTAAACTGAGAAAAAATGAAATTTAAATTGCTTTTAAAGAAAATGTCTGAAAATGTAGTAAGACTTTACTGCTAATTCTCGTTATTAAATGTTTTGACGGATGTGGTATAATTTACACATAATTTACTACAATTCACAAGAAAATTTATATGTACAAAAGACTGTTTTTCTATTAAGGGGATTATTTTTCAGGTCGGTAAATGTTATAATTCAGATCCTTTAACTTTGCAGTTATGTCACCTATATAATGATTTTGTAAAGATTATTCTTTCAAATCTTTTTTTCTATAACCCACATGAATTTCATAATTAGCTCATATTAATTAAAGGCAGACCTCTTATTAATTACATTATGATGTTGTTATCTGGGATTTCTGTATCATCGGCTGTGTCATCCTTCTGAGATGAGTTTTAAAAGAGATACTGAAATAGATAGTAAAGCTTAATAAATAAAAACTAATTCAGAATCTGTAAATGCTCATGTTTCCATAGGAAAAGAGAAGAAATTTCCTTTTTTAGTCCTTCAGACATGTATATATGGAAAAAACACTTCCAGTCTCTTAGAGCTACTTCTCTTACTGTTAGTTGGGATGGGGAATATTTTTGGTTGGTCAGTTGAGAAGAGGAATCGATATGCTTACATGTAAGCATGTTTGTGTTTGTCTGCCTGTTGACAGCGTATTCTAGTCATTTCTCTGCCTTGTGGACAAGTGCCTTCCTTCTTAGGGTGATGTGGGTTGTCTTAGCTTTTGCCAGTAACTGTGTGTGAATCAAGGATGAAATATAACGATTTTGTTGTAATCACGACATATCTCTGTTGTTTTTATCTCTGATCACAATATTTTCCATTGTTTCTAAACTTGGGAAGAAATAGGGTGCTACTTATTGACATCGAAGTCTTCATTATGGAGCATGTTTTACAATTGCATTGAGAATATTATATTCTCTATAATAAATAAAGCCTGTATTTCATATTTATCATCCATATATGTAGATACTTTACCAGGTCACAGTTCTAATGTGTTTTAGGGTTTGATTTATGTTAGTTTTCTACTGAGAGGGTCAATTGATTTCAGTAAATTTGGAGACCTTTGATCCAATCCATTAAATTTCTGATAAAAAGGGATAAAATAGGGAAAAATCCTCACTGAAAATAGGAAAATAACGCAAGAATTTTCTTATGACATCATCAGTAGTTTCATCTTCAGAATCAGGACAGTGTATTACTATGGTATTTGTAGATCCACCTCAGGGCAGATAAATGGACACACTTCTTTCTTAAGGTTTTTCTTAGTCCTTGACTGAGGGAAGAATGCTATTCATATACATTTCATATCCAAATAATTTACTGTATTACCTTGACTTTTCTTGTTACCTCACTTTATAACTGGGATTTCAGGTCAAAAAATTGCTAGCCTATAACAGAATATTAACTATTAATTTTGTAGATTCAATGATATGAAATACATCTTCTGGTTCAATAGCTAAACTTTATTAGCAGGGTAAACTAAATCATCAATTTTATAGTTTATATTTTAACATTTACCTTTCTCTAGTATAGATTTCTTTTTCAAGCAACTTGTAGATAAAACTTGTTATGCAGCATGTCTCTGAATCAGATAGTTGTAATATATTGAAATTATTCACCAGTCAAATGTGTGTTTCAGAGAATGTGTTAGAAATTATAATAGCATAATGGAAGTGGAAAATATAAGACTGATCTAACACAATGGTTAATGTCACTCTTAAAGAGCATCATAGTTGTAGATGGATGAAAATATGCTGAGTACCAGATTTGAGAAGTGGAGATATAACAGTTTCAACATTACTTAAAAAGTAAAAGACTCAGTATGAGTTTATTAGAGTGATGATCTAAATCATAATATATTAAATATATAATTACTATTATAATCATATGATTTAATATAATATAATTACTATCATAACTATATAATTTAATATAATTAATATATATAAAATCTCCAGAATTTAGGCATCTCCTTTTATGTTTATAGCAATGAAGTTAGAGGCTTACCCAGGATCTCCTTCAATAGACTTCAATTTCTTACAGAGATTTCATTCCATAGGAATAGATATAAAGCCCACAAGCCTGTCTTAGCATTATCCTTCAGAATTAGAGGATGAGGATCACAAAATATTGTTAACACTCTATTATTCAAATAATTGTTAAAATTAGACTACAATCTATATTTTTAGGAGAAGATACAGTACACCTCTGATAGGTACATGTAATTTGTAAAAGAGAGGAAGACATAGTCAATATTATTTTATAACTTTTACTTAAGACTTCAGGCTGTTGGCAGTGAGAAAAGAGAGTGAAAACTTAAAAGTATTGTTCACATTTGGGAATCACTGATAAAACCTAGCATGGAGAGTAATTGATTGAGTAGAAGGCTGAACCCAAATATTCAGACACTATAAATAGCAGTAGCAATTACAGCAGCTAATCCTTTGATAACATTTCCATACATCATATACAACTTTAAGGGTTTGGGAAAAGTGTATTTTCAGGAACAAGCATCAGCAAATTAGAGAGGGATAGTGTTGGCAGACTTAAGAGTAACTGTACCTCCAAGTCACTACAGAAGCATTTAAACCTATGCAAAAATTAAAGATTAAATAAGGGGGAAATGGTGGAGTTATAAGGTAGCTGAGAGAACTAATTGCAAGAGCACTTTTAAAACTAGCACTTTAGGACCTAAGAACTTTAGGAATAGCTATTGGCAGTAATATTTAAATTAGGGGTCAGAGATTCTATAAGGCTGAGTTGTCATCATTTATCCTTAGGTTGACAAGACTCTTAAGGTAAATGTTACATGAAAGACCATTCTAGAAAAATTCTTCTGAGCCATTCCATCTCTCAAAAATGTTTTTTTCTCCAACCTTAATTTAGATCAGGAAATTTTACAACAGAGTCTGAGGGCACTAAGTGTTCTGGCCTTACAGTTTACTACTGTAACTCTCTTGTCTGTTCTTAGTGAAAACTATGTTATTGTGATAAAAGTAAAAAGTAATTCATAGCAATTCTCATTTATATATTTATTGAAAGTTGTCAAAGTGAAAATACATACACTACTAATTATCTTTAGGCAACTCACTTTGATCAGATTCTGACTATCTCTGAGGTCCTCTCCAGATTTCACCCGAAGTATTATTTCAGTATATTGCATGGCTTCCATTTAAGACAGGGCATCTAAAATTTAAACTCTCATTGATATAATCTAACTCATATCATGGTAATGATCTAAACAATAAATAAGAGGAATTTAATTTTATATTTTTATCTTACATAATGAAATGTATAATTGAATGACTAAGTATATTAAACAGAAGAAATAAATTCAATGTGATGAAGTAAATATTAGAAAAATCTTCTTGTTATTGGGAAACATTCATTAAATGTGAATAACAGGAAAAACAAGAGATGCAAATATTTTTAGAATTGTCTTTCTGAGACTTGAAGAACCTTTCCAATATAATAAACAACCCCAGTATTAAACTTGACTAAATTACTCTTCCATGCCTCTTATGTTAAGAAAATGATTCTTGCAAAAGGTATAGTGAAATGATAAATATTCTACGTTGGAGAAAAAATTAATTAAACATAATAAAATTACAGTCTTATGTTAAGGTACATGTATAACAAATGTTCAGTTTACAAAATTATAATGTTAATCACCTTCTTAATCACAGGAAAGTTAAGCCAATAATGAGCACTAAGTATGTTTCCTATCACTCTCACAGAGAAAAATTATTTATAATTTCTTGGAGGAATTTTAACATTGTAATGATATTTTCTGCTTATGCATAAAAACTCCTCAAGAAATATATTGGTTTAATGGTTGGACAGGTTGATTTGCTTTGCTTTTCTTATATGTATTCTTGTTCCCAGTCACAGATTGTGTACCCTTAATCTTCAGAATTTTGCTTTGTTTTTCTAAAATGCCCTTTTCCTAAATCTTCAAATGTCTAGCTTTATCTCATCATTCACATCTCAATTCAAAAGTTTCTTTCAGCTTCAATGCCTCTGTAGGAACTCTAATTTAAAAAACCAAGTCTAGTTATTCTATTATAATATTTTTGTTGCCTTTATTTTATCAATTACTAATTATTTAGCAAAATTTTTTGTTTCAGGATAATATAGCAGTAAAAAGAGATACATTAGTACATGCCCCAAATTTATATTCTTAAATAATTTTTAATTTGTTTACTTTTTATTGTATTACCATGAGAATGTGAGCTTCATGAGATCAGGTAACTTGTCTTACATGCTTTCTATTAAATAGTCAGTTTCTAGGATTCTGACTGTTAATAGATGCTCAATATGCTGTTGACTGAATAGACACAAGCTGTCAATGATTAAAACTGAACATTCTTCTACTTCAATAATTTACCAGGATCAATGCTCTCCATTCTTTTGTAAAATATGTTGAGTGAGGATCCTAAAAATCCCACGAAAGCGTATTATTCCTTAGTATATCTGATTATTTTGTCCTTGTTATTTGAGATTTTCCAGAATTAGTTTTGATTTTCCTCCAACTTTGTTATAGCATGTGTAATAGACTTTTATTGGTGTGTGAACAAATCTTCATAAACTTAATGACTGAAAGCAACACATAGTTATTAACGTAATTTTAGTGGGCTAAAAGTCTGGGCAGAACTTAGTCTAGTCTCCTCTTTCAGGAGCTATCCGAGGCATCAGTTAAGACGTCAGCATGGCTGTAGTCTCACCTGAAGGCGCATGTGGGAAGGATGTGATTCTAAACTCTTGTGGCTTTGAAAGAATTTGCTTTCTTAAGAATAGAGATGAGGGCTTAGTTCCTTGTTGGCTATTGCTAAGCCACCCTTAGTTACTGGCATGTTAGCTCTTCCAACACAGTAACTTGCTTCATCAAAGCATGTATTTTAAGAAGACAGTAAGTCTGATAACAAAGCAGAAGTGACATTTTTATACCAATTAATCACAAGCATGATGTCCCATATCCTTTGTCATATTTATTGATTTGAAATAAGTCACTAGATAATGCATACTCATGGGGAATTAACCAACAGTGTATCAGGAATTTGGTGCTGAGGGTATCATTGAATCTACTTGTTGCACAATTGTACACAGCTATTTTAATTAATTGGTTTAATTGATAGTAAAAACCAATGCTATATGAGCATGGAAAGATAGTTTTTGTCATAAAAACTATGATATGCTTTGTAAAGTCATGAGAAAGTTTATTTGCTAGAGTGGTTATGAATAATGGGTGACTAGAACAGTATAAAAACACAAGTCTATAATTTTGCATATGTATTTTATAAGAATCTAAAAATAAATAAAAAAAATTTGTTCTATTTCAGAAATGCAAATTCAAATTATAAATTATAACTAATCCATTATGGATATTTTATGTAACAAAGTAGTAATTACATCAACCATATTCATAAAGACTCTATCTGCATGAAAACATGGGAAGACCAAATGTTTTGTAACAAAATGACTTTCGTGTAGGTGTTGGAAAAAACATCCATGGGATCCACATATTCAATAGCAACTGGGAGAAATTACTAGCTAATATGCATGCTGCTCAGAGACTTACAGAAACGTTAAAGTCATTTATCAATAGAGAAAATTGGTTTAGAGAGCAAATCTACAAAATCGGAGAAGGAGGTCTAAATGAGAATATGTCACATTTACTTATAAAAATAATGGCATAAAAATCAGAGCATGCAGTATATAGAATCAGAAACTCAAAGAAATCATAGCAATTACTTGCAGCAATGTAGCTTACATTCAAAATTGCTGTGTTTTAAAATAGACACATCCAAGAGCTTTAAACACATAAATCTTTTATCCTTATTAGTTTAGTTGCAGCTTACAAAGATCAGAATGGGTGGAAGGTGAATTATTCAAAGAAATGTATAAAAAATAAATTTACATGATAAACTAAATATTTTTTACATAACACATTTTCATAACTCAAGATGAAAAATTTTAAGAATTATCAAGATTTTTACTTTTCAGTGAGACACTCTTTATGAAACCTACATACCAAAGAATTCTAGAATATTTTAAAAGATGTAAAGTAAAATTTTGCAACTAGAAAAAATACGAAACAAGAAAATATGTATGGAATAATTAGCATTCATTAAACAAACACTTGTGCAAATAACCATTATTATGAGTTAAAATTCCTACTTTAGTTTTTAACACATATAGGTGAGACATACCACCTGAGAGGTTTAGTGCTATAATAAACTCTGAACTACAAAAATAATTGAGACTATGGAATACTAGCTGATTTTGAGCCAAAGAACCCAAAGATTTACTGGAAGACAATATATAAAAATGGGTTGATAGTAAATGTTCTGATAAATTTAATTATTGAAAAGGCAGAATTGCTACATATACTGACAGAAAAGTAAGTTTAATATGAAGTTATGAAATTGAATACAGAACCCCAAACTGCTCATCTCAAAGAGTCCTAAATATAGTTCTATAGCATATCAACTAAAATGCAAATGAATCTTTGATATTCTGATAAAATGTTGGAGGAAAACTCCTGGAAATTATATTTCTTCTAAATAACGTAAAATAATGAACTCAATTAAATTAATTTTAAATAGATATTGAAAGAATACCATATTTATTCACTGTACTCTTTTCACCAACACTTTCATTATTTGAACAAGAGCTAATCCATACATTATTAGATATGAGAATGTCTACTAATATAGCTTTTAATCCAACTGGACAGCTGTCTCAAAGTTTTAATGATATTTGTAAAAAGTATGCCCCTGTATTTATCCTACTGATTGTGATTTAGCTGTTTAAAATAGAAGGGACTACTGCTTCTAATAGGAATATGAATCTCAAACCTAACTCCAGACTAGCAGCTAATTAAAAAATAGCAATTTTGAAGTGGTAATTTACATTGGTAAGTGGAGAAAAATAAACATACTAGTAATATTAATTTAGTGATTAGCTAAAAATCCGAAATACTTAAAGTATTTTAACTTAAAATATTTGGTATATGACATCAGGACATTAGTGTGAAATTTATTAAACTGTAGAAATGACATTATTCATGTTAAAAAATTAAACAGTTGAATTGGTTGCTTCCTATCTCTTCCGCCTTATGCTACTGTGCAGTTGTCACATAAGTTGGGTCTTTGTGAATGAACCTAAGAGCTTTTGAACTGTGATCGAAGCTGTTTGTCTTCTAGATGTGCAATGTGGCTTGTGGAACCTGACACTGTTACAGCCAATTTGCTGCATGATAGAAACCAGGCTGAAAATGAACTGTACATGGATGAGGCTGGAGCAGCGAATCAAAAGCAAATGATGGAGCTTAAGATGTGATAAAACACCTCTGAAGCAGTGCTATCTGAATGTTTCAGAAGCAAGAGTCAAAGCACATGTAATACATTGTAAGTCGTATTTTCTGTTACACACACAAATCTTTATATACAGTAAAAAACATCTTCAAGACACTAAAAGAACTTGTAGAGTTGAAGATCATCTCCCAGAGTTGTGCATAGTGTCTTTAAAGAAGAGATGGGGGACCGTGCATTCTGAACATGGGAGACTTCTGCCCCAGTGAGTGCCTGGTGATGACAATGGAACCTCTGGTGGTGTTGATGCAAGAGAAAGCTCACTGCCTTTTTAGATTTAATGGTCAATTTTATTGTATACATGGAGAATTTTTGATTCAAAATAAACTACTTCTACTTGCCAGTGCTATTTTCCTCTCCACAATGATCATTTTTGGCTAAAGGTATTAAATACTTATTGAAGTTACACATAACTGAGAATTATTAGTGATTGGCCACAGTTATAACCCATAAAATATTCATTACCTATTTTTAAATTATTGATTGATATTACAAATGTACAGGCAGTATAATGGAATGAAAATTTTGCATATTTTCCTACTGACAAGAATTAAATAGAAATTCTTCATGACTTTTTCTCATGATAGAAAATAGACACTTAGTAAACTAAATGTATTAATTTTTTATAATGCTTTGACATCTCAAGAATCCTATATGAAAGACTAATGAATGGATAAAATAATGTTAGTAGCAACAGATATTAAATAAGAGTTAACACTTTTGTTGCATTTACTGTGAGTCAGGCACTATTTTAGCACTTTCTATGTGTCAACTCATATCTTTAAGACAATGCCAGGAAGAAGATTTTTCTAATTAGCTCCTATTTACAGATAGGAAAGTTAAGACTTAACTTTCTAGTCAAGTTACCAGCCCTAGAAGGAAAAGCTTGCATGTCGAAGATTTAGGATTTGAACTCAAATACTTAAAACTCACATACACTTAACCACTACAGCAAACTGCCCATGATACTTATAATCCTATACATACAAAGATATTAGAGAACAGACACCTGATATTTCTTGGAGCTGAACCACATAACTGGATCATGAAAATGAAATTGATATTGTAAGTTTCTAGCCAGAGATGTAGTAAGAGCATATAAACTATTTTCTGCATTTTTAACTTTGGTCCACACAAAGCTTGTGGTGTGATAATGAAAAAAAGTTTGAAATAAAGTGACAGAGTCAGTTTCAAAATTAGAATAGACAAAGAAGGTATATATTGAAATATTCAAATTAGTCAAAATTTTCATTAAGTATGCTCCAGAATGGACAGAGGAACACAACCTCAGTTGTCAATAATGTCAAGGAGAAAGTAGATGGAAGGCACTGAAAGCACCAGTTTGACATTATAGGAAATCACCCATCAGATTTTTAGAAGATCTTGTGGTTTCAGCTGCCATCTTACATAATTTTAGAAACCATGAGTAAAATTCTAGCCATGATTTCTCTCACAAGCCCTAGTCCAAATATCTAGCTGCCTACTGGACAGCTGCATGTGATGATGTGGATTTATACTCTTTTCATAAATGATAGCACATATTTCAATATCCACTCACTTTTTTAAGACTTTGTCTTTATGAATTAAAATGAGTTTTCCCCCTTTATATATATTTATTTCTAGTATAAGAATTCTATGATTTTGTATATCTATTTTCTCTAGTATTTTACTTTTAGTAAACATTCTAACTCTACTATATTAATTAACAATTGACTAATATAATTGCTTTTTATTAATAAGTAAAATTTATGGCCTGTAACATTTACTATGAGTTTACAAAAATAATAGATTACTAGTCATGCCTGAAAAAAAAATGAGATAAAACTTGACATAATCCTTGATTGCTTCTATCTTCCTTGCCACTCACATAAAATTTGACTAATTTTATATATATCTGTATATATATTCATATATATGTTTAAAATTGAAACTCCCTCTATAAATTCACCACCTTAGATTAGATCATCAGTCATTTTTCACATAGATGTATGCAGCAATCTCCCAGTAAATTTTCCTGCCTTTTTTGCTATCATTCAAGCTGTATATGTTTACAGTTACCAAACTGTATTGATATGCACAAATTTGTATTGCATCTGTAAGTTTTGAACTGAGTTAGTACTCTTGAGAATGACACACAAGGAACTTTGATTTAGCTCTTGCCCAGTGACCAGACATAATTATCACCATCCTGTTCACCATTCTTTGTTTCTGAAAGTTGTCCTACAGCTAGTTACTAAATAATTATTCCTGTAATCTCCATCAATCTTGTTTTTTCACTGTATGTGTGTACCTGTACGCATTCTCAAGAGCACATAGTGTGTTTTATCACAATAATTCTATATTATAGTAGAATTTGTGGTTTTCAGGAATGTGAGGAACTAGGTACATACATTTCCTGTGAATGCTCCCCTTCTGATTAAAGTTTTGAAGTAGGCTTTAGTTTTTGGTGCCAAATTTTAAGGAATGAAGGAAGTCAGAGCATGAAAAGAAAAAAAAGGAGAGAAATTTAACAGATTAGTTTGGTTGTGCACACAAGCACTGCCTTCCAATAGTTGAAAACTTATTTTATAGATGAGAGCTTAGGCTAAATTTGTATAGCTTTTAGGGGGGTTTAACTTGGTAGAAGTCCCTTGGGACAACCTGAATACATGAAGACATTTTAATTTAATATGCTACCTGGTGAGAAGTATGTAAGTGGAGATGTTTACCTAAGACTAGAGGGAGGTGGTGCTAAAGCAATCCCCACTCCTCCTTTCAGTTCGATTATTCTTTTAGTATCATTCAGTTTTCTTGAGCATTTGACAGCCTTGATGTATTAATCAGTCGCCGTTCTGGGACCATCAACAATCAGTCAAAAACAAGTGTCTTCACCTACTTTGTTGAGAAGCAGTAACTGTAGACCGTGTTTAATTTCTCAGCATCTACATGTTAAGATTATGATCTCACAAACATGTTTTATCCCTTACACTGTGTGACTAATAATACATAAAAAGGTGACTAATAAAGTGTCTCCTTTAAATTCTAGTATTCTCTATTGACTGTATTATTTAAAAAATATTGAGGATTAAATTTTAAGTTCAGTATATTTAATAAATTTTATGGTTTGTCTTGGGTGATTAGCTTAATTTCTATGCCATTTGAGCTTTATTTTTTATATATGATGGCATACATTTTGAGTATATTACATTTTAATGAAGTTTCTTTTTGAAATAAGCAGTTCAAAAATGGGAAATATTGCAGAAGTTATTTAGAAATCACTCATTCTATTCAGAGACAACTATTAAAAATCATTTATTTTGTTATGGTTATTTTTAGTGTGTTTTCATAGGCATGTATGTTTAATTTAAAATAATTATGTCACTGTATTCATGCTTGTGTCTCTTTTGTTTTTAGTTAATATTATGTTTTGTGCATTATTACACACCTTTAAAATCTATATAAATAAATTTTATTAATCTGAAAATTATAAGAATAGGATTCCTGAGCAATTTGGATTTTATCATTTATTTGTAACTGCCCTTTATTTAGAAGAATGGATATAATTTAGTTTTGTAGTAACCACTATTCTAACCACGTAGTGAAAAAGAAATATAGAAGAGAAAATTTAAGACAGCCTTGAACTATGTAGGATTTCCCTGATGAAATGTCCAACTTCCACTATTTTTCTTCTTAATTTACATCAGTTCTAGCCCTGTATTTGACCTGTATACCTCCTTTATCATTAACCCATAGTTCTTACTCAAAAAATCAGATCACTTGAGCTAATATTCTAAATGCTACATATATTGATAGGTTTCTCGGTTTAGGATACATATTGGACAATAACTATTTTAATGTACAAAAATAGAGAAGTCACTGTATAAGTGATCACTGTATTAGAATAGAGAAAAATGATTTAATTCCTAGATTACAGGCTGCACACTTGATTAGCTTGTTGCACTTTTCCAATAACTTCAGACCAACTCCCGTAAGGTAAAAACATGCAAAATGATTCCTCCTTTAATTTGTAAATTGTAACAAATAAAAAGATATGAGTTAAATAGTTTTACCTTGTTTTATAAATAAAAATAACTAATTTTAGAAAACAGATCTAATATAAACTTATTTTAAAAATTCATTGTGATTTAAAAACCCAATTTGGGAATAATCATCTTCCTAATTAATATACATGTGGGAGCGTACAATTTGAGGAGGACAGAAAATAGGGACATCTGTACTTACTTCCTGGAAGTCAGCCATACGAACATATTTTTATGTTTTTTAAAATCATTTTCACAAGTATACTGATGCACATTTTCCTTAATAAAACAGACTATATATGTATTTCAACTTGAATTTTGAACCTCATAGTTCTATCATTAGTCTTATGTATTATTTTATTGGTAAAATTGATTTAATATATTAAATCCAATATATGCTAGCTTAGAAATCATCTATAATTTAATTTTGATTAAAATGTGTTATATCTTCAAGTTTTAATATATTTCAGGATATTGTTAAAAAATTTAAGATATATTTTATGCCTAACAACAAGGCTATCTTCACCAATTTTTCAAACTAATATTTGATGACAATTTGAAAATTTGAATTTGTAAAAGGATTTTTGTATTTGCAGTTACCAGCCATAACTAAGTGTGATTGATGTGGAGTAAAATATCTAGAATGTGTATTTATTGCTAACAGTAGAAACAAGTACATAAACAAATACCAAGGCATGCACAAATACATACATACTTGCACATATACACACAGACACACGATATCAAAAAGCAGGTATGAATCATTTGCACAGCTGAACTGAATTAATTGAAACAATTCATTTAATAATGCCATTCTAACAGGAGTCTTCTTTACACCTAGAACTGATATCTTTTGCCTATAAGACAGATATCTCAACCTTGGCAGGACATTAGAATTACCCAGGAAAAATCTAAAACACAGTAGTCCAACCCTATCCCTCAAAACACTTTGTGGTAGGCTCTGAGCATTCCCTCATGACATTCCCTCATGATCCTTAATTTTAGCCAAGGATAAATAATGCTTAAATGCATACTGAATTGTAAAAGTGAATTTTTATAGAATAAAATGTATTTTTTTCTAATCAGAGAACAAACAAAAGGCATAAGATGAAGGTAATAATAAGATAAACCTATATATATGAAACATTAAAAGTTAACACAGAGCATTTGTTTCTGGAAACGTTTAAATTCAATCATCAAACTTTATCTAAATATAGGCTGACTATATTTCCTTGAGACAAAACCAGGTCATTGGAATGGCAAAAAATAGGTTAGGGTTATGTGCTAGTAACTAAGGGTAGGGGTGGAGGCAGAGTAATCCAAGCAGGAGCAGAGCAGCCAGGCCAGCAATAAGCAACTATGATGAAGTGCCTACCAGTGATGGCATAGTAAGGACATGTGGTTGGTGGGGCTTCTTACTTCTTAGTGGCTAGGGCCAGTGCAAGGAATTTTGGCACCTTAGGTGAAAACCAATTTGGCACCCCTATAAGCCCTGTTCTAAATGTCCTGTCCAAAACACATGCTGCTTTAACCATCCCAGTGTCACAAATGCCCAATTAACCCCACAGTGCCAGTTAGTCCCCACAATGCCACAAAGAACCCCCATAGTGACAGAAACACCCCGATAGTACTTACCTGTGGCTCTACTATGCTGCCATGTTCTTCTTCCTTTGAAGAAATAAGCACATGCAGGATGGGGGTTGGGGAGATCCTCTTTCTGCATGGCTCTTGTTTCTTCACAGGTGGTAGGAAATGCACTAGCAGCCATGGCTCTCACTGCAGTCAGTGCCAGCAAGAGTCATTTTTAACATAAGGAAAAAGGAGCAACTGCTTTTGGAATCTGTCAGCAGACTGGACCTGGAACAACACAACTGTTCCTTTTGTCTCATGTTAAAGATGACCCTGGTTTATTAAAAATGGGACTATATTGACCTTTATATTAAAATAATGGGATGGTTGGAAAACATGAAAAAAACAACAACAGTATTGTCTCATTTAAAAGGGTATGCATAGTAGCCTATCTAAATAATAATACATCTGTGCTAATTTTTTCTTGATTGATAGAAATAGCCAAATATTTTTTCATATTAAAAAATAAAGCATGTATGATGGAGATGGTTGCCCTCACAATTTTATGTTTATCTACCAATGTGAGACAAAATAATTATTCGATTTTGTGCTATTGTGAAAATATTCCAAAATAATTGCTTTAAAATTTACATTTTATATCTTGCACAAAAAGATCTTCATCTATTTGAAATCTAAGAACAACAGACAAAGATAATGTCAAATAATTAAATACCTTCTTTTCGTTAAAATTTTATTAAATTGACTCACTCTTTTAAATTGAATAGATTGAAATTAAATCCTCTCTTAAATCAAGATAATAAAAATGTTCCAAGCTGATTCTAAGTCCCTTCTGGGAAATACTGGTAAATCCCTCTGTAATTAACTTACCAAAGCAAATTCAGAATGAAATTTGCTTTCACTACCACTACCAAGAAAAATAACCCCAAGACTGAATAACCAAATGTTGTTCCCATATTTCATATCAAGTCTTTTACTTAATTTACATAATTTCCATGTGCTTTATTTGGCCAATAGTTCATGAATATTACTGTTCATTTGAAGTCAAATACCTGGGATTGGTACCTGGGGGCAGTATCCCTTATTTCTATACCTAATTTTTAAGAAAAGTTATTTAAGAGTGGTGGTTAAAATTTCAAATTTCTGGCCCCCAATTTGGAGATCCTAGGAGTAGATTTAGGAATCTGCATGTTTTAAACAAATGTCTCTGTCTAGTCTGATGTAAACAATATTGTCTCATACTTGAGGAAATGTCCTTATTCCTGTATATGTTGGCGAGATGATGCTATGAAGTACATATGACAAGTATTTGGAGGAAGGTTGACTGGCTCTTACTTTTCCCCACCTCCCTTGCAAGTTCAGAGTTATCCTTAACAAATAGACCAACATCTGTACTCTGTGAATTTGAGTAATTCGGATTTTTTTCTTTTTCCCACTTGGACTTATTCCCTTTGTTGATGTACTTATTATCCTAAAGGTAACACTTTTAATGTATATCAAAGCTAAGGCTTAAGCTAGAACTATCCAAGGGGGAAATAAACCTATTTAAATTCACACTTAGATGTAAATGATTTTTTTTTCTACATAAAGAATTTCAGTGGAAAATGAATACAAAGGCACTGACTTGACTTAGGATATCAAAGAGAAGTGGGCTCCACAGGGATAGATAAAAACACTCAGCAAACAATGCTCTTGAACACTGAAGAAGCTAAACTGTCTAATAGATATGCACCATTTTTATTTTAGCATTCTCTGCCTATCTATAAGTTCCAGAGGGTCCTATCTCTCTTATACTTTGAATTTTTCTGTTTCCCCCTTTTTGTGGTTTAAATCTAAAAAGAAGTCAAGAACCTAATTTTAAATAACATTTACTGATCACTTTAAACCTCTTTCTCTCCATCTATTCGACCTTTAATCATATACCTGAGTCCTATTGTTTAACCGTCATAATGATTTAACAACCCTCTATTTATTTTCTTAGAGTTCTAGTCATTTTCTTTCTACTCTCTCTGAGTTTTTATTTTCATTCTCAGAAATGTCTTGCATATCAAAAGCAAAGTTACTTTCCATTGCTTACAATAGTATTCTCAGAACTGTGTTCCTGAGGATATTTCCATAAAATGGAATTTCATATGTAGCTACTAATCAAATCTATTTGAAAAATATTGTCCTTTCAATTTTTTTTAGTTTTTATATACAAGGTACTCTTCAAATTATGTTAGTATTTTCAAGCTTATTTGACCAATTGTCCAACTTTGTGGAGCTTTTCTTGGTCTGTAAGAACTACAGTTGATTCTTGAACAACATGGGTTTGAATTACAAAGGCCCATTTATACATAGATTTTATTGTAAATACAGAGTGTAAATGTACAGTATCATTAAACACAGTATAGTACTTTAAACGTATATTTTCTTCCTTATGCTCTCCTTAATAACATTTTCTTTTCTCTTGCTTAGCCTATTGTATGACTACAGTATATAATGCATATAACACACAAATATGTGTTAATCAATTCTGAATGTACCAGAAGGATCTCAGTCAACATCTGGTTTTCTACTGAGATTGGGTTGCGACCCTGAAGGAGAATTCACAAATTCAACTGACTAACAAAAAAAACCAAGCCTGTTTATCTATTTTCTTTCATGAAATTTGCTTGAAATCAATCCTATTGCCAGTAGAAAAAACAACCCTGAAGCAAAGTGATAAGATCTAGACGCACCCACAGCCCTGGGGCAGCCTAACCACAGAGCAACTACCTTAGGTGACATCCACCAGTCTCTCTGCTTTACCATATCCCAGGGGCTCCAGGACCTGTAAGTCAGCCCCCACTCCTTCCCAAAAGTCTTTCGGCCATTCCCCTGGTGCTTTGAAAAGCCCTTACTCCACTTGGAGAACAAGATGGCTATTTTTGGACACAACCAAGCCCCAAGTTATTGATAACTTGAATAAAAAGCCTCTTCCTCTCAATATCAGATCTCAGCCTCCATGACTGGCAGTTGTTGGTGATGGGCAGTAAGAACCTGGCGCCCTCAACCTCTGAGTTGTTCAAAGGTCAACTATGTGCCTTTTTTTTCACAGTGGCACACAAGGTCTTTCAAGATCCTCCCCATTGCCTGTCTGTCCATGTTTTGTTAGTTAGCTATCGTTGTAAGATTTGCTCTTCTTTTGTGTTTTTGTTTTTTTTATTTTTGGGAGATCTATATTTATCACCTCATCCATATTATCTTCCGCTTTTTACTACATTGGGACTACATCTACTATATGTCTTCATTGGAGCATACAACATAGTCTTTCTTTTATAGATACTTACACTTTCTCTAGAGTAAATTTTCTAAAGCCAGCAATTATTCATCTAGATAGGTCAAAAAGATGGCCCTTAATATATACCAAATTAATGAGGAAATGCACAAATAAGTTTCCAACTCAACTATTATTTTCTTACTTGTTGGAAATCTTAGAGTTAAAGTGAAGTTTTACCTTGTAAAACCTCCAAATTCCACATGTATCCTAATTAATATGATTAGAGCCTAGTGGATTTGAATTATTTATATCACTCATTCAAATATCTAGTTGTTTCAACCAGGTTGTCTCCTGAGCAACCCTGGAGAGCCTAGAGTTTCTCCTCGATTTAGGTAATCTTGGAAAATTGTGGTGTATTTGAAAATAGATGAGATATTCTTTATGTAATACTGCGACGAAAGAGATCTATTGTCTCTTTTATGGTTTGATTTCTTTAAAAAAGCTCCTCCTTAGTGAGCTCTAAACCTCAGTCTTTATTTGTTTCTTATTGAACAAATATCTGTGATACAGATGTATAAATATATAGTGGACCAGCTGCTTATATTAAAGTGTTAAGTTGTGGGGTGCAGGGCATCCAGGGGTCCCAATTCAGGTAGAACTGGGGGGCGTCAGTGTCAGTTGACGGCAGCCTGTCAACAAGACAAAAATCTCTCTCTTGCCATGTGTCCACCTCCTGCAGTAACAGAAGTATTTTTAGAGGGAAGGGGAATAGAATGGCACAAATAATTATCACACTGGAGAAGCTAATGATTTCAGTATAAAGTAGAAACTTAGCAAAACCCCCCTTACAATGGTTTCTAAAGTCTTTTTACCAAGGAAAAGCCAGATATTGTGCAGTGCGAAGATCAGATAAATTTTCCATAAGGTATCAGTCAGGGAACCCACTGCTTTTGAACCCTGCCTGTTACATAAGCAACTAATATACTAAGTCATTTAGCTCTTAAAATTTTTTTTAGACTCTACGAAGCAGATACCCTTCTTATCAATATTTCAGAGTAGAACAAGGAAGAAATAAGAATAGATTTGAATTCAAGCAATCTAGCTCCCAATGTTGGCATACTGAAAGATGCCGCCATGCTGCTTCTCATTGTGTTCTAAATTTGCAATGTTTATAAGATACATGTGGAAGAATCACTGAGTAATTCTTAGGAATAAGTATCACTTTAATGAAATTGCGAAGATATTTTGTGAAAGTTTTTTTTTTTTTTTTTTCAGTTTAGCTGGTTGACAGAAATAATGTAAGTCCACAAAGAAATATACAGGTTAATAGTAGAGAATTGTTTTCAAATGTAATCATATCAACTTCTAATGTCAAGTATGTAAACACATTTTAAAATAAGGGGGGGGTCTCTAGTGATCTCTGTCACCCTCATAATCTTGCTTTCCTGTAATCTCCATTTGACTTTGGGCTAGCCCTATTAATTCACTCTAACCAAAGAAATATGCGAAAATGATTAATGGATAGCTCTGGCACCATTGGTGGTATGCTGCGGGGGTGGAGGTGGGTGTGTTGTACACTACTGAGCATTTTTAATACCATGTGGGTGTCCTACAATTCAATTCTGAAGCTGTCTACCTGGAGATATTGTCAGATAGCAGGTGTTAAGAGCTCAGTACTACAAGACTCCCCCATCCTACAGCCCCTGAAAATTAGATGCCAGTCACAAGTTCCAGGTTGTTGTCTGTTTTCTTGTCAGCTGCACATGGATCAGAGATTCCAAGGACCCCCTCTTTTGGTTTGATTAATTTACTAGGGCGGCTTACAGAATGCAGGACTTTTACTTACTAAATTATCATTGAATTACATAAGGATATAACTAGCACAGCCAGATTGAAGAAAAGCCTAGGGCAAGTTGTGGGAAAAAGGCACACAGCCTCCATGTCCTCTCAGTGGCAACAACAGTTTCTCGCCAGTCTGGAAGCTCTCTGAAATTGTTCTTTAAGAGGTTTATGGAGACTTCTTCGTTACACGGTGTGATAAAATCATTGGCTGTTGGTAACTGATTCAACCCCCAATCCTCTCTCCTTTCCTAAAGTGAGGAAGGTGAGACTAAAGCTCTAACCCTACAATTTCAGGTTTGGTTTCCTTGGTAATTAGAGCCAGTCCTTAGGTACTTTCCAAAAGTCACCTCACTGATATAAATTCAGGTGTTGCCGGAAGGCATTTGTTCTGAATACTAAAAGAGCTCTATTGCCCTTATCAATTAGGAAACTCCCAACAGTTTTAGGACTTCTGTGCCAAAAATGGTGACAAATCTTAGGTGAGAGATTACACAAAAGGAAGATTATCAGGAGGGCAGAGACCACTGAAGGCCACTTTAGAGTTTGCATACCACAATTGTGATGGGTTTGTTAGATATTGTTTATTTTGCCTGAATTGTATTTTCAAATCTTAATTATTCTAATATAGAATGCTTGGAGTTAATGTTTATTAAATTTGACATAATTGTTTTAAAACTAGAGTGTTACAGAATTATTCAGTTTCGTTTTCTATGTGGTATCAGTTTTAAATTTTATCACAATGAAACACAGCAAGAATTTTTCAGATAGCTTAACACTAAAAATAGGATGAGATTACAAAAACATATATGTAATATTTGATGAAGTTGACAGATTTAGAAAACAAAAGATTTTTGCCTGTCTTTTGGTTAGTACAAAGAAGGATCTTACACCAAATAATTTACTGATTTTTTGCAACAGATAATTTAGCATAAAATCAAAACTGGAAACATAGTCACATTTCATAGTGACTTGTGAAGAAAAGGGAATAGAATAAAATATTTATTATCTTATATTAACATTTGTAATAATCGTGATAATTATGTAAGAAGAGTCTTATAGTTGGGATTTGGGTGAAGTGTGGTGAATATCATTCATTGTAGGGAGTCACAAAACAGTAATTAATTTTTGAGCCCTGTGTTTGTATAAAAACAGTGTAAATGTAAATGTAAACAGTGGAAATCTAAAGAGTCATGTGTTGAAATTCCTATATTCATATACATTTACAGCAAGATGCTATAAAGAAACTACTATGTGCAAGATATCTACTGGCCTGATAGAGGAGTAGGAAACAATTGAAAAAAAGCCATTATTAGTCTGATTCATACCTTTCTGGATTTCATGCTTTTGAAATTCAATCTAAGTCATCTTTTTACATTTTATAGCTCAAATATAGCACTTTGCTCCAAGTGAAAATTCAGTAGACCCATGCTGAATTACCTATTAAACTTTGTTCAATTCATCAATGTGCTATACTCTCAGTACTTTATACCACCCTTCTCCTGGCAGATGCCTGTGTATTTCCAGTTCTTAGTTTATAACTCATTTCCTCTGGGAAATTTTCTCTGGCTACTTCAGAGTAGGTTTCTTAGTCTTCCATTTTGCTCTTACCATATGGACAATTCTTCTTGGATTATTTACTGTCCATTTTCATTTTAAACCGTGAATTCCTTTCAAAGGTAAGGTGGCATGAGACAAGAAGGCATACTCACATTTCTACAATTGCAGCTCCCTCTGTTTAACAATATTTAGTATCTATTATGGGCCATGGACACGTCTAGTCCCTGGGGATTAACAGAACGCAGACACTGCTTTCATGAGGTTTATGTCCAGTGGGTTGAGACAGACAATAAATAAATATGTATTAACCTGGGTAGTACTAAGTGCTATGAAAACAAATAAAGGTAAGTGGTTAAAGTGAGTGAACTGGAGGAAAGTCAGACCTCTTTATATAAAATGGTCAGAAGTCCTCTTTGAAGTGATGTTTGAAATGAGAGCTAGAGGAAGCCCCTGGGTGAAAGATGGACAGAGTTCCTAGAAGAGGGATAGTGAGTCCAAATGTTCTTAGGTTGGAATGGAATGGGTATATTGAAGGGAAACCAAGGAGACCTTTGTGACTGGAGCTGAGAGGTAGTGGGGAGGTGAAACAGTATGTTGAGATGTGAAGTCAGAACAATTTCCAAGAGTCAGGTCACTTAGGACATTGCATCTCAAGATACTCCTAGCACCTAGCTTACATGATTGTTTAATTAGCACACATTGATAATTTCTGGATTAGGTTGGGTCTATAAAGCAGTATTATCTAATTATATATTATTAGTTTTACTATCATTAAATTACTTAGAGTAGTGGATTTTAAACTGCTATTTATTAGAATCACCTTAGGATCTTAAAAAAAAGTCTGATTCCTGTTCACATGGCAGAAACCTGGCATTAGAATCTCTATTGGTGGCATCCATATTTAAAGTTTTGAGGGGGGAGTGATTTCAGACAAGCAGGAGAGTCATTAACTTAGATCAGTGGTTCTCAAAGTATGTTCACTGATCAGCAGTTTTGAAGATAACTAGAAATATAAATTCATACTTCTTGCATTAGAAACTCTGGGGGCAGTGCTAAGCAGTCCAAGTTTTAAGAAGTTCTCCAGGCATTCCTGACTTGTGCTAAAACTGGAGGTCCACTGTCTTAGAGGATATGCCACATGTTGTTAAAATAGATGATATGTTTTGTGTTTTTAATTAGAGAGGGCTGAGTTTTACAGTATGTGTGCACTGGCAAGAGAGATTAAAATTTTACCCTTTGAAAAATATTTATTTGGATTAAACTTCTTTCACATAGTCCTTTGTTTAATAAAACATTCCTGTGGGTAAAATATCAAGCAATGTTAATTAGGAGCACTTTAAATGAGTCGATTAAAATAATTTAGCTGACAGAATGGGTCATTTTGAATAAGAATAACTGAAATTAGAAAAGGTCTCTAGAAAAGAATTGAGATAGAGTGATGGTACACTTTTCTTAGAGTCTCCAAAGTATGATTAGCAATCATTAATATTTAGTAAGATTCAAAAATTTCAATAAAGTTTTAAAATAATCTAAATATGATTCTTCTTTTTTGGGGATATTTTGAGAAATGTGTTTATTACTCTTACAGCTAATTTTCATCTGATTCTATATTATCTATATCTGGAAATAATGATTTCCACACTTGCAAATTTAAAACTCACCAATATTTGTAATAACTGAAGAATGGAAAATTTGTCCAAATGTCTTTTTTTTTTCCCCCTTTAGAAATGAAGTCTTGCTGCTGAGATTTCTGTCTGGTATCATTCATTCCTCAAGAGATTTCCATACGGAAAATCTCATCATTCATCCTTCTAGAGAAAGTTATGTTTTCTTTCACAAAACTCCAATATTAATATGTACATTGGCATTTCTTTTTCTTTTCCTCTTATCTGAGAATAATAACGAGTGAGAGAAAATGAATTATATATACAGCTCAGGGGCATTGCTAAAAGGCCCAGTTTGAGCAATATGCTAATTCTGGTTTGAGTGTTCTTATCAATCCAGCAGGTTCATTCAGATTTAAGAATGCAGTGTGAAAATCTTTTGTAGTCCTACTACACAACTTTTCTCTTATAGAGAAAAATCAGCTTTTTCAGAAAGGCTTAGCCAGAGGCAATACCTGATAGTGTCTGCGAAGTGCAAGCAATATATCTTTGAAGCACTTGAATAATATTATTATTTTGGTTGAGAACAGGAAAAATATAATCTATAAAAATAAGGCTAATGCAATTTTAAAAAGGAACTTTCATATGTCACAGGATTTCATTCAACTTGGTGACAAAGGACTCCAGAAATAAGTAGCGCTGGAGATAGAGAAAATGTAAATGCAGAAAGCATGTCTTGATATCTCTAGTTTGTGTCTTCATATGTTCCTGATATATTTGACTGTTCAAAGCATTGCTGTAACCTGCAACTACACATCCAAAGCTGTCTACAGGATTTTCAAATGAATAGTTTCCCTCTATATCATTCAACCAAGCAATATGTTTTCTTAATTTTCTCTCATTTTTTTCGAGATAAACTCATGACTTTTCTGGGGAGGTGACTGTAATGCAATATTATATTTCCCTCCTGGGAATCCTTCTGCTAGAACGATGTTTCCTTCAATGCTAAATTCCTCTCTTCTACTATTTTCACATTTGAAACCAACTTTAGCAAACCTGGTAAGTCTTTTTAATCTTCTCATATTTCTTTTTAACCCACCTAGGAGGGTGTCATTTAATGTAGCTACTACATAGTTTGATGTCTTAAATGTGAATTCTCTTAAGTCTGATAGCATAAAACTGAATTATCTTTTCTCCTTTGCATATTTAAATGCTTTGGTATTATAGTCTATTAATCATTGGCATTTATTAGAAACCACCTCTGGCTTAGCACTCCTTTATTAAAAGTGCACATTTGTCCAATACGCTAATAATTCTCCCCAAAACTAATGTAAGTTCATTCTCCAAACCAATATAAAGATAATTTTATATAATATAGATAAAATCATTATCAAGTGATTAGAACTAGAATCAGTGAAATAGTTTTTTTTAATAATTCTGTGTCTGTTTTATGAAAGATCAAACCCCACATTCTCACAATTATAGAACGTACAAATTGTGTACATGATAACACCTACAAACATGTTTTCTTTTTTTACCTTTTTTTCAAACATATTGTGGATAAAATGAATCAGGTCTTAATGTCTACCATGAATTATCCATATTTTTAATTAATCAAATTTTGATTTCACAAGTATTTATGAAAGGTGGGTGCTAGTTGTTGTGGATATAGAGAAACTAAGTGCTCAGGTCTCCTGTTTTCTAGAGTGTAAGGCAGAAATTAACCAAGTAAACAAACAACATAGTGAGAGACTGCAGAATAATGTAATAGAGATGTATTTTGGATGCTACATTAGATGAACAGATACATATATGTCTACAAATGGTAGGATATTTGGGCTAAGATTTAACTGGGAATGAACCAGTGAGGGGAAAGCTTGAGAGAAGAACATCTCAGAGTTGATAGGTGAGGAAATGCTGGCCATATTCCAGGAAAAGAAAGGGCATTTTGACTGGAAATGCTATGAGGTGGTGTTGAATGGGTCAAACAGGAGTCTGGGTTTTGTTTTTTGAGCAACGGTGAATTTTTGAAGGGCCCCATATAAGTTCTTCGGTGGTGAAAGATAAAGACTTAGACTAGAATGCTGAGACTTAATAAACCAAAGATATATTTTACAGATTGAATGACTTTCACAGTCCCCATTTTCCTCTACTTAACTATTCTCCTTAGATACTCTAAACATAGCACAGAGGATGTTTCTTTTCAATATATAAAATATTACCTTAAACAAAAATTAACTCTGAAAGTAATCTTTTAGAGTAAATCAATGGAAAAGAACTTGAATTTAAGACTGGATATTTTAATATTTACACATTAAATTCATTTTTTATATTATCATAAAGTTAAAACATTGAAGCAGGAAAGATAAAATTTCACACAGACACACACAGACACACAGCCATGTTTTATGTCTACCATATTCACATTTTTCCCATTGGAATTGGAAACATTTCTGCTATGAGTTTACAATTTACAAGGACAAAGTCACTTTTAGAATAGTCCACTGTCAAAAGGAAGGTCACGCAAGGTTTTATAGATGGAAGAGATTACATTTAGCTGATTGGGGAAGGGGTCAGACAATGCTTGCAGTAGGCTAATCATATTTCAGAATGGGACAGGGCTTTTTGGACCCCTCGACAGACTGAGCCCAGGGCAACTCAACTGCAACTGTTGCCCTGCGCTACAGATGAACCTACTTTATTAGAAATGGGACAAAATTGATGGTTAAGAAATATGAAAACAAACAATACTGTCCTGTTTAAAAGAAGATGCTTTGTCAGCCTAGCTTGAAGGGAACAGCTGCATTTAATGTGCATCTGAAAGTGTGTTTGATAAGTCAGAAAGAGGGAGAAAGGGGCACTGAAAGGTTAAGATAAAAGTGTCTTAGTATGGTGTACCCTGGTGACTCAGGTACTAAGCCAGAGCCTGGGGTGTAGACCACATAAAGCTCAAGGACCCTGGTTCTTGACCAAAACAAACAAATTCATCCCTTTCTCTCTCCCTCCCTTCCTTTCTTTATTCCTTCCTTCTTTCCTTCCTTCCTCTCTTTAAAAAAATTGTCTTAGTAAACATAAGACATATTTAAGACATTTTAAGTGGTTCTGCTTTGGAGGATATTCTGAAATACAATTCACATTATAATAGTACACACAAGGACTAATGAGACACTGACAAATTATGCTGGACATAGTGCTGAATACAGGGGAAGTGCTAAGTGAGTCAGGATTTATACTTTCAGATTACATTTTTTTCAAATGTTAAAAAAAAATAATTGGATAATGTGTTGCAGTGACAGGAGTGGGAAGAATGATTATACACAGCCAGAACCCCATGACGTTCTTGGTCTAGTACATGGATAAATACACTGCAGAAGTTCAATATAAGGAGATTGGAAAAACAGCACAGTTGTCAATGGGAATGAGTTAAATATAGTGCAGGTGAACCAGAAAGATCGCATCAAGAATTCCTGGCCCTAAATTGACAATGTGATTGATACTATTAGAAAAGTAGAGGCATGTGCTTCCTAACTGTTAACAGACAGCTTCTCACTGTGTCTACCTTAACTCGTTAGTCGTGATTTCATAATCAAAAATCTGCTTTTTTAAATTCAGACCTTTTTAAAAGACCATATCTTAGGAAAAAGCTCAGAAATGGTTTCTAAGTATTTTTTAAATGAAAATACATGCTAAGAAAATTTCCAAAACTACATACCTCCTCATTTATTCAATAGGACTGGAAACTTTGTTTCCTCTATGTTTTAAAGTCTCCTATGAAGGTGTGTATGGTAAATGCACTTTTAAAATTGCTTCTCTTTCTAAAAAAATCAATGGCATTAATTAGAGGTGAAATTATGCACACCTCATGGAGCAGTATTTGAAATTAAATCCCACTTATTTTCTTAACTTCTTATATAGGCTCTAAATGCGGTTTTATTAAAATTTACAAAATAGTAGTTTTAAATTTTTCTAGCATTTAATCATATTGTTGTATAATATCCATAAATATAATGAACTGAAATCTGAATTAACATTTAGTGAGAATTTTACTAACTGTTAATATTGAGGTGTCATTATTTTATACATTTTACCTACAAGAATCCAAGGTCACAGTGGATAAACAAACTATCCAAGTTTTCATATCTAGTAAAAGGTGCAGTTGGAATTTAACATAGGTGACTGAGCTCCAGAGCTGTGTGGATAATTACCACTCCACCAAGAGGGGAAAAAGCACTGAACGATGTTTTTTTTTTTTCTTTATTTTTTTTGAGTTAGGCAGCGGGGCAGTGGTTGAACATTTTCTTGGTACACTATAATAGCTTTAACTCTGAAATTTTACAGACTGACTGAAATTTTATAAACAATCTCTCTTTCTGACTCTAGAATCTCTGCTGTGCTATAAACCCAGTTTACATTTGTGGGGAGCCCAAGCACTAGGTATAGATAATTCAATTAACCAGAACTAACCATGTGCCTTGGTTTATCTGAAGGGAGAATCTTTCATAAGTAGCACGCTTGGTTATTTACTACCAAAACTATTTATTCAGTCTTTTTGATTATTTTTGCTGAATAATCCATCTTCTGGAATATAAGAATGCAGCTGGCAATTTATTCCAATGATTAATCATGAGTCTTTTCAATGGATACAAAATTTTCCAAACACTGTATGTTTCATACTCACTTTCGATGCATGAGGGTAGACTTAAGCTGAAAAATTTGAGGAAAACAGCTTATATAATTGTATCTTATAGGAATTATGGACCTAATTTTCATGATTTTTCAATTGCCTTCACAATATACATATGTAAAATGGAGTGATTTAATTTTATGTATGTTATTAACTAGTATATGATTTTATATACACAGTTCAGTCCTCAGATATTCATGAGGAAAACCAAAACTTTTACTTAATGAAACAATTCTATTTGAGGTCTTTCTAGAGCTCTTACCCTTTCCTGAAAGAATGATTAAATTTTATTACATTGACCATTTGGTTCTTACTAATATGTGTGGTAATATAATGCTACATAGATTTTTAGAATTTGTATTTTAAGCTTTGATATGTTTTATGTTTAACAGCTATTATAATGATAAAATAAATTTTTTTTACAAAGTAACAGCTGAGTAAAGAAAACAAAACAAAATATGCACCACCACACTCATTTTCCTTTCTAGAACATTAGATACCAAAAGCCTTAACTAGCAAAATGTTCTTTAAGGTCTTAATAAGTGTCACTCCAGTAAGTTTGAGAGACTGACTAATATGGTTGAACAGCTTTCTCTATTATAGAACTACTTACTATCTTTAACATCTAATGAATTGAATTAAATGCTTTCCAAATCTAATTTGACCATAATTGAAACTTTCATGGGCATGATGTTCATGGAAATCTGATAATATTTAGAATAGTAGTTTGAAATGAAGCTGGACAGCTGAATCGCTGAGTTAGTAAAGTGTATCTGTGCCAACTGTAATTAAATTTGAAATTTGGAGGCGGGGAGCTTGCAGTAAGCACAATAATGGCCTTGCCAAGATGTTTATGGATTTGTTAACCAGCAAAGTGGAATTAAGGTAACAGATGAGTTTAATGTGCTTAATCAGCTGACCCGCGAGTACTCTGGGTTTTCCAGGTGGGCCCAATGTAACCACAGGGGTCTTTAAATATGTCTGAGGGATGGACACAGAAGAGTTAGTGGGAGAATAACACAGCATGAGAAGGACTCTACCAGTAGCTCCAGGCTTCAGAGATGGAAGATGTGGACACAGGTCCCAGAAATGAAGACTGCCTCTGGAAATCAGAGAGGGCAAGAAAATGGGTTCTCTCGTAAGAGATCCTAAGAAGGAACAAATACAGCCATGTTGATGTTTTGAGATTCATTTAGTGAGACTCACGGGCCTCTCAGATCACAAACTGTAAGTTAATAAATTTGTGTTGTTTTGAGATGCTAAGTTTGTTACAGAGACAATGGAAAATGAATTCAGGGTCTAAGGACTGCTTATTTTTAAGAGTTACCAGGTAATCCTAGACTGAAGACCACAGATTTAAAGACTGACTACTTAATATACAAAATTTTTTTTAATACTAATATTTGGTACCTATCACCAGGAGTCCAATTCACATTTGCTGACAGAAATAAAGACTAAATTGAGGCAATCTCAAAACAAATATATATACATATATATATTTTAAATGTATTGGGATTAATAGGGATATTGCCGTTTGGGACAAGCAAACTAACAAACCATAAGAGAATTTTTTGAATGTTTGGGGTTTGTCATGGGCAGGGAAAAAAGAAATGAGAGTTGAGTTAGAATCTATTAAAATGAAAGAAAAAAAAAAAAAGGACCCTGAAAAAGCCCTGAGCAGCAAAAACAGCTCAGGCACACAAAGCTCAGTCAGCTCACTTTGAGAGACCAATTTGACCTGAGTCATCTGTCTATACCTGTGAAAGGTTTTCTATAAACTGGGCATTTATGGAAATCAGTTTCTTTGTCCTTATCAGTAGGGTCACTACATTTCTTGGTTTGACTGGGATTTTCCAAGTTTGACAACATTAAACCACCCCTACTCCCCAGTTCCAGTCTCATCCCTGGTTTCAACTCTAGAAGTTGCTGTAAGTCTACTTATCAATCCTTTTTGTTTTCCTTAGGGCACATTTTATCTTTCAGTTTCATTTTAGTTTGATACTCTTTCCCACATTCAATGTATTAACTTATTCGATCCCCATAGCTCTGTAAACATAGGAATTATTACTGGAAGTATATATTTTTTAAACCCAGCTACTAAATGAAGGCTTTACACACGCTGCCTTCCTAACCCACCATCAAGTTAATGTAAACACTTATTTAGAGATGTTCACAACTATTTTAAACATCATTACAATCACTGGCAACTTTCTGAGATCTTTCACAGAAGAAGGAAGATAGAAATGAAAGACATTAATAAGGATAAAAACATCTTAAGACTTAGGAAGGCAAACATGAGTGAATTTAGGATTGGTGCTGGTCACATGCAGGTGTATCTGAAACCATCCGCTGGCAGCCCCCAAGGAAGCAGAGGGAGGGACCAAGAACACAGCAGCTGCCTGCATGTTGGCAGGTGATTGTTTAATAGCCAAAGAACATATTTATCTTGTGTGGCTGCAGGACAAGAGAGTTTTCCAGTTGGCAAATCTTAAAAGCTTTATAGAGGCTTTAAACATGTGCACTGTCCAGGTGGTTTTAGTGACACATTTTATCTCAGGAATATGTTTTTGGGAAGCTTCTGGGAGCAGGGAAGACCAAGGTAACAAATATTTAGGAGTGAGGGTGGGAGATATTGGTGAGGAAACTTTAATTGCCCAGGCCCACCACCCAGGTCAACAGGCTATCAACATTCTTTTGATTCCCTTCACCCACAATTGATGATAAGGGCAAAGAATACAGAATACAAAACCCTTCAGTGTAAATGTTACTGTATATTGCAATTTTAGTGTTATAGGGAGTATTACTGCATTAGATTCACTTTTGTTCTGTATTTATTAGAGGTGGTTAGTACTTTTTATAATGTAAATAACTATTAATACTAAGAGGAATAAACATGAATTGACTGAATATTCCATAGGTGGGTCATGTGTTTTCAGAACAATTCAACAAAAGGTAAATTTTGGTAAATATACATGGATGTAGCACAGGGAAAACTTATCTGTTTGTGGATATCTTTTTTTTTTTATCAACTGCTATTCAAAAGCAATTGAAATGTCAACATACTTTGACATTTTGGTGGCATTCTTAGGAAAAGCACAAAGACACTAAAACAAAGCTATAAAATCCAATGGAAGATTTATATATAAAGCATTCAGATTTTAAGAGTTAGGAAGGCAAAGATAAAGAGCAAAACCAATTCCTAGTTGGTCAGGTACTTGCCATTTCTGTTCATCGACCGTAAAGATTATAATCCTAGTGTATGTTAAATCTTCCACATTCTCAGTCTTCTATTCCTCTGAGGGTGATAGGAAAAGAGCACTGAACTAAAGACAAAACACTAGCTAATCTTATGACAGAGCGTAAGCCATAAAACCACAGTACTTTCTCTTGATCTTTAAGTACTGCACCTGCTTTTTCTACCTTAAAGAGTTATTAAAAATCAAATGGCAACACCTGGGAGAGTACTTTAATAGTAAAGTAACTTGTAAATAATTATTTCATGTAACAATAGTCAATCTGGATTTGTGAAAGTTATCTATCCCTTCATAACAAAATACCCGTAACATGATGACTTAAAACAAGTCATCACGTATCTTAGGTCAGAAATCGACACACGGCTAATTAAATTCTCTGCCTCCGGGTGTTGTCAAGGTATCTGTTGTGCCTATACTCATCTCATGTTTCAACTGGCAAAGGATTCCACTTTGTTGGCAGGATGCAGTTCCTCGTGGGTCACGGGACTAACAAACCTAAGTTTCTCATTAGCCATTAGATGGAGATTGTCCTCAATGCCTTGATACATGAGCCTCTCAATAGAGCATCTTGCTTTTTCAAAATTTGCAAGTTAAGAAGAAAATGTAAAGAATACAGCAAGATGGAAGTCATTTTTAAAAATTATTTTTGTTTACATTGCTGTATTCGTTTTAAGATATTGAAATTGCGTCTCAGTCTGAGTAGTTCACACCTTACCCACTGCCAGAGTTCCAGTACCTTTACCATTGCCTTGTCCCTTTTTTATTTTGCACCCCTCATCCTTTCCCATCTCCCTGAAAACCAGTCTTCCTGTGAATTTGTTGGGGTTTATTTCTTTATATTCCACATATAAGTGAAATCTTATACTTTTTCTTTCTGACTTATTTCACTTAACAGCATCCCCTCCATTTCCATCCAGATTATTGCAAAGGGCATGATTTTGTCTCTTTAATAGGTACATAGAATTTCATTGAGTCTACCTACCAACCATTATCATAGTTTCTTTACCCAGTCATCTGTTGATGGGCATTTACATGTGTCTTATTTCTTGGCTATTGTGAATTGTGCTGCTATGAACATAGGGGTATGGATATTTTTTCTGATTAGTGATTTTGTATCCTCTGAGTATATGCCCAGGAGTGGGATTGCTGGAGTGACTGTAAATCCATCTTTTTTTTTTTTAAAAGGAATTGCCGTATTTCCAAAGAGGTTGCGGTAATTTACATTCCCACTGACATTGTAGGAGTGTTGCCTTTTTAATATGGAGGTTATTTGAAATATAACTGTGGATAGGGCATCCCATCACTTTTTTTCCTTTTTGCTAGAAGCAAGTTACTTAGGTTTAAGCCTCAAGGAGGTGACACCATAATGTTGCAAATATCAGGAAGTGGAGGTTATTAAGGATCATCTTGAAAGCTGCCTCTCATGTGAACCGTTTCCTGTTTAAATGTGAGCTAGCATTTGAGAATTTCATTCTTTCTTCAAAACTCCTTTCAAACCCAGCTTAATCTTCAAGATCCTACTCAGTTGTGATCTGTGTTTTGTGAATTTCCTTCAATTCTTCAGTTAGATGGGATTATTTCAATATCTAAATTTCCAAATAATCTAGCACACATCTCTTGCTTATTTCTACATCTCCTGGTTTTTGCAAAGGAGTCTGTGAAAAACAGAACTAATGGTGCCATTTTAAAATAGGGTCAACGGTGTCATGGTACAAGTACTACTATTATCTCTCTGTATTGAGTTAAATAGCAGTTGTTTCTTGAACCAATATTTGAGACCCAGCAGGAGAAAGGACATCCTAATCGCAAAGAATGATGATTGGGAACTTTTGCCTGAAGAGAATGGGTAACCAGTTATGTACAGCCAAGAAAAGTTTAAGCTTCTTAACACTTTTTAAAAAACCATTTATTTCATCAATGTTAGGCTGACCCAGGAACAAAGCAACACCAGAGGCCATACCCGGGAAAAAGGTGGCTGACGTCAGACTAAGGGATTGAACCCCACACCTGGAATCACAAGGACCAATTCCCAATCTCAATGTATGAAGCCCGCTGCTTGAAGAGTGCGCTTCCCTTTGTTCGGGCGCTACTTCCCCGCCCGCCCTGTTCTGCTGACCGGAGAACCTTCCCCGGGTGCGCAAACCCCAATAAAGCCCTGGCTATTCGACTTTTTGTTTAATTGACTTTCTTTCCTCGTGGAGCCCAGAAAAAAACCTTTCAATCATATTCTGTTTTATAAAGGCCCCTAACTTTTACCCTTCACTTGGGCACATTTTTGGAAACCTCAACCTGTGTACTCCAAATTGCATTCTTTAACCCCAGAAGTTTGTCTCTCATTTTGGTTTTTACTTTTAAATGAATATGTCAGTCATAGTCTTGATCTATTTATTTGTAAGTTCCCTAAAAACAGGAATTGGGGCTTCTACCTCTCTGTATTCTTCCATAGAATGAAAGAAAACAAAATGAAAAAATATATCTATATAAAATTGATTGGAGGCTGCTTTTTTATGCAAAGGTTAAAAGCAACTGCATTTTGACCTCCTTTCTGTTACGAACTTATTCGAAGACACCAAAATCAATAAATAATAGCTTTGAAATAGTATCATTTCAGGGATTTTTGCCAGTTTTTTGTTTCAAAGGACATCTGTGGTCTGCTCTTCTAACGGCTTGACTCATTGAGAGTATAAACCTGCAGAAAATAATGGAACCATTTGAGCTCAACAGTAAGGTCCCAGATTTTCTAGCACCTGTTCATGGAAAATGCATACTTCTGTTCCAAGAGATTTTCTGTGACTGCACACTTCAAGCCATTAAAATTTTCTAGAGAAGGCTTAATTTAAAGGTAATATTCCCCTGGAGTATGAAATTTCAATGACAACTCTTTCATTTACATTAACTTATTGAAAATCCTATTATATAGATTATATTTTAGCCATATTCTGTCAGTGTGTAAATAGGCCTACATTCCTAAGAAATCGTTAGATAATAGCCTGAATAAGAGTATCTGGGGATCTTTAACATATTGATATAGTGGAGCCTCAGCCAAGATTTCTCCTTTTTGGGGGATTTATTATCTTTTTCTATTTATTTTTACTAAACAGTTCAGAGAAGATGTGAAAGAGCTTTTTAGGGTCTTTGCAAATCTCTTCTCCAACCTTCTCTACTTCCTACATTGTACTTGTCTTTGTCCTTTATTCTGGGGAGATTTTTAGAGGTCTGAACTGAATTTGGCTTCTTAATGCTCTCTTCTCTGTAGAAAATGTCCAAGGTTCATTGTTAAACTTTTGGCTAAGAAATGGAACTTCATCCATTTGTTCAATGGTCCATGTACTCCAAAGCATCATGGGGTTCGAGTCGGTGTGCTCAGTGCCAGGTCTGGGGAAGCAATTACCTTCCCTGTGATATTTCACTGCATTTTTGTTTCATTGTATATGAGAGAAATTGTGAGCTGACTGGAAAAATAAAACTGGGCAAGAAACAGGAAGGTATAATTTTAGTCCAGGACACATTTATAGTTTTCTCTCTGCTATTGCTTATTGTTATCCTTTCATTCACTTGATGAAACATATTTACTGTTAGTCTGAGCCTAGAACACTTTTAGGCAATGAGGGCAATCATTGAACCAAAAAGATTTCCAGCTCCTGTGGGTCTGACATTTTCATTAGGGAAATGGATAATGAGAATGTAATCAAATAGCTCTACACTTCACCTAATGGCGATAGAGGTCATGGGGTACATGTGGGGGTGGGGAGTGCGGGAGTTTGTAAAGGAGCAGTAACAGCTGGAGTGAAATGTATGCTAGAATATACTGGACACTCTTTAAGCAGTGACCTGAAGAAAGTGAAGCAGTGAGTTTATTTGGATATCCAGTAAGGGGTAAGTTCTGAAAGAAGCAAAAAGTATATAGATACTTTAGGAACAAATGTTGGGTGTTTAAAAGAAGTTGAAGTGGAGATACAAGGAGATGAGTAAGAAATAAAATCAGAGGTCAAGGGTTGAAAGTGGATCGTATTGAGTCAGTCCGTTGTAAGGATTCTGAATGAGATTAAACGGTTATTTAATATTTTAACAGGCTCAATCTGCCTGCCATATGGAGAATGGAGGATTGGGTTGGAGGCTAAGTTGGACCAGGGTAGCAGCAATTGGAATTGAAAGGCCAAATTATTAATCTATTTCACAATATAAATCAATAGGATTTATTGATGAAGTGGGTGTAGGCTGTTAGGGAAAGTTAAATGTCAACAGTGATCACAAGTGAAGGGCAAAGTTTTCTTTCATATAGATGGTTAAAATGGGAAGGAACAGATTGTGGGGAAGACAGCACTCAGTTTTATACGTTTTAAATTATTATCTATATTAAATAAGATAGAGATGTTAAATTCATTAATCCGAGTTTATGAATTTCAGACTGAACAAGTAAAATAGGTATTCTCAGTATTTAGGTAGTATTTAGAATTAAGGGACTGTTGGAAATCACCTAAGAAGAAAGTGTATAAATGAAAAAGGTCAGGAACTGAGCTCTGGGGTGTGTGAACATTTGGAGATAAGGTACTTATGGAGAGCTCCATGAAATAGGGAAATGAAACAATGTGAAATATTTATGGAAGCCCTAACTTACAGCAGACCTGAGATAGATTCAGTGATGAAAAAAAGTTTCTGCCCTTGAGGGTTTCACTTTAGTAGTAACTTAATAGTTATTTCTATAGAGAGTTATGTAGAGTGTCCTCTGAGCTCAGGGAAAATGATGCTGATATGTGTGACCTTGGACATCAAAAATGCTTCAGAAAAATGGTGACATTGGAGCTGACAGAGAAAGATAACATCGTGTTTATCTGTACATCAGGAGTGAAGGGCATTCCATATGCAAGGACTGGGCATATACAGTCGTGTAGAATTGGAAGTGGTGTGTGTTGCAAGAGTGCATTGAGGCCTCAGTCACAGGAATAAACATAGACTCTGGAGTAACAGTGAACTGGCCTTTGCCACTTAGTGGTTGTGTCATGTGGGGCAACCTAATTACCTTCCGTGAACTTCTGGTTCCTCATTTCAAAATAAGTGCCATCTTCCCTGACTGTTTGTGATGATGGGAATGAAGATCTCTAGTACTTGCCTCTGTGATTATTCAGATCAGTTTTACTGACTGTCATATTCCAGAAGGGTTGAATTGAGTATGAAAACAGGAGGTGTTGAGTACTTATTTTTACAATGGGAGAATCTGAAATATTTAAACTAGGATGATTATGCTCAGATTTTCATTGTATATAAACACTTATCACAATTGCAAAGCAAGAATTAGAAAAGAAAGGAAGACTGAGGAGAGGAATGAAGGAAGCGAGAGAGAATAAGGGCATAGTGGAGGGGAGGAAATCATGCAAAAGGTCTGGAGGGGAAACACAAAAGAGATAAAAGGAAAAAATTATTTTGTATCATCAATTTATAAAGCTCTTTAATATGCACTTGTCAATCCTAACAATCCCATGAAGCAGTCATTATTACATCTAAGAAAACAGATTCTCAGGTTAATTTGGCCAAAGTTTTTTAAATGGTAAGTTGGAGGCTGCAGTGTGGGGGCAATGAAAACAGCCAGTATTTAAAACAAGGCACATCTGACTCTAAACACCAGGACAGGTGGCTATGTCCTTTCAGGGAGGTCCAAACTGTAGTCCTCTGAGGGGATTTCCAGGAAAGGGAATGAATACGATAAAGTAGGAGACCCACATCATTTTAGCTGAGTTTGCAGAGTAAGTTTTCTACCTCGAATAGATTGGATAAGTGATGATTTCATTCATTTCACTGGGAAGACTTGGAGTGACAACTTATTGTGATTATACTGTCCCAAATGACTCATGAGGAATTATTTACATCGTTGGAGCATTTGAGAGTTTTTTGCTTATTAGTTCCACATGTTTTGATCTATACACCCCTGGAATTTTGTTTAAGCCAATAAAACACAATGTTTTCTTCCTCTTTGTAATCAAATTCCAGCAGTGCTGTGGGTCGTTATTTAAAACTTGATTATCTTTCAGCATTAGTTTTTAAAAGCAGGTGCCTCCCTGCTACCCACCTCTCAAAAGTCATAAAGCTAGAAGCTGTAGCCTAAAGAAGTTCTCTCATGGAAGTGAAGGTGCAGAGATTTAAATTCTGGGGATTAGTAAAATGCAGGGAAAGAAGACTTTAGCAGTAAGGTGTTTAAAATAATGAAAACAAAAAGGCAATTTTCTGATGCTAGGAGCTGGATATTTTGTTACAAACCTGAAGTTCTAATGCTCAGAACTCTCTCCTGGGCTTCAGACCTAAATAGCTATTTATTGTAATCTCTGTGTGACTGGTCCTCAGGAAGTTTGCAAGTTTCAAAAGCATTAAACTCAGCATGTTCAGAACTGCAGTTACTATAGCTTTCATAAGATCTCTGTCTCCCTGCATGTCTCCATCTGTGTTTGTCTGACGCTAGGAAATGGGCCTTGCTTTCTCAGGAAATCCCTACCTCCTAGCCAATCATGTCACTGCCTCTTCCAGTGTCCTGTAGAAGTCATTTTCCCACCGTCCTTCGGGAAGAGTGTTTTCACTGATGTCCTCATGAGGCGCTCTGCTCCTCCAGTCTGTGGATTGCTTTCTCTGGGGTAGAGGCTCTCAAGTGTATATTCAATTCTTTTAGTTTTGTCATCTGGCAGCAGAAACATAAAGGCCATTGAAATACTTTAATTTTTGCTCTACTCTTCCATTTCCTTACTTCTTTACTCTTCATATTCAATCCGCTCTTAATTCCAAGCTTTGATTTCCTAGTGAATAGTCAGATTTCCTAGTTCATCCTGACCAGGATGGCCCCACCTTCAACCCCTGCTTTTAGAGCACCCGTTGTTTGAAATATCCAAGAATGAGGTGTGAAGTCTGTACGGTGGGGGTATGTTTGTGAGTGAGTGTGTGAGACAGGTCTCCACAAATATATGTATTTTTGTACCTTTCTCATGAGACAGAATGTTACTGTTCGAAGATAATTAGGTCTCCTGTAAATCCATTTTGTTCTTTCCATGAGCTTCTTTAATGAGAAGAGGTTGAGATGATCCATAAGATTAATTAGAAAAAAGATGAAAAAAAGCCTCCTAGATGTTTTCATAATTTTTCTAGGCTACACAGATTTTTATAGATATTAAGTTACTTACATGCATAGCAATATATTAAAATATTTGGCTCTTCATGTTTAAATGATGATGATTATTAGCAGTAATATTTACTATGGACTCACCAGATTGGTCAGAATTATATTTCAAGGTCTGAGCTCTCCTTGCTCAGAGGGAAGTAAATGGCCCATCTGGAATTTTAGAGACACAGTAAAGTTTTCCATATAACAGGAGAGTTAGTAAAATTTGGCACAGTCTAGGACTCCTAATGTACGTCTCTGTTTTTAGGTTTTTGTTTGTTTAAAAGATGTAAAGTATTGGTCCAATAAGCAAATTAGTTAGATGTTGGGGAAGAGGAGAGATGCCTTTGTGCTTTGAGGTTCAGAGAGCTAAGTAGTGTGTTACAAACAGTTGGAATTCCTGAGACTGGGACAGTTGAGAAAGAAGGGCTTGGCACCTTCTGAAAAATTTTTTTTTTTTTGTAATTGGTGCTTGAATCAGAGAAGGATTCCTAGAACAAGAGTCTCTCAAAAGTGATAGTGGTGTGGGTCTCCAAAGAGACTGTGTGCTGAGGACACTAAATCAGGGGCCTCTGAAAAGGTTCCAGGGCTTGATTGGAACCTAACCAGAGGAAGGGAGAAATGCTATCTTCTGATCATCACTCAGGTCTGGTCATGGACTCCAGTGGCAATCATTGAAGGAATGTGGGACTATGAGTGCGGGAGGGCTTCCTTTGCTGAATTGTGTAAGCTTAATGCTCTTGTCTGATCAGTAATGGGAATAGACTTGCAAATGTGTTGATACTGACTTTTGTCAACTAAGATGACTGGCATCTAGAATATAGTTTTGATTTGATTGAAAGTAGTAAGTGTGAGGTTTCCAAGCATTCTGAATGTTATGGATCATTTCATACTTAATATACACAAATTCATAATGGTCAATAGTTCAGTTGAAATCTGATGTCTAGAAAAATGAATGCCTCATTTTAAATGTTGATGGGGTATTTAAAAACATGAGCTCTTGAGATTGTGGTAGCACTAATTTATTTTATACCCTGAGGAACAGTGAAATCAAACTTTTTGATGCTGAAAAACTATTAACCTTGGATATTGTCCAGGAACAATACTGAGTTATTTCTACTTTTATTTCATTTGTGAATCTCTGTGAGTATCATCAATGCCGATGAATTGGTTTGCTGACTTTATACTCAAGGCTGGACATTTTAAGCATTATTTCTTAATGCTTGTTTCAGAGGCAATGTATAGAAAATTAATGACTTGACTTTGCCTCATTCTTGAAATGAGGTTTCTTAAAAATTCAGTGACACAAATACATATTGACTGCCTACTATGTACATTCAATGGAATTAGTGAGATTTATGGTAAATAGCATGGGATTGAAATTTATAGAATATGGTTTTATAATCTGATATGAAATATTTACCAGATGAACATATATCCATAAATTCATTTAACTTTATTTCCTATATAGTTGTCAAAAGCAATCATATTTATCTCAGAATACCATGACAGGGAAGATAATATTTGGGAAAACTTTGTAACTATTTAGAGCTCTCTTTTTATGCTATATAAGACTTTCTGCTCATTTTTAAAGTATTATTTGTTTTTTTTGTCTTATGTGTAAAGTGAGTCAAAATTATTACAACTATTAGACCCTCTAAATTCTAATTTCTACAAAAGAAGAAATTGAAAATTCATAAAGTATTTCTGAGAAAACTTCATTCAGAGTCTATCTAATCTTTTCAATTAAAATGTGTTTTAAGTTTTAACCATTAAATATAGAATCTACATGGTAATCTAGGGAAAACAATGGTTTTAAGTGGTAATATTAGTAAGAAAATAACTTGTTTAAAATCATAAGACGTCACAAAGACAGAATAGTATTGGTATTTTGAGCCCTACAAAAAGTCAGGAATCTTACTGTGTTTGTATGACCTCAAAATAGTGAATATTCCATATATCTTATTGAATAGAGTGAACCCTCAGTTTTAAACTTATATTTCTGAACCAGTGGTTCTAAAAGATTGCCTTTAAAGTGATTAAGCATCACCTGTAGGTGACATCAAAATGCATATTTCTGGGCCTCCAGAATTTCTGTTACAGTAGGTCTCAGTGAGGTCTGACAATGGACATTTCTAACAAGCTCCCTTTTAATGCTGGCACTGCTGTTATACGGGCTATACGTTGAGAACCAATTCTTAAACACCAATTTTCTGATTCTTTATAAACCAGCTTAAATTTTTTTTAAATGAGATTGGTAAGAATTACTTAAAAAGTTTTTAAAAATAGAAGCCAGGCTTCTCCTTAGACATTCTATTTCTGTATGTTTGGGCTGGGACAAAGGCATGTATGTATTTTCAAGTCTCCTAGGACATACTAATAATTCAGGTTTGGAAACAGCTTGGGTTTGTATCATAAAGCTTGGGTTTTATTAGGTTTTTGCAGTTTCAGAATACTAGCATAAAAGTCTCTCAGATATAAAGGGAGAGAGCAATAAAGAATGCTAGTTCCTATTTAGAGAAATTCTGGTTTATTTAATTTTTTTATTAAATTTGAGACAACTTTGCATTCTATTCAATATATTTCCTTACAAAGGACGAGGACTTTGCTTTGGGTTTTATGTGCTTATAAGCATCTGAAAGCCAAACTGCTAAGATTTTATGCATATATTGTGATGTACGTAGTACTTGATAATAATTCATATGATTCCGTTCTTTATCTCTTTTTAAATCTTATTAAACAAAATTGCCACAGAAGATATTTTGTTGATTCTAAATTTATCAAAATTACCTGACAAGCAGTCATCTGAGTCATGAGGAATGAGGCAGGTGAACTCTCACGTAAGAACATTTTGATGATGGATTGTACTCATTTGCCTGCTAAAATGTGCCACACTTAATCACTTATCATGGCTCTTGAAACCTTTGCTGTTTGTATTTCTCCATAGCAAGTGTCCCATCTATGTACAAATGCAATTTCATTTCATAAGCAGCTATTTTGTAAGCTATATGGCAACCTCAAGTGTTAGACTATATTCCGTAGTATATCTTCGTACAACAAAAGAAAGCCTAAACTGGGATTTAGCTGTAAGCTCAGCAGATAATGAAAGAAAAATCTAAGCTGGCTCTACACAACTCTTTCAGTTATGTAATACTTAAATGAGTTAATGTTTATTTTGGTCGACATAGTAAGCAGGTGTGGCTTAAAGATAGGCCAGCATGAACTAAATTAAATAAAAGGTGGTGATTTTGCATAATTACTTTTCTGACCACCATGAAGATTTATCTTGTACATTTGAGATATAAAGTTTTTATAAAAATTGAAGACTTACCCAGGGAATATTATCTTTCCAAATGAAATTTTCTAGTTTTTTCATTTCACCCAGTCAGGCAGGATAAAACTTGAAATGTTGCCTATTTTTGTTGTACTTGATTTTTTTTTTTTTTTTTTACTATCTTAAAAACTTGTCTTTATTCAAGATTCAATACCTGGTAAAGCTGGGAATCTGTACCATGTTTGACAGGAATGTACTTAAATCATGTGAAAACACTGAGAAAGCTGTTTTATTAAGCATCGAAAAGTTACTCTTGGAAATAGTTTTTTAATGTTTGCGCCTTGATTATGTTGTACTAAATTAGGAATTATAAGTCCTTCTGAAGGGTCATACATATCAATACATGCACCACGTGTTTATGGGCCAGAGATGTCAAAAGTGCTGAGGTAACCCAAAGCCGTAAAGGTGAAAATCCTTGCCTTCAATGGACTTCATTTCTAATATGTAAGGCGATGGTGAAAAAGAACAGTGGCAAAGGGATCAGTTGTTTGTGCAACTATCTTGAACAAATTGTCTAGGGATCAGTTCAGGTTTCATAGAAATGTTCTCAAAAGGTATATGAATATCAGGACAGAATGAGTGAGGTTATTAATGTACTTAGAAGAGAGGCTCATGAGAAAATATGGTATATTTGGGTAACAGCAAGTTGGCCTTTATGAAAGGAAATGGTGGGCAATGAGTTTGACTGTGTTCATAAAGAGACCAGATCACATGGGCCTTGCCTGTATTGTATATTAAACATAGTGGAATTTGTATTAGGCTTTGAAAACCTGGATAATTTCTTTAACCATTGGTAGAAGGTGATATGTCAGGCTTTTGCTAGCCATTCCCAGTACCAGTGTTATTTGCAGGCGTTGGCTGAATGCTCAGTGTAAATGCTGTCAAGTCACGTGTGAGGAAGCAGTCACTAGGTGGCAGAACTGAACCACATTCGTTGACCATGACCAAAATTCGATCTCTTGACACCTTCATTTTGTTCTTTATTCACAACCAGACTAGCTCCAGACTGATGCTAGGAATCTAGGTTTTACCCAGATGGTTTGTTGGAGATTATATAGAAAGTTATAAAGAGCTCTTTTGACTGCAGACATTGTTCAGCTGCCAGTCTTGCTTTTTGTTCACACCAGAGAGAATTGTTATTAGATGAATATAGCATGGAAATATATCTTAATATTTTTCACTGATTAAAAAATGCAATCAAAGCTCATACATCAGCACCTATACCATATTTAACATATAATTAGCCTATAACTGATCACAGCAGTGCGCAAACATAAAGCAAAATGTCTAATTTCTTTTCTATACAATTTTCCTGCTGCCAACATGGAATAAATTCATCACCACGTGACCCATCAAGGCAACAGAAAACATGGGGTCTGATGGTATTTTGTTAGCAAACTCTTTAAACTGATTTATTTTCCTAAGCTGTTATCGGAATTGTTACTCTGTGGTTTTGTTTATACTTCCAGTACAGTAGATACATTTAGCTGCTTTATTGTTGTTGTTTTGAAGAACATGTAATCAAACCCAAGAATTCTAGAGTTTCTACAAATTCTACAATTTCAAATTTGCCAATTTACAATGGGAAAGTGTTAAGCAGATTGATAATGTTGAATGCTTCAATATTTCTCCATAAGAATATAAACACAGGTCTACATTCAGGCAACCTCTCTGTTTAGCCCACAATTGGTTATAGATGGTCTGCTTAGTCTTTGTTAATGGCGTCTTGATTAATTTATTTCATTAAATTCATTCATCACATTGTTCATTTGATTAATTGTCCCATGAACATGTTCCTTTGCTGATAGTCATAATGTTAAACTAATTTTATATTAACTGATCAATGTGGAGGTAATTATTACCCTGAAGAGGTAATTAATACCCTGTTCCTCCAGGTAATATTCAAAATAGTTTACATCTACACTATAGAACTTTTTACAGACAATTTTAACTTGGTCTGAAAAGGGATTAAGGAAATGGGAATTTGTTTCACATGTGTATACAGGCATACAGGTATGAGACTTTCAAATATTTATAAAGTGACAAATATGTTAGCATTTTAAAATTGCTTGTCTTTAACCATAAATTTATTAACAACTATACTTTAGTCAGACTTCTATGTATGAAGAGACTTTTAGTCTCTCTTCATAGTTAATTTGTAGTAATTATAGATAAAAAATGTCTACATGCACACATGCAAAGGACACACAGCACCAATTTGAAGTCAAATAATTCTTATGACTTCATGACAAACCAGAGATCACTACAGGCATTCAGATTATATGCACATGAATACTAAAAGCTAGAGTGCATCACTGAAATTGAAAATTGTTTATAACTTATTCTCTTCTATTGCTTCTATATATATATTGAACCCCTATTTTTCAGGGAATCATATTTTGTTGCAAATATATCATTACATAAAACAGCTTGCTTTCTTTAAGAAGGAACTATTCACATGAAATTTTAACTATAGATCAGTATGTTTTCTTATCATAATCTTTTTTATTTTTCCTTTTTTCTTTTTCCCTTCCCTTTCTTTTTTTCTATAGTCAAGACACTAAAATGGGAAATATTCTATCACTTTTTTTTAAAGCTTCTTAACCAAGATATATACTGAAAGCTTTATGTTATTATCTAACAAGCTAGTTATTTGAAACTTAATAAACTTTCAGAATTCAGTTTCTACAGGCTAGAATTTTAGTCTTCTGAATAAAATTAGTCTGTATGATTTTGATTGTGTTTCTATTCCACTATGAAATATTTTTACCTCACTTAAATGAAGTAATTTAAATTAACCTTTGGTTATCTTATGGAAGATACATACTTGAAAAGTATTTGTGCATAAACCCAACTGAATTTAAAGTAAAATTAAGCACAATGCAGAGTCCCTTGTTTTTGTTCTGCCTATAATTTTTCCATGTTGCTTTAAGGAAGAAAGTTACATGTTCCCTATGTCTGCAGTGGTAAATATAATTCAACTGTGGGTACTCTTAAGTTGCGCTGATATAATTTAGTATGAAAGCTTTTGCATTTTACTTGGTTGTGTATTCTTCATCCAGCATGTTGATCAGCACATTCTCATTTCATATCATTTTGCTTATAGACCATCACTATACTGTATTTATCTTGTTTTACACTGATTTTATTTTTAAACATTTCTGAAACAAGTCTTCTATTAAACAACACATGCTATATTTCTCAGTCACAATTTATTGTCGCTGCAGTCAAAACAATAGATTTAAACTTAAATGATAAAGCCCGTGTGGGATAAATAGGAAAGAAATGTGTAAGTATTACTGATTCATCACTGTATTCTTTCCTTTTTTTAAAAAAAAATCAATTGGATATGTGTACAAATACGTGTCTGTCCCCTATCATAACCAAGAGTCTTCAGAACTCTCAATACTTGACTGTTCTCTCAATGTGTGTGTATGTGTGTATATATAACACATATATTTAAAACTTCTTGTCATATGAAATATATAACACATACAAATGTAGAAAGAATGTCATGAATTCAATCACTCAACTTAAAAATTTCAAGTCAGGTCTCACCTATTTCCTATGATCGATGTTATCTTAAAGCAAATGTGACTCACTCTAGACTTTATAAATAGTTTAATGTGTATCTCAAATGGTATATTTTAAAAAGAGCCACAGTAGAATTAAGATATCTGAGTTTTTCTCACCTTTTATCAAAAGTATAGTCATTGTTCAAAATTTTGATTAATAAATGCAGTTGATTTGTCCAAGTGAGCTAACAAATAATCTCTATATTTGATTGATGCACACTCTTAATCTCTTGTATTTGCTTACTGAATAAACCTGTAAATGTGTTCTGTGGTTTCCTATAATCTGTGTTTTTCTGATACAGTCCTCATGTCACTTAATGTATTACATTGTCCCCGGTATTTCTTGTATATTGGTAGTTAGAACCAGAAGCTTAATCAAATTTGAGTGTGAATGCATTTGGCAAATAAATGTTTTATGTAATATTTTAGTATAAGTGTATAATGACAGCACCATTTTGTATAACTTTTAAGTCATTAATGATATTGACATAGCCAAATTTCCTTTTAACTGGTAAAATGGAAGTATTTTGACTCTGTAATTTCTATTTTTTATTAACAAGAATACCTCTACAAAGAGGAAACTTTATTTATATTCCATCAATATGTGGTTAAACCAAGGAATGTATGGATGCTTGATAGTCTCCCTTTATTTACTAATTTTAGAAATGGCATGTGCCAACAGATTCCATGTATTTAAACAATTTAGTTTAAAATTCAATCTATTGTAATTTTTCTGAAATGATACTCAGTTATTCCTACTATTACATAATGGGAACTTTAAACAATTATTTCTTTTGTTTACATTGTTATATTCATTTTAGTATATTGTACTCAAACCTCAGTATATGTATATTTCACACCTCACCCACCAGTTGATTTTTAGTGCCTTTTACCACCATCTTGTTCCCTTTTTCCTTCACTTCCTCTCCCTGTTCTCCTCCAACCAGTCTTGAAACCTGTGAATTTTGTTGCAGTTTTGTTTGTTTTGTTTCTTTGTATTCCACATATGAATGAAGCATCCTGTAGTTCTTTTTCTTTCTGGCTTATTTTGGTTAACATGTTCCCCTCTACTTTCATATAGGTTGTTGCAAAGGTCACAACTTTGTCATGATGGGAACTTTTTATGTGATCTCTTGACTTGGGTCATTTGAGATACTTGTAATTGTTTTTATGGTAAAGGGAAATTGTACCCATTTCCTGTCATTTCTTGCCTTACACTTGAATCAGTTTTAGCCCAAGAATATTGCTTTTAATGGGAAATAATATTTAGAGATTGTTAAAGATCACAACGTAGGTATGAAGTGTTGTTACTACTGGTTGATCTGTTTCTGTGCTTTTTTAGTGGATAGAGTTTAATGTTTTTATTTTGTGAAAGATTTTGCCTTCTACTCTTTTCTTAGACTTTTGACATTTAAAATAAGTTTGGTTTTCGTGAATATTCTTGATTGTTTTCCAGATGGACTTTGTAATAGATCTGCCAGTTCCTGAATATTTATTTTATTGAGATGGTGAATTGACAGGAAAATATCTATCTTAATAATGTTGCTTCGCCAATCAAAGATCATGATATATTTTCAATCTATTTACTCATTGTAGGTTTTTTTTTATCTAAAGATGTATTTTAATTTTTTAACATGTTACGTATTTTCCACACCAGATTCTAGTTGTTCTTAACATGCAGTGAAGTCCTATAATGCAAATGTCTGTTGTTTAAGGTGTTAAGCTCTAATAGTTTCTTTTGGTTAGTAGACCTAGATTTCAGAACTGGGTCATTGATTAAATGGGGAGTGAGAACTTTGTAAAGGAAGATTCTTAACCTGTCATGCCTTCATTATTTGTAAAAAGAGGTTTTTTGGATGGGTCGCATGTACCATTTAGGAATAAATTCAGTGGCATATAAAGTTCCACTGTGTCTAATGATGATTTTTTTAATGACATAAAAATGTTTTGAATTAGAAAATAACAGGGTTGACTTGTAGTTCCATGAAACGATCAGGGCTGAGGTTTCGCCTAGCTTCTTCTCCACCAACCTGTGGTGGCAAGATGGTGTCTTTGACACCAGCATTGTATCTGTGTTTAAGGAAAGAAGGTTAAGAGCATAACATCAAAATTAAAACCAGTCTGCCTCAATCTTAGTAAGATTTCCCCTTGACCTCTGCCCAGTAATTTCTGCTTATGTCATTGATCAAAACTACTCCTTGTAAGGGAGTAGGGGTGTGTGTGTGTGTGTGTGTGTGTGTGTGTATAATGAATTTTTCGGTTGAAAGCAATATTGTACCAAGTAAAATTATGATGATGTTGATAAAGAATATTGATAAAGAATGGGGGTAAATGTATCTAACTGTTGCCACAGTAGACTTTGTGATACCTAAAAGCCCTTCTATCAAAATGTAAATACAGTCTTCTCTTTTCCTTCCTTTTTGTTATTTTTTTTTCTTATTGATAAAAGATCTTTTCTGTAAATAGTCCAAGTTTTTAATGCATTAAATTTCTAGACTATTCAATAACTTTCAAGTGATGAGCATTTCTGAATGTCAGAAATGTGAGGAGAAAGTAGAAAGAGTGTGACAGGAAGAATGTGTATACAAATGAAGGAGAAATGGAGAAAGCAAGAAATAGTTGAATATCAAATAGGACAGGTTACATTTCTGTTTTCTAGTCACAGGTATTGCTGAGATTTCTATTTTACAAAGAACCAGATTATGTAGAAAAAATTTTTAAAGACATATGAAAAACATCCTTTGAATCAATGCAGTGAACTACAGCCTCGTGTTGTTACCTTTTCATGAGTTTTGACAAATGTATGTACTACTGTGGCCCTCTTATCAACAGGGTCTCTGAGAGGGACCTACAGGAGCCTAAAGAAAAAATAGACAACATACATATGGAAAAGCTGGGGCCAGGTGGGAAACGTCTCTCCTCTGAGACAGTGACCCCAGGTCTGGCTCCTTGACTTAATTTATAGGGCTGGATTACAAGTGAGGTAATGGGAATAAAACAAAGACTTGTAGGCATAGGCTGTTCCCCTGCTATGGTGAACAGTGGAGGGTATAGCGACATTGAAGATGGAGGCTCAGTTTGCAGTTTGCTGTTTATCTACTTCTTGCTCTGCTGACTGTGAGAACTTCTGTCCTGGGAAACTTTGCAGAAGCGGCCAGAAAGCAGTTCGCTCCCTATAATACACTTGTATAACTACTACCTCGGTCAGGATTATGTGACTTCTTTAACTAACTTTAATGATTCTGAAGCATAACCACAGTGTTACATCAGCTATTTAATCACTTTGTCTTGCTTATGAGTATTCCACTGTTCAAACTATAAAACGGGTTTTATCCATTCTAGACTGATACTGAAAGTATCAGTATTAGATCAGTACTAGATACTGAAAATATCTCCATTTTTGAATTCCTGTGAGTAAGTTGCTTTGAAAATTCACCTACAGATCTCTGTGTGGGCATAAATTTTCATTCTTGGGTAAATATATGACTGAGATTGTTAGGTCATATGGTAATTGTACATTTCAGTTGACAGTGCTAACAGATTTTTTTTAAGTGGCAGGGCACATTTTCATTCCCAGTAGCAGTGTATCAGAGTTCAAGTTTTATGTTCTCACAGTGCACTGTATTGTTAGTCTTTTAATTTTAGCTATCTGATGTTCAGTGGGATGTATTGAGTTGTAAGAGCACCAAGCTCACAGCTCTCTCCTGCAGCTCTGCTTTTGAAAATAGATTCCTCTGGTCTTTTCTGATTTCCTATCAGACTTCATAAGCTATTCTCCATGCACAAGTGACTTAGCTATGAACCAGTAATTTGGGAACAGTAATGCTATGAGTTTGGGTCTCATTCCTTCAGCTTTTGCTGCCAGGATTTCTTTTAAATTTCCAGCTGTTCTGCCAGCCCTGAACACTTCCCTGGCACCATTGTTGCTAAGACTGAGGTTTTCTACACTTCCTTGTCCTACTGCTGCAGCTTCAGTGGCTGAGGGACTCCCTTTATGTTCCTGCCCCTGTATAATGGCTTGAACTTTTGTATATGTACCCACTGTTCTCTGAGCCTATGTTCATTTTCCTCCATTACAGTTGTACTTCGTAAGCTTTTCTCTAATTTCTGTCCATTAAAAAATATTCTAGAGACTTTAAATAGACATTGGGTACACATTCCCAGAGTAGTCATAATTAAGTTCAATGACAGTGTTCAGAAACCTGTAAAGTGATAATGAATATAACTGCAATGAAAGGTTCATTGAAGAACTGAATTCAAGTTCAGGAGGCCATGAAATTTGGAATAGAATGACAAAGGAAAGAGTTTCTTGATTTCTGAGGTCTAAGGCAATAGTTAAAAATTTAGGAAGCTTAAATATTTTTACTTCTCTTTCCTTTTCTGTTTCTTTTTCCTATTCCCTTGGTTTCCAGCAGTGGATGCTCTTGTCACTTGGTGTCCTCACTGTCACCCATGTTGGTGTCTGATTGGCTTCTTAATTTTTCTTATTTTGAAAGTATTTATCCCCATCCCACTTTGATGAAAACTCCAATTTTCCAATACAGTTCATCTCCGCTGTGTTTAGGAGGCAAATTTCTTCACTTTCCCAGAGGCATTTTCATTTTTAGAAGTAAATGTTCTCAGTTAGAAAGCTGAGATATGAAGTACTCAGATGATATAACCAACTGTATTAAATTGTTCAGTTCACATGGGAAAAATTACTTGGGCTAGATGGCAATGTGTCATCCCTGAATGGAGATTTTCGTCATGGTCAGCATATGCGGGTTCATCTTTTTTTTTTTCTCGTTACTCTGTTCTTACCTGCTTTCATTTTCTAATCGAGATTTGTTAAGTGCTTCATGTGTTTTTTTTTTTTTTTTTATAACAAACAGATTTTCAAGTAGCAGCATATGGTAACAACTGGGGATTTGTAGATTATAGATGGTAGTTCAGAGCAGTGGTAGTGAAAATTGTTGTTTTTTCAGTAGATGTACTTGTCTCAGGAACTTTCCTATATTTTATTCTGCTGCTTTTCTCTACTTTCCATATCTTTCTTTCCAGGTTGTCAGTGGATGAACTTATCCTCCCTAAAAATGAGTGTTGTGACCTTTACTTTTATTAGATCAAGTCTTGACACGTCTCTGAAGAAAGGGTCTTTGACAAAGTTGAGTTTAGTCCTTCAAAATGCTACTCTCACCATTGCGTTGTGTAGTTAAACTAACAGAGCTGTGTGCTTGCTTGTGTTCTTCCTTTGTTCATAAGTCTGAACATAATCACTTTTGCTTTAAAGACAGCTTCTAGATTATTGCAGTTTATCATTGCAGCCTGCCATTTCTAATCCTTCAGTTTGATTTTTTTTCTCTCTTGTCTTGCGGGATTTTATTCTCTTTGGTTTTGAGAACTCATTTGAAATCCTGATAATTCCCTGTGTTCCAGTTTACTCTTTCCTAGCTTCTCATTTATGCAGTTAGTGAAGACTCCCTGCTTCAAGCTCTACCCGCCTTGTCGCACAGATATTGAATGCAATGTCAAACACACGACCTTTCCATTGGACTCTTGTGAACCCTGTTTTCTCCTGTCCTGAAGAAGAGGACAATGAATCGCTTCTTGCCTCAGTTAATCCAGCACAATAACATCACGTGTTTCTGAAATGCTAGTGAATCACAAAGCAATTTCACATAGTCAAAGGAACTCCTTTATACTTTCAGTATGTATTATTCATTTAATCATGTGAGTCGTGATTATTCCCCAACAATTATTCCTCTTTTATTCAATAGAAGCCTGAGAAGAGAAGAAGCTCAGTTAGTTAATGTCCACAAAGCTTTAGACTAAGATGGAGATTCAGGTTTAGGAGTGTGGTTTCAGAACGTGGTCCTGAGCTCTGACTGTGCGTGGTGTATTTGGAGTCAACTGCTCTAGACAGCTGCCCAGAGAGGTGCTGATATTAATACCATTTGTAGTTGGGGAAGTAGCTACAAAGTGAGGTCAACTTACCACGTGACTGGAGCAGTTCCAACAGCCCTAGAAGGTGATTTATTAATACCTTCAAAAAGCCTATTATGGCCAAGAATTCTTGCTGCTTCTTTCTCCCTAGATATCGTACAGGAGACAAGAGAAAGAATAACACACCAAGCTGAGGTTATCTTGATTTAAGCCTTGTAAGCCACAGCGTTTGAAGACTACAGAAGGAAAATTAAACACATGACAAATGCATTTATTAAGAAGGTAACCATCTTTCCCCGGCAAACAGTGTTTGCCCAAATGTTAACAGCAACTGCTCTGAAGTGTGCCAGAAATAATCACTAAAAATAAACAAAATGAAACATGCAGTGCAATGCTTAATTGTCTGTTTAGAACAAAAAGACTACTGGAGAGCCGTGACCTGCTGAATGAAGCAAGTAGAGCATTCAGCCTCAATGCCACTCCACTGTGTAATGCCCAGCGCAGAAATTTCAGGAAATCCTTCATTAGCTAAGGATGTTTTCTCCTGTGTAAATATGTGCGTGTGCTCCTTGGAGGGAAAGCATATTAAGTCTCATCATTATTCAGGCTCTGGTGGAATTAGTTAATTCAATCCAATTTCTGGCCAACTGAGAGTAAGTCTGGATAAAAAGACAGAGGGAGAGACAGTGAAGTTCATTGAAAAGTCACAGATTTTATGGTCAGAAAGAGCAGGACTTGATTCCAGCCGTATCACTTACATGCTGGCTAACAAAGAACAAATTAAGTAACCTTAGTTATCTGTTTACCTAGATAACAGACATAAAATACCTCATTTATAATATCAGTTAAAATACTAGTTCCATATTCTCCGAATACTTCTTTGGAAGATGCATTACAGGGGGTAGGTAGTTAGGATTAAGTTGAGGAGAAAAGAGAATAAATGAAACAAGATAGCTTATGGAATAGGTCATAGGTACCAAAGAAAAAAATTGAATAATTTGAACGTCTATTTATGGTTAGAATTTTTTTTTTTTTTGCTCCCTTCTCCCCGACCCCACCCTTCCCCTTCCCTCTCCTCTCTCCTTTCCTTCACCTCCCTTCCCTCCTCCCTTTCCTTCCCTATCCTCTCTCCCTCCTCATCTCTCCATTATCCCCTTCATTTCTTTCTCCCCTCCTTTCCCCCCACTTCTTCTCCCCTCCTCTATAACCTTGCCTTTTCTTCCCTTCTGTACCTCTCCTGTCTTCCTCACATCTCTCTTCTGTTCTTCACCCGCCTCCATTCCCTCTTTTTCCTTTGTACAACTCTCTATTTAAAAATGTATTATGGAGTCAAAATCACCCCCCTCCCAAAATCCTCAAAATTACATGTCCCTATTTGCTACATGCTGATATTTTGTGATTCTAGAGATACACGCTAAACTTTGATTTCATGACATAAATAACAAAGTCGACAAATTCTCAGGACTGGTTAAACAATGCTTGAATGTGAAAGGAAAATGTTTTCTGGAGGGAGAAACTATATTAAAATAATTTAATGGTATTTTGTTTCAGGCTCTGAGGTTGTTTTTGAAGACTATGCACAGTGTGATTGTATTGTAATTTTTACTTGTGATGGACTTCATAAAGTCATCACATTTCAAAATAGACCTTTAAGTTGTAGAGAACAAAACAAAGGAAAAGGCCAGAAGCACACTTGCACTTCCTTCAATGCATGCTTTAGAGAAAGGAAAGAGGAGAGTAAAAGTTAACACATTGGGAATATATATAATGGTCTTTCAAGTCTCACTAGTTATGTAATTTTATCTCAAGTTGTCTAGCTTTTCTTATATAATCTTCCCTCTTTCATAACGAAGATTAGTAAGGTAAATTAAAGCCACAATTTCTCCAGGAACACTTATTGCTATTAACATGGAGGAAACTTAAACTAACAGGATCAGAAATACTAATATCATTCCACAGATGAGAAATGAGGTGATAGTGAGGTTTTGGATCAACCTTCTGTGAATTCATCCTCACAAGGCAGTAATCATATCTACCGTGTGTGTTTTGCCACTCATTCCAGAATAGCCAACTAGTTGCCGCCTCCTTTTCTACCTTCATCCTTTTTAATTCTTTGATTTCTTCATTCCATAGGAAGATGAGCAATTCGATTCGAGCCAGGTCTTCCCAGAGGCTTCCCTGAAGGTAAAACTTCTGATTATATTTGGGAATTTAAATGTTAAATTGACATAAGTCACACCCTAAATGTTTGTTTTATGTTTTGACTGTATAATATTTTATTTCAATTGTGTATTTGATAAAATTTTTTATTTCTGATGCTCGTTGTCATTTAAACTGAAGAAAGCCACTAAGGTAAGTTCCAAGTATAAACCAGCAGCACAGATGCCTGTTTCAGGTAAGTGTTATTGTGGACGTGTTTACCACAGTAAACAGGCACTAACAGTTTAAGCAGTGTCAAGTACTGGAGAGGACAGCCTCTGAAATGGTGCTGGTGCTAGACTGTCACAGTCTCAGCACATCCACCTACACATACCAAAAGCCGACAGTGTGTGCCTTGTTCCACGGAGAGATGGGTTCACTCAAGACATTAAAGATAGAACATAGAAGAAATATTTTATTAAGTTGTTGAATTTTTGTAGTTTTTCTTTTGACGGTAATTGAAATGTTGTTTTTAGAGAGAAGATAAAATAATGTTTTCCCATGCAGCTGAAATGAATACATTTTTAAAAATCTGAGTACAATTTGATAGTTTTATAAAACAATCTTCTTTCATGTATTACCATTCATTCAACAACAGCATGAGTGCTTCCTATGTGGTGGACCTTGTTCTTGGAGCTGGGCTACAGGGATAAATGAAGTGGAAGTGATCCATGTCTCCACTCAACCAATATTATTAGAGTTAAAAAGCTGATAATAACAAAGCTGACAAATAGCACAGATAATGTCATTTTTAAGGGAAAAATATGAAGAAAATAAAGCAATGTATAGGATGAAGTGACCTTTCCATGGAGAGGGGTTGTGCTTTAAATTGGAGAGGTGAATAAGTTTCTTTGAGAAGGTAAATTTTGAGATGACACATAAAACATTTTTTAAACATTCTATATAAAATAGAATACAATACTAGGATAAATTATTTAAGTAATTCTGACTTGTTTTTGATATGTGATGATACACTGTTTAACCCATTGTTGAAAGTGAATTATTTAGGAATTTGCCTCCATTCTCTAAATTCATAAAGTTAGATGTAGTTCTTTTGTAAACTTTCCCTAATGCAGCCCTCAGATTTTCCCTAGTTCCACACAGGATATTGTTTGGGTGCCAAAAATTATTAGCCTTCCAGTGCATCTAAAAGTCACAGTTGTGTCTTAACTGGATATAAAAATACAAAGGCAAGCTATTAGGCTTAGTTTTTCTAATATATTGTCAAGTAGGTTCTGAATCTGGATTGCTTTTCTAATACTACTTTCCTTATACCAGGCAATACCAGTGTCCCCGGCCCCATAGTTCTGTACTCTCCAGAAAAGTGGCTCTGTGATCTCTAACATGGTGTCCTTTGTTGACTTAACCACTAAAACGCTCATCTTAGCATAGCTCTCTGGTCTCTACCCATGTTAATAAATGCAAGATCTACTAGATAACAATTTTCACAAAAAAGTAAAGATCATAATGTAGGATGGCAGATGACATTTACAAAGAATATTTATCACAATATTGTCACTGTAAATGATATGATATGAGCTGGAATTTTGTCATTCAAGTTAAATTCCTATGAGACTTATTTGTATCAGTAGTATTGGTGCATTTCCTTGATTTGGACACTTAGCATTCTACGTGAGGGTGACTGATGCATTTCACACAGGTTCCCAGACAGCTGTGTGCAAGTGCTTTCCCATTCTGCCAATTGGTAATTGCTCAAATGATTCCTGCAGGTCAAAATCTGCTTGGTCTTTTTGTAGGATTTAGTAACAAGTACAAAGTAATGTGACGTAGCATGAGTAATGCAAAAAATGAGTTGCAAAAGGTGTCAAAACTAAAAGTTAAAATATCAGAAGCAGTACCTTTTTTTGCAATATTTGAAGTACTATAATATTAATCTGAGAATTAACAAGTTTTTCTTGTATCTTTTTCCTAATTTAGGAGTATGTTTTTATAATATAAAATATTGTATTAAATGGTTTAAATGCTGCAGAGTGTTTCCCCACCTAATTATGAAAATCTTTTGAACATCCACAGATTGTGTAGACTTCTGATGGATATATGTGTATCTACATGCATTTTGGAAAGACAGTATATGCAAAAGTAATGCTAGAATAATAGGCTATATAGCTATCCACATCCATTTTTATGTCTAAGAATGTAAAGTCAAAAATTCAATAAAGTTTATAGTTATTATAACACCAATCCTAAGTATATATCATAAAATATGCTTCATTCTGAAAGTTTAAGGTGAAATGCACTCTCCCAGCTTAGATAGTTGTGAATATTTCTTTGACAAAAGAAATCCGTAGAATCTTAAAAGTTTGGTTTTAGGAAAGATAGTCTTAATTAGAAATAAAGATCAACTCTTAGGAATAATGTCCCTCAAAGTAATATAACTAGCATCTATTTTTCTGTGCTTGTATATAGATTCATAATTTATACATAGAGAATAATTGTTAGCAAGGAGAACTTTTGCTTTATTAGCAATATCTAATTTTCAAAACATCCATATAAATTTGCAGTGGAATCTTGCTATTGGATCAATTAGTTGATCAATTAATTAGTGAAAGAAAAAATAATTTTAAAGGAATTAGGTGATTTCAGTAAGGGAAGATCATTGTACAGTTATAAAAAATGGCTGTTTTTTCAGCAAAAAATAAATAAAATATATCTGTTTGTCCTTTTGCTCTCTGTATCTCTGTGTGTCTCCGAAGGCATTTACTTTGTGGTCAAGTGGTTTTATCAGGGATACTTGGTGAAATCATATTAAAAATATTTTGAAAAAAGGTTGGAATATGAAAAATGTAAGTCTGCTTTATTCAGAGACAATTTTAGTTTACTAGTTTTGTTTTCATAGGAAATCAATGGATGTGATTTACGAAAGTTCAACTGAATTTTCATCTATTATTCCAGTATTTTAAGATCTATAGGACATTTCTAGTAGGGCAGTTCTTACTCACACTCACCATGACTGCACCCACATTTTTATCCTATGCTACCCTTCCCTTGACAGTATCTGTTTCGTAGTAACTCCATTTTCATCCTCCATTCCATAATCTCTGACTCCCACTCCTTTAAAAAGAATAATCTTTGACTTAAATTCTCTTTTAGCTCTTCTAGCCAATATGTTAGCAAACTCTACTCTGATAGACTATACTGAGAAATAATTTCCCTTCTTGTCATGTCTACTTTACTAGTTCTGTGTTTTGAGTAATCATTAGTGAGGATAGTTGTTTGTATTTATTGTCTCAATACTCCTACTCCAAGTAGCTTCTATGTCCATTCTCTCATGAAAAAACTAAGTCCAACAGAAAATTTCATACTCAATCAACTGTAAATTTTTATCACTTTCGATTATTAATCTTTCCTTTGAAAGATTCTGTCCATTTTTTTTTTTCATGACCTATTAAGCTACTGATTCTACTTTTATCCTTCTTGTTTCTTACATGGTATACATGAATTGAAAAAGGGTACTGTCTGCTTGCTGCTTTTAGTTTTCTCTAGAGTTGTGAGATTGGCACACTGGGATGTGGAGAGTTGCTAAGAGTAGAAAAATACTGATAAACTATTCATATTCATTTATATTTGGAGAGGACAGTATTAAAATGTGTATTATCTCTAACATTTCTTAAGCATTGGAGAAAAAATATCCTGCAAGATACATCACCACAGGCAGATAAAAAGGAAATACAAAGAGAATGTATTATATAGGGTTTAGACACATCTTATATAAAAGTAGAAGTATTCTCTAAATTGCTCATCAATTTCATAGTTAAAATGTATTTTCCTAGAAAACTTAAGGTTAGTTTTAAATTCTCATAATCTTGCTTGCTTAAGGCCTTAGAACTGTGTGTCATTATTTACCTCTCCATGTCAGGCAAAATGGAAGCTTTCTCAGGAGGTAATTTTAGATACATATATGTATATATATCATACCTCATATAAAAAACATATGTATGTATATTCATACGCATCTATTAATATTTATGCATACACACATACATATACATATTTGGTAAGAGGTATGATGTTCATTTCTTTAGTGTAAGAATAAAGTACTATTTTTCTATTGTAAGGAGCTGGGAAATGTTCCATAATTGAAATTTTAATATGCTATTAATAAAGGAAGAGTGAATGTTCAGGGAGTGGGAGTAGTTCTGTCTTATTCTGAATGTAAATGTGGAATTAGTTATCAAGATTTTGTAAATAATGCTTTCTGAAACATTCATTAGTCTTTGGTAAATCTGAAATTTAATAAATTAAATCATGAATCATTTGTCATTATATCAAAAAGAGTCTTTGATAACAAACTGAATAAAAGACACAATGTCCTTTGTGGAACTTCTGTTAACTTCAAAGCAAATATAACAAAAATTGTACAATTAACAACAGAATTATATTAGTTCTAAGTGTTAGAAAGGAGAAATATGATTTCTAAACAATTATTTGACCTTGTCTGGTTTCTTTGAGAAAGCCATCTAGAGTAGAAAATTGAAGAATGAAACATTAGCAAGAAAAATGGATGAGGGTAATAATCGGATTAGGGGCCTTTTCAGACTGAGAGAGAGGTAATTATGGAAGTGAAGAAAGCACAGTTGCCTAGAAGATTTCAGAAGTTGAATTTATTAGAGAAGTGTGGGGAAAATGTTCACTGACCTGAGTTTAACTTGATGTACAGATCCCAGAGGTCCTTGTAGTTCATGGTAATGAATTTGGATTTCCTTCCAAAACTGTGGAAGTCTTTTTCTTTCTTTAATCAGAGGAAGTATGTGTTTTTAATATTTTATTCTGATGACTATGAAGAGAATGGATTGACAAGGTGGAAAGGCAGGAATGTCCATCGCGTAATTTATGGAAGTCCAGGTGAGGGATGATGCTGCTAGGAAATGGGAATGGAAAGATAGTGATGCAATTCAGAAATAACTTGAAAATTGTGTCCAATAGGACACATGACTGATTAAATGCATTTGGAAAATGAAGCTCTTTCTAAGAGGGATGGATCAAGGATGACCGCAAGGTTTCTGGCTTATGCATCTGTGTAGAGGTTAGAGTGAACATTTACTGAGAAGGAATGCAGGCATTTGACCAAGTTTATGTGGAAGCATTTTCATCCTGTATAGTTTATATGCAAACTGTAAGCATTGACATTTGGGTGAGTACATATCCATTCAATTCAGAAGAGAGAGCTATAGAGACTGCATTTCCTTTTCTCCAAAACAAAATTTTGTGAATCCTAGAGAAAATCACTTAATTGAAGGTTTTGTCTATAAAATCAAGTTAGTTATTCTTGACCTATTTTAATACAGAGTGAATTTCGAGGGATTAGCCAAATAGATTGGGTCATTTGACTTTTGGAAACAGACTCTGCTTTTCAGTTTATTCATGGTATATACTGATGGTGATGGTGGTATTACTAGTCACTGAGTCCTTACCACTTGCTAGGCACCTTTCTTTGTGATTTATAGATTCATTTAAGTCTCCCAACAACCCTCATACTATTAACACTATTTTAAAGATGAAAATAAGCATAAATTTCTTCAGTATTTTCCAGGTGTACATAGCTAGAAATGAAAGAACCGAGGTTTCAATACAGATGGTGTAGCTGGGAAGTGTAAATTCTTAAATACCTCTCCATGGAATAAGACTGTCATACATTCTATTATAAAGAGGCCAAGGGAATTTGACTGGACAAAGCAAATTCAAAGAACAGGGCTGTAATTTTGTGAACAGACTGCTTTTACAGAAGTCAGTAACTGCATCACAAAATAGTCTTAGGTCTATGGTTAAGACAGATGGTTTTCAGAATGAGAATCTCAGAGAGCGGTTGATGATTATTCCCTAGGAGTCCTACAAAGTCAAGTCCCTTAGGAGCCTCTTGGTTAGAGTTTATGAGAATTATATTGCATTTACCTGTATATTTCTAATCTCTGGAAGAGTGATATATGACAGTTATTGAGTGTCTAGTGGATCAATCAACAATTGTTTGGGCAGTTACAATTAGTTCTCATGTGTCTTTCTTCCAGATAAGATATTCAAGAACTGAGACTGAGAACTTTTTACTTAGTTTCTTAAATTATTCAGAATTATCATCAACTGTAAAGAAAAAAAAGATGACAATAACAAAAACCCAGGCTATGATGAACTTGAGATAGATTTCAAATGTAGCTACAAATACCTTAATGATGTATAAAGATCAAATAACCTTTGGGAGAATGACACTATTTTGTAATTATTTCTTCCCAAATTCTACAGTTAACCATTATCTGTTGAGATTCAAGGGTATATGTAATTATCACTAATTTAAAAAGAAGAAAAACCAAGACATGCAGAGGAGAGGTGTTTTCTAAATTCAGTGAGCTAAATGAAGTCCAGTTGAATTCCATAATTTCATAAAACCATATCTGGATTTTTGATTTCTAGTCAACCAGACTGATTCTTGAGTAATAGATACTTACACTGTCATGCACTATAAGAAAGCTATTATAGTGCTTACTTTGGTGTAACTTGTGACTTTGACTTTTAAATGCTTCAGGCCTATTCATTTATTGCGCTACTAACTCAAAGCAATCTGCTGTAGATTCTAGGGACTGTTAGACAGACACTTCCAAGTAAATAGATATTCTTTGAATTTTCTGAGTTGGTCAACCTTAATGTTAAGAACTGTGTATTTTGATTAATAATTTTGAAGTACCAGTTTGATTTTTTTTTAATATGAGAATTATATATCATTTATCTAATGTGAGCTTATTTGAGTTTGTATTCATAAGAGCATAAGAATACAATTTCTTTAGACTCATCTTTTTGAAAGATATCCTATAGTTTTTAATGAAAACTACCAAATATATAAGATTTAGTTTTACGTATCACTCTGAGACTTGTAAGCATTTTAAGTTTCAATGAAGTCACATAATGCAGCTGTGCTTATTCAATCTTGTTTGGGAAATAGATTTGCCTTTCTGCTTATGCAGATTATAGCTATAACTTTAAATTTAATCAATTTAAAATTTAATCAGATTTCCTGTTGAAAGTTTTTTAAAGGAATTGTATAGTGCTATGTTTAGGGATCTTAAAGAAATACTGATAAAATTTAAGAGAAAAGAGAGATTGATAAATAGCTAATAATGGTATATTTCATCAGATGCCTTATTATAAATAAACTTGTATTTCTAAGTTTAGAAAATATTTTCCTCTCCTCAAGTTGACATGTATTAGATGAGTTTAAGAGCAACTATTATATGGTTAATCTACTACATAGTAAAAATGTATCTTCATGTTCTTTAAAAAATGAGATAGCAATTCCATTTGTGGTGGGAATAATATATGAATTATTAGGGAAAAATGGAAAATGAATTCTGTCATCTGACTTAAGGAGTTTTTGATCATTAAGGTTGAAGGATGCTAAAAATAAGATACGAAGAAAAATGAGTTATGGGGATGTATGCTAGTTCAAGATACTGATCCTATAGTTTAAAATTTGCAAGAAATGGATATCTTCCTAATTGATCTTGCCTGTATATCATATATTGATATGTCAAGCACTCTGGATTCTGTGACTATAATTTCTTATCTGCAGTCTTCAATGAGTGCAAATTTGTCTTGTTACTCATTTCAGGTTTTGCCAATTACTTTAAAATATATTATTTAGGAGTCAACCAGAACATTGTTTCTTTGTTCTGGCAGCAATCTTTTTAAAAATAGGGTTGGGGCTTGGGGATGGGATAGAAGACTAAAGGAGTACTCAAGACCTCAGAATTTTATGGTGCTAGGCAACTTTAAGAAAAAAGTAAAAACTATTGGAAATGAAGATGAATTTAACAAGAAAAATTTCACCTGGCACTACCGTTTATCTCACCTATATAATGGCCTAGTTAGAAGTTTTATTTTAACACCCTATTTATTTTAGCAGTACTTATATCCTGAATGGATTTAAAAAGTGAGGAGATTTTTCAGAAAGTTTTAAAAGTACATAAAGATTTAATGATGTGTTAAGAAGTCAAATAGTCTTTATAATTCACAAAAGACTTTTCTCACAATGGGAAAGGGAAGAAGGCCTCACCACCTATACATTTGTTAACTTTAAAAGAAAAGCTGTACATTAATCTTACGAGCAATTTTAGAGAGAAAACTGCTATTTATAATGATGCAATTATAGACCAAGAGATGACATGTGGGACTTGGCTAAAGGTATATGGTTTTGTTTTAAATTGAACAGTAGTTTTATGGTTGTTTTTCCCTTTGAAAAAGTCTGATCTACTGAGAATGAGATTGTATTCTATCCAAGGTGAGGGGACATGGGAATTAGGTAATTTGATTTAGAGAAGGATGTTTTCTCCTGATAATCTGGTCATTTTTTAGCAAATATAAATGTACTCTGAAAATCGAATGCCAGATTGCATGAATACTGCTTTTAGTATTTTTTAAAAATGTAAGAGTAAATAAGAATGAGAGAAAACAATATTAGAACATTATGATGTGGTTTAAAGAATAAAAGGTGGAAGACTTGGAACAAGTTTCTGAAGATTAGATTGAGAACAATGGTCTCTATCACAGTGTGGATTTCTCTGGACATAGATGCTAAAGTAGAGATTCTGAAGTCAGTGGTTTGATAGGAAATGCTCTTGAGACCAGAATCTGAAGAGAGTCAGAAGCATGTCTGGAGAGAAGTTTGGAGTTGTATTCAGTTGCAAGAAAGGTTTCATTTGACATAATTAGTACTCTGGGTCTGGGATGTACAATTAGTGATGATCAAAACTGAGGTAAGATGAAGACATTTGATGTTGGCCCTCCTTGGGATGACCCTGTAACTTCAGGTAAGGCAGTGACCTTTGTCAGAGGACAATTCAGCTCTGAGCTCTCAGCAGGCACTGGTCTCTGCACTGGGGAAATGAATGCTAGTAATTCAATGGGACCCTTGCTGAGTCTCCTCATAGATGCATTTACTTCCTTGGAGAATAAGACATCTAAAACTGTGGAGCCTAGAACTTCAGGAACTAGAAGCACTTATTTCTCAAACAGAAAACCAAGACTCTTATAAACCATGATCTCATCTACACCCACCTTCTGGATTCCACAACCTATTAAGAAAAGTTATTGTCATAGATTTGGGGTATTCTGAGAGGGTAGCTGCACTGTCAAACATCCATTTAATTGTTCTATTAGGTCAGCAAATTCTGTATGGTATGATGTATGAAACACTATACTCCATGATCCTACAGTTAACTTTTCTTTGTTGGGAAAAGCTCTTATACAATGTTATATGGGATTCCATGTCAGGGATCAAATAATATGTTAATCTTAAGATAACAGTATTTATTGAAGCCCTGTGGATAGGAGATGTAACTCTGTCTGGAAAAAAATATAAATATCAGTCAGGATGAACTATTGTCCCATCTAGGATGCAAGGGGTCCATTGTAGTCAACTTTCATTGTCTTAATTGCTGGTCTCCTGATGGGATGATGCCATATTGGTGGTGCTGTGCTATAATGTCTTGAGTTGCATCTCATGAAGTTATTTCATGCATCTTTTCACAGTAATATTAGTTGGTAAATTTAAATTCACTATGCTGGGTTTCTAAATACTACAGAAGTAGTGATTATTTTTTTTCTTCTGAATAACTGCTTGAATATTCACTAGTATCCCTGTATATTTTTGGGAGTTGATCTTTGGTTGATTCTGTTTAAAATTTAGAAAGTACTAATAGCATGAACTTCCATTCACTAAGGATACTACTATTGAGTTTATATAACCTTCATCTCTTCCATCAGAACTACTCTATGAATCTAGAGAGCTGGGATGGGCAATGACAGGGGCTAAATGCTGCTGAATGGCTGAGTTATTGTCTTTGTTATGAGTGACATTTCTGTGGTGGGTACTTTTGGATGGAAAAATAGAAGATTTGTGCATTCTCTTGACACATTGAAGCTAGACACGGCCAGGACACAGATGACTGCCTGGCTACCACATGTTCTTATTTTAACAGAGGTTAGAACTAGAAACCACACATGTTGATACTTCATTTATTTGGCTATTAATATCCACTTGACAATATATTTCAGAGTCATAAAATAATCAAAATGTGCAAACCAGCCTTGTGCCCTTTCCTTACTCTAAAGTGACTTGAATACACAGCAATAGTTCTTTGGAAAAGTGTTGGGAATTTTACTATATGTTCTTCTTATGGTTAGACAGAATCTTTCTTCCTGGGATAGTGGCCTGTCCTTTAATCAAGGGGTTTTAGATCTGAAGGTTGGTTCAGGTCTTAATATTCTGTAAGGGATTTTTTTATTGGGGGACTTAGTCTTCTGATCTTACAACTTTGATTTCTTTGTTGATTTATAATCTGTTTTGTCTCTAGAGACACCATGTTCATTTTCTTAACCACTTCCAAGATTCTTTAAGTCAGTCAGCCCTTGCTGCCAGTCCAGCCTTTGTTGCTCATTAGGATAAATACTCCAACTTTGTCTTTAATGGTTAAGTAACACCATATGGTCTCTATTGTTCTGGGGTTATATTATTGCATTGCTATCAAGGAACCCATTTCTATAACAGCGTCTCCTACTGTTAAACCAGCTTACAGAGGACAGCCACCACTGAGCTGCTTAATGATGCTGGTGCCCTTCTCACAGAAAAATTTACCACTTTGTAAACAATCTTCAGGTCTTTTTTTGTAATAATCATCTGGACGGATTCTGACTTTGCATACTTTACTCTAGATTACTTCTCAGTCTTTTGATCTCTTTTCTACCATCATCCACAGTATTTTTGTCATTTTTATGTAGTGTGGATCATTGGAGCACTTTATCTACGTTTATAAGATCCATTCTAATAAATATTTGCACCTATTACCAAAGGTCCTTGCCAGGATTTTTACTATTAAATCATGGAGACTGCATTCATACCATATGAGCCATTAATGAAGAGCAGTGGGCTACTTTTGTAGCATCAGAGAGAGTTCTGGTATATGTGGAGATTTCATGTGTTTTAGTCTGTAGACACATTTTCCAAACAAATTTCACCCCTCACCAATACAGAGTCTGATCTTGGAATAGTAAGAACTGTTGGAGTTGAGAATTCAATTGTCTTGTAAGGTTTTCAAGACTTAAGTCCGGGGTCTGATCCTCAGCATAAACCACCTAAGGGATACAGGAGATAATGTTTTTCAGGGAGGTCTTATGACTTTCCTGCTCAGCTTTGAATGAGTAATTAAATCTTTTGCCACCTTTCTTTTTATATCTTTTCTCTAATACATCAATAACCCCCAGCGGGAGCCATTTGATTCTCTAGTTAATATAATTGCCATTCCCCTAAAGCTCTCTAAGTTATATCCACTAGAGTGTTCCTTCATGCTTACAACCTAGCCCATCCTACTCCACCAGTGGGGAATTCTTCATAACATGGTCTATCTTTGTTTCATCTAACACCAATGATGGGTGGTATCTGGACAGGGGGTGTTATCTCATTTTAATACATGTTTCCTAGCACTTACAATTCTCATATATAATTTTACCTGGGAAATAGACTTTATAAGATAGACATTTATATGCAGTTGATATACTGAGGAATACCAACAATAACGAGAGACGAGCATTAGGAGCGGGCAAAGGAAGAACTTGAAGGGTTAGCAGAGGCCTCATCAGACCTCAGTGGAGGTCTGAGGCTCAAATAGTCCTTCATAAGTATTGAAGATTATGCCAAGGAGGATGGATACTGTACCCTGATACCAATATTGATACCAGTATTCAATATTGACCCTGAGGAGAGTTTGTAATCTGTATATGATACCTCTTTTGCAGAGAGCTATTCTTAAAGAGGAGGCCGTTTACAATCAAGAGAAAGTGGAAAGCTTTGTACCTAGGGAATAAATGTTTCTGTCCAAAAGGGAAGATCGGGGTGGCATACCATAATATCTATTGCACTATGAGGAAAATACATTCCTCCTGATATTTTGGTACATCTGGTAATGTTTCCAAATCATAAATGAGAGCAAATGAGCTAAGACTGAGCCACTAAAATTTCTAGGCTTAATTTTGAGATTGACATATTTCTGCATGTTGTTATTTTTTAAAGGAAAATATCCATGAAAAACATTCTTGTATATGCATTCACAACCTGAAGAAGCTTTTAAATGTAGAACACTGAAACACTGAGGTGATAAAATATTACATAAACAACAAAAAAAGGAATTCTAATATAGGCTAGTAAAATATATGTTGTAATTTAAACATCTGAGTGTCTCTTAACATTGTTTAAAATAAGAGATACTAGTGACAGAATAATAGGAATAAGATAGATGAATATTTTAAATGAGGTTAATACTATTTGCATTATAAATTAATTCCTGATATTATAAAATTTAATAGTTTATTAGTTAAGTATGAGAATTCAAACCTGAGAATATCCAGACAAATTTTTCTGTGTAGACTGCTCACAAGTGTGGTTACTGGTAGGCTTTAATAAAATGGCGGGCATGAGTAGGTGGGCATGATTTGTACCTACTTGTTACAAAGGAGATTTGTCTTCTGTCTCTTGACTCTGAATATTAAAAAAAGGCAAGTGAAAAGATGATTTAAAATATTATAGAAGCCTTAGGGATATTCAGCAAGACTTTTTCACTTTTATTTTTATTTAGCAGATGGGGTAATGGGTGCCTGCTTATTTAAATTAGTACGTTTTTGCAGGATCTTTTCACAGAATTGGGTAATACTTGTTTGACTTCCACTAGTACAAGTATTTCTTGCTGGGAAAATGGAGCCCAGGAATCTTTTTTTTTTTCTTTTTTTGGGTCTATAGCATATATAATTTATTTTACAGTTTGAAGTCCAAATGGTCTTTGTCCTTCATCTCTGAAATAGAGATGCCCTGTACCATGTGAAGAATCTAGTAGTAGCAAAAATAAAAAAATTGTCATGATAGCTAAAATATTTTAAATCACTCTTAAGCAATGAGATACTATATTAAAATTATAGATAGAACATCTGTCTAAAGATCAAACTAGAATACAATTAAACAAACTAAAAGGGATCTCTTTTTAAATATATGCCGAATTTTAAATGTGTCAAAATAACTTTGTATGATATGTTCCAGTGTGCCCTTTTGATGTTGGTTGCACATCATAGTTTGTTCTGCCAAATAACATTGTTATCCAATATAACACATGTCACTAAGAATTTCAGTTTCCAAGGGCGAATAAGGACAATGTTTATGCATTCACAGGTATGGGTGTCCTTTAACAACCACTGTGAATACTAGTCTTACATAAATGCATATGTGATCGGGAGCAATTTATTTTTAGTATTAAAATAACAGGAAGAAATTTCTATTGATGAAAAAGGTTATATCTTTTCATGGAAAATTTCAATAAATGTTAAATCTGTTTAGAATTTTGAGCAATAAGCTATGCTTATTAATGTAGGGATTCACGAACGACCAAGAAGGAATTCCTAGGTGTTATAAAGTGGTGTAACTTAGTGAGTTTACTAGAAAGATAGAGACAGAACAGGGACAGAGACCTGTGAGCTGATAGAGAATTGCTGCCCCACCAGGCTGCGAGGCGGCCAGATATATACACTGGCGGGACATGGGAAGGGGTCTTTTGGTCAGACTATATTCTCATGAGCTTTTAAAAGAATATTAGTCACAAGGAATTTTAAGTGAGATAAGGTGCAGATAGGAAAGGCATTTTGTGAAATTTTCTAGGGATCTGTGTTATGGCCCATGGGCCCGTTGATTTCTTGTTTCCTGGGAGTCCTTATAAGTTTAGCAATCTCAGTCTACATTTTGGTTTGAAAAACTTACAGACATGCTACATTTCTTTCAACTTTGTCTCATCATTGATGTCCAAAGTCATGTGCAAATGACAATATTGCTGCATCCCAGTTTAGATTCTTCATCTGAAAGTAGGAATACTCTATTTTGAAAAATATCACTTTTTTGGTATCAATTTTATGAAATTACCTGCATTCATTTCTTTAGTCACTCAGTCTCTATATAGTTCTTCATTTAAAACCCTCTATGATTTTGACTTCCCCTGACTTTCCAATGTAGTGTTTGTCTCCTGTCTCGTCTCATGAGACTGAATATAGAGCTGTCTGTTGGACTGAGCTGGTAGATAGATGTAGGGTGACTGTCACTGTGTAATTCCTGAAATGTCATGACCTCCACATTTCCATGTGGCGGGGGTTCTGTTAGTGCTCACTTAATCTAGAAATTACTCTTCCCAACAAATGGAGGATATAAACTATATTTCCGCCTTTGCTTGCTGTGTAGGCAGAACACAAAAACAGATGGCTGGAGAACACAATGTCCTAAGATGAGAGAAGGAAACATTCGTGTCCCCCTAAATAGAAGTCTGTTCACAGAGCCGAGTACTGTGGATCAGACGTTTTATAGAGCATAACCAAGAGCATAGCAAAACTAGCTTAACAATCACTTTAAGTACTTAAAAAAAAAAAAAAAATCACTGAAGGTGACCTTAAAACAGATACTAAACAAAGGCTACAAGGGAAGGATGGAAACTTATAGCACAGAACTGTGTGCATGAGGACAATGGGGGAGAGAGCACTGAAGCCCAAAGCAGAAACTGTTCTCTTCATTATTAATATTGATAAGACTTTCATTAACTCAAGATCAAGTAGGAATTGGAAATATATAAGATTGCGTTATTTCTACTCTATGATATATGAAATTATATTTTTGACTGTATACTTAAAGGTATGAATTTAATCATTTTTCAACAAATTCATTTATTAGCTACATAATGAACCAAGATAAAGAAAGATATCTGGATTGGACAGGCTCTCCTATTTTAGGTATCCAAAGGGACTAAGTCAGGTCACTACTAGCCATTACACCACACTGTTTTAATCATTTTCATTTTGATTGGTTACATATTGATTTCCACATGCTGCCTGTTTTCCTGCTCATCCCTCTGCTCAGGGCATGCCATTCCCTGGAATAACCTTTCTGCCCTTTGCATGACTGATTATTTTGTCAATCTTTTTAAAGTCAAGGTAAGATGATTCATTCTATATCTACATTGTGTGCCTCTTATATGGTTAGGAATCAACTGGTAAGAACTATGGGATTTTAACAGAATGCAGATATAGATGCAAAGATAAATTTAAAAATAAACCAGAAGTGTCATACTAAACTTCTTACTCAGCTTTTATTGCATACGAATTAGAGTAAAAGAGAAAAAACAAAGTAGGTTTTGTTTTTCCCCGCATCCCCCCCATACAGGAGATGACACCTGAATGTATCAGAAGAGATCATTTTACTTAGTTGGAGAAGGTGGGAAAGAATAAATGAATAGAGAAGCATGAGGAAAGGCAGAATGATTAGAAATATCCTGATGTGTGTGGATAGCTGCGGGTAATTCAGTGTGAGCAAAAAGAGGGAGTAAAAATGGCAAACATCAAAATTGGAGTTAGACAAGTTTTTTTTCTACTTCTTTGCAAAGGTATATTTCTTTTAACTTCAAATCAAGAGAATGAATTAGCATAGGGTTATCTGTTTTTATTAGCTTAGATATCTGCATGCTATGGGACACAAAGGGGTATAAAATTTTAAAAGATTTTCTTAAATTTAACGATTGACAAATCTTTTTTAGACGGTTGGGTTTTTAATTTAACTTGATGATTTTTAACATTAAGATTTTATCTTTCATTTTCCCTCGTGGTTTTACCATCCCTTGCTCAAACTGCAGGACTCATTTTTACATCATCATTGTGTAAATATCTTCCATCATATTAGTCTATACCTGTTTACCTTGATATATTCAGTCTTACATTATTTTTTAATTTTAGAATTCTTCCAACCTCTCTTATTTAGTTGCAAGAAACATTTTAGTCTACCCAAATACTCATCAAAATGATTCAGATATTCCTGATATGTATACTCCAGCTGTCTCTGAGTATACTCAATCTATGTTCCTTTACCATATCATAATATAATTATTTAGTATTTCAGTTATGCCCCATGTATTAAAAACCTGCAAGGAAGTTTGTCACAGTTATCCCAGTCGCTTCATTGGAAAAATATATGATGTCAAGTTCTTTAGAAATACATTTCTGAAATCATCCGATGCATTTTCCAGCATTTACTTTGCTTATTGTTCAGCTGTACTCTTATCTGCTGAAAGTTCAATGATTTTTTTTTAAAAGTCCAGTGATTTTGCAATGTTAATGCCAAGCATCAGCATAAAATTGAGTATTCTAAGACTTGAAGATATGAATATTTAGCTTTTTTGACTCTTGAGATGACTTATATCCCTTGTTACATTTTATTTCTATCTAAATTAGAACAAATGCAAATTTATAACTTTACATAAAGAGCACAAAAACATAAAATCACTATTATAAATGAAAGCTGTGATGAGGAATCACCATGAAATTGAATTGAATAGTAGGCAGGGCTATTTTTCCATGACCTAACCAATTTGTTAAGTACTGCTCAAATTCACTAGGTTAGCTTTCACACCTAAGTGTAATTTGACTGCATTGATCTTGTTTTAATGATAAAAACCTTTAATCCCTTTGAAAGTATACAAATTAGTGTATGAGAACATCTCATTACATAAGGGAAAAGTACTTTTCTGTTCAATTTGAAGGTTTATTCAGGGTTTAGGAACTTCAGCATAATGCCCTATAATATTATCATATACCTATATATATGTTGTATATATATGTGTCTGTCTGTAAGTATATGTACACATTTTTTTAAATGCTGGAGTCCAAGCCTAAATATATATGGTTCTTGAGAACAGACATGGTTCAATTGAAATACAAATAGTTTCCTCTCTGTGTGCCCTTACCTTTTTACTCCAGAAAATCATTTAATCATTCCAGTGCACTAAATACTGTGAAAATGATTGAATACTTTAAATCAAACTTAAATAAGCTAATGACTGTAGGATAGAACTGACAGTACATCAGTTAATCCCAACTATAAGCAAATATATCACTTCCTGACTGCAGTGGCCCCTGCTCTTAATGTGTTCTACATGAGCCTTGGTGTTGGAAACTAATTGAGGGAATGTTTTAACAGTGTCTTCTCTTCGTCTTTATTGCTATCCTGTCAGTCCTCTAATTTTCTCCTCTACATTCAACTTAGAATGAAAATTCATTCTTCCTAAGTGGGCTATTATAGATTGATTATCTTTTGACTTCATATAGATCCACAAGCAGATCCTCTACTAAACTATAATTTCACTTTAGGCTTCTAGGAGAAAAGATTTGATTTGTATTTTATTACAATAGAAGTGACAGCGTTTCAGTGTATACTTTTTGTCATCTATTTATGGTATTTCAATAAACTATTAAGAAGTATCTGTCTCCTTTTTCTTCCTCACAAGAAAAATTTATTTTTATTAAATCCCAAGCTCATCAGCTTGGGTCGCTGTTTTTCATTTGAGTCAGGGATGACTTGTACATAGCTTAGAAATTGAACTATTTAAATCATCAGATAAAAGGGAGCCTAAACTCTTAAACTTTTAAACCGTATTTTAAGAATTATATTTAGAATTTAGAAAGTTCTGGTTGTTATTTAAAGACTACCTTGATTACTAAGTGTGGACAGAAAATTATAACTTTATTTTAATAAGATTCGTTTTAAAGTTTGCAGTTATTAATGCTAATTTTAATCTTCAGAATTAAAGCTTCCTTTTACACTGAAGTCATATTAAAATTTGTCTATTACTAAAATTCTTCACATCATCTTAGACTAAGATTTACATATTTCCTGCCACCACCTCAAAACTATGATTTTCTTTTTAAATTTCTATTTTAGAGAGGAAGGGAGGATGACGAGGAAAAATGACTTAAGGTAGGAAGAAAGAGGAGGAAGAAATACCTTTAGTTGTTCATTTTGATTTTTCACCCTGACCCTGGGTCTAAAAAACGATCTTTGGACTGTATATGCTTCCTACATCAGCATCTCAACAGTGTGAGCGATGACGGCACACCCCTCCACTATACATTTTAATTAAAGATTTCACAGGATGTTGAAAGAACATTCTGTGTCTTCTTTCTTAGGGAGACGTGTGTATTTTAAATTGTGCATTTACACAAGCACTACCCCTCTCCCCACAGCCCTATCAATGAGGAGCAAGTCAGGAAATAAACTCATGATCTCAGATTGTGTGCCTTATTTACATGGCTGTTATCAGGCTATTATGATATTTTGTGTCCCGTTCTATTTTCTTAGTGTCTGAAGAGGATTGGAGAATAGGAAAAAGAAATGACATTATCCTAGATTTTCATTTTGGTTTTACATTTAAACTTTATGATGAACAACAAATGAATTAAGTAAATACACTTGGGATTTAAAGTTAAAACTAATCTATGATAACATCTTTTCATCATATTGGATTCCTAACAGAATGATATACTTTAGAGTGAAAGGAAAATATATCACTGAATATTTGAAATTTACATTTTCTAGTTCATTTTTTACCACAGATTTTGAGACTGTAAGCTTGTCACAATGGTTTTAGACAAAAAGGAAAGATCAAGTAACAAACATCTGTAAATTTGCATTAAGATTTATCTATAATGTTTTATTGCATATTTTAGGGGCAATTTTGAACAATACAGTGTAAAGCTTCATAAAAAAAATTTAGTTTCCTCCATTTACATTTTAATTATTCCCTTCGATAGGCATGGAAATCTTTGTCTTCTATTTTACCAAGAAATCATGAGAAAAACAAAGTTCAATTAGAAAAAGAGTGATCATGCTTTAATATCAGGAAAAATCTTTCTGCTAAAAATGAAATGTTATTCACTTGTTTTAAAGGATAGAGACTCTAAATCATTGATAGTTTCTCATGAAATCAAGCAAACTATAATATTTATCCATAATGTTAATTAACTGTTTATGTACCAAATAAATTCTCTTTAATTAAATACTGGGGTGATGGAGCTAGAAGTTAGGAATACGGTGCCAACACATTTTCTGTTAAAATAATAAGAGTTTCCAATAATTATCAGTGTCCTACTCGGGCACATAAATGATTTGATCTCTGTCCCAAGGATGTGTCCCAATATCAATAATTATGTGTTGTAAATTTTAAAAACAAACAGAAAGCAACCATGACCAAAGAAATTGCCCAGCTTGTTGGTGGGTTTGTATAGTAAGTTGATGATGCACTTACAAACAAAAACATAACACCTTTGCAAGTTAAATCTCTTATTATCTTTGCAAAAACAATAGTATGAACTTTTCAACTATATGTGAATTTACCAAATATGCTTATCATGTACTAAGAACAGATGGCAATAAATCTTCCTAGGAGTATGTGTGCCTGTATGTGTACTAAATCATACCCTATATGGCATAGTGATTAAGGTCATAGTAAAACCACAAAGACCAATAACCCACTCTACAACTCACTCTGTGCATATGGCAATGGTAGTACATTCCTTGGCAAATTGTTGGGGGCATTAAATGAGATAATTCATATTTTCAGTTTTGTATGGTTCTCGATCCCTAGTTAGACCTGAATGTATACGCTTCTGATAAAGATGTTTATCCTCCCCTTGAATTTAAGCTAACCTGTCAGTGACTTTTCTGACCACTATTTTATGATGAAATTGATACCATGTGCTTTGGTCTGCTTTGGCTGTTAAAACACAAACTCCATAGACAGAATTTCTTCTAAATAATAATTTTAACAGTTCTGCAGGCTGGAAATTCCAAACTCAGGGTGTTAGCAAGTTTGGGCTCTGGCGAGTGCCCACATTGGGTCTATGGATGACTGTGTTCTCACTGTGTCCATACATGAGTGAAAGGATTGTGGAGTTCTCTGGCACTGTAAAAGGGCAATAATCCCATCCATAATGACTCCGTTCTCATGACTAAATCACTTCCCAAGTTTCCTACCTCTAAATGTTACTACAGAGAACGTTAGGATTTAACGTGAGTTCTATAGAAAAAAGCATTTCATCTGTTATTACAATAATAGTTTCATGCCCATACTTTCAGAGGACTAACAATTTCTACCTTAACGTCTTAGAGCCCTGACATACCAAGAAAGACATTGAAGTACCTTCTGGAGATACAGGTCACAGATTTGGAAAGGCCCCAGAAAGACCAGGCATGTGAGTGAATTGGTCATATTGCACATTCATCTCAGCTGAGTCTTCAGAGAATGTTAACCTCAACCTTTACCTCACATTAATATTGGAACTGTCAAGTGAGAACCACCCAGCTGAATTCACTTAATCCACAGAATCATGGGAAATAGTTGATTTTTGTGTTAGTTCATCACATTTTTTGGGCTGACAGTTGTGACACAGCAATAAGTAATCAGAACAATATGTTGCTGTTATTATCATAGACAGAATATTGAGAAAAATGGGTCAAAGATTACTCATATATATGTGTGAGTAGTAGTCTTCTTCACCTCCTATGCAAAAATACTTACACTCTTCAGGGCTTCAGCAATAAATAAAACAATCTAGTCTAGTTGGGGTCCGAGCAAAACTACAACTCCCTATTATTGAATGTTTGCTGTTAGTAGGCCTTTTCTTGACTATGATAACTAAGTTAGAATTTATTTGTTCTTATGCAGAGACTCAGAGTAGAATGTGAACGTTATATGTTAAGAATCAGATAATCCATGATTCTAAAAGTGGTTCAACTATAGAACAAAGAAGAAAGGGAAAAAAAATAAAAAGAAGTGAAGATTATGTTGATGTCCTATGGAAAAATATTTCATGTTGATATTTAAATTATATCGATGTACAAAAAGTTATGAACAATTTTCAGTAATTGGATTCAGTAAAGTGGTATGAAAAATATAATCTTAGTAGAATGAAAATTTCTTTCAGTGAAGGAATTAATTGCAGTCTTCTAAGTTAAGAGAATATGAAAAGCGTGATCCTGAAGAAGTGAGTTGGAAAAAGGTAGGAAAGATACCTAAACTTTAAGAAATGAAAATAAATTCAGTGGTGAGAAAAACGAGAATGAAAAGCATTAAATAGGAGAGAAAGGGCAAAGCAATAGTCTTATAGGGTGGATGTTGAGGAAGGAATGTCTAATAAGGAATTTCCAACTGTGAACAGACAAGGGAGGTGTAGGAACTGGGGTATCTATTCTTTATTCTTTAAGATCTTCTATCTCTGCAGTATATACCTATGCTGCACTTGAATTTTGTTTTTTTTGCTTTTGGTAGCAGTCAAAGCTATGAATTGGGTGTAGATACCAGCATGGCATAGAGAGAGATGAATGGCAACAAATGGTGAGATGCAAGAAAATTTGAGAGTTGACTGGGGTAGAAACTAGGATTCAGATGTGACCATCAGTATGAACTCTTGGAAATTTAGGTCATTTGGATTCCACATAAAATAACCTCCATTTTCTAACTCATATTTTATCAAAATATGCAAAAGTCAGGATATTATTAGTGGATGTCTGTGGTACAGGATATGTAAGTGAACAGAGGGTGGACTATGAAAACCAAGGTTTGAGAGAAGTTTGATGGCTAAGGTTGTGAAGGGCAGGCAGAAAGCTAACATTGATTGAGCACCAACTAGATTTATGCACTATACTAGATGCCTCTTAATGCATATACTCAATTCTAGAAAATAATCTCAGATATATTTATCAGATGTGTCATGATATAACACTGGGATATTATTGATGTTTTTAATGACAAATTATGTGTTAATTCTAAGTAAATGGAACTTACTGCTTGACCGTGTATCCTTGAGTTCCTCTAATTCCCTCATGAGAAACTAGAGAGTACCTTGAGGAAAATAACACAGCTAATATGATTATCATTTTTATTTAAAAACTTCACATTTCCTCAGAATATTCTTTCTCTGTCACATCAGATGTCAGAACTCATCATGTTTTATCAAAGTCTGCCCTAAGGAAGACAGATTACATCTAACTGTGGACTTTCAGGCATTCTATTCAGTATTCTGGTTACTATAGATAATCAGGTTTCTTGATGCATTTTAACTTCAAGTGAGAATCATATACACACAACACCCTCCCCCCCAAAAAAGGCACCTAGAAGTTAAAAGCATGAGCAATAGAAAAATAGAAAAAATTATTCACTAGAAAACATGCAGCAAAATTATTGAAGTAGAAGTTTTCCCTTTTACTGTTTATATTCTATTTGTTAACACTGTAAATTCTAGAAGTATTCTCAGGCTTCTGTGACACAGTATAAAAATGAACAATAGACAACATTATAGGAAATGGAGTGTGGGTTTCTCTGAGCATCTGCCATAGGCATCTGTTGGAGATGGGACACCAGCTCATTGCTCTTTTCCAACGTGGAAGGTCTAATTAAGTAGCAGACAACCCTAGAAGCCCTAGAGTGTAGTTCAGATCAGTATCTAAAGGTTTATAAGTGCTCACAAACCTCTTAGATCAGTAATACTGAAGTGTGAATCTCAGCAAAACTAACTCAAACTTTTATGCTTAGAATATTGTAGCTGAAAGGACTTTTATGAGGCACTAGGTCTAGCTCCAAGGCATGCTAGAGAATGACTAAAATAGAAAGAACTATGGTTGAGTTCTCAGCTAAAGTTGCTATTTATGTACATTTAAACTAACTTTAGAAAGAGAACTGTTTATGCTTTACTGAAGAATCCCCAGTGAATGAGATTTTGCATTAGTATCTCGCACTCTTTAGAATCAGAATTTTATCCATTCATTAAATTCTCTTCCTATTTCTCATCCATCCTTCTCTCCCTTTATCTTGCCTTCCTTTCTCCTTTCTTTTCTCCATTCCTTCACTGCTCCCTCTCTGGTACCTTGCTCATTTCTCCCTCCCTCCCATCTCCCACCCTTTCATGATATAGAACTTGTGTTCACAGAGTAACTTATTTTACAACATATATTTAATTCTTTAATTGTCCTCCTCCAATTATCCCATTACTACTCTAAAAATGTGTTTTCAGGTGTTTTGTTCATAGGAGCAATTTTCTTAATTTCTTTCTCTCTCCTTTTTTTTTGAGTGATCTAGCCTCAGTATACCAAAGTATCTCTTTAGAACCATCTCTAGACCTTGGCATTGAGGAGCATAGATACTTGAAATAGGTATCCTCTGGCACAGGTATTTTGTTTGATTTGTTTATCTTTTACAAAATATTGATGACTCTAAATATTGGCTATTCCTGGCTACTGTGATAATTACTCAGCCTGGAAACTCTGAAGAAAGAAGTAACTTGTTTTGCATTCAAGGCTAGCTATTCAGAGTACTTATCCCTCCTGCTGATCTCAAAGGAAAACCATGCTTTAAGGAAGGATTTTATTCTTCCATTAGTTTCTTCTCCCTGCCTGTCTCTTATACCAAAGGTGCTAATCAGATACAGTTCATTTTGTTACTCAAAATTTAAATACTGCTGAGATGCTCTGAAGGTTGCCAGTAGAGACATTCTATCTCCTAATTGAAATGAAAAAAGATACTTTGAATATATATTAGATGTTTTGGCTGAGTACAGTTTTTAAACAGCACGTCATCTGTGTTACAGCTAACAGAAGGTCTTTAAAACGGGTTCTGGATTTTTATGTTCTTCATCTTGCATGTGGTTAATTGAATTGCGGTTTGCTAGCTGAGACAACACTAGTCACTAGTTAATTTCACGTGTACCATTCTGACATTTTAAAGGCATCTTGGGTTTTATTAGCCATTGAAAAATAAGATTCTACAGACAAAAAGTATATTATCGGACTGAAATTATTACAGCTTCTTTAAGGATAAATAGGCCTATTAAAATCTTTTAACATCCTCCAAATCAGCCTTTTCTTTTACTCCTCTAGAGTGTTGATGGTATGTTTGAGAGTATTTTTATTGTAACAATAATAGATCAAAAGAAAAAATTTGTTGAACACATACCATGTTCCAAGTATTAGTTAAAACTTTATATATATCATCTGGTGTAATCTAGCTTTACAGTAGAGGAAGCAAAGGCTTAGATAATTTGATTATTTGGCTTGTGATCTTCCAGGTAGGAAGGGTAGTGAAGCTGAGTTTGTTAGAATTCAGTGCTCTTAACTACTGTGTTAAACTAATCCACATAGCATCTACTGCCTCTTTAAATCCTGTTTCTAGCACAACATCTGACACATCGAGAGTAATGATGAAGAAATAAATGTTCATAGAATTAAATGGAATCTTGTTATGGGAAGTGGCCATAAGTATAATTTCATGAAAATAATTATTTGGTATCCCTGAGCATATCTTAAATTGCTTTTTTTTTGGATGTGTCTTTGAACCTGTTTAAATTTTTATTTCCTAGTTTTCATTAAGGTGTACTTGACATTAAATGAATTGTACATATCAAACAGCACTACCTAACATATATTGACATGTGTATACCCATGGAACTAACACCATTATCAGGAAGTGAATATATCCATCTAGAAACTTTATTTGATTCTTTGATAATGTCATTCCACTCTTCCCCACACCTCTGTAACCCAGACAACCACAGAGCTGCATCGTCATTATAGATTAATGTGTGTGTGTGTGTGTGTGTATGTCATTTAAACTGTATATGACATGTATTCCATACCCTTTGGATTCTTTTCCTCATTAAAATAATTAGATTCATCCACATTGCTACATATCTTGACAATTTATTATTTAGTGGTATCCCATTTTACAAGTATGAGACCAATTTATCATTTTTTACTTGTCGACAGACTTATGGGTTGTTTTGGTATTAGTTATTGCAAATCAAGATACTTTGAACAGCAGTGTATACATGTTTGTGTGGATACATGCCTTTTTTTTGGTCACATCCCTTGAGGTGAAAGGGTTGGATTATGTTTAACTTTTAAGGAAACTGCCTTATGGTTTTCCAATGTGATTATACCATTTACATTTCCACCAAGTATCCTGAGAATTCCTGTCTTTCTACAGGCTTTAGACATTTAGAATTTTAGAAATTCTAATAAAATATGCAGTATTATTGCAAGTTATTTTAGTTTACATTTTCTAATGAATTGTGGGTTACCTTTTCCTGAATTTGATACTTTTTTATTTTTATAAAAGTTTATTTTCAGATGTTTGCTTATTAAAAATTTTTTTTTTTTTTTTTTGTTATTGAGTCTTTTGAGCTTTTGATACATCTCAAATACAAGTTCTTTGTCAGATAGATGCTTCTCAAATATTTTTCTCCTAGTGGGTAGGCTGTCATTATATTCTTTTAATAGTATCTATCACAGTGGATACCATTCTAATTTTGATGAAATTAGTAATTTGTTTCTTTCTGTAAAAAATGCTTTTTATGATCATTCAGAAAACTTTCCATATATAATTAAACACATAGTTGATCTTGTTTTCTCTACAAGTTAATAGTTTTAGATTTTATATTTGGGTCTATAAAAATTTGATTTAATCTTTGAATAAGATATAATAAAATTCATTTTTAGGTAGATGGATATCTAATTATTCCAGTATCATGTCAAAAAATCTCTTCCATCACTAAATTGTCATTGCATTTCTGGTGAAAGTCAGTTGTGCTTATAGTTGTGGGCCTTTTTCTCGGTTCTTCATTCTGTTCTTTTATCTATATGTGTGTGTATAAATATATATACAATAATATATACTTAAAAGCATATAAAAGATATATACACTTATATGTACATATATTGATATGTGTATATATATATCAATATTTAGAGAGCATATACTTTTCTGTGTTTAATTGCATATTGTATCCTTCATACAGAGTGCTTGATAAACAACCTGTTCTAAAAAACCTCTGTGCTCCACCGGTTCATCTATTCTCCTCTTTCTCTTAGCCTTTGGCAACCACCCATCTTTCCACATTTCTCCAAAATGTCATAAACTTGGAATCATCCTGTATGTGGCCTAGCAAAATGTATTGAATGTTTTCATGACTTGATAGTTCATTTCTTTCATTGTCGAATAATACTCTGTTTGCACTATAGTTTGATTATCCACTTACCTATTAAGAAAAATCTTGGCTGCTTAAAGCAGCTCCAAGTATCATGTTCATGTTTTGTTTAGGTATCAGTTTTGTATTTATATGGTAAATAGCCAAGAGTTAAATTGCTGAATTGTATGGTAAGATTGGGGTCAGTTCATAGAATCTGTCAAAGTATCTTCAAAATGTACTATTTTGTGTTCCCAACAGCCGTGAGTGAGTTTCCTGTGCTCTATATTCCACCTAGTATTTCCTAGTATTTGGTATTGTCAGTTTTTTTTTTTTTTTTTTAATTTTAGCTATTGCAATGGTATCTCATTGTTTTAATTTGTAACACCCTAATTATATATGATGAGAATTCGTATTTATTTCCCATCTGTATATATATGTGTTGATGAAATGTGTTCAGATTTCTTGCATTATTTACAATTGGATTGTTTTCTTATTGGGTTGGAGGAATTTTTTGCATATTGTTGATACAAATCATTCATCAGATATGTGTTTGTAAACAGTTTTTTCAGTCTGTTATCATCCTTATAATAGCGTCTTCCTAACAGCAGAAATTTTTAGTTTTAGTGAAACCCAAAATGTCAGTATTTTCTTTCATGGATCATGGTTTGGTATTGTTTAGACATTTATCACCAAATTCAAGGTCATTTGGTTTTCTTCTAAGTGTAAGCTTCTGGAAGTTTTACACATTTATGTTTTGGTCTGCAGTAGGTTTTGAGTTCATGCTAGTGGAAAGTGTACAGACTGTGTCATATTCAGTTTTTTGTGTATGGACATTCATTTGTTCAGACACCATTTATTGAAAAGACTATGCTTTTTTCATTGTATTGCCTTTGCTCTTATGGTAAAGATCAAATGACTTCATTTGTGTTGGTCTCTCTATTCTGTTTAGATCATCTGTTTTTCTATCTGTAGCTTTATTGTAAATCTTAGACTTGTTTGGTGTTGGCCTTCTGACTTTGTTCTTTATTGTGCTGTTGACTCTTGCTCCTTTGGTGTTCCATATAAACCTTAGAATTAGTTTTCTCTTATCCAGAAATAACTTGCTGGAATTTTTGATTGAGCTTACATAAACCAATAGATCAAACTGGGAAGAACTGAGGTCTTATAAGAGTTAACTTTCTATTCATGAACATGAAATAGCTTTCAGTTTATCTAGAGCTTTGATTGCTTTCATCAATAGATGTTTATCATATAGATCTTGCACATATTTTGTTAGGTTTATTTTTTAACTTTCATGTTATATTTATTGTATTTAAAAAAATTGATTTTGTTGAAGCAATAATGCCTTTTAACATTAATTGGGTTTGAGGTATACATAATAGCAAATTTATGTCTATGTAACACAGTGGATTTACCACTTTCCTTTTTTTTTTTTAAATCTTCACTATACAATTAATCCCCTTTACTCTGTTGCCAAAACCCCTCCCACATCTCTTCCTGCACCCTCTGATTTGCTTTTTTCCCCCCACTAAAAGCCTGTTGTTTGAATTCATTCTTTAAGTCTATTATTGTTTAATTTAGTTCATTCCTTTGTATGCTGCCAGTCATATAAGGTCTATAGACAATGTTTGTCTTTCTCCTTCTGGCTTGTCTTGTGAAGTATAATTCTCTTCAAGTCCATCCATGTTGTTGTGAATGGCAGAACTGCTATTTTGAAGACTGCATAGCATTCCACTGTGTATATATCCCACTTCTTTATTTACTCTTATATTGGTGGACATTTAGGTTGTTTCCAGCTCTTAGCTATACTGAACAGCGATTTGATGAATATGGAGATGCATATATTTCTATGAATAAGTGTTGTGTTTTTTTAGTAAATACCCACTAGAGGATTAACTGGTCATATGGGATTTCCATTCTCAATTCTTTGAGGAATCTCCATACTGCTTTCCAAATTGTTGCATGAATTTATACTCCCACCAACAGTGTATAAATGTTCCCTTTTCTCAACATCCTCTTCAGTACTTGTTTCCGTTCTTTTGCATGATAGTCGTTCTCACAGGTATGAGGTGATATCTCATTGTTTTGATTTGCATTTCTCTAATGAAAAGTGGAAAATCTTTCCATAAGCCTGTTGGCCATTTGTCTGTTATTATTAGAGAAATGTTTCTCATCTGCCCATTTTTAAATTGGATTGTTTTTTTCTTGTTGAATTTTATGAGTCTTTTATATATTTTGGATATTAACCCCTTGTCAAAAGTGTGTGTTTTAATTTTGATGTGAATTTCTTCCACGTGCAGAAACCTTTTTGTTTGATGTAATCCCATTTGTTTTGGATTTTATTTCCCTTGCTATTGGAGTCAAGTTGCCAAAGACATTTCTTCAGTCAATATTCAGTAGTGTTTTGCCTATTTCCTTCTATGAATTTTATGGTTTCTCGCCTTACATCTATGTCTTCAATCCCATTTTGAGTTAATTTTTATGTATGATGATAGTGTCTAATTTATCTAGTTTCAACCTTTTGTATGTGGCGATTCAGTTCTCCCAGCACCGTTTATTCAAAATACAATTCTCACCCCATTGTAAGTTTTTCAGATTTTTGTCAAAAATTAAATGCTCATATATATGTGGGTTTATATCTGAGCTTCCAGTTCTGTTCCATTGATCCATATTTCTGTTTTTAGTCCAATACCATGCTTTGTGGCAGAGTTTGAGGTCCTCCATTGTTTTTATTCCTCAGGATTATTTTTGCTCTCCTGGTTCACTTTGGTTCCAAATAAATTTCATGATATTTTTCTATATCTGTGAAGAATGTCTTTCACATTTTCATGAGGATAGCATTAAATCTGTATATTGCCTTAGGCAATGTGGCCATTTTGACTGTGTTAATTTTTCTAATCCATGAGCATGGAATATCTTTCTATTTCTTTGATTAAGGTTATTCCAAGGTATTTCATTCTTTTTGATGCTTTTATAAATGGTATTGTTTTCATGAGTTCTCTTTATGCATTTTCATTGTTAGCATACAGAAATGCAACAGATGAGTATTCATTTCATAGCCTATCACTTTATTATTTCTAGCAGCTTTTTACTTGAGTCTTTGGCGCTCTCTATATATACTATCATGTCAACTGCACTGTTTCTTCAGTGTTAGTTATGCTTCTTCCTTTCAAATTTGGATAAATTTTTATGTCTTTTCCAATTGTACTGGCCAGAACCTACAGCACTATATTAAGTAGAAATGCTTAGAGTGGACATCCTTACCTTGATTTTGATCTTAGAGTAAAAACTTTCAGTTTTTCTTGAGTACAATGTTGGCTGTGAGTGTCATAGATTTTATTATGTTGAAATACATTCCTTCTACACCTATTTTTTGTAGAATTTTTAACTCGAGGATATTTAATCTTGTCAGATGCTTTTTATGCATCTATTGAGATGCATATTGAGGTGAACATGTGGTTTTGTCCTTTGTACTTGTTTTATTGATACAGTGTATTACATTTATTGATTTGCATATGTTGAAACATCCTTGTATCCTGGAACAAATCCTAAATGATCATGGTGTATGATTTGCTTAGTATGTTGTTGAATTTGGTTTGCTAGTATTTTGTTGAGGATTTTGTATCAATATTCATCAAAGGTATCAGTTTGCAGTCTTTTTTGGTGTTGTCTTTATATGGTTTTCCAGTCGGCATAATATTGCATCATAGAAAGGGCTTGAAAGTTTGCCATTGTCTTCAGTTACTTTGAAGAGTTTAAGAAGGTTTGGTATTCTTTGAATATTTTATAGAATTCACTGAAACCATCTAATCTAGGGTTTTTGCTTTTGGGGAGAAGTTTAATTACTTTCAGTTTCCTTGTTTGTGACTGATCTATTCTTGGTTCTAATTCTTCTTGGTTTAGTCTTGAATGTTGCATGTTTCCAGAAATGTGTCCATTTCTTGTAGGTTATCCAATTTCTTGCCATTTAGTTTCATACAATATTCTTTTATAATCCTCTGTATTTCTGCTGTATTTGTTGTGATTATTTCTCTTTAATTTCTAATTCTATTTGTTCTTGTTTTCTCTTTTTTGAAAGTCTGGCTAGTGGCCCATTTTGGTCTTTCAAGGAATCCACTTTTGTTCTCATTAACTTATTTGGATAGTTTTTTGATGTCTTTTTCATTGATTTCTGTCCTAAGTTTTATTTCCTTCCTTCAATTGGATTTTTGTTTTGTTTTACTAGTTCCTTTAGGTGAAAATTTAATTTTTTATTGGTAATTCTTCTTGCATCCTTAGGTAGGTTTGCATCATTATAAATTTCCCTTTTGTTACAGTTTTTGCTGCATTTCAGTTTTTGATATGCTATGTCTTCATTTTCATTTGACTGTAGGCATTTTTAAATGTCATCTTTGATTTCCTCCTTTACACACTGTTGTTCAGTAACATTTTGCTTTTCTCCACTCCTTTGCAGTTATCCTCCCCTTCTTTTGATTGATATTTAGTTTGTCATTGTGATCTGAAAAGTTGCTGGATATTATTTTGATATTTTAAAATTTATAGAGACTTGTGTTGCAACATATGGTCTATGCTTGTATGTCCCATGAGCACTTGAATGTGTAGTTTATCGATTTCAGGAGAAGTGCTCTGTACATATCATTAAGTCCATATCTCTTATTTTAGTCATTTAAAGATCTTTTTTATTGATTGAATGGTCTGGTCATTAAATGAAAGTGGAATGTAGAGGTCTTCTAGTATTGTGTTGCTGTCAATGTCTATTTAGATCTGTTAATTACTTGATATTTGGGTGCTCCTTTATTGGGTGCATATATATTAATAATTTTATCTTTAATTGTATTTATCCCTTTATCATTATTTAATCACCATCTTTATCTTTTATTACCTTCTTTACTTAGAAGTTTATTTTTATCTGAGATGAGAATAGGAGTTTTTTACTTCTTTTTTTTTTTAAGATTCACCATTGGCTAAAGTTCTCCAGCCTTTCACTTTAGATCTGTATTTGTCTCTACAACTTAGGTGAGTCTATTGCAAGCAGCATATAGTTGTGCTTTGTTTTTCAATCCCATCTTGCCACTCTGTACCATTTAATTGGTGAGTTCATTCTATTTACATTTAATTATTAATATCTGAGGACTTGCTACTGCCATTTGATTTTTGTTTTCGGATTTATTTGTTACCTCGATTAGATATATTTGATATTTTATAAATTTTATTAAGTTTCTACTCTTTGGCTTAGGAGAACCTCTTTTAACATTTTTTGTAGAGGCAGTCTCATGTCATCAAAATCTTTCATCTTTTGGTTGGGAAAAACCTCTTGAATTTGAGAGAGAATTTTACAGGAGATGGTATTCTTGTCTGGTACTCTTAATCTTGTAGTATTTTGAAGATATCATTCCATTCTGTCCTATCTTGTAGAGTTTCTGCTGAGAAGTCTGGAGATAGCCCGATGGATATAAGGATACATATAAGGATACATGCATAAACATGTAAGGATAGCCTTATATGTTACATGTCTTTTTTTTTTCCCTGGCTACCTTTAGAACTCTCTTTGTCTTGGACTTTGATAGTTTCACAATTGTATGTCTTGGTATTGGTTCTTACTGCATTTATACAACCGAGTGTTCTGTTGGCTTCATTGACTCTGTGTTCATTTCCTTTCTTGGGTTTGGGAAGTTTTCAACAATTATTCCTTTGAATATGAGCTCTGTTCCCTTCCTTTCTTTTCACCTTCTGGGATACCCATTATTCTTATGTTGGCTTTTCTAATGGTGTCCTATTTATGAGTGTTTCTTCATTTTTTTCCATCTAATATCTCTTATTCCACATGACTCCTTTCTATATTACTGTCCTCTAGATCACTAATCCTTTCTTCCATTTGGCTTATTCTATTCCCATAACTTTCTAGATTATTATCTTAATTATTTACTTCCTTTACATCCTGTATTTCTATTAATTTCTTCTGTAGAACTTAAATTTCTGCATTCTGCTCCTAAATTGTATTTTTTTAGTTCATTGACTTATTTTTCTGAGTTTTCTTTTTTCTCTCTGACTTTGATTGCCACTTTGAATTCTTTTTCTGGTAAAAGGAATCAGTCCTCTATGTATTCAAAATTGGTTTCTAATGAGCTGTGATTTTCTGGTATTTCTCTAATATCTAGATGTTTTGAAGCATGTTGAGTTCTGTTTCCCACCATGGTATGGGCTCTTAGTGAAGGGATGCTAGTTTTTGTCTTTTTTTCCAGGGGGCACTCTAGTTTTATACATTATATTTATTGCTTACAGCCTTCTGTAGTATAATTTTTCTGTGTTAGGGAATGGAGGATTGGGGAGCAGAGAAGCTGTTATTGGTTAGGTAGGGCAAGGGACTTGATTTTGCTGTCTGTGTTTCAGTGGGCTCTTTTCTCCAAGCCACCAGAACTGAGTCTAGCAGCTCTTTGGCGGTCTCTGGAATGCCTCTGCACTGGAGCCTGAGTCCCAACAGACAAGGGAAGGAACAGTGATGTCCTCTCCTCTCTGGTCTGTTTTACTACACAGTCTCTTTTTTGAGGTTTCATCCACCTAGTGTCCAGGGTACTACTTGTGCTCCTCCAGCCCAGCACCCCACCAGCACTCTGGTTGCGCTTGAAGCTGCATTTCTGGAACCTGAGTCACTGGTGTCTCAGAGAAGTGCTAGGAACTGGAGGTAAATCTGCCAATATGTGCTGGTTCTCCTCCTACACCTAGGGTGCTGCAGTATACACTCCCCTCAGACCCACTTGTCTGCCTCCAAAACAAAACTTCAGTCTTTGTGTCCTCTGTGGATCTTCCCCATGCTGAGGTGATGTTCAGGGTTCTGTTAGTGTGCCAGGGATGTCTCCACAAGTGTCATCTATCTCTGGAACAATCTTGTACCTTCCCCAGAGGGCATCCCGGGAACACCACTAATTGCCACCATTTTTATACTCTGAACCTGTTACTCCTTCATGGACAGAAGCATAAGTCAAGAGATTTGTCCTTTCTAAGGAAATTTAGAGTCACTTTGGAAGAACTAATGGAGTTTAAAAATCTAAGTCAAATTTAATTCTAGCAGTTTCAATCTTGTTGCTATAGTTACTAATTTATTGATTCTTTCACCCACTTATTCAACTTTTAGTAAACATCCATTGAGTTCCTTATGCAAACTAGACCCTCTGCTAGAACTTTTTGACACACACAATAAATAGTATATCATTAATTTATATATTCTGATTATTATTTGGATTATATAAATGACAAAACGTGCCAGTCGCAGGCAAAATAATGTATTTAAGATGTTTATCTTGGTACTCACCCAATTGACTGTTTTTTGGATTTTATCCAGATAAGTTATTCTGTGATTCATTCCTAAGGGTTCTCTCTATCCATTTTGTGCTAAATAATACATTTTTAAAGTGTAGCCTGACAATTTGTTCTGTAGGGAAAATTGTCTCATTCCTCAGGTGGTTCTTAGGTTGCTAGAGCAACTAAATTAATATCAGTCAGAATTAATAAGAGAAAACTAAAAAATTAATTACATAAGTCTGGAGAATTTGCAAAGTAGTAAATGAGACAGATGTAGTACTTGTATCTCATGCTCAAGAATGGGAGAGGGGTCTGAAGTGTCAGGGAGGATCATCACATGATGGGATGCCTTCTTTAGATAAAACCTTACCTCTAGACATTTGCCTGCCTTAAAATATGTTTCTCTGATAAAAATTGTTGTTTTTGGAGATGGCTCTATATCTCTCTAGCATTATTATTTAAGGTAATGGTGGCAGTAGCTTTTGAAACCGACAGGGGCTCTACTCTACATACAAGATAATATAGATTAGACAAAGCCTGTTCTGGACACATTGGAATAGGTTTATTAGAGCAGTCTTTGGGAGATTGATCCCACATTATCAATGAAAATCTAAACTGGAAATGACCATTTTGTATTTACATGAATATCTACGTTTTAGAGGATTTTTTTTTTAAGACTGAGAACATTTCTAGATTAAATAAATAATTTACTAATAATATATATTAAGGTATCTAGTAGGAAAGATAATTGAGGGGAAAGCAACTTGATGCTATTCTTGTGAGTTTAAATCAAACCTTTCTCAAAAACAGCACATTCCTGAGTATAATAGGTTTATCAGAATGTGTTCACATGGAACTTTTGACCCCTAGACTCAAGAAATAAGACTATGGAACAAGATTAGGAATTTATATAAATATAACCTTAAATTTCATGTAGTTCATGTAGTCTTTTAATGTGTTGAGGAAGGTAGTACAGTCTAGGGTAGACTCAGGGAAAAAGTCTAGACATATTGTTAAAACTGCCAAGTTATAAAATTTTGCTAAACTTTCCCCCAGTCCCATTGTCTTTTGTCACCTGAGACAGGGTCTTGATGCAATATTTATAGTTCTTATACTATTCAGCTTAGTGCTTTACAGAAAAGGTAGCTATGCTTTACACATCATGTGCTTACAGGAGAAGCTCATAAGATACCAATAATAGAATAATTATTTGACAAAGGAAATAAGAGGAAGGCACAATACTTAATGCACAACGAAACAAAAGAAGTTAAAAGTAAACCTTTTTAGAGAAGGTAAAAGATATTTGGGGGTGAGTTAGTTACTTTTCTGTTGGCTCATACTGATTTCTAAGAGTTTTTGTTAAATAAAATCTGGTATCACATATCAATAGTTATTGTTAGAATAAACTTTCGGACCTTTATTCCCCTTAGTTTGTGGGATGGCATGCATTTCTCTGCATTTTAATTGTGTTTTCATCATAGACAGGTAATTCTTTATGTAACTTACTCTGTGCTAGGTATTGTTTGAAGTATTTTAGGTTTATCAACTTAATTAATGTTAAGTACAGTCTTATGAAGTAAGCACAATTATTAGCCCCATTTAAAATGGAGGAAATAAAGTCAAAGAAGATAAATGCATTTTTTAAAATAATGAGCAGAGCCAGAATTCAAACCCACAGAATGGCTTTAAACTGAACAGCTAATGAAGGTTAATTTTTGCTTACTAGAAGAGGTATCTATTTTTATTATACACCCAAGTGAATTATAAATACTTTGAACACTGACTAATATACTGGGGCTCTAACTTTTCAGACATTAACTCCTACTCACAGACTCATCAACTAAATATTTTGCTTTAGAATTCTTGTGAATGACATGCTGTTTGCAATAACAAGATGAAACTGAGGCAACAGAAGTATACAAAGATTTTGATGGAGTTCAATCCTGTCCTTACTCATCCCCATTATCCCCTAATTCAGGATAGATCTTTCCCGGACTTCCCAAATCGTTTGGGGGGATATATTCTCACTCTGACTAAAAAGGGAAATTTTCTATTTAACGTAGCTGAAAGTTAATAATTGTTAGTTTTACTTAAGATGCACATAAATACATATATAAATGTTACTGATATGAGTTGGTCTATATACTATATAAGTTTCAGAAGTATGATGCACATCTTGATGAATGCATACACCACGGTGCACCTTCTGCCAAAGTTCTAGTAGCGGTCACCATTATCAGAATGATTCCCTCTTCTCATTTCCCCCATCCCCAACTTCAACTCTGGTAACCACTTTTTGGTTGTCAGAATCTAAGGGATATTTTCATTGTGTTTCGTTTGTTTGCTTTGTTTCTTTATAGTCCATATAATAAAATATTTTTAAGAAAAGAAATATGGGCACTTTCAAAGGGGCCCTATAAATTGTATTGAATTTGACTCTGCCCCACATCAAGATTAACGTAACAATCAGACGTGAGTATATTCAGAGAAATGCAAGAAATTTTACCAAACCCTTTAAAATTGAATGATTGGCTATTAAAATGAATTTTGTCTGCCATAAAAATGAATTATTAGGTACTTAAAGAAGACAGTATTAAATGAAGAAAATAACAGACTTAGTCAACTAGGTCACTTTCAAGGTTTGCTTTAAACTTTAGACAAAGGAATCTGCTGGAATTTCCTTACCTCAAAAATCACACATCCTCCAAGACCAACTGAAAATAATAGATAATACTTAAATCCAGAAAATGCTTGGAAGAATCCTCCAGGCTCTAAGAAAGGTGGCGTGTTTTTCTCTCTCTTACACGTTTTTCTCTTTCTATTGAACTGACTTTATGTTCCAGAATTTCTCAGTTAAATTTGCAAAGGATAATTTATATTTGTGTCTTGTGGTGCTACTTCTTGAAGGAAGTAGGGTAAGCCGAAACTCAGGAGGTTTTATTGCATGAATCCTAACATGTATTTCTTTCCCCATCACTGACATACACTGATTTCCACTGTGGGTACAGGATACTGTTAGATTTTTAGCAAAAGGATCTTGCACTCCTGCCCAGCTTTCCAAATGCTGCTTCTACCCTGTATATACCACTTACATAGGTATTCAAATTGACAAACATTTTGCTGGGGAATATTACTAATTTATGCCAGAGCAGGGGGAAAGCACTGATAATTTTATTCATGAGCCACTGAAAATCAGAAGTGTCTTTATTGATTGACATATAGTAGGTACATAAGAATAATCTAGCCATGAGGTATCTATGTTGCACTCCAGTATTAGATGGGCACCTTTGAGACTGTCAGGCACCATGTATAATTCTGCTATTTCTTCAGCAGTCTGGTTGCCACCGAGCATTTTTCCATTCTTATGAACTCACAGTACTTGAGAACCATGGAGGCCAATTGCAGCATCCCCATTGCCTTGGAGCTGTGTAATGTGGCATCTTTCTATGTTCTACTGTTTTCTATACAAATGGAGAATGCCCCACCCCCATTTATGTTGCACTCTGTTGAACAGCTACATGCTTGTGTATCTTTATGTTCCAGAATTTCTCAGAGTTAAATTTGCAAAGGATAATTTATGTTTGTGTCTTGTGGTGCTACTTCTTAAAGGAAGTAGGGTAAGCCGAAATTCAGGAGGTTTTGTTGCATGAATCCTAACATGTATTTTTTTTTTAATTCTTAATTTTTTTCTTAACTTCTTATGACTTCATTTTAATGTCAAATGGACACCATTGAGATTTTCCCCTTATGTAGTTCCTGTTTCTGTTGTTGCTGTCTCTGATGATATTGACAACTAGTATCTGCAGTTCACAGTAATTTTCCACTGTCGCATAAATCTGAGGTAACTTAATTATCTAACTTTATTGTGCTATAATTGAGAACAATAGTAGATAATCTTTGACTTTTCCTGTGGATAAAGTTGTTCTCTGTATAGAGATAGTACCAGTTTACTTTATGTTGGAAATATTTTGACTGTTTTCTAAGAGCCCAGAGAAGAAAAACCATAATGGTTGCAAAATCAGCACCAGCATGAATGAGGTATCACTGAAAAAAATGATTAAATAACTGAGTTATTTTAATGACAGATGGAAGGACGTATATATCTGAGCGAGGAAGATAAATAGCAAAACCAGAATATTTATGATTGTACATGGTATAGGAGGAGAGGTGAAAGCTCATGTGGGCACTTATCATAAACATTTTGGACAAGACAGGCAAATACACCAAATACGTTTGTCTCCCAAATAGATACCAATGCTCAGTGGAAAATAGCTACTGAACTAGCTTGAGAATAATACCACAAAAACGAACATGCATAACTACATCTCTCATATCAAGCTGTATAACTCAATAAGGTTAAATTTGATTTATATGTTGCAAAAAAATGATCTGTGGGAGAGCAAAAAGGAAATTTTGATCCAATGTGTTGCTCCCTTACAGTATAAAGTTAATTGTGTGAATATGCACAGATACTGACTTAAAACGATGCATACCTTAAACCTGTACAGTTATAATGTAATGTTATTTCAACAAAACTTTAAAAATGGTTAATTCTGTCTAATCTTATTAGTTTCCTTTTTAACAATGGGGATACTGTGACCATAGTTTCATGTATGTGTTACTCCAAGTGTCTTGGGTTTGCATTTTCAGGTCCTTGTGAGCAGGCTCACCTGCTCTGAAACAAAACAGCACAGCCAGCAGAAATCAAGTGAGATTTATTGATGCGAAAGCAAAAGCAAACCCTTAAAAAAGAGATAGTAGGGGACAGGCTATTCTGAGAGGAAAGTGACCCTGAGGGATCCAGGGCCTGAATTTTTAAGTCTGGCAGCTTCTCCACCCACCTCCCTGTCCAATGTCATTCATGCGGGCATTAAGGTTGATTGGTGTTAGTGGTGTCTTTAAACCAATTAGAGGCCTTCAGATTGGCGCAGTTTTATCATTTATTGCCTTTGTTCTCTTTTCTCCCTGCACCCTGCTCAGATGTAATTTTTAGCTAACGTGTGTGCCTAATGGCAAATGTTTTTTTCCTCTCTTAATGAAGGGTGAAGCCCTTTCACATTGATTTTTAGCACTGATTGTTAATTTTGTTAAAAAAATAAAAACCGACTCCAAATGAAGCCCTTCTTATCAAGCCTCCTCAAGACTCAGTATCTAACCTAATTTAGCCCTCCCAAGCGTGGAAATTTAAACTTAACCAATTTGGAGTTAACTGGTCAGTCCTCATGAGGTGACCTACATAAGGAGTCCTTTCTTTCCCTAATGGCAGGTGACTTTGCCTTCCATTAAGAAGAAATCATCATTCTTTTCTTTTGCTAATAACTGTGTACACACTTTTTTTTCTGACTACCAAACCCTTCCATTTTTACAGTTTATTGGATCACCTATCTACTTTTTAGATGGGATCTGATTGATTAGTGAATTAGAACTTTAAAAGTGACTTGGTTGACTTTTTATGTAACAGTTTTTACTGCATCATAGTTTGCATTATGAGAACCTTTGTCATATTTAAAATCTTTCTTTATATACTTGTTAAATATTCTCTAACTTTCTATTTAAAAAATGTATTTAAGAAAGTTAAAAGTTTTGGTCTCGGCACTCTTTGTACCAAATGGAAGCAAAATATACCACCCCCAAATATGTGTCCTTTGCATAAAGCTTTTGCATAAGACTGGTTATTGTTAAAGAAGCAGCAAAATTTTAAAAATCCCTGAAAACTGAATAGAAATTACCCTTTTGTCAGAGACATTTTCATTTATAAGGGAAATGAGCATTTGTAAGGGTGTCTTCCTCTGGTATCAGGAAGAAGTAGATGACCAAATCTCTAGAAACTATCAAGGAAGAAGACAGCAATTTTTTTTTTTTTTTTTTTTTTTTTTTTACAGGAAAGGTACGGGCAGGAATGGAGGCCAGTAGACAGGTAGGCAGAAAGAGAGGAAGAAACATTTATTTTATTTAGTTGTTCACCTCGACTGTCCCCTGCCTTATCCCATTGCCTTAGGTCATGAACACTGATCCTTGGCATGTATGTGGACTGTGCTGGCCGGAGGCTGTGACTTACCCACTGAGCCACCAGAGCATGCCAGAAACTTTTTAAAAATGAATTGGTACTGAAGTAATTTTGACAGCGCTGTAGGTATACATCATAATAAATAGATGTCTGCTGATACTATGTTAAGTTCACCTCTAAATGTCCTATTCTATCCTTCATATAACTAACGCCTTCTACCCTTTCTATTCCCTCTTTTCCAGTAATCACTAATTTGGTCTTGGAGTCTAAGTTTAATTATTTAGTTCAATTATTTTGTTTCTCTATATATCATATGAGAGAAATCACAGTGCTTGTCTTTTTCCTTTTGACTCCTTCACTAAAAATAATCCCCCTAAGTCCATCCTAGTTGTAGAGTAAGTGGCAGACTTCAGATTTTTTATTCTGAGTAGTAATGCATTGTGTGTATAGACCACATTTTCTTTAAGTAAATTCTAGTTCTTGGCTATTGTAAATAACACTACTATAAGCATGGGGAGTTGCATATATGTCTTTGAATTTGTGTTTTCACTGTGTGTGTGTGTGTGTGTGTGTGTGTGTGTGTGCATGTGTGTGTGCATGCACGCGTTTGGTAAATATCCAGAATTGGGACAACTGGGTTATACAGAACTTTATTTTCAATTTTCTGAGGCATCTCTATACTGCTTTTCATAGTGGTAGTACCAGTTCTTACTCCCACCAACAGTGTATAAGGATTCCCTTCTCTCCATCCTTTCTCTAATATTATTCCCAGTCTTTTGGATAATAGACATCTTCACAGGTGTCAGATGATTGTTTTGATTTGTATTTCCCTAATAAAAGATGATGAACACCTTTTCATGTACCTGTATAACAAGTATAACCTTAGTTGTTAGGTCTTTCCTTCTAATCTCAAATTCCCACCCACCCCTCACCAACTGCCTAAATGTTTACTGGAAAGGGGGACTCTGGAAAGGGGGACTCTGCCAGGAAGATTGCTATTACCAGGGGACACTCTCCTTTTTTCCCTTAAGAAACTTAACTGGACAATAAGGCAAACTTTGTACTCCCCTTTTCCTTACAATCCTTAAATGAGATAAAGAAATATGTTTATCTATCTATACACATAAGTAAAAAAAGCAAAACAAAACTTGTTTCCTCAAAGTTACCAATACTAAACTGACTTGGGAATACCCCACTAATGAACTTATATTATTAGATTGCCCCCTTGATTATTCCATGATTATTACTAACACAGGGAAGTTACATTTCCTGATTAAGAAACCTACCCCATCAAATACTTTAACTTTTTTTTTTTTTTTAATTGGATGCCTGAAATAGAGTTGTAGGGGCTCAGGGAAAATTCCCCGCTGGGGTCTTTTCAGACTGTTTGGAGTAATCAAATTAAAATCACACAGATTAGTAGGAAAAGACCTAATTACATATGTATGGAGAATTTACACAGTTTTAAATTCTAGAGTAAATGGGACAAAGTGGAAGCTTTTATCTTTAGCTGAGGAATGGGTTAGGGGGTTGAGTTGGCAATGAAATTGTAGTAGGCCTCATGATAAAGCATAAATGAAAAAACCCTTTGGATGTCTACCCTGCTTACAGATAGGTTTCTTTGATAGAAAGGTTATGTTTGAAGATGACTCTAAATCTGGGCAATCTTCATTCTTTAAGATAATTATCAGTTTCTCCAAGACCCATAGGATCTTGATAGACCTTAGGTTTACATATCAAGGTAACACATATTGGAAAAAGCCTGCTCTGGACATTTTGCGTTACTGAATGCATCCTTTTTGCCCTGTGCTCACAGATAGACCAAATTCCCTGACCCTGGCTTGTGCAAAAGGGGAAAGTGCTTTATTTGCTGGCAGGCCAACAAGGAGACCAAAGCACATAGCTCAGAGATTGGACTTTCTCAACAAACAGGCCCTAAAGTTACAAGTTATTATGGTTCTTAGATAATTACTAGATTAAGGACAAAGAGGAGGTTTTAGTTATGTGTGCTCTGCCTTGGGCGGGCCCCTGCCTAGAGACCCCTTAGTTTCTTGGAAAACAGTACTGAAGAATGAGATTAATAGTGCCTATTTGCCTTCATTCCTACCTGTACCTTTCCTTTAAAAAAAAAACAAAAAAAAACACAAGTTACTCAGCAGTTAGTTAATGACTTTTAATGGGGTAAAATTCTACTACTAGCATATTTTCCCTTTTCATTGGGTTCCTGGAAAATTATACTGAAGAATGTGATTAATCTCTGCTCATTATTTAGTTAAATACGTTTGGTCAGCTACACTTGAAAAGAGTCTATCTGGAGAGTTGGAGAGGTTCATACTATCGTTTCTCTCTTTAAATCCTTTATCTGTCTCTTTACGAACATGCACTTTGAAGACTTTTCCCTTAATTTGTTATGTAATCAATTTTTGCTTCCAGCCTCCACCACTCTTCAAATTTGGGGCAGATTTAATCTTTCCTATGATTGCTTCAATTCACCCTCAAACTCCTTAGCTAGTATCTTTGCTCTGTATTTTGGGCAGTTTTCTTTTTCTGCCTTTGCTTGCCATAAACTCAGATGCCTGGGGATGGGCAGGAGCATGTGTTCCGGCACTGATAGTCCCAGGTCATTCTGTTTTCAGTTGCAGTGATTTTGTATTCTGTCTTGAGTCATGTTGAGGCTGTGATTTTCACATGAACTTTTCAGAGGTAAAGAGAGTAGTAAGTTCTAAGTCTGAGAAGAGATTCTACTTTTTTGTAGCTACTGTATGTATATTTCCTCCCCCAACACTTTTTATCTGACTTAAGATTTCTATGGCAATTTTGTCTGAAAAATTTATTAAGGACCTATACATGTGCTTTCATCCACTTCAATTTTGCTTTTGGTCCCTTTGTGCCTTCCTCAACCCAGCGGTGATCCTAAAGACCACTGTCTTCATTTGGTTTTGAGTTTCCTGATTAACTTTATGTAAGTAAGTAAGTAAGAAACTTTTCTAGTCCTTTATTTCCTTGTAGGGACAGAGAGACATTTCCCCTACCTCTCTGGGTGTTTGGACTGGTCCAGCAGTAAAATTTAACTGCACGTATTTAGAGAATTTAACACTTTTAGATTCTAAAGTCACTCGGCTGAATCAGGATATATATTATTTTTTATTGAAGGGATTTTGTATTTTGACATTAACTTGTTTTGAGGTATATATAATAGTATTTTTACATTTACACACACATAGCACAGTAGGTTTACCAATATCCCCCCTTTTTCTTTCTCCATTTACAATTACCTTTACCCAATTTCCCACTCTTCCCTCATCATTTTGTTGCCCTTTGATTTGCTTTTTTGTTTCCCACAACTAAGGATCCATAGTTGTTTTGAGTACTTCACTCTCTCTCTTGTTAAGGAATGGGGTGGGGACCTGGGACTTCAAGGAGAGAGGAGGGGAACTAATGACCAGACGATAACGTATATGAAGAAAAAAAAGATGTTTTGTAATGTTTGCCCTGCCATACAAACACACACACACACACACACACACACACACACACACACATATAAATTCCAATAGAAAGGTTACTTCTGGTTAAAAACAAAATTGTAATTCTAAATGACATCCTGTTTTCATTCTTCTAGGAAGCTAAGAAAGTGGTAAAAGTTTCTTGTGAGATGGCAGGATTTTAAGGGCCTTGAATGACCTTGGTTTAAAATTAACCCTTGGTTTAAAATTAAATTAAAGTGATGTGGTTTGGGAAAATCTGTTCTGGATACATTGGGGAAACCCATCAGAATATCTTCAGGAGGCCTATCTTTCACCTGAAATCCACTTAAAATTTAATCTGTTTAGTTTGGATCTGAAAATACTTGCTTTTTCAGTTCTTCATTTTTACTTGCTGAATAACCTTTTTTTGTTGTTGGTTTAGGTCTTTTCTTCTAAACATTGTTAGACTCAGCCCATATTTACAAGCATGCACTATTGTTGTGAATTTAAAATCAGATTTGCTAGATATTCTCATTTACAAGGCACATACTTTGCCTTCCACATCATGGCAACAGTGGGTTTGTTAAATGTTTTGCTATGGCAAAACGAGATTCACAAATTCGTGTTCCTCCATTATCAATTTCTTTTTCATTTCATAAGCCATGGTTTAGTAAATTACTACCTTGGAGCCAAAGCTGACCTTTGACTTATTTTTATAAAGAGTATTGGAACACTGTCATGTTTGTTTATATATTATCTATGACTGAATTCATTAAACATAACAAGAGACCTGCCATTCTCAAAGTCTAAAATATTTATCAGCTGGTTCTTTGTAGAAAACAAAATTGCCACTCATTGCAATACTAGAAAAGTATTTCAAAGTAGATGTTTCTGTGTTATTTGGAATGAACAGGATACTATACTGTAACTGATAGACTCTGAAATCTTACTATTTATATATCCTAAAAGTAAGTTTTTCACTAATATTAAGGTGTATATTGGTGGATTCCTGGATAATTCTCCAAATAGTGACTTTGGTCTCCAAGCTTCCCTGATTATTTGGCTGATAATTTGTAATTTTTCACTATTAGTTATAGAACGAGACAAAAATATAATGAATAAATCATCATCTTGACATGGAAAATTATATTTTACTTTTATTCTTGTTCTGTTACTCAGCATAATCACATGGCTAACTTTATGCAAGAGAGGCTGGGAAGTGTGTTCAAGGTATATTATTTCATAATGATTCTCTAGATTTCTTTAATAGGTAGAAGTCCTAGGACCATTACTTTACCATTTTGCTTCCAGATTTATTTTATTATGGCCCAAAAGTGATCCCATGCTTTATCTTGTATTCAGCCATATATCTAAATGTTTGTGTGGTGGTGCCAAAATTCTTATCTACATGATTTGTTGACTGTATGTTTTATTCTAGATATCTTCAATATTTGAACAGTGTCTTATATGTAACAGATGTTCCTTCTTGTTGAATAGAAAACAGCAGAATTTTATATAATTTATTGAAAAAGCATACTTTCACAGAAATAATTGGATAAATACTTCAGTGTGAACTTCAAATAATCACGTCAAAATTGATAAATTTCTGCAGATAGTAATACATGACTAGAAACAAAAATAAATAAAATTTTCAGTGTAGGAACTAAGGAGGTCATGAAAAATATTAGAATGATTAGGCAAAAAAGCATCTGGAAGTAAAGGAAAAAATGATGAGTTATTAATGCTTAATAAAGAATCTCACCAGACTCCTAGAGAGAAGCTAAGTATTGATGACAGTGTCTTCATAATTTGTTGTTAATATTTAATTTGTCTTACCTTTATAAAACCAGGTTGAAAAACACTAGTATTTTTCATCTTAATTTTTTTTAAAGCATAAAGTAAAATTTAGCAATGTAGATGAGATTTAATTGAGATGAGAACTATTTTATATAAGTAATCAGGAAAGGCTTCTCTGATGCAAGTGCTTCTGAGTTTGGTTGTACAGGAAATGAGTCTCATCGATATTTGGAAAAAGTGTGTTCTTGACAGAGAGAAGAATGAGTAAAAAGGTCCTGAGGCTGAAGTGTGTTTGTCATGTGTGGGGAATAGTAAGAACAATAGTAAGAGGAAGGGAAGAAGTCCAGGGGAAGAGTGATGATTAGGTTAATACTTCTTGAGACAGAAACAGACCTGGGATAGCAAAATCAGGGTGGGGTTATGTGCTGATGACTCAGAGAAGGGGAGGAGACAGAGCAAACTGAGCAGGAACAGAGCAGTCAGTGCAGCAATAATTAAGTACTATGCAATGCCACTGGTGATCTCATAGTAACAGCATGTGGTCCAGGGACACTTCATACAAATGGCCAGGACTGATGCAAGGAATTTTGGCACCTTAGGCAATGACCAAATTTGGCAACCCTATAAGCCCTGCTCTAAATGCCCTGCCTAAAACACATGCTGCTCTAACCATCCCACTGCCAGAAATGCCCAATAATCCTCAGTGTCAGAATAACCCCACAGTGCCAGAGATAACCCCCCACATACTTACCTGTGACTTGACCATGATGCCATGTTCTACTTCCTTTGTAGAATCAGATGCTCATGTGTGATGTGGGGTGGAATCTTCTTCCCATGGGGCTCCTGGTTACTCACAGAGGACTGGAACAGCAGATGTGATAGCCCCCTGCAGTCAGTGCTGCCATGGGCCCTCTTTAATGTGAGGCAAAAGGGGCAGCTACTTTTGGGCCCCTCAACAGACTGGGCCTGGGGCAACTCAACTGCCTCTTTTGCCCCATTTTAAAAATAGCTGTGGTTTATTAAAAGTGGGACAAAATTTTAATTTATATTTAAATGGGCAGGACAGTTGGGATATATGAAATTAATGGCACTGTCCCTTTTAAAATATGTATTGTCAGCCTATTGACAATGAATGAGGTAAAGGAGGTAACGGTTGTCCCTTGTTGGCAAGTTAAAATTAGGGTTTAATTATCAGTGATATAGGAAATAGAAAATAAAACAAACAAAACTTGCAGGATTTTGAACAGAGCAGGGAAAACATTTGGCTAATATTTTAAAAACATTTTGACTCTGTGAAGACTACAGGTGGGTGTTAGGATGTTACTGCAGTGGTCTATGTAAGATTTTATAGTGTTTTCTATGAAAGGAGATAGTAGAACAGGAGAGAAGTCATCAGCTTCTTATCTGTTGTCTTACAGTACCATTGTACACAATTTATTTTTATCATATGCTAAAATATAATGTAGATTAATCCAGTAGATTGGATCCAATAGATTATCATTTCTACAGAAGGCCTCCTAGTCCTTATCGTTAACAAATACTTTATTAAGTATGTGTGGAATGAATGACTAAATGACAAAGAAGTAATAGGTTTTACTTTATCTCAACTAGTTACATTATGCTTATTTCTAGGATAGCTTCATGTAAAATTGCTAAAATGTATTGATTAATTCCTCAAATTCTGCATTTCTTTTCAGTGTTCTTCATAGTTAAAAGTTGCAGTGTACTTTGATGAAGGACTGTCATTTTGTATAAGTAATTTTTCATTACCTCACTGATCTTACAAGAAAAATATTATTTAATATCCCGAGGGAGGGATTCTGTTGCAAGGACACTATAATGAATTAATTATATGCAAGGTGTGTCTCTCTGTGTGTCTGTCTCTGTCTCTCTCTCATTCTCTTATGCATTGACTCATAGAAAACTCATGGTCAGTTCCTTGAAATCTTTTGACAGTGCATGAAAACCTATAATAATGGTGACTCATTTAGAAGACTAAATTTATGTAAAAAGAGTAAGCACTATTAAACACAATTATGTATCTATAAAGATTTATGTTCCTTTTCACTTTTAGCAGCTCCAATTCTGGAAAAAGTTTTTTTATATCTGTCAAATGTTTTACTTTACATTTTTATCATGACTATTGATACTTCTGATTATTTATAAAAAAGATTATGCTATACATTGATTCTACAATCCTTTTAAATGTTTTTCAAAACCAATTCTTTAAAATCAATATGAGGTCAAACATCTGAAAATGTTTATGTGAAAAATAGGCGAATACCTAGTGATGTTATATAGTTCAATCTAATGATTCTTTTTGTTCTGGCAATGAAATCATGCATTGTGGTTACATATATACTGAATCTGGGACTTGTTTCAAGGAAAGGGCAACTTTAACTCTGTTCTGTGGGCTGGCTCATCATTTATTCTGCCCTTCAGAGACCATAAGATTACAGGAGCTCTGTTAGACTTGCAGTGATTCCAGACAGAGAAAATTGAGGAATTAGCATTATATCAATTATATCCCCTCAATTCCTATTAACTGGGATTAATTTTCTGCTGGCAGGACTGACCTTGTCTTGATTTATGATGTAGCAATGATCTTTGCTTAGGGAAATGTTAAATTAAAATAAAAATGTCCATCGTAAACAATTGTAACACTAAAAATTATTCTCAACCCAAATAAAACTTTTTTTGCATATAGAATATACTTTTACCTTTTTCTTGGAGTGCTTAGTTGTAATGCTTAGCATAATTGTTGTCAATATAGTGCTAGATATTACATTTTTTCAAATTTAATAAGCTGAAATTTCCTTAGGATTGCAGATTTCTCTATGGTAAATAGAGTCCATTAAATGAACATAAATAAAACAAAAAGCAATTATATAACAATTACTAAGAGGAAATGAGAAGGCTTTGATATCAGCGAGAATGGGTTTCACACTGTGATTTACCTTTTAATAATTTATCTTTTATGATTGGTCTTTGTTTTTATATTCTACATAATAAAAGTGTTTACCACTTAATTATTTCACAAAGGTATTAGGTGGGATTATGAGTTATTGTGATGACTTTTTTATTTTCAAAGTTAAAGGTCAAACAGAATTAAATTCATATTCAACTGTATTTCAGACATTTTGCTTGACACTATGAGTGATGGAAAGAAATAATTATCTTCAAAAACTTACAATGAAATTTGGAAAGTAAGACCAAAGCACCAATATGGACACCTCCAAAAATACACAAAAATTAAAAATATTTTTTTCCAGAGTTACAGGGCATAGTTACAGTAATGAATAAAAATTAATTTTCCAATGAATAACTCCATGAAAAGCTCAGCATTGGGAAAGTTTATTTTGGAGGTGTGTTTAGTTATAAATCATACAGTGTTTTACTTGAAACGTGTTTGACACATCCCAACCTAAACATAAGAATTCCATTGATTGGAAAAACATGGGAATGATATTATAAAAAGCTGTGAATGGTTTTCAAGAAAAGCACACTCCATATTATTTTTATAGTACCTGCAAAAACTAATAAAACTAGACTTATCTTCTTGTCTATATTTCTATGACTGACAGAGAAGAATATGGCAGGGGAATTGATCCCATTGAATTGAGGGTTTTCAGTATTCTCAATCACCTTGAAAATGGAAGTATAAAAATATCTAAGTTAGCATCTCCCTTTGTTCACTAGTGTGGAAATTCTAATTTAAAGGATAATTCCTTTACTCTCTATCAGAGTTCATTTTAAATTATATCCATAGCTAATTCTTATGGTTAAAGTTTCCTATTTCTTCATTTTAAACAGACAGATCCATTAAATGTTTGTTTTTCCTTCTGTGCTGAGTAGAATATAAACCTGAAACTCAATTTTGCTATTTTTTATGATTATGTCATATAGATGTAAATATAAAAACAATCTCTTGAAGCAGATACCTCATAGAAACTGGTTTAGTTTATGTTACATTTTTAATCAGATTATAATAGTTTCTACAAACAGATTTCTACACAAGCTGAGAACCTTGAATGAATTTGATGGCAATGGAATTTAAACAGCAATGGCTGTGCAGCTGATTTTCACTGCTCCAGAACAAAACAGACCATGATCCGAATGCAATAGAGATTCAGTCGGAAACAGGAGGACAACCTTCCTCCAACCTAAGTGCCCTCCTACTAGGTAGCTAAAAAAGGTCACTTTATTTTTTTTACGAGTCAGGGCCTGCATGATGAAAATAGTATTAAGCATTCTCTCCTGAGAATCTCACAGAAATTAATATGTAAAATCTGTGTGAGCACAAACTAAAGAGTTGATCAGACCATAGAAGACAGTAGCATTTAAAATGACTCATTGACTGCCTAAAAAGGCAAATTATTTTGCATAACTCTGTCCCTTCTGCTAGATTCCTCTAACTGCATTTCCCAGGACTCTTTGTGACTAACTCATACATGGGCATTGAATTTCTGTAGTCGATTCTCCCTGAGTCTTCAAAACGGTGCTGCTGTTCATGAAGGCAGATGATATTTGTTCAATGTGTCCTGAAGTCTGTTCCCTGATTTAAAAACTGTCCGGCAGTAGGGAGCATATGTAGAATTCTGTTCAGTTATGAATTATAAAAAGAAATATGCATTTAAGAAATATTTGCTAGCTACTTGGCATAGCAGGGTGATAGCCAGATTTCCTCCTCTTCATTTACGTTTGCTCACACATTCTCTTCCAGTGAACTTCAATACAGCAGGATTATTTTCAGCACCACATGACTTCTTTTATAAAATGGATTGAAAAATAATTACTCAGCTCAGTTATAAACATTCACTGTGTATATTTTGAAGACTCTTTATGCAAAGTATGACTAATGTTTTGTTAATATATTTTTCATTTCATACAGGAATAGGTGACTATATGATAGCTAGGAAAATTAGTGTAAAAACAATTAAAAACCTTAATCTTAGCAATAACTCAGCCACTTCACTATGGCTTCTTAGTGAAGTAGGTTCAGCAAGTAAAAGTTAAGAGAGCCTATTGTAGGGATCATCAACCTATGACTCTTAATGAGTAGAAGGGGCAGAGTAATAAAATTACATAAGGATAATTATTAAGAAAAGTTGTTAGTAAAAATCTCAGAAAATCATACTAGCATTGCCAGGTTTGAAAGGGTGGAGGCTAGAGGTAACGATAAACAGTGGGAAAGATACTATCACATGTGGAGTTCATTTCTTTGCTGTGGAATGAAATAGTTCAAAGACTGTAGAAGCAGAGATGTAAATCTGAGTATATGGTCATAATAACTGTCTGATCTGGCTCTTCAGTGTGAAATCCGGGTGGGGAGGAAGGTCAAGCCCCACAGATAAATGGAGAGACTAATACTAAGAAACAATTTTTAGGTAAAGTTTGTCTGAAATTCCTCTGTTTTCACTGAAGAAATAGGTGAGAGGACTGTCTATATTTTCTACAAAAATACTGATTTAATAGGTCAAAATTATGAGTGTCTAGAAATATGTGTTGTACTTCTACAGAATATAGATAATAAGACTGGGACAATTTGAACAAAGGGTTTAATGAATAAAAGCAAAAGTACAGATACCGTATTCTTCCGTTAGGGTTGCCTATGGTTTCTGCTGCTTTGACAAATATATCAGAATGCTACGTCACCTATAGCCTATTCGTACCAGAGTGGAGGGTATTACTAAATTTTGTTACTATTAAAACTCAGCATATACTTCTCAGTGAGGATGACTTTAAAGATAATAATTACAGAAGATTCATTTTTCCTGAGAGAAATTGGGACTTGAGAGAGAGTTGGTCCTGTGGACTCACCTTGCATTGGAAACTGATATTATGAGGGTACTCATTAGCTCAGAAGAATAAATCTGTCTCCATCAAGGAAGGGTGAACTTTTGTGTAGGAGTTATAAGAAAATTTAAAAAATAAGTATTTTACTTCTGATAAGATAGACACATTCTTTCCCCTGTTCCTATAAGTAATCACAACTGAAAACAACAAATATTGTGTGTAAGGTACAGAAAAAGATTGAAAAAGTCAGATAAGTGAGGAACATCAATGCTGACATGACAGTAAATAGGATTGTCTGAAAAGGATTGGAAAGCCATCATAATAATAATTAGATAACATGGACACACTTAGAATAAGGAAAGATATATCTGAGCAAAGAAATAGAAGATATAAAGAAAGAAATGAAATATTTAGAACTGAAATATATAATAACCAAAATAAAATCCATTTATGACAAAAACTGTCAACAGAATGTATACAGAGAGCATGTGCTTCAATGTAATAAATGCCATAGAATTTAAGTCCACAACTAACATATTTCATGGTGAAAAGCTGCAAGTTTTTCCTCTAGGATTGTGAGCATGAGAAAAATGCCAACTCTTACTACTTTTATTCAACATAGTATTTGAAAAGTTGGCCAGAGAAATTAGCAAGAAAAACAAAAGGCTTCCAATTTGGAAAGGACAATTTAAGACTGTCTCTATTTGCAAATGACATATGTGAAAAATCCTGTGAAGACTCCAACCTAAAGCTGTTAGGGCTAATCAACAAATTCAGTAAAGCTGTAGAATACAAAATCAATATACAAAATTGAGCGGCATTTCTATATACTAAAACTGAACTCGCAGAAAAATAAAAGGAAGCAATCTCACTTATAATAGCATTAAAAGCAAAAATAAAAAGCAAACAGGAATATGTTTAACCAAAGAGGTGAAAGATCATCATCCTAAAAACTCTGGTTTAATTGTTTTCTGGAGGAAGACTTGAAGGATTTGTTTGCTAGACACACATGATGGCAAGAAAACTAAGAAAATGGTTATGGATAAAGCAGATAGTTTTTTGATTTGAGAGGGCTTCTTCCTATTGCTCTGTTTAAGTACATTCAAGCAATAAATACTACACATTCCATCTTTCTACTATTCAATCTCATTTTGATGTTGGAGTCTCCCAGCAGGCAAACTAGAGCAAGCTGCCAGCACCTTTAAGGCTGCCGGCATCCACTAGCATTAGAGAATGATCTGTATTGGAATATATGCTGAACTTTCCAAACATTAAAAAGCAGGATGCCATGACTAATCCCGTAAATAAAAGCATTTTATTTAAAAGAGGGGAAAATGAGACTATCTTCAGTTTTCTCCAAAGCAACAATTGGTTAGGGAGTTACAAGACAGAGGAGGCCCTGGCTGACCACCAGGATGCCAAAAGTATTCCTTTATGCCTCAGTATATATAGAAGTTCTAGCCCCTTCTGATGTTCAGGTTCATTTAATCTTACCCAAATGGAAACTCCTCTCCTTGACAAGAAGAGAGCTTTGTGTGAAGAGAGACAAGTGGCTAGGCAGCAGATAGAGATTAAAATTTCATGTGACATTTACAGAAATGATGGTGGAAATGATTTTCCTATTGGAAACAAGGGACAGCAAGTATAAATTGTTCTAGTAAAGTAAGGACTGATTATAAGCAGGACATATGTACTTTCCAACTTGGTTCTCCTAACCATGTGTTATCTATGTGGAACTCCGTGTCAGTAGAATAAAAGATTGCTTTCTGGAGATTGTGAACCGAGAAATACAGTGAAGATACAGTGAAGATCAGAAGATCAGAGATCAGATCATGATCAGAAGATCATGTTGATTTTTTTCAGGTGCACCTTTAAAAGGCAGCTCTATTAAGTCAAAAGCTCTGATATATATGTTAGCACTTATATACCCCATGATCTCTTATACTTTTTTATTTTCTGTTTAAGATCCCTTATTTTTGATTTTTGCCATATACCAAGCTTGTGGACAAACCACTGGGTGCCCTTGGATAGAAGTACTGGCTTAGAGGCTGCATGTGCAGGAATGTTGAATCCAAACCAAACACAGTTGCTGATTCCAGTCAAGAAGAAGAAACTGCTTCTTCCACTGGAGAACAAGTTCCATGTAATCTATGGCTCCCCTCAAAAAATAGAATCACATTATTGGGAATCCATACCTGTCAGTTTTTTTTTATCAGTAGTAGCAGCTAGATCAGACATTCCTTATTGACTATATGCTAAATATCTATAGTATAGTAGCAAAGACAGGAAATTTGTATTGGTATAAGCTGCTTGTGTAGTTTTATGTAACTTTATCACCTGGGTAGGTTCATGTGACCACCACTACAGTCAGGAGCAGTGTTACTCTATTCCCGCAATGAGCTTTGTCATATTACCTCCTTGTAGTCAAAACCAGTCCTTCCACCTACCATTCTAACTCTTGTAATTACTAATAGGTTATTATATCTATACTTTTTAAATCACTTTTGAGAATATTATGTTAAAATGATCATATGACATGTGATCTTTTGGTTCTATTTATATAATGCAAGGAAACCAAAGTGGTACACTAGATGAGGTTTATGTGGGACCCGTCCATACTATTTTTGCAACTTCTTGAACTGAATTATTTTTTTAAGGTGTATTCCAGTTTTGGTAACAAAAGTATATTTTATTTTTGATAAAAATAATCACACTCATTGTTTGAAGTCTTGTTTTCCTTACAGTTTTAATGAAATGAAATATTGTCAGGCATATTTGGAAATACAGATTGAATTTTCAGCAGCTAAACCATAGTAAAAGTATAAATGGACAGGAGTTCACTTTTTCCTTTGTTTTACTTATTACATTTGTTCCTAGGTCACACACATTAGTATGCATTCATGTGTGGTAGAGGATCTTTGTGAATTTTTCTGTATTACATGAAAGATCTGCAAAGTATATAACAGTAAAATACACTCTAAGTAGAGCGTATTGAGTTAAAGAACATTTAAAAACTAAATAATGACTTTCTATAATTCAGTAAGTAGATATTAATTCATTTGACAACACTTTCAAATTTTTTTATTAAAGCATCTTTATTGAGATGATATTGCATTTACATTTACTCAAGTGTGTAATTCAGTGATTATTTTAGTAACTGCACTGAGTGGTGCAACTATCACTGCGAATGATTTTCAGAGCATTTTCATCCCCTAATACATTTCTTGCCCATTTAAAGTTAATTCCTTTTCTCACCCTCAGTCTTAGGAAGTCACTTATCTACTTTTATAAATTTTCCTGGATTTTTCATATAAATTAAATCCTATAATTTGTAGTCTTAATGTCTGGCTTCTTTAACTTAGCCTAATGGTTTTGAGGTTCATTTATCAATTAGATATGTCAGTCATTTTTTCCTTTTTATTACAGAGCTGTATTTCATAGTGTGGCTATGCCACAGATCCTGTCTATTCATCTTTTGATGAACAGTGTCTTCCCAGTTTTTTGATATTGTGAATAGTGCTGTAACTAACTTTCATGTGCACCTCTTTGTGTGGCTGGTTATTCACAGTATGCTAAAAACTTTGTGTACATTAACGCATTAAATCTTCACAATTTTCCTATAGGTTCAATGTTATCATATCCAATTAACAGATGAGGAAACTGTAAAGTTGTATGACATTCAGGTTCAATCAGGCAGTCTGATTCTAGATGCCTTTTTATCCTCTTGTAATGAATCAATCTAATGTTTATTTTGTATTACTGTAGTTTTATTATATTCAATATAGGTAAATGATAATTCTAAAAATTAGACCCACCAGCATATAGTCTCTTTAGTTCAATCTTTTGATAAATATTAATCAATCGATCAATAAATATTTGATAAATATTAATGTGCCAATTAAATATTTTTATGAAAAGACTGAAGGTGGACTTTGTCAAAGAATATAGCACATAGAAGTGTATCCAGTAAATGTGTATTGAATTAATGTAGCCCAAAATATAATATTTTTATTGATTTTATATTATCATTTTCTCTTGCTTTAGGTATCATTTCCTCCCCCTTTATGTATTCTCTCTATATTGTAATAATTTAGTATAGATCATATTTTCAATGTATTTCTGATTAAATGTCCTGAGAATACTACAGATATTTTAAAATAAAAGTATAAATTGGTAGACAGAGGTTGAATGACTCAAGACTTGGAAAGAGGGCACATTAAATTTTTTGCATAATGTGAATAACAAATATGCCCATTTTTCAGATTAATATTTTTGACAGGAATGCTACATGGGTGACATATTCTTAGTGTGTTAATTCGGCATCAAGTGATCTCAGTTTGTCTCATTCTTAGTATTCCTAACTTGGATCATTTGACTGAAATGGTATGGTTTATTTCCATTTATTTGTGATATCCTCTAGTGACTCTTTAAATGCCAGAGAGAGAAAAAGACTAGAAAACCAGGTTATAGTGTAGTTTCAAACAAAATAAAAACATACAAATGCTCTTCTATGTAATAATTTTACTTTATTTGTTTTTGTTTGAATTGTCAGAATTTTTCCAGAATCTATTTATTCTGATGTCTGAGTTTCGCATCTTTAGTACAAACAATAGTCTATGACCAAGGTTTTTTCTTAGATAAAACTCCTAGACAAGAACAGTAATAGGTTATCGCTGCTTATGACACTGTGAAGACATGGTCAGAAATTCAGGTGGGTTTTGAGGGAGGGATATTAATATTGCGTTTTGGGTCTTTTTAAACTGGGTCATCAGGAAAACTTCAATATATTTTTAAACACAAATTTTAACAGGTTTTCTGCATTCTAATGGATCATCTTGCATGTCTTCTTTGGGTCCAGTTATTTGTTTTATGATATGATTTGTCATTTGCTACAAGTCTTCTTTTCTACCTATTTATTTAGATAACAAAAACAAAACCTCATGTACAATTTTGAATTAAAAAATACATTTTCTGTAGTTATGTGATACAGCTTCACATTTAATTACACATGGTATGTTAGAAAGAAAAATAAGTTTGACATTGAGATCAATTTTATATATAAAATTTAAATAATACTTACCAAGAATTTACAAAGAAATTGCCACTGTATGAAGCACTTAACATAATCGTTATATTCTTTATTACTGAATAACATTTTACAGGTTTCATAATTATAAATCAGTATCTGCATACAAATATAATCAGCATAAAAGTCCAATTTCAATCATCATGGTACAATTGAACCTCTTACTGATTTGTCTACACCTCCTCCCTATTCCTTTATGGTAACTGCTAATTTGATCCTATAAACATTTTTTTATTTAGTTCACTTTTATTTATGTACCACATATGAGTGAAATCATGGCGTTTGTCTTTTTTTCATTTAACTTCACTGAGCATAATTTCTCAAGTTCTACTCATTTGTTGCAAATGGTAGAATTTTATCTTTTTTAATGGCTTCTTTTTTATTCCATCTTGCGTATGCACCAGACTTTTTTTTCAATCATCTATAAAGGACACTTGTTTCCACCTCTTGGCTATTGTAAATAATGTTGTGATGAACATGAATGTGCGTATGTCTCTCTATATATGTAAATATATGTACATATGTGTATATATATACATACATATGTATATATATACGTATATATATACACACATTGTTTTGAAGTATAGTTTAAAGTCAGGTAGCATGATATCACTATTTTTGTTCCTTTTTCTCAGGATTATTTTGCTCACTTTTCTGGATATTTTGCATTTTCAAAGTATTCTAGGATTTTTTTTGTTTCTATGAAAAATGTCATTGGGCAAGTCAACACAATTAGAAATACAAGACTTTTAATCTTCTACTGAATACTACTGAGGAGAGTGAATATCTCTATCTAGTTCTTGATGTTAGAAGGAAAGCACCATTTTCAACACTGAATATGATACCACCGGTAGTTTGCCATATATGACCATTATTGTGTTGAGATACGTTCCTTCTATACTCATTTGTTGAAATGTTTATCAAAAACAGATGATGAATTTTATCAATTTTTTTCTGTGACTATTGAGATCTGATTTTTGCCCTTTTATTTGATGTGGTGTATCATGTTAATTGATCTGCATATGCTGAACCATTCTTGCATTCATGAAATAAATTGTATTTGTTCATGTGTATGATTCCTGTTAATTGTTGAATTTGGTTTGCTAGTATTTTGTTGCTCTCATGAATAGCTCTTGTAGCATTTCTTCCTTTCCTTATCTTATTTCTGTTTTTTATCAACTAGATTATTTGTAGATTTTGTTAGTGTTATTTTTTGTTTTGTTTTGAGCTCACTGATTTGTTCCTACATTATGTCTATTTTATTTCCATAGCTCTAAGAGAATCTGTTAGAAAGACACAACCTTACATAGCTGTGAATTCAGTTTCTGGAGAGTTTCAATTCTTTTTCTAGTGATGTCATGTTTACCTTGAGGTTTTAAGTTGTAACTGGTGTCTTCATTTACCTATTTATCTACTTGTTGCAACTTAAAAAAAATATGGATCATCAACTGAAAACTGACTTTTTTTTTTTTTTTTTTTTGACTTTTCAGCAGGTGGTGCTTTGTCTTTGGTTACTGCTGGCTGCTTTAGGTCCCTCTGGCAAGTGGAGAATGGTGGATTGTCATGGGTTTGGGGTTTGTTGAGGGCAGTAGAGGCAGTCAGAAAATTCTGTGAACAATCTGGGGAGGCCTGGCTCAAGTGTGTGACCTGACTGTTGTCCCTCCTCTTTGGGGCCCAATATATAAGACTTGGTACTCTATCTGCTTTACGTACACTTCACGGTGCCAGTTCAAGGCAGGAGGAGTATGGCCTAGGATCTTGCATCTGTTATTCTCCTTGCAGAGGTCCCTGCCCACGTAGATCTTTACTATGGGTTCCGCCTGGGCCATGAGTGTGGGTCTTCACAAAGTCTCTCTGCTGTCCCTTCCCCAGTGACTTTTTGACTGTTGTGACCATCTTTCCAGGCCACTGCATCCACAAGTTCATCACCACCCACCTTCCCTTCCAACACTCAGATGCATGTATCTCCCTGAAGTCCCCTCTAGTGCTGTCTGTGTTGGTCCTTGACATGCACGGAGTGCTTCAGCCTCACCATCATGCTGTGGGATTCTCTCTGCAGTATCCCATTCCTGAGTAATAGTTAGGTTTTCTTACTGTGAGTGAAGGGAGGAAAGTCCTCTTTCAACATTTTGGTGAAGTCTACCTTGTAAGTATATATAATCAAGTTTTCATAATCCTTATAGTAGCTATATGAGATAAGCATTATTAGCATCTGATTTTATAGGCAGACATTGAGACAGAAGTGAAAAAAATTCAAATATACTTAGAAGAAAAGTGGCCTTTGAATTTTTTTTGTTTCTTGAATTGTATTTGATTGCCTGTTTATGTAAACCTCTAATTTCTGCATTACACACAACAAAATTATACTAACACAGACTGATTTGTGAATGCAGTTTATGGAAATCAGTCTAATTACTTTTATTCAAACCACCAGCTGGAGAAAGTTGCAAAAAGAAGCATACCTCTGCTTTCCTTGACATATAATTGAATCACAAAGGTTATTTGATAGATAGGGATATCTGTTTAAATATCTATCCTGCATATCTATCTATATCTGGAAATTGATATGAATTTATGTGGAATCTAAAATTACAGCCCTATAATTGCTTTCAAGCAAACATGTCAAGTGCTCTTATACAGGGTTCGTTTATTAAAACAGCAATTGGTATTACCTTTCAACTTAAACTACATAACAATTATTTTAGTATCACATTCACAGATTACTTTGAATGCTTTAGGCATCTCTTACTCTGATCAGTTTTATTCTAATTTTTCAATTTTAAGACTCATTTTTTTTTGGTTTTAAATCACACATGAATCTTATTAAAATCAGCAATGCATTCTCTGTGGTCAATAAAAATAAGTGTTTAAAGTGAGATAGATAGAACTTACAAAATACTGAGTGCTATTATTAAAGTTTGATCAGACTTAGAAATGCAGTACAAATACATTGAAATTCTTTCAGCAAAAAACTGAAGAAATATGATATCAAAAGAGTCAGGACCTTTATACTGGAATGAAACACATAAACTGACTTAAGTTGAGCATATGCAGCACTTTCATTTTAATCTTGAATAAATAGCTAGATACAGGATAAAGAGTGAAGAAAGAGGGAAAAATAGTATTTCCAGGAAGTATTATAATATAAAATAAAGCAATTCCTCTGTATTTTAGAGTAAAAGGATAAGTAATTATTTTCATAAAAATGTTTTGTACTATTACAAATAGATAAAATATAATTGGTAGCATGTATAGCCTTAAAAATACTACCTCTCAGAATATTTAGATTAAAAATGCACAGTAGTATATATATGTTTTTATGTATGAAGTTAGAAATAGCAAACTGAACTGTACAGAAGTCAGAATATTTGTAACATTGCCAAGAGAGTATCAGTCTCTAGAGAGATACAGTATTCTAAGTTTCTTTTAATTCTGGTTTAGGTCAAATACTTATTTGATTAAATTTAAAAGAGAAAATAAAAATGGCGGAAGGTTAGACTTTAATTATTAACAAATAAGTTGGACATCAAGATGATGAGAGACAGCCTATTTGAACTGAAGAGTTTGAGAATTTTCATTTTAATGTACTATTTAAAAGATTTCATACTGTAAAATATTAAAGGAAATTTGAATACAGATATATTGCACTAATATCAAACAGAAAATGGAATGGGGAAACAAGGGACAGAGATCAAGTGCTTTTTTCAAAAGACAAAATTTTTAGAAAGGCACAAAAGAAAAAGATTAGATGGTTACTTCTTAGGTGGATGACTATAGTTTTGCAAAAGAGTGACTCATGTTAATGTTTATCATTGATGCTTTTTAAAACATATTTTTCTATATTTTATATCATTTTTAGTTAAAAAAATTAATTCCTAATGTATTCTAGCTTTCTTGCTCTGACAGTTTTTTGACATGGCATAATAAAATTTTTCCATTAGAAATATATATTTATATTTAGATATTTTCTCAAAGTATTGACTCATATGCATGAACATGTAAATAAAAAAATAATCAGAGGTATATTATGAATAATTTGAATTATAATTCTACAGGCCAAAAAATAATAAAATTTAATGTCACAATATTAATGGTGGCTACATTTTTACTATTAGAAGATTTATACTTTTAATACTTTCCAGATAATATAAGGCAAATCTAGGTACTTTTTCTACTTAAAAAACAAAGTGCTCAATTTCTATAAAGATAAAGGAAATAAAAACTCATTTGTCTTATTTTCAGAACTTTTATTCTGTCCTGTGCAGATCAAGATGTTTTAGAATATTTAGCATTCTGTATGTAAATTGGTTGATCATCAAGTAAACAAAATGACTAGAATAGTGATTTGTTTTAAACTTATAATTTTTCTCTAAGAGCTCATGTATATTCATGATCTAGATTTAGGTGTAATTTGTTATCTTTATATTTTAAAACACTTAAGGTAAAATTAATTCGTATATTCTGCATTTTCTAGAATATTCTTTGCCATTGCTGCTAATGCAGTGGCATTCTCTGTGATATGGTTTAGCAAGATTCAGCAACTTTATATGTAATAAAATAAAAATAATGTTATTGTGAACATTTAGAATTTTGCTATTTTCTTATAAAATCTTTCTGTGATTAAGAGAATTTCAGTTAATAATTCGGTATTAGCACAGTAAGTTGATATGTATATTTAAATATATATATAAATATGAACTGTTTCATACACATATCAGAGTGTGTATATATATATATTTATATCAGCACACACACATAAATATGCTGTGTATATTAAATATCCCACAAAAACCTGAGGAAAAGGCTGTCTGCCCCTTGGATTCAGAGCTGTCATTCATCTTTTCAAACTTCAGAGTATCTTAGCTTTCTTTGTTCTGCAAGAGGCTTACTGGAACCACTGAACACTGTGTCAAACTACAGCAAATTCTTTATCAGCACATCCCTTTGAAACTGTCATTGAACTGCATGGACCTCAGGAGTGATAAGCATTAATAATACCCTGTTCCTTTTATCCCTTCTGCCTTTCAGCTTTATTGCCAGATTCTTTATCTAAACTTTGGTTTTACAGTCTAGACAAACACAATTCTCCTTTCCCTTCGAAAGTGGTGCTTAACCTAGTGTTTATAGATAAGGTTTTTTTTTCTAGCTACTTATTTTCTAAAATAATCAATACTTTCTTGTATACAACCTGCACTTGGAAAGTTTGAGTATCATGGGTAACAACACATATGAAATGAAGCACATCATAAGAAATACCCCTATGCCTCCAGAGATAGCGGTGTGACTTTCTAAGGTGAATATTCTAAGTCATTGTTACATGTGACTCTTTTGTGTGAAGCACACACACATTCATGGAGACACACAGACATAGTCATTTTTAGGCTGAGTAAAGTCAGTGAAAAATAATTGTGGATTCCCTGAATTTTCTGTGGGTAATGTGTAAAGGCTGAAATCAATGAGAAATATGGGCTACTGAAGCTATTTGACTTCAGGTTTGTTGCCTGAGAATTTCAAAATTGAAACCTGATTTATTTTCATTCAATATTTTGGGTATCTTAAATATAAGAGCTATAATGTCAAAATCCCAGTAGGCAAACACTTCATTTTATAAAAATAAAAGCATTTAATTTTGCGTATCCATGAAACTCACTAATGACTTTAGGCAGGTTCTTTTTTAGTTAAAATGTACAAAAATGCTTAGTAAATAGTTTCCCTTTCATTGTGGGTATTTTTCATACCAAACATGAAATAATTATTCATAATTATGGAACTACATGAATTATATTACCTACCATGTCACATTGAGATGATCAGAAGATCATCTAAGGTACCTATTACTGCCAAGTTTTCATTTACAGTTTTTTTTGAAAACATGCTGAGGATTGGATATAAAATTTTATACATTTTTATAGGTGGTGATTTAAAGAAAAATCTGCTATTCATAAAAAGGTTTTGAAAAAGAAGAAATGACCTGTTCTGTGTCTTTATGGATTTGTCTACTTTAGCATGCACTTATAAAGGTGTTTCCTTTGAAATGATCTGGCCTATAGTGTGTGTTTAGGTTTGTTCCAGAAGCAAGATATATTGCTAGGAGGTATCTCAAGGAAGTGAATAATTTTTTCCTGAAGGTTTTCTTCTATATTCCAGAGGTGATTATCTGAAACAATATTCTCACCAACATCCTTGATACCTCTGCATTTCTTTCCTTCATTCACACCTGGCAAACAAAATATATCATGCTAAAATTAATCTTTTTCTGCTTCTCAAAAATGTAAGATATAGTTCTAAAAGTATCAACTTTATAAATATGAATCACCATTACTTCATAGTCTATACTTCATCAACATCACTAAAATTGTCCAAAGCTTTTTTCCTGAACTTTATTAGCTATAGATCATACTGATTTCCCCCACTCTGCTTACAAAGATTTTGTTTTCTTCTCAAGGTAAACATTCTCCCACACTATAAACAAATTTCCTTCCTATGTAGAAAGGAAAATGTGGTGAAACTAATTTCTTTTTTACTGGGAAAACTTTCATCTAAGTTTCCTGTCTTTACTGCATATACATGTACATTCATGAGGGAGGGTTCTTAGTCCTGACCAAGAGCTACCAGCCTAATTAAGATTTTAACCTAATCGCTTCCTATCAATCTCTTTTGCATTTTCATTAGTTCTCTTAGTCTTTTGTATGTTATTCTCCCTTTAGCTTTTGTTCTTGTTTTTCTTGTAATTTAATCAAACTTTAAAAAAATGTAGTATATACTTATCACTGATGTTCTTATTTCCCATTTATGTATAACCTATAAAAATAACTTTGTCTCCACCATTGTACTGAAACTTCTTGATAAAATTATCAATGATCTTTTCTTGTTTTTATTCATATCTTACTGACTCTGGGGACATTCAAAACAATCATTACCAAATGGTTACTTTGTGTTTGTTTTATTTTAATAATATTGTAAATGTTCATAGAATAATTTTTATTTACTTTAGGTAAATAATTTGATGAATTTTAGTAATATATGTTTAACCATCACATCAATGAAAGGACCAAATAGTTCCACCACTCTCTAAAGTTTCTGCTCCTTTGTATTCAATGCACTTTTCTGACCCTCACCTCAGGCAACTAGTGATCTAATTTCTATCACTATAGTTTTGACTTTTCTAGAATTTCATATCAATGGGATTCAATGATATGAAATATTTTGTGTTGATGCCTTTCTTTAGTGTAATGCTTTTGAGATTTACCATATTCTCTAAATGTACTAATGGTTGGTCCTTTTTCATTGCTGGGTAGAATTCCATATTATGGATGCCAAAATGTGTTTATCCATTCAACATTTTGTTGTTACCCTTCATCAGTTGGTGCAAATAATGTTGTTATGAGTCCCCCTACTACAAGTGTTGTAAATATTTGTTTTAACATCCCTTAAGTAAATATTTAACATAGAATTGCTCATATATTGAAGCAACAGATTGAGACTGATATTAAGACATGGTAGAACTGCTTATGTAGTGAAGCAATAGATTGGGACTGAACCCTTAAATATATAAGGGTTCCATTTGTTGGAGATCAGTTTTTCTCAATAGCACTACTGCCATTTCAGGCTGAATAATTTATGTGGTAACGGACTTTCCTTTGCATTTTATATGTTTAATAGCTTCTCTGTCCTATAATTAAACTAGATATAGCAGTAGCATGTCTCCCCTGTGCTCCAGTTGTGCTGATCAAAACTGCTCTGGTATGGCCAAATGTTTCCTGGAGGCAAATTCATCTCCGGCTGAGAACCACTGTTATACAGTCTCACTAACACTTGGAACTTCAGTCATTAAACTATCATTTCTGTTTGTAGGTAGTAGTATCTCACTTTGCTGTTCATTTGCAATGAGTCATGTGGCTATAAGATCACCAAATGAAGACAACGTTTATTTATTCAGGGTTTGTTACAACAAAGGAGTAAACTACCATTTTTGAATTTGAGACTTACAGGCAAGTTCTGTGGGTGTTCCGTCTATACAATTACATTCACCTTCAAACACCAAAGCAGTTTACAGTGAACATTTTTATATCTGCTTAGGTGAAGACTTTTATCTAATTCCTAGTTAGAGTAGGAAAAAGAGAAGGCTCCAGGTGTTCCCTGATGCAGGTGTTTGCATGAGAGAGCTGGCGGTGAGCTTTTGATGAGGGCCTTCAATGTGATTAGCTAGGAGGGCACTTTCTCTTTCTTTGGTTGATACTAAATTGGAAATAGAGTTAAGAGAAGGAAATAGAGGAAGCTGGAAATTCTTGATCAAATCCTGACCATTTGGAGCTGATTGGTAAAGACTGTGGTTTGCCTTCAGGCTCTTGTTGCTTCAGATAGTGGGACAGACTTCTATTTTTACATCTTATTTGTGGGATATCTGTTTATACATTCAGTCTGTCGTAGTGATGTCGAACTTTTAAAGTGTTTTATTGGTTATTCATATATATAGTAAAATTTTAAAATGTTTTATAGTTTCTAATTTTTGAGTTCATTTAAATATTTACTCACAAAATTTCCCTCTAATATTTATTTAAAATCTTTATAGTATTTTCTTTTCTGTATAGCCTCTGATCCACTTAAAGTTAATCTTTACATATGGTGTAAAGTAATAAGCCCCCCTCCACTTCTTAATGGTGAATTTATTGAAAGGCTATCTTTTCATTGGATTGTCTTGGCACCTTTATTAAAAATTGATTGAATATGTGTGAGTTTATTCATGTGGTCTCCAACCTACCTTCTTCTACCTACAGATCAATCCTAGTATCAATATATATACTATTGATTACCACAGTTCCTTAGCAATTCTGCATATCTATGGTTTAAGTTCTTCAGAATTGTTCATTTTTAATATTGTTCTAGCTAGTCCTGTCCTTTGCATTTCAACTTAAATTTTAGAAATTTAATTCCAAAATAAGCCTGCTAGGATTTTGTTTGGGATTGTACTGAATGAATCATTCAATCAAATGAGTTTATTAGTCCAAGTCCTGAGTATCGTAGGCCAAGGAATGATTAAACAATTTTAAGAGATGTTCCTTTGAGAGACAATGGGGAGGGAACCAGTTGAGAGAGTCATCATAATATGATGTAGGTATGATCACAAATAGAGAAGGAAGAAAACAACATGAGTAGAAGAAAGAAAACCTGAATGTAAGCATCTTGCAATTTTGAGGAAAATTTTCAAGATTTTTGTGAGATCTTTGAATCACAATAACTGACATATAGAGCATACATCAAAATTTCATTTAGCTTCAAATCTCTCCACTGTGCTTAGTCATTGACTTTTAAAAGCACACAGAATGCATGGCCTTGGTACAAAAACAGCCATCGATTCAGGGTAAATAGCTATGTCTCTAGATCAATTTGGTCCATAAAGCTTGATCTGAGGGGTGAATTCTCTGGACTTACCAGGGAAGATCTATCATTTTAACAGTGTGAGTTTTCCAGTACATGGACATTATAGCTCACTATCAGATTCATTTAAATAACCCTCTGAAATCTATTGTTGTTTTTCAGTTTACAAGTTTTTTACAGTCTTAATTTATTTATCAATATTTTATTTTGAAACTATCATGAATACTATTCTGTTTGCTGTTAACACATTTGATTTTACAACTCTAATAACTGAATTTTGCATATTCTATATTTAACACCTTGCTAAATGATTTTATCTCATTATTCTGTTATTCTATCATTTTATAGTTTCTGTAGCTTTTTCTACATATAATTCTAGATTATATGCCAATAGACCTATTCTTAATTTCTTACTTTCAAATGTCTATACTTCTAAATTTAAATCTGCTTCCTTGTAAGACTGCATTGACTACAATTTTCAGTATAACGACTTACTGAGCAAGTTAACATTAAACATTTGTGTTTGCTGCGCTGGGAATATTGCAATCATGTGTATGGTTCATGTAAAAATTATCCTACTGCGAGACAAGGAATCTCCTTTTTTCATGCAGTGACTGTCATTACAGGTTGAGTTATTTATGGTACATTAACTGTCTGACAGAACTAGATAAGTCTTCATATGAGCAGATATAAAGATATTCACTGTGAGCTGCTTTGGTATTTGAAGGTTTATGTAATTGTGTAGATTGGACACTCACAGAACTTGCTGCACTTGGTCTCAGACATGGCTCATGCTGAATGCTCAGACTAACCTTATTCAGTATAGAGGGCTCCCGAGATGATTTGATAATTTGATAGATAATTTCATAATAATTACCTGCTCACTAACTATGATCTGAGATATGAATGATATTTTACTGACACCCTGAGAAATACAGTATGGAGGGGGAACAGCATCTTTGTAAAGTGTTTTCATTTTCTGTTGTTAGAGTATAACAATGGAATACTGTGTAAATTCAGTTACTTACTGGCTTCAATGATACAGGAAAACCATGTTTCTAGAAATCAAGACACTGCATTTAGCTACTTGGGACAGAGTAGGTTCCTATTATGATCAAGACAAAGTGATAAGAAACATGTGACCATGAGGAAAACTGGTGATTGATTAATGATTATGGGATCTCTAAGACTTAAATGTATGTGAATCCTATTTAGTAGAACATTGACATAAGCCACAAAAATAGTAATCCATAACTTCTCATCTAATTTCCAGATTTAATTATATTCAGAGATCCAAACCTCTTGTATAAAAAGGAATATGGGTCTTCTTGACAAGATCGCAAATCATAAAAATATTTCTAATTTCCACAATAACCTTATGGTTATTCATTATAACCATTTATAAGGGAAGAAAGGAAATCTACAGCCTAAGAATTATAAGTCTCATGGGAACAGTAATTTGCAGAGATCTGAAAAATCACTATTCATAATGATGGTCTTAGCAGTCAGGTGATAAGTGAAACTTTACCTACATCTTCTCATGAAAGATCCTGTGGAACTCTTGGCTTACCAGTCATTTTTCCAGTTTCTAACTGATGGTGAAAAGGTAATGCAGCATCTTTGGCACACAAATTGCTGAGGCTGCTTGTTATGGCAGAATGGGTCAAGAGGAAGCCCTTAGAATTCATTTTTTCCTACCAAAAATGTAAATCCAAAGCTCTAAGAGATCTACCCATCGAGGTGGATTTGAGGTCCTAGGATTGGTATGATTCAACAGTGTGCTAATTAGACATGTGTTGTGAGTCTCTTGGTGTTCTCAAATGTCTAGCATTGCTTTTTTTAAAAACAAATTTGCATACTTTTTAATGAGTCTCCAAGTTTCTGATGACTTCTGTGAGGTACTGATACCCTTTCATATTTTAAATTTATTTCTTAAATTGCAATCAACTATTCAGACTGAACACATCATGTAAGACATTGCTAATAATTCTAGTCTCTAGGTAGGCCATGTTAGCGCATCTATGCCCTGATTCCTGACTATTTCCAGCTTACTAAGTAGCTCTTCATAATTGCCAAAAGGTGTGGCAATTATAGACCACTCATGACGATGTTCAAAATTAGAAGGGATCATCTCTTTGTAAATGTTACTCTTTAACAGTGAGAAGATCTATAGAACAGTAGAAGTTTCATTTTTTATTGACAAAAATCTCAAATCTCACATCTCACCAGCAAGGATTGAAAAATGTTTTCCCTCAAACTGAATACTAACAAAAGGAAGAGAATTACTATGTCTTTGATTTTATGGGAAATTATCTATGGCTTATGGGCAAAGAAGGGACAAGCGAACAAAACTTTGTATGCTCTTACAAGGGGATGGTATCAGGGAGACTGTGCTTGCTCTGTACCATTACCTTCACAGTGTGCATCCTGGAAGTCTGGTGTTTAGATTGCCCACATATACTTTGTTTCTCATTATGTTCCTTTGATAATGCTGTATCTCTGTTTGAAGAGCATAAATCTCTGATCCTGTCTACACATGGTTAAACTCTGATTTAATCACATAATAGAAAAATTGGGTCAACTGTTCCCCAGGGTTTTGACTTATACAGATTTCCATAATATACTTCACATATTTCTATCATTGAAATGTTCATAATATCTAATTTTCAATGTGTGCTTATGTACCACTTTATCTCTAGACCTATAAGATATGTGTGCATATACATAATTATATGTATGTGATATCTGCATATGCTGATTGAATCATATGTGCATATAGATTATTTTATAATATCAAATGTTTATACCACATCATATAAATTATATTTTGGCTAAAAAAAAAAAAGAGAAATCTACAAGATTGCCTTATGTTACATTAGAAAACACTGAGATCATAAAAGATATAAGACTGACAGAATGGGCATTTCTGTTTCAGTCATTTGTGGGGCCATTAAAGATTACTTGGATTTGGATTTAAACTAGCACCACAAATGGCTGAAAGTAGCTTTGATCATTATAAGAGAACCAAACCATCAGTTTATAAAATATTATGTGTTACTTAGTCTTTTAAACAAGTCATCTTTTTGTAGTTCAGTTCTGCTTTTATTTGCTTTTCCAATTTTTTATTTTTGACTATAAAATATAATCATTAAAACATGTTTTTAAAAACGACACATCCAGGGACAATTCTGTCAGTTTGATTACATTCTTCTACACTCTAAGTCAGTTACTATTATTCCAAATGCAGTTTACCTTATTACTTACACTATTATGATATATTTGAAACTGAATCCATATTTCATGTGGACATTTTTACTTAATAAGTTAGTTTTGAGCAGTATTGATTAAACATTCTATAGAAATTTCCTGGGATTATGGGCTTTGGGTAGGAAGAATGCAGAGCTAAAAGGCAATTTTTATCACACCACGTGAAGGAACATATTGTCAACATAATTAACTCTGTAGATGTTAAGCTTGATCATGTGCTTGAGGTAGTAGTGCTCATCAGCTTTCTACATCATAAAGGTACTCTCTTCTACCCTTTCTGTATTGTACTCTGTCAATCTTTTTAACATATTTAAATAGTTTCTTAAAGTATTTCCTTACTTACTGACATTAAAAGGTGCTTCAGACTCATTTTTATTTTTAATTGAAATAAAATTGTTATACATTTATTAGTTTCAGGTGTGCAATGACTCGACATTTATTTTGAAGTGATCACAATATGATGTCTATCAACTTTTGTTAGATATTTTCAAATTTGTAAAACAACATTGTTACTGTAGTCCCCGTGCTGCATATTAGATCACCATGACTTATTTTATAACTTGAATGTTGTGCCTCTTGATTCCTTGCTCCCATCTTATCCTTCTCTCAAATTCCCTCCCTTATGATAACTACCAGACTATTCTGAGTTTTGTTTGCTTTTCAGATTCCACATATAAATGAAACATTTGGTGTTTGTCTCTGAATTATTCACTTAAAATAATACCCTTAGGGTCTGTGTTGTTTCAAGTGACACTGTTACTGTGGGTGAGTCTAGTTTTTGGGTTCTTTAGGAAATGTTTTCCTCAATATTCTAGGTACACATCACAGTGTCACCAGGATCATCTAAGGTGAGCATGATAGGGAACAAAAGTCTTCTAGCTAACAGCAGGATTTCATTTTTTATAGCTGAGTAGTATTTTATTGTGTATATATATGCTATTGTAAATAGTATCACAAAGAATATAGAGGCACATATATATTTTCACATTAGTTTTTATATTTTTTTTTTCTGGATAAATACCCAGAAGTGGAATTGCTGGGTCATAGTGTTGTTCTATTTTTTAGTGTTAGTTACTATAACAATTCATACACCCATTAACCACAGACAAATGTTCCCTTTCTCCACATCCTTGTCAACACTTTTATCTATTGACCTTACGATAACAGCAATTCTAACAGCTATAAATTGATAGTTCACCGTGGTTTTCATTTGTATTACTCTGATAACTAGTGATGCCAAGAACCTTTTTATGTACTTGTTGACTATTTGTATGTCTTCTCTGGTATAATGTCTATTCAGGTCCTCTGCCCATATTTTAATTAAATTGTTTCTTTTGTTACTGAGTTGCATGAGTTGCTATGTATTATTGGAGGATCTGCAGGTATCCCATTTAGTAGAATGCTTTTTATTTTGTTGATTACTCCCTTTATTATGCAGAATTACAGGATCACCAGTGTGTTTATATTTAATTTTCTCTTTACAAATTTATGGAAAAGATTATCATTTTCCCACTGTATCTTCTTAACTTCCTCATCAAATATTAGCTGTCATTATGAAAAAACATATTTCTGGGCTCACAATTCTGTTCCATTAGACTGTCTTTTTGTGAGCTTATAGCATATTGCTTTAATATATTATAAATATAGTTTAAAATTAGGAAGTATAATTCCTCTATATTTTCAATGTTGCAGGATACAAAAATCAGTTGTTCCTAAACATTAACAAAAATATCTGAAAGAAAAAGAGAATCTCTCTAATGAAACTGAAGACACAAATAAATGGAAAGATGTTGCATATTTATGGATCAGAATAATATTTAAAAATCCCATAGCACCAAAAATCATCTATGCATTCAGTGCAATCCCTACCAAAATTCCAATGGCAATTTTACCGACAAGAGGCCTAAAATTTTTATGAAGTCACCCCAACTCCAATTAAACAAAACCATCCTGAGAAAAAAAAATAAAGCTGGGGTCATCATATTTTTAAATTACATACAAAAATGAAAAGTAACAATGCACTATGATAAAATACTTGCAAATCATATCTGATAAGAAATTAGTATCTACAATCTATGAGAATCTAATACAACTCAGTAGGAAAATATAGACTTGGAATAAGTATCTTTCCAAAGAAGTCATGTTAAGTGGTCAATAGGCACATGAAAAGATACTTGACATGATTAATCAGAGAAATGTAAATGAAAATTGATACAGGAGACAAAAGGACTGGAAGTTGTCACTTTCCAGCCAAGCATGAGAAACCGAACCTTTTTGCAGACTGAAGCAAGATTAGAGGCTGTTTAACTCCCCTCCTGTTTACCAAACTTAAGGACTCCATCCTCTCCTCGCTCTCCTAACATTCCAGCCCATGGACGCCCTACCCCTAGCCCCCTCAGTGCTAGTCAGTTCAGAGATTTAAAAAAAAAAAAAGCTTGTTTTTTTTTCTTAACTGAAATAATTCACACTAGTCTGGTTTCTATTCATGTGCCAGAAGATGATCACCACCACAGCATTAACTAATACCTCCATCACATCACAAGTTGCCATTTCGTTTTTTTGATAAACACATTTAAGATCCACTTTCTTAACACCTTTAATGTATATAATACTTCATCTTTATATTGCATCATAGATTTCCAGAGTTTCTGTCTTAACACTTGAAGTCTGAATGCACCCAGGTTGGTTTAGTGAGTCATACTACACGTATATCCCATAGTGCCGGCTCAGAACCTGGGGCCTGGAGAGATAATCAAGATGAACCACAAAATAAAATAAAGTGCTTCTTCCTTTCTCTACCTGCCCGCACCTTTCCTTAGAAAACAAACCAACTGGATGTGTGTACTTTTTAAGCCATATCTCCCTATTTCTCACACCTCCCCATTCCTTGTTAACCTAAATTCCATTTTACCCTCTATTTCTATTAACTTGGTTTGTTTAGATACACACTTATTATACACTATTTGTCTAAAATTTTCATTGCAGAACACTGCAACCTGGTCAAGTCACAGGTGAGTACTATGGGGGTTATCTCTGGCACTTTAGGGATTATTGGGCATTTCCAGAATGCTGGTTATTGAACATTTCTGGAACTGGGATGGTTAAAGTGGCATGTGTTTTAGGCATGACATTTAGAGTGGGGCTTATGGGACACCAAATTTGTTGTTCACCTAAGGTGCCAAAATTCCTTGCACCAGCCTAGCCAATTGTCTGAAGTCCCACCAGACCACATATCATTACAATGTGATATAGGTTTGACATCAAATAGTACTTACTTGTTGCTGACCTAGTTGCTTTGTTCCTGCTCTGATTAGTTCATCTCCTTCCCTTCACTTAGTCACCAGCACCTAACCCTGTTCCATTTTTGACATCCAATGTCCCATTTTGGTCTGAAGAAAATATGGTCAGCCTATAAACATGGTAGATTTCAATTCCATAAATACCCAAGGTGGGATTGCTGGATTGTGTAAAATAGATCTAGTTTTAATGTTTTTAATGAATTTCTACAGTTTTCCATAGTGGTGCAAAGATTTTTATTTTCAGCAATAGCATGCAAGTGTTCTCCTTTAACCACAGAATTCTTAACACTACCTCTGATCTCTTTTAGGATAGCAATTCTAATAGGCATAAGGTGATATTTTACCGCAGTTTTTGTAAGCCAGTTTGGCAATAAGGCAGAGACAACAGATCCCGATGGGCTGTAAACGAGACTTTATTGTCCCATGTGCAGGCCGGGATAGCTCCTTTCTGAGAAGAGACAGAAAAGAGCAAATCCAAGGGAAGCTGTGAGATCTGTCAATCGGTCATCACACACCAATTGGGAATTCTCTTTCCTTACAGAGAAACTAACTTGGACAATATGCCACTTTAGACATTCTTTTATTTTTGGTAGTTTCAAAGTCAGGTTTTCAAAGCTCTCATTCATTTGCTACAATGTATGGAATATTGAAGAAAGAACAATGCACTCCTACTTTGCTAGTGAAAGCTTATTTAAAACAAACAAAAACCCAACAATGACACTATTTGCAAAATACAGGGGAAAAAACTTTGAGAAAACTTGCTGTATTGGTTTCCTGAAACAAAAATCAGTAACACTTAATAATACTACATACTAAACAAAAGACTTTTCATCTTGTCTGCTGCCCAGAACAAATATCCACACAAGATATCCAAAATGTGTATATTTTTTCTGTTTATATCCAGCATTATATTAACAAATATAAAGCAATTACTAAGGGCTGTATTATATATTAGATGTAAAATATTTTTAGCATTTAAGTCTAAAAGTTTGTAACATTCCTTGGTCATCAAGTCTTCTACACATTACTTTCCATGATATTTTTTTCCTAACATGAATAATACCATAATTCTAATTTCTTTATTCTAGTTCCCATTCATTCTGATTCCTTTCAAAATCCTTTGCAATCTCAGCTCTTTGATTTTCCCTCACAAAACTAGTTACTTTTATGTGACATCTTTTGATACAGACAGTTAGTTTCTTCCTCTAAAACTACTGTTATATTTAGCTCCATGCCTCTGAGGTTCTTGATTATCTTCTGTGTTTCTGTTATCTCTTTAATTCATTCCTCTTCTTTTCCAGGTCATTGATCTTGGTAGTGCTCCAGGGTTTTCTCCTAAAACATCTGCTAATCTTTTGCTAAACTAAAAATTTGGAAGAAATTGCCCAATCGAGACTTGAAAACTTCCAGATCTGTATCCTCACACTCAAACTATTGACACTAAATGTCATTAGGATATGTTTATTCATAATTTTTTTTTCCTGAACCTTGAAACTTAGTGGAAACTAATCGTATTCCAATTTGGTCACATTTACTCAAGTTCCTAAAGAGCAATGAAATTTCTTTTTATGTTTCCTAGTCTAATCTTTGTCTTATATTTTTCTTTATAACTCCATAGTTAATTTATTCCCTGATTTTACTGTTATATTATGAAATGCATTTTCTCTTTTTCATTCTTAACTACATTTACCACCCAAGGTTTTTTTTTTTTTTTTTTTTCTTTATAATCCTTTTATATTTTCTCTTTTGTGATTCTTAACTATAGCTGTGCATTATAGCCTGGGAAGTATTGACTTTTTAAAAAAAGTTGTATGTAACTTACCAAAAATTCAGGCTACTTTATGTACATTGCTTAGAGAGTATTTACAGAAGTACTGACCTAGATAACCATTATCCATTTAAAAATAAACATTTCCATCAGTACAGAAAGCTCCCTTGGGCCACCTTTTAGCTGATAAGATTTCTAATGTCCAAATTGGATTGAGATGATTCTGGAATATTGCTTTTTTTCCACACGAGAATATTTAATAGCTCTAAAATGCAGGAGAGGAAGAAATACGAGAGGTACATCTTGTTAGTAGAGCTGAAAATTGGAACACGTGGAATAACCTGAAAGGTATATAATACTCGCAGAACATTTAGAAAAGGAAGCAGAGCTGGAAGTAAAATCTCATAGTTGGAGTTGAGGATGGTGGCACTTCATGCCAGCTTATATAAAATATTGTTATAATTTAATATTTTTGGTAAATCTCACAAGAATATTTTAGATTAACATGGAGAGTAGAAGCCTGTGTGCATGATCGAGTTAGGAGATACTAAACACTACAACAATGATGTCATGCCTGTGCCATATCTGCTTTGGAGAATGTTCATCAATCTGCTGAGATGATCATCCAGTAAAATAAGTCATGTTAACAGTAATTTTGCGGAGGAAATAGGCCTCCACCGAACTATCTTACCAGTCCAAGCCCCAAGCTGTAAAAAACTTCTGCTATTGCAACCATACACAAACCTGCTTACCGCACAATGAACAGAAACCAGTCTTTGGAGACCACTCCACTGGTGCCCACCTGTGTGAAATAAAATCCTTTCAACTCTCTTGTGTGAAGCCCGTTGCTTTCCACTGGTCGACCCGTTTGTTGTAACAATTTGATAATTGTGAATAAATTAATGGCAAGGTCACCTTAAATTTAACGTGAGTTCTGATATATTTAACAATAAATTTACCATTTCACTATTTTTCATTTGTCCTATCATTTATTTACATTTTCACCCCTTTAGTTGTCTTTTTCATAGGTTGCTCTTTATTTTTCTACTTTACAAGCTTTTTAGTAATGTTTTGTTTCTATTCTTTCAGTGGTTAATCTACAGACTAAAACATGCACATATGAACGAACACTTTACATTTCCTAGATAAAGAAATTGTAACACTCACTACATTTATACTTTCCTCCTGCCTTATATCTAAGATCACTTTTTCCTGCTTAATTAGTACCTTTAAGAATTTTAGTGTAGTTATTTTAAAAACTAAGAAAAATTACTTTTATTTTTGTCTTATCTGAAATTTTGTCTCTATTTTTCAAGGCTATTTTCACTACATATAAGTTCTGGTTGTCAGAAAATGTCCCTCCATTATCTTCTAGTCTTTATTATTTAAGTTGAGATACTAACTGCTAATTTTATTACTCTGTTTTTAACATCTCTTTGGTTTTCAGCAGTGTTCTATGACATACCTAGATACGATTTTCTTAGGTCTGTTTGTCACAAGTAAAAAAAATTTTGATGTCATCAAATTTAGAAAATTTCAAGTTAATTTTATCTTTAAATATTGTATCTGCTATTTCAATCACACTTGAATCAAGTTTTATCACCATAATTGTAAGCCATATACTGTTTTCTGAATTTTTTCATTTATCTCTGCTCCAGTTATATTCCTTCAGATTTTCCTTCAGTTAATTAACTCTTTTACAGTGTCTCATCTACTTTTAAATCCATACATTAAATAAATACTAAAATTAATAATATATTTAGTTCTAGACTATACATTCCATTCTATTAGTTCTATTCTGTAGTCATATTTTGTGTAACTTATTTAAATGTTTTCAGTTGATACTTTTCCTTAAATTGGGTCTTTTATTGACTTTCATGCATTTGAAAGGAACAATGTCCAATATGTGTGCAAAAATTTGCTGACTCTTTGATGACCTTGCTTATGTTCTCATTTGGAGAATTAACTTTTGCCTCTTCTAGGCAATTAGACTGGAGTAATTTATTTTAGTCCAGTCATGGATTGAGCTAACTCAAAGATGGGCCTCAGTTAAGACTTCTCTATTTTCAATTCATTTCAATGCTGTGTATTAGCCTTTCATGTATCTAACCTGAAAACACAGTTTGAATGTACTGAATAGCCAATTTGTGCTCCAATTCTAAAAAGTACCCAAATTTCTACCCAAATTCCAAGTTTTCAGATGGTTCTCTTGATTCATCAAATGATCTACAGTAGTGGTTTCAAATGGAGGACTCCCCCAAAACTGTCTGCAACTTTACTAGAAACTAAAGATGCACCTAAACTACTTATAAAGCATAGGAATATCACTCATAGCTATTTGATCCAAAATGTCTATAATGCTGTGATGAAGACGTTAACCATTTTAGAAGAATATTACTGTATGTAGTTCTTTTTCCTTTTTGGGATTTCTTTGATCTTCAAGTCTTTATTACTTCAATATGTCTAAGGTTTTATACATATATATAAATATACACACATATGTACATATGTATATGTACATTTATAAAACACATTAGAAAATAATCTTAGATAAAAATTATACTTGAACTAATCTGCCAAGCCTAGATGAAAAATGTAAATTACAAATTGAGTTACTTTTCATTTCTCCACAATTGTTTTGCAGAATAGGAACCGAAAGTATTATAAAAGGGATGGATGATAGATTTAATCCAGAGTTACCCAAGTTTATTAGATATTGAGAACAATTTATGTGAGAAAGTGCTTTCACAAGGCTAGAGGTCACCATGCTGATAAAGATGACTTTAGATTGTGAAATGAGGAAAAACATCAAGTAATTCAGTCTTAGCAAAAAGGATCGAGACAAGAGAAAGGAAACAAAGGTTTTTATCTTCCTACAATAGTTTCAGTTTAAATGCAATTTAACATTTTTTACAAATTATTTTTTAAATGACTAAAGTGTCTGGTCTATAAATTGGAAGTTATTCCTCAATAATGGTGGATACTACTTTAAAGCCCATCTGGGAGACTTTAAGTGCAGAGATACATGAAATTCAATTTATTTTTTGTTGACATTCAAATTTAAATTTAGTAATTTTGCATTCCTTTCAAAAGAATGCTATTAGAAATTAGTCTCTCTGGGATGGTACTGTGATAACTTAGTTTATCCATGTGTTATACAGAGTCACTGTTCCAAGAAAGGTTAAATTGTCAGTACCAACTCCCCATCTCCCATGATTTTTCCTCCCGCTTTTATGACTGCATATTGGGACTTGAAAGTCCAAGAATAAAAAAGATCTACAAATGTTGTGAATATGAATTCAGTTTTAACATTGGATATAAAATGGGTGATGGCAAAAAGTAGTTGTTATATCTTGATAGCCACTGATTAGAGGTAGAGAAAAAATATGATGAGACAGGCATGTACTTCACCAAATACCCAGATTCTAAAGAAACTTTTTAAGGAAAGCAATTTATAGTAAGGAAAATACAATTAAGTCAAAATCTATGAAAAACTATATCTCACAAAAATTGCAATTTATTCAACTGGTAAATGTCAGTATTTGTCATCTAAACTTACATTTTGTCATGGTTTACAAAAAATATCTACAAGTGTCCTTACTATTAATAAGGTTACTCAGAGTATAAAATAAGGTAAGATACAAGTTTTCCTTTTAATGTTCTCTCATTCAGTAAAAGCCATGAAATTTGTGAGGGAAAGTAAATATTTCTACATACTACAAACATTACATTTTTAGGTGAGTACAAAATAGCAGTATTTGAATTGCTTTTCTTTAAATTACGAGATTAATACAGAAGTTGAGATTGTAAGCATAGATGGGAGTGTTATGTAGAAATTTCTAATAAACACTAAATAAATTATTTAAATTGAACTGACCACAAAAGGAAATATTCCAAATTCATGGTCCACAATAAGAAAATCTAAACTAGGAGTCGCTCAATGCTTGTCTAATTAATCATGAAGTCGGATTATGTCCTGATATATTTTCTTTGTATTGTATTTCTTTGAACCCATTGCTACTCTATATAACTTTCAAGTAGTTTAAGTATGTCTAAATAATGGACTGCTATTCAATATTTAATGATGATTTTATAAGATATTTAATGACATGAAGCAATACACAGAACATATAGCTAAGTGAAAAATATTGTTTGTCAAACAAAAAATATAGCAACAGCAGCTAGAAGTAATAGTGCATATTTCAGGTATGCTGCACAGAGAATTTGCTTTCTGTCAGTTTATTAAATATATAGTTATAAAATTCTCTGCCAACATTTCTGAGTTCACAATTCAAGTGATTTTTTTTATCTCTTATCCGTGGTTTTCTTTTTAAAAATGAATAGAATTAACTGCAAATGAATAAGGTATATAATTGATTAAAATTTTACTAGCAATTCTAGTTCAAATATATTTGGAGGGAAATTAAAACACAGGCTAAATGAATTACTTCTTTCTTTCATTTGTATTTCTATGCATCTGTTTTATTTAGGAAAATGATTAAATGTAAGATATAAACATTTAAGCTCAATTATTGTTAATGATAGTTGAGCTGAAAAGAAAAAACAAAACCTTAATGTAGTATAATATTTGGTATCAAGATCTCTTATTACTGAATGTAGCTTCATATACTTCTTGTCATTCTCCCTCAAGTTATTTTCTACATTTACCTAAAAATAATTCAGACATTATCAACATTTTCAAGTAAAGAAAGTACTCCTGGTGATAGATAAGGAATCTCACACTAAGAGTAAGAAATTTGTTGCACCAGGTAATTATATTCCATGTTTGAGATACAAACATTATTGGGATGTTCCATGCTGACTACAGCTCATCCATTGAAGGGATTTTTGTTTGCATAAGCCCTCGTCTGTTACAAATAGATATGAGGCAACTGTCTTCCTCCAAATTGCTGAAGCATCAGCTGCCCTTGCTTCTGCTTTAAGTCTACCTGCTTGGTCTGACTTTGAACATATCCTCTGCTTGCACACCAAACCCCAGAGACAGCCATCCTTGTTAAGCAGAAAGTGGGCTCTCAGGTTTCAATTCTTTGTGCAGCTGCCGGTGGTGTGACAACAGTGTTTCTTGTGTGAATAGCTACCAGTGAGTGGTGAGCACTCTTAGTATTCAATTGCTATGGTAAAGGATCCACAAACTTACTCGGGCAGAGCGGTATAAAAGTGGCAGGTTATTTTAAGCTACTTATGACAGTTGGCTACCTGGTGTGGAGAGATAGAGCCTGTACGAATATGCCGAGGTCAAACACTTAGACTGGCTTCATGGAAATGAAGCATAATGGATTTCTTGCCTCATCTTTTAGGACTTTTGCTCTGTGATAGTATTTCAATGGAAACAGGCAGTATAAGAACAGGTATATATTTCCCATTTGAATATCTGCATGCTAAATTTATATACAATTTTTTTTAAAATGAGAATGATTTCCCGGCCTGATTTGTTGAGCCAGGATATTTCCCACTGGCTTTTCCTTTTTGAATATGAAGATTCTATTGTTAAAGAAAATGGATGTTCATTAATCATATTCTAACAAGCTTTATATTGGATAGCTCAATTTTATTGAAAAGTATAATTGGGGTTGAAGAGGGGAAAAGTGAGCATTGAAAACAAAGGTGCTTATTTATGACAATATTGTATATGTATGTAAACCATCTGAAGGTTTTTGTCTGTTTTCTGCTGGTAGCGTGTTATGGTTGATTTAAGCTGTCAGAACAACATTCAGATAAAATGCAGTGGGAGGTCACTCAGCACTGGAGAAGTGTGTGTAGTCAGCCAGTGGCTAGCACTACTACAAAAGGCAAGCATGCTCTTTCTTATAGACCTCACTAAAGTTTGACAATGTTGTTTAAAATACCAGTACTCAGTGAATGCGTGTGTATAATATATAACATATATGATATATACATGCAGTTATTTATATAGTTTTAATGTAAATATCATATTAGGGCTTTAACTGATAAAGAATCTAGGATCAAATGCTAATCTATTCTTTTTGCTATTCCTAAATGATGAAAATTTAATATAAATGCTAATGATAAACAGTTTCCCTAGCAATTTCACTGGTTTCCACATCATTATAAACATAAAATGCATTTTTTTTTTGAAAACTAAATGAGTTTCCATTGTTTTGCATGGTATCTCTATTCAAAACTGTCTGTACCTAAATCCTCACTAATCAGTTCAAATAGTTAAAGGGTTGTCATATAATACAAATTGTTCATATAATTATGGAATCTAGTACTTATTCAGCACACTGCAATGCAGCAGATGCTTTTATAAAGTTTGTTTGAAACTAGAATAAGTAGATTAATGATACAGAGCAATGAATTTTATATTTATAATGAAAACCATTAGGATTATCCAAGGATGAGACAGATTGCCCTAGGGAGTATCAATTCAGAAATATAACTCAATAACTTTATCATCAAATATCAAGTGCATTATTGATAGAGTTGACTTTAAAATTTTTTTCTAGTACAAGAGAGGTTATTTACATTTTTCCATGAAGAAATTCTTTTACAATGAAGAATGCTGGCCGTGACTAAATTATCACAGCATTAGTTATAGAAAGAAACCTGACATTATTCTTAATGTGAGAATCTAATATATAAAAGCATATATAAATTATCACCAAAAATTATACTCACATAAATATGAAATGTAGAAACATATACCCATGTTTAAGGAAATATAGGAGATGGAGGAATAAGCTAAATGATACCATGAGGGAGAAAAAAAATCTCCATAGTGTACAACAATGTAAAAGACAATACAATTACACATTTAAAAAAGTCATTGTCAAACGAAGAGAAACCCATTTCTCAGATAAAAATAGTAAAATATGGTATACCATAGTACAATATCAAAATTCAGTTTTTAGAGATTCAGCTATGACTGACACATTTTTGAGAAGAGTTACAACTTGGAAACTGGACCAATTTGGCATGAATTATCCACCTGCATGAATTTCAATCGGGCCAGGAGTTGTGGGGGTGTGGAGAGGGCAGACCATGTTTCACCATGTGTGTGACGTGGCCAAAGCTATGATAAAATTTCACTATGGTTCTGGCATGAAGAAGTGGAAAATGATTTTAGGTGGCCATAGCCACAACAAAGCAGGGCACTGGAAAGCCTGTGAAGAGAAAGTTCAAGGAGGGGAGTCCTATGTTGTGAGTTTAATGACTAAAAGTCTCTTCCTCTCTTCTAAACCGTATATGGGTGGAAAACTGTTCGAAGTATTACAATGAGAAATTGAGGTTTGAGCTACTGCTCAAAAGTTAGTTTGTAGTTAGAATCTAACCATCTGAGAATATGAGTATCTATTATATAAAATTCACATCAAGGAAAATTCTAAATGTATGTGTATGTGTGTGTGTACATATATATACTCTTATTTTATATATATATATATAAATAATTCCCAAATCAACAATTGAAAAAGACCAGGATGTATAACTAAAAAATAAATCTGCTAATTAAACTGATTATAAAATGATTGCGGTAATTCAAAAGGAAAGCATAACAAAGGAGAAAACCAAAAACAATGACATAGTAGATCTAAATTTAATGATTTAAATAAGCATATTAAAAGTTAATTGACTAAACATACCATAAAGCAGGCAAACTAAGAATGAAGAAAGAAAGGTCCAATAACATGCTATCTAGAAGAAATAATATAAAGACTCAAGTGGGTTCAAAGTAAAAGGATGGAAAAAAAATAAGCAAACAATAAACTTAAAGACTGAAATGCTGTATTAAATCAAATAGACTTAATAACAGTATTTTTAGATAGAGTGAAAATCATAATGGCATGATAATCTATAATGCACACATGTATAATAAAACCTCAATATATATGAAGATGGAAAGGAAAAAATTGCATACCTATATGATATATTAGACATGTTTCTTTCAATAAGTGACAAAAAACTAGTTGTTCATTGTAAGTCACTATATTGAACTGTAATATTTTCAATACACGTAGAATATTTGGCAAATTAGATGACATGATGGATAAAAATACAAATGTCAAGGAATTGAAGATTTAAATCAAACAATATATGTTGCTTATTCACAGCAGTATTAAATTGTAAATAAAGACCTGTAAGAAACTCAAGAAACCCCTAAGTATTTAAAAAATTAATCAAAAAGAACTATTGGGTCAATGAAGAAATAATTAGCAAATTTAAAAATAAAATATTTGAAATTGTATGAGGGGAAATACAACACACCATAATTGTAGGATGGAAAGTAATCCTTACATAGAAATGAATTAACTTTAAATGATTGTATGAGAAAAAAATAAGTGAAATTATTGATGTTTTCATGTAAGGAACTAAGAAAGAAGAGCAATGTGAATGTTTCAGGTAAAAGGGTGCAATAATGGTGAAAAACAGGAATTGATGAAATAGAAGCAATACAAGATACAAAAAAAGTCACAAGTATGTTTATACAAAAAGTCAACAAAATTGATAAAACTCTAGGAGAACTGAACAAGAAACAAAAATACAAATTACTAATATCAGTAATCACGGGGGTTAGTTGTAGATTCCACAAATATTAAAAGAATATGATATTGTTATGAATACTTTATGCCAAGCAACAGAATAGCAATGGAACTTTCTTGAAAATCTACAGCTTAAAAAAATGGACATAGGAGTAAATGACAAATAGTTTTCTATCCATTTAAAAACTTGAATTTTTAATAAATACCCTGGTACTTTGTTGGGATGCTGATATTTAATTTTATAAAACATTCAAAGAGGAAATGAGATGAAAACTCATTCTCACACACCTTTTCACATGAAGCCAGAATTACTCTAATACCAACCTTACACATTATAAAAATACAAAATGATAAGCAATCTTTACCTATGAATATAAATTCCCCATATACTCAATTTTTATCAAATTGAATCTAATAATACTAGAAAACTAACATATATTAAACAATTTCTTTTTATGACATGAAACAAAGTATTTTGGAAATTAATTTAATTAAAAATAGAAAACACAATAAACCTTGTGACTTCTAAGAAAATTAAAGACTAAACTATATTTTAAAAATTAAATATTTTTAAATTTTAGTTTCTACTGATAAAGTAATATTTTAAGATAATCTAACAAAGAATGTATGTTATGTGATTCTACTTTTATAAAATTTTAGAAAATGAAAACTAATTCGTGTGACAGAAAGCAGACAAGTGGATGTCTGGATCTGGGAGCAGAGAGAGGGATAGACTGAAGAACGATGAGGTTTGGAGGGATGATGACAGAATCTTGATTGTGACTTTGTTTTTCTGTCAAAATGTAATGATCTGTACACTTAAAATAGATGCAGTTTATTTTACTTTGATTTAAAAAACAAAAACAAATATAATTTGCTTAATTATGAAAAGATTAAAGTATATTTCATTTTTGTCTAAGCACTGTTTTGATATGCTCTACAAAAGCTGAACAAAAAATCTTGATTTATTTTTAATTCTACACTTAGCACAAGTTAGGTGTTTAGCTATTCATTCACTCATATATTGAATGAGTTATAGTTACTTAATTTTTAAATACTTGTGTGTATGTGTGCATGTTGTAAACTAGGGCAGAGATTCCTTTAAGACGTTGTTTTTAAATCACTTGAGCTATTAAAATGTTAGGAGGAATGAAAATAAAATGTTAGCAGGAGGACCTGATAATGTCTACATGTTCTGTTTAAGGCTGTAATGTCATTTAAATTGCTTTAAACATTTTTATGAAATTATAAATTTAATATAAGATATTTTCAAATAGTTATGGAAGGAGAAGAAGCTAAAACAAATAATGGAACATTTTGATCATAATTACAATTTGTAAATAGTGTTTTTTTCAACTTCTAATACTTGAACATTTTCATAATAAAACACTAGAAAATTGAAATTTTCAACTATGAAAAGAAAAATATAATTAGCTAAAAAACAGACACAAAGAAGTCAAAAATTCACTTGGTTAATTAACTTTTCTCTAACTTATATAAATTTTCCGGAAGCAATAATTATTATTTTAAGTAACTGGAATCAGTTATTAGTGAGGCATGAAAACTATTAAAATCCTGAAGCTCACCATAAGTGCCATATGATTCTATTACTAAACACTATCAACCAGGATAATTTTATATGAATATAATTTCAAAATTTTAAAACAGCAGCAGAAACAAGGAAAATTCTATCTCCTTGTCACAATTTTAATCAGTCTCTAAAATTTGGAGGCTTTAGATGCTTACAAATATCATAAGGATATTTTGAGAATTTTATTTCCAAATCATTATTATTTACAAAAGGGAAGATTAAGAAGCATTCTAACAATGTCCAAATCTCTAGAAAATATTTCTATGGAGCAAAACTACTTGGTTGTTTCCAACAAGCCTTTGGAAGTTAAGGGTTTAAAAAATTACTCTAATGATATTTTCTAAACTTTTTTTTTTTTGTTTTAAAAGTCCACAAAAGTCTCTCCCAAACCTCATTCCTGCCATCAAGATGTGGGCTTTATACCCTTTCCTTTTGTATCTGAGCAGCCTTGTGACTTTTGTAGAAGACAGGAAAGTTGATACAGTCTCTGCCTGGTTTCCTCCGACTTTTACTCCTTGAAGTGAGTCACCATTCCATGTAGGAGGCCAAACTGAGACCCACTTGGAAAGAGTGCCTGACTCACTGCCCTCACTAAATTCCTAGCTTTTACTTAGTGCCATCCTGGAGGCTGTGAATGATTCATCTTAGCAGTAGATCCTCCTCCCTCAGAGCCACCTCCCCTAACGCATGCCAACGTCTGAGCAGATCCATGAGTAGTGTTCTCTTAAGCCTCTAAGTTTTTAGTGGGTGGTGGGGTGGGGTGCTGTATAGCAATAGATAACTGGTTTAATATTCAACAAGGAATTTAATCAAATATGAAGTGCAACGCAAAAAAAAGTGCCTTCATAAATACCACTGTTTCTGTATGTCTCATTCTAGAATACCAAAAAAAATGCCATTTTCTTTTTATGGTAGATGTATAAGTATTTTTATATAAATACAATTTTCTATTAAAATTACTGATGTTGCTCTATTCATCTGTCCTTTTAAAAATCCAGCCTGTGGCGAGCCCTGTCAAGCAGCGGTTAGGTCAATCGCCTCCGAAGGACACAGGCCACATACCCCTGTGTTCAAGTCCAGCGTCCGGGGGAAACAACAAGTATGAACTAAAGAAAAAAAATAAGTTCTACTCCCTATTCTGTCTTCCTGCCTGCCTACTACTCACTTTCATTCTTGCCTACACCTTTCCTTTAAAATTTTTTTAATTAAAAAAAAAAAAAAAATCCGTGCTGAGAGAATTAGTTTGAAGAGTCTAAGTAAATTAGGTCTAGACTAAGGCAGAGTTTACAGGCAGGTACAAAGATTTTGTTTTCTCATTTTAAGGGAAATTACTTTTGGAAAACTTTATATGCTAACTTGGCTATGACTTGAGAATAAAAAGCTTGGGTTCAAAGAGCACTTTGATTCTACTGTGCTCAATTTATCCTGCTTTCAGAATTCCAAACGATTTCTTCCTGTGCTTTAAAAATATCCACAATTATGTAGTAACATTTTATGTATTTCAACAATACTTTCTCTTAGTTTATTTCATTTCCCAAGAGAGTTGTAAAAGAGCTAACTTTTTAGTAAAAAACTTGCTTCTAGAAATAACATTTAGAAAAGTTTGTAAGTTGTTTAAATAGAAAAGAAAAAAAAGTTGCTTGAGAAGATACTATCAATATTTAAATAGACTTGATTATGACCCCAATTTAGATGATTTTTGTTCCTACTAGGAAATAACAGGGTATTTTTTACCCCCATATTTATTTATTTAGTTTATTTCAAGAATATTGGATGCAGATTATATGGCTATTTTAATAATTGGGTCCACTTTTTTTCCAGGATGTAGTTAAATAGAATTACAATAAATGGGCATGTACGAGATGACAGTATTTGCAAAAAGACAGAATATGCAACTCTGCATTTTACTCTGAATGTTTCAAATAGGTGTCTGAAGGACATTTATTATTTCGTTGACCTGAAATTCTAAAGATATACAGAAGCTCAAGTTGACAATCTCTTAAATTTGGTGAGAAGCAAACAGCCCACTCACTCACTCATTTATCTTCTAGAGGCCAGGCGATGAGTTAAATGCTGAGTCTTTGAAGATGCCTGTGACTAGATTCTCCCTCAAGGACCTTGCAACATTGAACAGAATACACGAGTCTATTCTAGGAGGTGTTAGGCTTTATGTTTACCAAGTCCTGGCTGCAATCAAGGATCAGCAGGCCTTTCCTTCATTAACTGGCTAACTTTTGTGCCTCCAAAATATATTGTCAGTCTAGAGAGTTGATGCCAAAGGGTTATGATCTTCTGACTTTCTATGTATATCTTTAAATGATTGGGTATCTGATCTTAATTACTAGACTGTACTCCTATCATATCTCTCCATGCACGTATCTTCAAAATGAATATACACGTGTTCTCTTAATTTCAGATATAAAGAAAATGTGTACTTACCATTCGTTTCACAGACTGTCTTCTAAAATCCTGAAATATATTTCATCCTGTTTAATACTCTTTTCCTAAACAATTTTCTTGGGGAAGTTAGTAGTAGTATATGTAAAACACGTGACTGTTAATTGGTAATATTTTAGCTATTAAATATGGAGGAGAACCCACTCATAGCAACTTAAGGAAAAGTTATTTATTGATTTAGATAAAAGGTAAATCCAGGGAAGATACTGGTTTCAAATAAAGCTTGATTCAGGATCTATATTTTGTTACTCTATTCTCTTCTATTTGATAACTTGGGGACAATAGATAGAAATTGGTGATTGTTTTAGGTGGATCAAGACTTTCTAAACAGAGTAATGCCATACTCTAAAACTACAATGACTAAAGGGGAGAGACTGGTGGTACTCTTTTATAGAGAAATGGGTGATTACTTAATACTGGCAAAATATGACGAATCTTTATTTTGCCAATTTAGTAGCTTCCTTATTTTTCTAGTAAGTTATTAGTATAGCATATCAGATTAACATTCTATCATAAATATGGATGAGTACAACTACTAGAATAGTATTTACAATATTAATTTTTGTTTCTAGAAACAGTCAAAGATATATACATAAATTCAGGAATGCAAATCATGATTTCCATCAAGCATCCATTTTTATATTGGTCAAGGCTCTAGATCACATGATAGATGCTGCTGAAAGGAGTAAAAATAGTCATTTAGGAATGAGCACCAAATATCAGCATTCTACTGGTTTAAATTCTGGAAATAAAAAATTAGGAATGTTATAGTATTTTTAGAGGAGATTATAATAGAGAATATCAACTAGTGTATGAAAATCTCTTTCAGGTCAATTATCCTTTAGCTAGTCTCTGAGTCAAATGATGTCCTTTCTACCAGAGAACACTCCAAAAATAAAAAGTAATCTTTCATTTCTAATTTGCCTCAACACAAAACTTCAATAATATTTGTGTAGGGAGGAACCCTTGTTAGGTAAGTTATATTTCCACTGAAAAAAATCTCTGCTGTCAGTACCTGAACTGTATTCCAGATTCTTTGAGAGCAAGCTTCTCTAAAAATCTCTGTCAAGCACTAGGGAATAGCTTTAGTAATGACAATTATTAGTGAGTTTGCCAATCCTAGAGACATAATTAACTCATTCAGTATGTAATCATAACATTCCAAGATCCAAAAAGTATTTTTACCTCCATGAAATTATTTTGAGTCTCTCTTAGTAAGTATAAGGTATCTAGAGGAATGCTTAAGATAAACAGGTCTCTGATTTTATGAAGCTTGCATTCTATTGGAAGACAGACAGTAATGAATAGGTTATTTCAGAAAGAGACAAATATTATATGCAGGGAGTAACGTAGGGTGATGTCACATAGAGTAACCATAGAAAATAGTAATTTTGGATGTGTTCATGAAATGCTTCCAGCAGTTGAGATCTCAGTTAAGATTTTAACGGTAAAATATATTCAAACATGTAGAATCTGGAAGTAAAATATCCCAGAATATGGCAATGTAAAGCTGCAGTTTAGAGTTCTGTATAGGCATCTACATTGTTTATACGAAAACTTACTTTAAAAGAAAAATGCTTATTTTAACATTCTAGTCTCTTTTAAAACATGGCATATTAATAAAATGACTCAAAAGCCAGTATGCAATAGCTAACGCTGTTTAAATTCTGTCAAAAGTAGAGGATTAACTCCTCAGCTAACTCCTCAGCTATACTTGTTATATAAATGTATTCCAAATTTTGGTATATGTTCCTGAGCTGAGAAGTTTCTTACTAAGAAACAGCTTTTCCATCAATTGCCTCTACCAATTTGATAGATTTTGCTACTCTAGATATTTTCAAAAAGCTTTAGCAGTCTTGTTAACTTAGAGATCTTGAGATCCATAACTTAGATGGTTTTAAAAGAGAAGCATTTCATTTTAACCTCAAGTATTGATTTCCCTAAGTCTGATTCTACCTATAATTAAAGTGATAACTTGTTGGGTAAATTTAATATAGAACCATGATGTCTGTAATTCCAATGGCAAAGGCCAGATAATTCTTATCAATTCAATCAGAATGAATTTTTAGAACATTAAGAGTTCTCATTTGCCTTTGTGATATTATGTCTAGGCAGTGATTTGATTAGCTTTCCTAAATGAGTTAAAACCTCCAATTATAAAAAATACCAAACTAGAAGTGACCTTCAAACAACAAGTAGATGCAGTCACATACAAAGAATAATTTCTCCTTAACAACAAAAACAATACTTTCTCTTGAAAATATTTGATTATATAGTGCCAAAGAGGTTTAATATTAAATCATAAAGTTAATTATAAATCTAAAGACTGTCTCTGATATGACTCGAATTCATTTTCTTAAAAAAATCTTAACTCTATTTTATAGATGTCATTGAGATTCAAGGGTTACATGAGGTCATTGCAGTAGACTGAAAAGTCTTTTAGTAGACACGGTAATATCCAGTCCTACTCTTGTAAGGAGGTGTAAAAGATAAGGAATCAGATTCTTCCCTGGATTTTCCAGATAAGGGCAATTTTATCACCTTGGTTTTGGCCTGATAAAACTGATTTCAGACTTCAGATCTCTAAGAGACTGCATGTTATTCTGAGTTCTGGAGAAATTTGTTAGAGAAGCCACAGAAAAAGTATTCAGTCATAAAGATGCTCAGTCTCTGATTAGACCCAATTTGTACCTCAATTTTCTAATATTTCACCCTTTATGTTGCTTTCTAGAAGAGACTTTATAACTACAAGTTTATAGCAACTAGGTATATTCTTTATTTGAATGTAATTTCATGAGAATGTCTTAATTTTAAGTTCTGGTAACAATACACTTAACATTATTGATAGCTTCAAGCCTTTCCACATTACTGACAGTTATCTCTTCAGATTCCCTTTAGTATAAACAAAGACGTTGATATTAACAAACAAAAGGTTCTATAGTAATTTCCATCCTATATGATTTCTGCTTAGTGGAAATTTACTAATACATAATACAATCATTTAATCATTCCACAGCAATTTTCACAGATCTGTTGTATTTTTTAAATAAATGAGTTGTGAAGAACAGTAACTTTTGTTTACTACAGTTAATACTAGAAAGATTGGAAAGGAGTTTGAAGGAAAAGTAGCAGAAATAAAGGGCACATCACTAATATATTGAGTTAGGTAATTTATCAAATCTAACTGCTGTTTAGAGTTGAATGAAAAATCAAAAGATCTGCTGTAGGGGTAATGTCCTCATATCTGGGAGAAGTGACAAAATAATACCTCACATGTAGGAAAAGATCTACTTAATGGTCAGATTCCAGAAAAAAAAAATATTCAAAGTGGAAGAACTGTGATAAGATCTTTGGTATTTGGATAATGTGATCAGGTAGAGAAGAGAACAGAATAAACATAAAACTGGGAGATTTGAAACTGGGAGTTCATTAAAAAAATTATATCATTAAAAAATTTGGTGCCCATGATATGCCAAGGACTTGTTAAAATCTACTTTTAAGCTGAATAGTCAGATTTGAAACAGCATCGTGTTTAAATGAGCAGCAATGAAAGTGTTGAACACAGAATAAGAGGAGGCTAAATTCTGTTTCAGGTCAATTTTGGTTCTAGAAATTAGTCAAACTGAGTCTGAGCTGACACTCAAGAACACTATTCTAATGTGAAAAACAAGTTGCATTTCCAAAGGTTAGGTACATGACTGGTTCAAAACTGATGCACTATTTCATTTTGTAAAAAAATGGTTAAGAAGATAAAATTCACTGAGTATAAAAATAGTTTCATAAACCAACCTAAAAGCACCCAAAACAAAATGCAATGTCTTGATTTAAATTTCTCATTCCGAATGTTTAATTCAAAACTTATAAAGCCAACTATCTAAAAGCAAGTGTGTAGAAAATGACTAAACAAAGGGAAATAGTATGAGGTAAGGTTGAGGAGATGGGCAAGGACCCAATCATTGTTTTAGGTACTGCTGGCCATTTGAAGGCAAAGACAAAAAGGAACAAATGGGAAAAGAAGCAACAGATATAAAACTAACAGAAAGCAGAACATCAGATGATAGCCACAAAGCCCTAAATAGCAAAAAATTACCCTAAATGTGAATGAACTGAACTTGCCAATCAGAAGAGTGATTTGATGGATCAAAAAACAGGCACACTGATATTATGACAACAAAAAACCAACATCAGATCCAAAGAGTTTCAAAGTGAAGGGCTATAAAAACATAGATTAAAATAATGTGGAAAAAGGAAATCTAACAATGCATCAAATGTATTATCCATATGACCAAGTGTGTTTTATTCCAGGATATGAGGATGATTCAGCATATATACATCTATTAATGGAATACAACATATCAACAAAAGCAGGGATAAAAACCACATGATCATACCAGTAGATGCAGAGAAAACTTTTGACAAGATCCAACACCCATTTATGATAAAAAGCTGTATAAAAAGGGGATCAAAGGTAAATACCTCAAAATAATAAAGGTCATATACAAAAAATTCACAGCCAACATCACAGTCAACAGCAAAAAATTGAAAGCATTTCCTCTAAGATTAGGAACAAGGCAATGCTGTCTGCTGTTACTTCTGTTATTTAACATCATAATGGAGGCCTCACAGCAATTAAGCAACAAAAGAAATAAAAGGAATCCAAATTGGACAGGAGGAGGCAAAACTAACATTATTTGCAGATGACATGATTATATATACTGAAAACCCTAAATACTCAAAAACAACTAGAACTCATTAACAAATAGTTAAAGTGACAGGCTACAAAAGCAGTGCACAACAATCTGCTGCAAAAAATGAAATAAATTGCATTTTAAATGTAAGCAAAAAGAATCAAATATTTTGGAATATACTTAACAATGGAGGTGAAAGATTGTAAACTGAAAACTACAAGTTCTCCTTAAAAGAAATAGAGGCAGACACAAAGAGATGTAAAGACATCCCCTGCTCATGATTGGGGGGGAAGAATCAACATTGTTAAAATGGCCATCTTAACTAAAGCAATATACAGATTTAAGGAAATCCTCTTAAAATTCCATGCGTTTATATCCAGGATATAGAATAAAAAGTCTTAAAATTAGTATAAAACAACAAAAGAATCTGAATAGCCAAGGGAATTTTGAGGAAAAGAACAAATCCAGAGGGATTACACTCCAAGACATTAAGCTATACTACAAAGAGATAGTAATCAAAATGATATGGTATTGTAGTAACACAGGCAAAGATTAGAAATGTACACAAATGGTGGTCAGTTAAACTATGAAAAAGGAGTCAAAACATACAGTAAAGAAAGGAAAGTTTCTTCAATAAATGGTGTTGGGATAACTCTATAGTCACATGCAAAAAAAGCCAAAACACTCTCTAGCACCATTCACAAAAATTTACTCAAGATGGACTAGAGACTTGTACGTAAGATGAGATATTATAAAATTCTTAGAAGACAACATAGGAAAGACTTTCCATGACACCAATGAGGACTTTGGGGACTCAACTCCATTATCAAGGGAAACAAAAACAAACTGGGGCTACATCAAACTAAAAAGCTTCTTCATGGGGACTGAAGATGTCACCAAAACAAAAAGAGAACCTACTAACTGGGAGAAGATATTTGCATTTCATATTTCTGACAAGGGCTTAAAATCCAAAATATAAAAAGAACTCATAAAACTCAATAGCAGAAAAAAAGGCAATCAAAAAGTGGGAAGAGGAATTGGGGAGACATTTTCCCAAAGAGGATATACAAGTGGTGAACAGGCACATGAAAATACATTCCTACTTGCTGGCTATCAGGGAAATGCAAATCAAAACAACAATGAGATAGCAACTTAAACCTGAAAGATTGACTATTACCCAAAAAAGAGTCTGGAACCAACAAATATTGGTGAGGATGTGGAGAAAAGAACATGTTTACACTTTGGGAGGGAAAATTGGTGCAACCCCTATGGAAAACAGTATGGAGATTCCTCAAAATGTTGAATATGGAAATCCCATATGATCCTGCCACCAACTTCTGGGTAGTAACCCCAAACATATAACACTAATTTGCAAAGATTTATGTATCCCCATGCTTATTGTAACTCTACTCACAAAAACTAAGAACTAGAATCTACCTGTATCCCAATGTTGGATGAATGGATAAAATAGATGTGCTATATAAATACAATGGAATACTACACAGTTCTTACAACAGATGAAATCCTGTCACTTAAATCAACATGGTTGAATCTAGAGGGGATTAGGCTAAGTAATATAAGTCAAAAGAAGAAACTTTGGTGGAATTCCTTTGGTGGATCTTCTCTCCCTTTTACCCCTCTCCTCTCTCTCATCTGTCCATATGCATGTTTACTGTATTTATTGTTCCTTACTGGGAGTAAAGTTCTTTTGGATCTATGGTTAAGCTAAAACACCCTAGTTTGGTTGAGTCACTATACAATTGGACTTCTAAACTGAAAGAAAATTTTTTGAGAACTCTCAGTTTGAATTTGACTTTTTGGGACTTGTATAAAAATAATAATTTGGGAAAAAATGTAAAGGAAGTATGATGACTAACCTTAGCAAATCAGAGTATTACCTTACTTTAGAAATTCCTATATTACTTGGTTGATAACACACACAAAAAAAATAAAATGTCACAGGCCATTAAGAGATATATTTCCCAAAAAACCCACAACAACACGAATGTTAGAGACAAGACTGAAAATAAATTGACGAGATTTTTTTTCTAGTGCTATACTATTTAAAACTTCTCTAAGACATACGGAACTTTAAATGGTGTCTTCCCTAGAATATACTTTGCGGGTCAAAAGACTTTTTGAAAGAAAATAGCCTCCTTTTCTTATCCTCCTTTATCACCTGTCATTTTACCTATCTTTCAAAATTTGCTCTTCACAAGGTAAGAAGAGGTCTTTACTTAATCTGAGAATTTGGTCTAGCATCAGAATATAGTCAAACAAAAAATATAAACAAAATTTATAAGTTTAGAAGTCTGTTGCCAGCTCTCAGAGATATTTACCTAGGTCTTTCTTTTTGATCATTTTTGAAAAAAAAGTTTTTTGGACAAATTCGAAAATGAATCCTCTGACCCTTTCCTAAAACTAAGGCAGAAAAATATCTGAATAAGAAGTTTTAAAGACAAGAAATTTGAAGGTAACTCCATCACTCGAGCTTTATCTTACCTGAATGAATTAAGGAATTGAAAGGAAAAAAGGGGAAGGAGTGGGTTTAAATTCTAAGCATCTAAGAGGGACTATTATGCATAATCTATTCAATTGTTGTTACTTTTATGAGTTATTTTACCTAGTAAATAGCTACAACTCTGAATGAAATTTAAGAAATTTGTTTGCATATTTGTCCTAGTTGTATGTGATATAAATAGTACATATTAGTAGAATGTTTATATGTAATTGGATCATGGAAAGCACCTTCATGCATTGATAAATTCAGAACATAAAAAATTAATTTGAATATTTAAGTTCAAATGATCAGGGAAATTTTTGGTAAACAGTAGATTCAATTCTTTGGTTTAATTTATGCAGGCGGATGGAATATTTAACTGAATATAGATGGAATAAGTCTTAGATCAGAGAAAACGTAGTCTGATGGAAATGGGATTCCAATTTTTCCAATGAAATTTTATTTCAGAATTATTCCCAACTGGTTTTTATATAAATTCTGATGGAGGTTCAACATAATTTGGCTCTTTTGAGCCTATTGTTTCTAATATTTCTTGATCAGTTTTATTTATATCTATGGGTTACAATTGTTCTCAATTTTTACTAAGCTAAAAGGATGTAAATTTGCTTAGTATCTAAAAAAAAAAATAACTGATTTGGTCTCATGAAAATTTAAGAAGTAACAGTAGGATTAAGATAAAGCTATTTATTACTAAGCCCTTACACCCAGATCTAGCTTCATCCTAGAAATGTCACCCTAGACCTTACTGTTCAAGAAAACTGCTTAATTAGAAATCTCTAGTATAATTAGAAATCTTCAGCAATAGATTTTATAAGTCTCTCAAGCATATTTTGGAATGAAAATTTAGGAAAATAACTCCCAGGCCTCAGAAGCTGTTGACCACATGAGGTAGACAGCTTTCCTAAGATCATGCATCAAGACAACATACTCCAGTCTTCAATTTTCTCCCATCTTCAAACTCCCTATTTTCCCATTAAAAAAAGTGAGGGGTGGTAGGACTATCTTTTCCTTCTAAGTGAACATTTTGTGTTTATTAGAAAGCTAGGTGGAAGCTGCTAATCTCTATCTTGCCTCTCTTTAAGCTTTTCATCACGACATCTTTTCAGTCTTACTTACTGTTTCTTTTTCAACAAGTTAGGCACAGACCAAACACTCATTTCCAGTTTACCAACCCATGAACATAAAAACAAATAAATTGAATTTTTGGTTAAGTCAATGTCTAAACATTGTAAAAGAAACCTGAATTTAGTTTTTGTTTCTGCTGATATGAGAGTGCCTGGCAGAAAAGCATTGAAAGAGATCTAGCTAGTGAGGTGTGAGGTATGATATCCATAGCTGGAAAATGTGACTTTGTCTCTGGTGAGTTGCTTGGACCCAGGTCTCTACAGAAACCCAAGGACTATTTCTTATTCAGGTATAAGGAATAGGCGATTTTTACCCCTGTGCATAGAAAACAGATATGCCACTGATGTTTTCCTAGCAGTGTACTGCTATCACATTCTGAAGTTTCATTTTGAAAGTGCCATCTTCAAAACTGATGAGGATTTTAGAAGAGACTCTAGAATAGACCTTTGTCAAGTCACCAGGTGTCTGGTTGCAGGCTGACCCTGTACAATTTGAGGTAGCTCTGCTGTTGCTTTGGTTAATATGATCTCATACCACACATTATATTTGTGTGAATCCTGATTAATAAGACTAAGATCTATAGCTGTCGGAACCAAGCTAAAAGTTGCCTGCATAGATCTTTTGAAATTTGACTTGATCATGAACATGTGGACAATAGAGATGTATAAACACTAATTTTTTTTAAAGGTCCTGGAATATTTCAAATGCTAAAAATCACAAGATTCCATTTTGATACTGTCCATAAACCATGGTGGTCTTTTACGTGGAAACAAGTATATACAAAGGGTTTTTCACACCAGTGGTCAGGAATATGTGGACTTGCCTATCTGGCTCCCTCTGTCATCAGACACTTCAACTTAAATGCTAGCCAAATAGCAAATATGGGTTCCTTTGTAGCTGAAATTGTGCCACATAGATGTGACAGTCAAATTGTTTAGAATGTATTTATGCATCCCGATTCCAAGTTTTTTTTTTTTTTTTTTTTTTTTTTAATCATATTAGGTCTTATTACCAAGCTTTAGAGATTATAAATGGAGGAAATCCTAAATCTCTCCATGTAGTCAAGTAGGAGTCCATTGCAAACTTGGCAGCCTCAAATCTGTGGTGCTTCAGAATTTCTAGACATGCTCTGGACTAGAATGCTCAACAAGGAGGAGGTATACTAGTCATTGGAGATAATGCTCCTTTTAGTGTCATAAGATCATCCATTAGTCCAGGGTATGGGAAACTGATTTAATGGGATGTGGGGACATATACTTTGATTTCTGTTCTTTTTAATCTTTGTTCTTTTTGCAGAATTCTTGTCATAATATACTAATCTGATTCTTCTCTCTCTCCACAGCCTTGGTTATCCATTTGTGTGCCACCCTGGAAGTCACTGACGGGACTTAAACAGAACATTCTAAGTCCCTGAGATTGTTCTTTTTTTGATGTCTCATTCTGACATGATACTCCAAGGACAGTTCAGGACAGCCCCAGAGTCAAGGGAGACGGTCCAGTTCTTCTAAACCTTTAGGTCTTCCCTTAATTGAAGAAGCTATCTGCCACTCCCTGGGCCTCTGACTTACCCTTAATTTAGAAATAGTCTTTGTCCCTATTTTCTAGAAGAATATAGAGAGGAGATTTAGCTTTGTTACTTCAAGGATGAACTAGAGACGACACAATTAAAAGATTTACCTCAAAGAAGTCTCTGAAGTCACATACCTTTGTTCAATACTAGTTCCATCCTTGTTGACTTTCACATTAACCAAGTTATTTAACTTTTCCACAACCGAATATCCTTATCTATAAAATAAGAATAATAAAATTATGTATTTCAGAGTTTTTACAAGATTACATGAATCCATGAAGAATTTTGAATAATTCCTGACATATAGAAAATAACAATCTTGCCACATATTATTAGTTTATTATCATTTTACTTATGCCTCCTCCTTTAGAACATATCTCTTAACATATCTGGAAGATGAATTCATCATGTAGGCAAATAATCTCAAGATTTTCATTTTAGCAAATAAAAATCTAGACATCTAGTTAAATTTGCATTTCAGACAAATATTATAAATACATTCTAAGAATTTCATGCATACCCATACAATATTTTAAAAATTTTACAACACCCTAACTAAATGTTGATTCCATTCTACTATAATTCTAGTAAAGGTCCCAGATTATTTCTCATCTACTGTGGGAGAGGATTTTATAAATTAGCCAGGTACTATGACTAGGGACATGATGTATTCTTTTTGTCCATGAATGAGTCATGGTGTGGTCAGCACATATGGAAGTCATTGAATGAGGTATAAGATTATATCACAGGCCAGAACTACTTGGAGAAGATGACGACTAACAGCCGACTCTACAGGTGGGTGAGGAATTTAATGGAGAATACAGCAACAAAGAGGAGCCCCAAGAAAGAGTTTTGTGGTATGGACACGATCTTTCGTCCCTTACCACAGCTGGAGCCACATGGACATTCTAAAGAGTAGTCACGGTGACCTCCAGCACCCACCCGGAGTATGAGTTGGTAGGATCCCACTGCTGAGACCATCTTCTCTGGGCACAGACTGTAGGGGCAGCCCTGCTGATCTCTAGTAGTGCCAATTCAGTCAGAGCAGGTAGCCTCATATCCAAGCCAAACTGAACAACGCTGCCAGCAACTCTTGGCTAGAAAAAGCCCAGAAGGAGAAAATTGGAGACAGAAATAACAAGAGCATATAGGTGCTGCACACTGTCCACTACCTATCTAGGGGTTTGGGCCCCCTGGGAATTGGGATCCAGTTTCTAACGCTGGCAGAACAGCCCAGGGAGAGACTTGACCCAGATGGTTTGGTGAATATAAGGAACATAAGCAGTCACATAGCCCTACTCAGCAGAGTTCTACCAATGAAACAAGATTACTTTCCCCTCAACATCAGGTGGCAAAACTACATGCTCACAGGTGACCACTATACTACCAGCCCTGCATTCACCCCCACCCAGCAGCCATCATCACTCCCTGACACAGCAAGACACACTACGGAAGCCTGTAAGGGTAAAAATACAAAATAAAAAAAAGATAGAGCAGCCCTGGTAGAAATTAAAACAAACAAATTAGTAGCTCAACAAGATCCCAAATCATAGGGGAAAAAAAAAAAAAAAAAACAGAAAAAACCACAAAACACCCTGAAACCTCAGGAAATGGAATCATAACAAAATGACAGTTCATCAGATATTAACTTTGAAGATATAGAAGAATGTTATTTTGTAACAGATAAAGAATTCAAGTCTACACTAATACAGAAATTCTGAGAATTAAAAGAAAATTTAGAAAAATAAAACAAAGCTTAAACAAATAATTAAGCACCAACATGTGGAGATTGAATCTCTACAGAAAAAAACTCACAGGAACACAGTATTTAAAGAAGATAATTAATGAAACTAAGAATAATATAGAAAACTACATAACCAGAATAACCCAAATGAAAGAAAGGATTAGTGCTATAGAGGATAGTAATGCAGAAAGAAGTAAAAAAAATGAAATGCAGAAAAAAATGAAGAAACACTCAGAACTATCTGACACCATCAGGAAAGGCAACATTAGAATACTGGGTATCTCAGAAGGGAAAGAGAAAAAGAGAGGAACAGAGAATATCTTCAAGGCAATAACAGCTGAAAACTTCCCAAATCTAGAACAAGTAATGAACATACAGGTCAATGAAGCAAACAAAACACCCAATTGCATAAATCCTAAGAAAACTACACCAAGACACATAATTGTGAAACTATCAAAAATTCAAGACAAAGAATTCTAAAGGCAGTCAGGGAAAAAATGCAGATAATATATTAAGGCACTCCTCTCAGAGTAACCTCAGACTTAGCAACAGAAACTCTACAGACTAGAAGAGAATGGAATTATGCCTTCAAAATTCTCCAGGGCAAAAAAAATGCCAGCCAAGAATATTATAACCTGCAAAACTCTCTTTCAAATTTGAGGGAGAAATTAATGTTTTTCCCAAAAACAAAAGCTGAGAGAGTTTGCAAACATGAGACCTCCTCTACAAGAAATTTTAAAAGAGGCCTTATGAGCCAAATCGAAGAGGAAAAACTTCACAAAAATAGAACAAAGTAACAAGGAGATCAACATAACCAAAAAACAAAAATCAAAATGGCAGGAGCAAGTTCTCAAATGTCAATAACTGTAAATGTAAATAGATTGAACTTGCCAATGAAAGGCACAGAGTTGCTAATGGATTACGAAATATAACCCAACTCTGTTTGTCTACAAGAAACTCATCTTAGGTCAAGAGACAAGCAACAGCTTAAAGTGGATGGATGGAAATCGGTACTCCAAGAGAATGCCAAATCTAAAATAGTAGGAACAGCCATACTCATATCAATAAGGTATTCTTTCAACCAAAGAAAATTTTAAAAAGATAAAGATGGACATTATATAATGATAAAGGGATCAATACAATAAAAAGACAACACTTATATTTATGTACTTGATAAAAGAAATATTAATAGATCTAAATAAGGATACGGACAGCAACATAATAATAGTGGGAGACTTCAATATTCCTCTTTCAGTAAAAGAGAGATCAGACAGAGAATCAACAAAGAAAAAAGATCTTTAAATGACAAAATGGAAGAGCTGGACCTAATAGACATATATACAGTACTTCCCCCCAAAACTATAGACTACACATTCTTCTCAAGTGATCATGAAACATTCTCATGGATAGCTCATATGCTGGGATACTAAAAAAGTCTCAGCAAATTTTCAAACATTGAAATCATATCTAGCATCTTTTCAGATCATAATGGCATCAAATTAGAGATCAACCAAAAGGAGAAAGAGGAAAACAAAAGAGTGAAGATTAAACAACATATTTTTGAGCAAGCAATTGGTAAAGGAGGATATTAAGAAATTAAAAAATACCTGGAATCAAATGAAGAAATGATGTATCAGAATCTATGGCTGCATCCCAAAAGAGGGAAATTTATAGCGATACAATCCTACCTCAGAAAACAGGAAGAATCACAAATAAAAAACCTAAGCACTGAGTTAAAGGATCTAGAAAAAGCAGAAATACAGAAGTCTAAATCCAACAGGTGGAAAGAAATAATAAAGACTAGGTCAGAGATCAATTAAACACAGATCAGAAAGACTATTCAAAAAAAAAAAAAATCAATGAATCTAAAAGTTGTTTTTTTTGAAAGAATAAACAAAATAGACAAACCATTAGCCAGACTCAACAAAACAATAGCAAATTGAATTCAACAACATAAAAAGAATCATACACTGTTATTAAGTGGGATTTATTCCAGGGATGCAGGTATGGTTCACAATACACAAATCAATATGTGTGATACACTATATAAATAAAAAGGGACAAACACCACATGATCATCTCAACAGATGCAGAAAAAGCATTTGGTAAGATTCAACATCCTTTTATGTTAAAAAAAATCTCCAAAAATAGGTATAGAAGGAACATACTTCAACATAATTAAGACTATATATGACAATCACACAACCAAAATTGTACTCAGTGGAGAAAAACTGGAAAGTTTTCTCCTAAGATCAGGGACAAGACCACGATGTCCACCCTTACCATTACTGTTCATTATAGTGTTAGAGATCCTGGCCAATGCAATTAGACAAGAAAAAGATATAAAAAGTATCCAAATAAGAAAAGAAGTGAAACTCTCACTTTTTAATTTTTGCAGATGATGTGATAATATACATAGAGAATCCCAAAGAATCAAGTAAAAAGCTACTAGAAATAATAAATTTGCAGGCTACAAAATTAATATTAAAAAATCTGTTACATTTCTGTATGCCAATGATGACAATACAGGAGAACCGAAGAAAATAATACCATTTACAATTGTACTAAAAAAATGAAATACCTTCAAATAAACCTAACCAAAGGAGTGAAGGACCTATGCTATAATAATCATAAGATATTGATAAAAGAAATAGAAGATGACACAAAGAAATGGAAAGATATCCCATGTTTTTGATTGGAGGAATCAACATAATCAAAATGACCATACTACCCAAGGCAGTATATAGATTCAATGCTATCCCCAACAAAATTAAAATTCCAAAGACATTCTTCAAAGACATAGAACACAAAATAATTAAATTTATCTGGAACAACAACCAACCCAAGATAGCAAAAACAATCCTCAAGAAAAAAAACGATGGAAGAGTCATGCTCCCTGACTTCAAACTCTACTACAAAGCAATTATAATTAAAACAGCATGGTACTGGTATAAAAACAGATCAATGGAACAGAATAGAAAATCCAGAAATAAATCCACATATATATGAATACATAGTTTTTGACAAAGGAGTCAAAAACTTACAATGGGACAAGGACAGTTTCTTTAATAAATAGTGCTAGGGGAACTGGTCAGTCACAAGCAAAAGGTTGAAAGCAGACCATTACCTAACATCATACACAAAAATTAACTCAAAATGGATTGAATACCTAGACATAGACCAAAAACTATCAAACACATAGAAGAGAATAGAGGTAAATCCTTATTAGACATAGACCTAAGAGATATCTTTGGCAATTCAACTCCCATTACAAGACAAATCAAATCCAAAATAAACAAGTGGGATTACATAAAACTAAAAAGTTTCTACTCAGCAAAAGAAACATGCATAAAAACAAAACAGCATCCAGCTGAATGGGACAAGATATTTGCCTCTCACACCTCAGATGAATTAATATCTAAGATATGCAAAAAACTGAAAAAATTAGACAACAAAAATATAAGCAATCCAATCAAAAAATTGGGCTGATAACTTTAATAGACACCTATCCAAGGAAGACATACAAATGGCCAACAGGTTCATGAAAAGATGCTCTGCATCTCTTGTCATAAGGGAAATGCAAATCAAAACAATGATGAGATATCACCTCATGCCAGTAAGAATGGTCATTATGCAAAACAATGGAAATAATAAGTGCTGGAGAGGATGTAGAGAAAAGGGAACTCTAATTCACTGTTGGTGGGAACGTAAACTGGTGCAACCATTCTGGAAAGCAGAATGGAGAGTCATCAAAGAATTAAGGATGGAAATTCCATATGATCCAGTTATTCCTCTACCAGACATGTACCCCAATTATATAAAAACACTTATCCAAAGAGATACATGCACCCCCATGTCCATTGCAGTACAATTCACAATAGCTAAGAGCTGGAAACTACCTAAATGCCCATTAACAGAGGAGTGGATAAAGAAGATGTGGTACATATACACTATGGAATACTATGCAGCCATCAATAGGGAGAAATCCTGCCATTTGCAACAACACAGATGGACTTGGAGAGAATTTTATTTAGTGAGATAAGCCTGAAGGAGGACAGACATTGTGTGATAGCACTCATATGATGGGTAAAGAGAAAACAAATGAATGTCATAAATAAAACACCAAAAACTGGGTGGGATATGGGGAGAGAAAGAGAACACTACTCCAAACGACTATGGACTCTTAGAGATGAGAGACAAAAAGGCAAATCAGGGGGCACCAAAGCGATGGGGGAAGGGTGGGGGAAATGGAATGAAGGGAATTAACTGTTAAAGTAAGGGAGAAAATAAAAGGGGGGGAATATTAGTAAATCTACTATGCTATTTATAAATGTAAAAATACCACTATGTATCCCTCAAAACAAGTCATTGTCAAAATGCAATATCTCTTCAATAATAATAAAAAATAAAATTAAAAACTAAAAAGATTATATCACAAACCAGTTCGAAAAACCACAGACCTCTGCTAACACTGCTAAAAAAAGAAAACTTTTTGTGGTGGTTGTAAAGCTATTAGAATGTAACTTAGAAGCTACCAGAAGAGACTACAATAAATGATAAACAGAAGTGATACTGAAGAAAGAACAACAAAGAGATAAGAGGGAGAAAGATAAGATTAGGTTTTCGAAAGTATACTCTCATATCTAAATGACCTGATTTGATATAGCACTGACCTTTTCACTTATAGGCACCATTACGTTTTCTATTTAGCTAACAACAAATTGCTCAAGATTCCTCACATTTACAGTGGAAAAATACCTAGTTAGAAAAACAAGTAGAGAAGATCTGCAAGGCTTGAAAATCAGAGAAAATTTCAAGCCAGGGGATTGAAAATCTTACAATTTGTCTTTAAAGGGGTTTTATCCCAGGATTCGCTTTCAATAAACAATAGTTACTTTAAACAAAACAATTAATAATGTCTGTGGATTAAAATGTAACTAATTTGGTATGTGAGATCAAACTGCAAACACATAGATATTCCATAAAGAGAATTTAAACTGTTACTTCGGTTTTTCTTATTGTTGACACACTTTCATTTTTCCAAAGAATCATCATAAATATTCTAGAACAAACACATTGCCCATAGAAACATTTTGACAGGTTGAATTAGACAAGTGTAGATTATAGTTGCCTAGAAATAAACATACTTCAAAGAATAAATGGATAAAAATTGCTGGGGGAATTTAAGTTTTGATATTGTCAATTTTTCAATGTTTGCAAAAATTGTTCAAGGCATTGGATGACCTAGAACGCAGATTTGTTTCCTTGTTATTTGCTTCATGTCATTAGAATACAGCTGCAGTATCATTCTCTAACTCTTTCTTATGTCTCAGATGCTTTGTTTGTAAAGCAAGGAAGAAACTTTGGTGGTTAGTATTCTGTCAACAATAAAATTTCTTTGACCTGATGTAGTAAAAAATGAGGACTTGTGTGTACCCTGGGGGAGTAGTCGTTGGGTCAATCACCTGCAAAGGAGCAAACCACATGCTCCTGAGTTCCAGTCCTGGTGGTTGGGGTGCTGCAACCAGTATGAATGAACAAAGCAAAACAGAATAAGGATGTTTCTTCCTCCTCTCTCTTCCTGCCTACCCTCATTCCTGTCTTCACCTTTATGTCAAAAACATAAATGAAAAAGTAAATATAAATAAAAATGGGGATTTGCATAGCTCTTCATAATCTATAAATTAATTTCTGCAATTCTGAAACAAGATATATACATAGGTCTGAAACTCAACGTTGCTACTTATATTTGAGTGATCTTTGGCAACTTACTTTACTTTTCTCAATTTTGTCATCTGAAAACTGAACCCGGATATCTGTTTCAAAGGGTTGTTGTCAAGATTAAATAAATTAGCACAATTTTTAGAGCATTTAGAACAGTCTGTGGCACACAGGAGGCTGCATGCTAAGTACTGGCTATTCTAATTGTAATTTTAGCCCACTGATCCTAATCTCTTATTGTGAGGTATTAGCATATTTTATTGTTACCAAGTCCCTTTCCTGCAAACTGGGTAAAATCAAGTTCAGAGAAAATAAAGTGACAGTCAAAAATCAAACAACTATTGAGTAGCGAATCCCTGTGTTTTGGTCTCAGAGCTCACACATTGTCAATGGTATAAAGAATTAGAAATTGGATTTTTTTGGAAGTAAGTTATTTTTTCAAAAGTGTTTTCAAAATCCATGATCCTCGTTCCCATGAATGTAGTATGATAGGAAGTGCACGGTTCTAAATTCAGGAAAGACAGCTAAATAAACTCTATTGAAAATATAATTAAACAATATATTTTTAAGTCTGGACCATTTCTTGGTATTTCCCATTTTAGGAAGTTTTATTAATAATTTCTTAGTTTATGTAAGCTTGAATTTTGAGATGTAAGCTATTTTTTTCTATTTATTATTATTTTCTATTTTCATTTTTATTTTTGTTTCGTTTTATGGTAATGATTGAGTTAGTTTTATCTTCTACAAATAATAATTCACATCGATATAGAAAAAAATTTTCTCTGTAGGTAGGCAGACTGGCAATAATTAGTGATCTGACTTATTTAGATCTACTTATATCAAAATATAATTTAAAGATGAGAATTTTTCCTGGTCTCCAGTGTGGGAGCCATTACCACATCACCTCACAACTTCAACAATTTATATGTGGAATTTGCAAGCATAAGGATATGCATACACATTTGTGATGCTTATATTTACATTTTTTGTGATCATATTGCAAACTCTAAGTAAGTAGCTATTCAGTGGAAAATAAATATATAACACAGAAAATTACAAAAAGAAAATGCAAAGGTGATTTTTACTCTCATGCTTTATTTGACAATAGGGGAAGTAAACATCTGAAACTAACTAATTAAAATATTAATGTACATGATCTGATTATTTTCTAAAATGAGGGATTAATAATATACCAAATATATGCCATTGACTTCATTAATAACTTTAAAATAAATTAGTTTTATAATTTCATTTCATGTAGATGAAGTGTGGTGTTGGATTATAGTAGACAGTAAATTTCTACTAACTGATTAAGATTTAAAAGTTAATTAAATTATTTCAAGTATAAAGTAACAATGAGGTGGGTATAAAAAGGGTTGAGGATATATTTCCAATCATAAAAAATTATATAATGTAAATAATAAGAATACATTTAAACATTGCTCAGATATGTTTAAAATCAGTTTATTCTTTCAGGACATGCACTGATAGCAAAGTATGATTTTTAGCTTTGTACAATTGGAAAGGTTCATTTGTCATAGAAGCAGAGAAAGTGCTGCTAATATGACTGTAATATACATGCCTAACACAAACATTTTATCTTTTCAAAGATCTGAATACACAAGATGATTTTTTTAGTAGAAAGACACTAATTTCAATGTATTTAGTTGCTACATAATGTGGAATTAAAGAATTTAGTCCACTAATTTCTGTCTTATAAAAAATGCTTTATATTTACCTAGTTTTAGAGGTACAGTGATAAATATGAACATGAGATTCCATGTGGATTTTATAGGAAGGATCTTAATGAGTTCTAAAGTGTATTTATAGAGAATATACTAATAGTCTCAGAGATAATATAGTGTAAGCTGTAAAAAAGCTTGATCATGCAAAAGACCCTCATAAAGTTGCTATAAAGTCCCCCATTCTTTTCTTATACAACATAGATTCCAATCCATGTCCTTAGAGTCACTCTGTAAAAGACCTATGAATATATTGCCTAATCCTCCCTCCTTTGTCAGTTGCTTGAACAAAACCTCAACTATAGTCAATTCTTACTACTGAGTATGATGAGAAGAAATCACAACTAAGAATTTATTTAAAATTAATGATTCTTAGTTTAAATGGGAACTCTTTCCATCCTATTAGATATCCTCTTATTCAATTCTTCACTCTCCCAACGAATTTTCTCACTCTTGACCTTTCTAGGTTGATCATTCCTATAATTTTAAATGGGACACTACCATTTTTTTCATATTGCATGATCATCCCATCATTTTGATATAAATGTTAATTTTGTCCCATTTTTAATAAATCAGGGATATCTTTAATGCAGGCCAAAAGGGGCAGTTGAATTGTCCCGGGTACATTTTATTGAGAGGGCCCCCAAACATCTGCCCCTTTTGCTCCGCGTTAAAGATGGCCCCTGCCAGTACTGACTGCAGTAAGCCACAGCCACTACTGATATTCCCACCTCCTATAAGGAAACATGAGCTGCATGCACAGGCTCCGGCTGTTTGTATGAAGTTCTGCAGGACCACATATTACTATGCGATCAATAGTGACCATCAATTGCATATTTATTACTTGTTGCTGACCTGGATGCTGTCCTCCTGCTCAAATTGCTTCACCTTCTTCTTCCCTTAATTGTCAGTGCATAATCCTGTCCAGTTTTTGCCATCTAATGTCCTAATTTTCTCTCAAGGAAATATGGTCAGGCTAGCCCTTTCTCTCCCTTATGCAATCTGAAACCAAAGCCAACACTTGAATGTTAGATCCTGTCACCTCCCTTCTAGCAATTGTGCTCTCTCCTGAATCATTGTTTAACTATCTAAATCTTCTACTGCATCATTCCCTAAGAATATAAAGCTATTTAACTTTTCTAAGAAAAATTCTTTTGATTCTTAATCCTTGTCTAATTAATGATGGATTTTCCTGTTGAGTAAAATTGCTGAAATTTCTGTTGTATACTTAGAGTTTCTAATTTCTCTTCTCAATTTCTGTTAAAAGGACTCATGTAGGGCTTTCCTTCCTGTACCATTAGATATTTTAACTTGTCCTAGAGATAGTGAAAAAGCCAATTAATCAAAAGAACACTTGCAAAACTTGCACATGAATAAAACTCTTATTTTAAATTTTTAGAACTTTCATTTTGGAGTTACTTTAGTTTCACTTAGAAATTTCAAAAATCATTGAGTTCTCTTGTATGCTCTACCCAATTTTTATAAGCACTCATTTTTAGTGTATAATACAATGGCATTTTATATGCATAGATTCATATACCCACCACAAAAAAGATACAAAACTCTCTTGTCATCCCAAAGAAACTATGACATACTATCACTTTTTAGTTAGAAATATTCATTAAGTTGCCTACTTTGTGAGGGGAAAAGGCCTGCCCGCTGTTTCCAGCAGCCATGAAGACAGCCATAAAACTGCTGAGCTAGCAGAGCCATAAAACATCCTTTGGTGTGAACTCACTGGAATACCGAAGACAACTGATAAGTCACCAACAGATAAAGAACTTCCTTAATTTCTTGCAAGCTGAATCTTGTGTGTGTTGCAAAATATGTGTCTTGCAAATTGAATCCTGCTTTGTATTGCCCATGTGAAGAACTTAAAAATGACTAACTTGAGTTCATGCTTGTAATCCTGGCTCTAATTTACACCTCTCTTCTCCCGTGCTTCTTCGTACCTATAGAACTGTACCCCCAACTGCCATCTAGCTCAGCCTTTGGGGAAGTATCCCACTGAGCTCACGTGTAATAAACCTGCCTAAAATACTTCCAAAAAGTGCCCACTTGGTTTGTTGCCAGGAAAGTCATAACAACTTAACCTGTCTACTCAGCAACTCTTGGGGGTTCAAGAGATGATTCAAAATAATATGTCTAAAGATTACTTTATCTCTTGCTTTCTATATCATAGGCAATAACCATTTTAACATTTAAATTATTCAGGAAACCCTTGGAAGTCATCATTGATTCCTCTCTTTCTCACATCCCCATATCCAAACCACTAGGTAATTCTCTTGGCTCATCTTTAAAGTACATCCATAATCTGACCTCATCTCACTACCTCCCATGCCAATGCTCCAGTTCAGAGCATCATCATATTGGTTAAGGTTATTACCAAAGCTATTTAATTATCTAAATATTTTGCTTTTTATGATCTTTTCCCTTCCTTGGGTATATATACATCTTAGCAACTAGTTGAATCCTCAAAAACATCGGTCAAATAATATCATACATTAATTAAAAATTCCCAAAATATTTTTAATCAACTGAGTAAAATAAAAAGTTCCTCCTTGTTTGACATGTTTTCTCATTATTTTTTGACCTTCATTTGTATTACCTTTCACTCCTATTCAGGTACACTAGGGTGGTTAATCATCCAAAAACAAAACAAAAAAACAACAATAAAAGCAAAAAACAAATGTACTCCTACATTTGGGCTATAGTAATTGAAGTTCAAACTACAAGGTATACTTTTGACCCAGATCTTGGCTCATTCCCTTATTTTTAAAATTGAGTTTTAAAAAGTGCATACAGTAATTATTCACTGTTTTTTAGGCATACCCTGGTGGCTTAACAGTTAAGTTTAACAGTGGCAGTCCATATACATTCAAACACCCCTTGCTTCCAGTCCAGGGGCACAGGGAGGGGTGGAGGTGACAACCAAGATGAACAACTAAATAAAATAAAGTGTTTCTTCCTCCTTTCTCTTCCTGCCTGTCTCTGCTCACTTTCATTCCTGCCTGTATCTTTCCTCTAAAAAATAAATAAATAAAATCACTTTATGGTAAAAAGTCTATGGATTTACTTCATTTTTATTTGGTCTCTGATTAAAAGTTGCTTTATTAGTAAGTCAGTCTTCCTGACCACAGCCCTATCTGATTCAAACCTATCAATAATGCATATACATTACTTATCCCTTTTATCAATATTGTTTTCTTGTGACTCAAAGTTGACAGATGTTTTTATTCATTTTTATTCTTTAAATTTATTCTTCATAATGTAAGTACCATATAGGCAGTCCACTTATATTTTTCGTTGCTGTACATCTTTTCTCTAGTGCCTAGAGCAATACACATTCACATTATAAATTTCAAAAATACTGATGTATGAAAAATATTTTTAAATCTTAGTGATAATTTTCCTTACCTCTACTCTTACTATTCTGCCTAATATCAATCCTGTGCACCTCTCAAATTAAATATATGCTGTACGTATTAAGGAAATTTTATCCAGCACTTCAATACTCACAGCACAATTACTTAGTTCCACCTAATATAGGTACTTGATTTTGAACTTAACCTATATTTTCTTATATGAGAAACTATTTTTATTTGTTTTCTACCTATCAATACTTTTTTAACTTACTAAGTGCTAGAACCATGCCTTGAAACTCTTTTATTTTATGTACCATGGGTGGAAACGAAAAACTCTTAAAGAAGATGCATTATATTTATTGGTGACAGTATTACTTTTTGCTTTACTCTCAAATGAAAGAGATACTCAAATTTTTGGAAGATGAAACATTAACAATAAGTCATATTTCAGTACAATTCATTATAGCAATATGAGAATATGTCTTAAACATCTTTGAATTGTAAGACTGGGTGCATTTTCAGTCACCTACCAGGAACTCAGTAAATTATTTCTGATTAAATTCAAAGTATTAAAAATGACAATAATCTCAATCTCATGTACATATATATAGTCAGTGAATTCAGATCTGAGTAAAAAGATATGAATGCATGTTCTGGAAGAGCACCTGGCTTACAGTAACTTGCCCTTTTTCTCTCTTTGTATGATATTCTATGATTTCTGCTAAGCATTTGACAACCAGAATGTTTTTGTCTGTCACATTTCCCAGTTTACATTGAGATTATTATTATCATTTTCACCTTCAATGAAAAAGCAATGTAGTTCTCTTCTTCCTCTTAAACAAATTCTTGATTTTCATAATCATTGTCTTTGATCATCACTGTCTATCTGGAGCTATTTGATCAAAATAAATTTTTGAATAAAAACAGCAATTGGGAGATCTTATTTTGCTTTTGGGCTAAAGTCATTTGAGATTTTAATTTATTTCTTTTCCTTTAGGCAAAAAAAAAAAAAAATGGTTTCAAAGACTCTAGTTCTTACAAATGTAGCATATGAGAAAGTTAACAAGCCATGAGAAAAATGTTTTTGTTGTGATGTTAGTTTTTCTTTCAGAGTAGCAGAAAAGCATGGACCTGGTCTGTGAGTCTAAGTAGTAACATGGAAAGTAAGACATTTTATTTATTAAAGAAGGATAAATGGCACGTTGTCAGTTTTTAAAGTCTTGATTTGGTCTTTTGGCTGTGAATATGATTTCATGACTATTAGCCTAAAAACAGCACAATGATGGATGTTGTTTCCTTTGGCACATTGTCTCAGCCTGGCATGAATAAATCATATTTTCGCTGGAAATCCATGTTATCCCTGCATAACTGATATTGTATTTCCATTTTAGATATTGACCCAGTGTCACGCCCTATTTGTCTCCTTGAACTTTTAGCACAGCCTCATTAGGTAAAGATATATGATGGTTAAAATGAAATTTTTGTCAATAAAATATTTTAAAACAGGGTCATCTACCCTCTATGCATAAAATGAATAGAGCCAGATCCAGCTAACTTTCCTAGGGTTGAAGACATTACTAAAGCAATATCAAAATACATTAGCAAAAATTTTGTTCAATATTTATAGTAGTGGAAATTAATACTAAAACTAAAGCATTTTCTGAGTTGAAGGAAATAAAGGCCAAAGACAAGAGGACCTAGGTACCTTCTTATAAAACTAGTGTATGGCAAAGATTACTTATGTGTCATAATTCCAACATTTGAGCAATGATGTCATTCATAATGATCTCATTTAACTCCTCGTAAGTGAGCCATGGGTATGCTACTAGGATATATTTTTCTTATTTTGGTCATGCAACATATTTTAAAATATAGACACGTAATTTATTGTGAATTCAGAACTAAAAAGACATTTTCTTTTTATATACTTTATCTAAAACTAAATACTTAGTAAATAAAAGATAGTTGCCAAAATTAAGCAAGGAATTCTATGCATTAGTCAATATTTTTCTCCCTAGGAAGGGGGTTCCCAAAATTTCTCAAACAATTTTAGCTGTGGGAATACTTATTATTACTAATTTATGATAGCTATGAATATAATTTATCATAAGACATTAAAATTATTAAAAAATTAAGATTGAAAATCAGTCACCTTTTAAAATTATTGAAGGATAGCAGACAGACAAAGTCAACAAATCACTGGCTAAGGAGTTTTTGTAAAATGAACACTTTAATTTACCAACTTCTATATCAGATATTTATTTTCAATATTCTAGAAAATGTCACTGTGCTTCCCAGAAATAATCATGATTTGACTTTAATTATGTCTGATTTTCAACTTCAAATATAGTCACTATTTTATCAACATTATTTTTGTACAAGCTACTCATTCTATTGCATTTAAAAATGATCCATCATTATTATACTCACTATACTTCAGAATTATATTTTATACCAAATTTATATTTTATACCAAAATAGTTATTCAATCATTAATAAACATGGATTATTTTCAGTTTTTCTATGTTAATTACTATAGCAATTAATATCTTATGAATTGAGTTTGATAAAAAATAATTCACATTGAGTTGGGTTATTCAATGAAAGCTCATTTAATTTATGGCCAGTAGGTTTTGTCAAATATAGTTCAGGGCCCATTATTTCTCACACTCTATGCCTTGATGTCTTACTGCCAGGATAAAACCTTTGAAAGCAGAACTTCATCATTTTAATATAGTCTAGATCTAATTTACTGATTTATTTTAAGGATAAGCATTTATTTATCTATGTATTTATGTTTTTAACAATCCAGAAAATTAATAAAAAGCTATTTCTTTAAAAAATAAAATCAACAACCTATGACTAGACTAAGAAAAAAAAGGATAAATGCATAAGTAGAATAAGAAATGAAAGGGAAGAAGTTACCTCAATAAATATTAATTTAAAATACAAGTAACATTTAAAAATAAATAAAAAATAAGCTTATAATAATGTTATTAGCTTACATCAAATATAATCTATTGGAACTTTTAATAAAATTACACTGATTCTATAGGTCAAATTCTATTGGATCAATATTTTTACTACTGAGTTTTCTACTCCATAATCATGGTCTTAGGTTTTCTTCAACTTAATAGTATTCAGAATACAGTACATTTTATATTTATTTTAGACTTTAGATGACACTCTCTCCCTGCAGAGAATTTTTATATTATTCCAAATTGAGTAAATAGAATTGACTAATCCATATCTTGACTGCCATTTTTTTGAAGATCAATCTAATCAGTTTACCCCAGATGCAAGGAGATAGCTTTCCAAAAGTCTTTCTGGGCCCCTTCAGTACTGTTAGTCATGAACTCTGTATCTTAGTACTGTGAACTTCCTATACCTTGTCCTATTCAGTTCATTAAATGTTTCAGAATCAAATTTCAGCAACTCACTTCTTTCAGAAATCTCAAGTATCTTGATTTCATTGCCTTGACAGCCCCAAATTTTATTTTTTGTTTCTAAAACTCATGAGATTAGCAAGAGACCTAATTTCCTTAACTTTGTTCTTTCTCCTGTCCCTACCCCACTCAACTTCGCTCCTCTCTCTTTTACTTTAATTAATGTTTACCAGTTTATTATAAAGGATACCAGGTTGAAACAGCCAAGTCGAACACACACACACACACACACACACACACACACACACACACAGAGAAAAATCTCTGATATTTCATGCCCTCTCTGGGCATACCATTCTCCCAGGATATCAATCTGTTCACCAATCCTGAAACTCTAAATAACTCTCTTTTTAAATTTTTAACTGAAGTAACATTGGTTAATAAAATACATATAGGTTTCAGTTACCCACCATTATAACCCGACACCTTATATACTACATTATTCACCATCAAACGCCTAGTTTTCATTTTTTGCCATACACTGTCCTATAGTAGCTGTTAAAAAGCATCAATTTTACCTAACAATTTGATATGAAACACTACTTTATGATAAAAATTAGTGTGCAGTTTAGCATAATTCTTTTTACCATTTTGTTCCATTCTACTATGCGCCTATTAATATACCATTATCAAACTTTTAATGATAGTATAATATATATCATATATATAATATTAATATAGTATATTTTGCTATCTATATGGCTAGAATATCATTAGCTATTTGTTCCTACCCACCAACACACACATACTTCTTTATCGTGGATCCTGGCGATTTTAATTTTTGCTTTTCCAAGTAAATTTTATAATCAATTTGCTTAGCTGAAGAAAAGTATTTGTACTAGGATTTCATTAAATTTCATGAAATGATGTATAATATCTTTATAATACTAAGACTTTATGCAAGAACATGGTACAATTTTTCATTTTAAAAAATCTATGCATCACTCAGAATCTTAATTAGATGCTAGAATCTTCCTCAATTAAGAGTTGTATATTTCTTTTTAATTTCATGCATTTTTCTCTCTTTGCTATCATAAATTGATGTTGTCTTTCACTATGTACTTTAGATGATATATATTTGTTTATAAAAATGCTATAAATTCTTTGAGCATTTATTTAATGAAATATTTACTAAATTAATTTTTTATTTATCAAGTTTGAAGAATATATAAAGTATCTCCACAACCAAATTAATTATGAAGAATCAATTAATATGCTATAACGTGTAATCTAATTATAAAAATTTGCCTTATAAATTAAAAAGAAAGGTGACTTTTTCCTCATATAGCAGATGATGAATTAGCACTTCAGCATTTTAGAAATGTAGAATATGTTTCATAGATGATTTTAAACATGATAACATTGGTCAGAGGTAGTTGGGATTGAATACCATTTGTAGACCTAGGATTTGGGTAAGTTATACATTTTCTATAACAATGGTTTCCTAATACGCACATACATATTATAAGCCTAAATTATTCCATATATACATATAATTATATATATACTCATAATTATTTTATATATAATTATAACTATTTTTGTACATAATTGGGATGGTTTATTTTGTTTACTTTAGTGCTACTTTGATAAATGAGGAAATTCATGTAAAGAGCTTAAAACACAGAGTCTAACAAATAAAAGGTCTATCCTTAATATTATTTAAAGTGTGAACCTATTTGCCATTTAAATATATACTTTCAAACTTGAATTAAAAAATAATTTCCAAGTGGATCAAGTGACAGAAAATATTCCAAATCACTTATTTATTTCCTTTCGTTGATGCCCTTATCAGTGTTCTTTTCACACTGGATATTTTTGAAATGTTGTTGCTGCATATTCTCACATCTAATTAATTACCTGTTTCTAGAGGGATTAATAACAAGAGAGAGACATAAATAATTTCATATTTTGAGAAGTTGGTATAATGATGGTCAAATATACCTTCTTCATTTTAATTTGAATGAGAATCTCTAACAGAACAGTATAAATGGTTTTATAAAAATCATTCACATGTCTAAGTCTTAGATTACAGTACCCCATGCTATCAATCATTAGCTAGAAAAAAACCAATATTTTCAATCTAAACTATAACTATTAGGAAATATTCTCTAACATTATGTTTATGATAGAATGCTATTTTTATATGTAGTCACTGCTAAATTTGGGATGGGAGGCATCTTCTAACTGACTGATATTGAACTATGAAAGAAGGAAACCAGGTACAGCATTAATAGAAAGGATGGATACCAAAATGTATTGGTTCCATTCAGCAAATGGGAGCAGCACAAATAATTTCAGATCAGATATATTCAATTAACCTAAAATTTCAAAGGAGTGCTATGAAATATTTTCATTTATAAAATCATATAGGATGTTGTTAACACTTAGAAAACAAATAAGAAGAGGGAAGAGAAAATGAGATGTCAGGGAAAAGAAGGCAATAAAAATAATCAATAACAGAATTTCACAGATACTGATGGAAGATAATATTGTGAATATTTTGATTCTTCTGCAAATTAAAAGATTTTTCTACAGAAATTACTTGTAACCTCTGATCATGTTTTTTGAATGACAAGCATAGTTTGGAAGCCAGTGATTTATTTCTGAGTTTATATACTTTCTTATATTCCAAATGACAAAAATTTGATAACCTATATGAAACTCACTCAACTCACACAAGGAGAAACTGATAATGTGAAAAATGTATCCAAGAAATGGAATGAATGATTAATAGTTTTCCAGAAGAGAAAGCACCAGGCCCAGATGGATTCACTGTTGAGTTCTACCACCCATTTAAGGAAGAAATTATATAAAGCCTCCATAATGTCATTTAGAAAATAGAAAAAGAGGAAATATTTCCTAATTCATCCTATAAGTCTAGGGTTATCTAAATATCAAAACCAGATAAAGACATTTCAGGAAAGAAAAGTTATAGACAATATCTCTCTTTAACAATGATGTAAAAATCCCCAACTAGATATTAGCAAGTCAAGATTAACAATGTATTAAAAGAATTGTACTTCATGGTCAAGGGAGATTTGGGTCAGATAGGCAAAGTTGGTTTAACATTTGAAAATGAATTAATGGAATCCATCACATCAACAAATAAAAGAAGAAAAATTCAAAATAGTATCAATATATATGGAAGAGTATTTTCCCAAATCTAACAACCATTCATTATAAAAATTCTCAGCAATCTAAAAATAGAGGAAAACTTCCTCAACTTTATAAAGAATATCTACCAACATTCTACAATTAATATCACACAATGGTGGGAATATTTCCATTTCAAACATCTCTAACATTCTATCACATCAGCCAACCTTGAGCAACAGTTCTGAAAGTTATGCAAAATCATTCAGGGAGATAAAGTGATGCTACCCAAAACACTTCAGGGGATGGCAAATTTTGAGAAGAAATATATATGGGAAAACTAATGGTAGATGAGGGCTAGTTTTATCCAAGTTTGCTATGTGGATTCCTCAGTGCAATCTACAAGTCAATGGGTGGAGTAGTTTCCTGTGATTAATGTGTATCCCTCCTGGTGAAGATGGGAGCAGGAACTCCTTTAGAAATGTCTGCCCTTCAGGCAAATAAAGGGAGGGAAGGGAGATTTTCTTGTACTTGCTTCTATATCGCCTTTGGCTCAAAATCATACTTATGCTATAGTGGCATAATATTTTGGAATGGCATATTTTGTTTGCCTTCTCTAAGAATTCTGTTTAGTAATATAGATTAAGATCATGAGCAGATTTGTACTTTTCAAGACTGAAGTGAGTATTTAGGAACATAACTGGAATGGCTTAAGTGTTTTCCAATACATTCCACACAACTGGAAGTACAGCATGGACTAAAAAGTCTAAGACCAGTTGTCAACAGCAGAAAAGAGAAGCCTTACAAAAGCAAGCATAGGGAAGCCTTGTTTCTTCATCTCATACTAGAAGGAAAGATTGTGAGAAGGAAATAAATTAGTTAATTTTAGAGAATTCTTAACTTACCTTCATAGAGCTTTGCAGGATGGACTGAACCATTTTGGCAAATGCCCAAGTATACCAATGCTGTTGAGATGAAGGGGCAGGCTGCATAATCAGAAGTGGGTTTTCCTAAACTCTCTAGGTTTTAATAAATCCTGTTAACTACCACAATCTAATCTCAATCCTACACTGGTGATTTAGGGAGAAAAGTATCTTTTTCCTCAGGACAAAAATGGAAATAAGAGCAGCAGTCTTAAGTGAGCACTACTGCAGCCAGTTATTTGGACATCTTACTAAGGTCCAGTGGCAGCACAGACAATATAGCGGCATAAAGAGGACTACTTGAATTATCACAAAAATTGATATTTGTTTGAAGGTGCATCGGAAAAGATGCAGAAGGAGATAAACAAAATGTAACTAAATTCTATTTATAATTTATTGCCGTGAATAGAGAACAGATGATAGTGAATTATGTTGCTGTATTCTGAATCAACCTAATGCTATATCAAGGTGTGAAAGAACAGTCTATACTACTCTACATTTCAATAAAGAAACTATATCAATCTAATACTTTAGAAACATAGAGGACCTTGAATTTAACTTAAAATACTATAGTGTGATAACAAACCAGAATTAAAGGAATTTTTCAGTACTAGCAGTACATTTTTAAATATCTGTTTTGGAAACTGTCATTAGGCTATTGGGTGCAAGTGTTGACAAGGCAAGAAAACACAAGACAATATTAAAAAGATGTCAAACAGCTAAGATACAAGGTTTTTTTCCCTAATTCTTTCACTATACATATCTATTTTATCAAGTTAAAGGAACAATGAGAAAATCACAACCATTCAGACTTGGAAAGTGAGTGAATAGGGAAGGGAGAAAATCAACAATTGTGTCTATGTAGAGACTCTAAAATAATTTGGTTCACACTGAGGTCATTTTGGTGTATATAGCATACCTGCTTATCTAGTTATGGTTTTGTTGTTTTAGTGCATAAGTATTTGAAAGTCATTGGTATGGCTCATGTATTTTTCTTTCTTTAGATTTGTTCAAATGAGAAAATGTTTTATGTCTTCAAACTACTAAGTATGCTAATATGTGTTTTTTCTATATTAAAAACAATATTTTCTTTGAAATAGTGTTTATTTTTTGATCTTGTCATTTAGCATTGAGAGAAATTCATCACAGAACTCTGTAATAGGAGAAATAAGAATGTTCCCTCAAATTCCAGTGCCTGTTATTTAAAGGGAAAACTGTCTAAATCTTTATTTTCTGGGTATGCATTAACATATGTAAGTATCCAAGAACTATGTTTCCACATACATCAGGCATTCCTAGTCAAAACTGTTTGACTCTTGAAAATCAATAGAAATGCTGAAATGTTTTGAAGACTGCTGTCAGCAATGCAACTGTAAGGTACAATGAACAAAGCAAGTTCAAGTGGGAATTTGAGATAATTTCATTGACTACAGATTTGTAGTCATTGACTACCATTTTTCTTCTTCTTGGAGAAATTCTTTAATTGTTCTGATAAGGTAGATCAGCAAATTAGTAATTAATTTTTTCCACTCTTATACTGAAGTTTTTATTTGCCTGTGTTTTATTCAAATACTATTTCTTTATTGCAGGATTTGATACTGACCAGCTACTTTTCCCACCACATTAAAGATGTTTTTCGACTTTCTTCTTGCTCTTTTACCCCAAGGGAAAATCTGCTCTCATTTGTTCCTTTTTATGTTTCTCTTTTAAAATATTTATCACTAATTTTGAACAATTTAATCATAATGTTCCATATTTAGTTTTCTTCTGATTTGTTGTTTTGAGATATTAGTTATATTTTTGGAGAGTTTACTGCTGCCATTATATTCTTAAATTTTTTGGTTTTGTTTCAAATAATTTTTTCTGCCCTATTACTTTTTTTTTTTTCCTTTTGAGACTTTAAATGCAATATGTTAGGTTCCCTGAGGATTCTATGGTCATTTCTTTCTTTTTTCCTCTATGTTTCATTTTAGTTTCTATTGCTATACCTTTGAGTTCATTCGTCTTTTCTTTGGCCATACTGAATCTACCATTAATCCCATCCAGTGTATATCACACACTGTTTTGATTTATAGAATGTAGATGGTATCTTTTCTGTTTTCCATGATACATTTAACTTTATGAACATATGTAATAAAGTTATAATATGTTTAATGTTTCTTCTGTTAATTTTTAATATCTATGTCAATTAGGAATCATTTTTAATTGAGTGATATTTCCCCTCACCAATGTATTTTCCTGCTTCCTTTCATGCTTGGTTCTATACTCATTGTTTTTTAATTTCTATGTATGTTTTTGAACTTTTTCCAAAAATACAGTTCAGTTATATAAAAACCCTTTGATCATTTTGGATTTAGTGTGTAATATGTTAGGCAGGATTGAGCACTGTTAAATCATTGTCAGAAAGACCTGCTGAAGTAATGTCTTTTTATGTAGTTTACTACGTTTTCTGAGAATCATGATTTTTTTTCAGTATCACTGATGGAAACGGGTGCTGTTCCAGTTCTGCATAAGCGTCAATGACTGTTTATTCTAATTCTTTCATTTTTTTTTTTTTCCCCTTTCTTGCCCTTGGTTAGTTTTCTCACATTCATGCTTAGTAGGTACTCAGCTGAAAATGCAAGGGAATGTTCTACTGATCTCTCCCTATGTAATAAAGTTCTCTCTTCATAGAACTCTTTCATCTCTAGTACTCTTTACTATGAATACTTGCTGCTTTATAATTAGAATTTCCAGTTTCATGTTACTAATGCATGCATCTGTAGGACCACGCCTGGGTTTGTCCTTGTTGTGCACTAGACTGAAACCTCCTTTAATGAAGCTAAGTTCTATAGGTTGGCATAGGAAAAAGTATGGAGGTTTAGATAATCTAAATGGCCTGACCAAAATTACACAATTAGCAACTATTTTATCATGATTCAAGTTCAGGTCAATGAGCTTTCTCAACTAAGAATTCAGTCATTAATCTTTATAATAGCTTTTAGAAATCAGAGATAATATCTCAATTCTTTGGCCAACACTTGACAGTTGAGTCAGGGTTTATCCTATATTTTAGTAATTTACATGTCTTGTGAAACCTATTCAAATTATTGGTATTGAAGAGAAAGGATTTATGTAAGGGAAAAATAAGAAAAAATATTTCTACAATATTAGATATTAGCAGGTGGATCAATTTGTTTTTCCTTTGTTTAAAAATTACATATTTAAATTAAAAGGATAGCAAATAAAGAGATTCTTTCCTTAAAAGTTCATTCTAAATATTTTCAAGTTCTCTTGTAGCAATTACTAGAATTGCACAGCATGCTATCTGCATAGTTACCAGCAAGGGTGATTATAACATTGATACAAAGTAATTGAAAAACAGAAGGGATGGAATTCTTCTGTTGTGACAAAATTTACAAAACCTTATGGAGATTGCTACATACAAGAGGAATTTGTCTAGAGTTCAACTTCTAGATCCCCCAAATATCTTAGGTCAGGTATGTGAGGTGTAATAGTTATGTGAGATAAAAGTGATTGCTCTCATGTATGATGAAGATTTGCCCAGTTTTAGACCTTGCTTTACCATTTTCTACTCTCCTGCTCTACTACTCTCCTACACTTGGGACTTGATTATGTGACTGTTTCATCAGGTTCTGGGCACAGTGACTAAGTAATCTCTCTGAGATTGAATGAAGTGAAAGTCCATTTAACCAAAGTCGTTGCTCAGTGGGTCATGGATATAGACCTTTCTGAAGTCCATTCCTATTATGTCAAATGGAATCTCAAACATTAATCAATCAATTCCATTAACAGGTTTGAACACAATATTAATTACCAACATAATCTTCACTACTTTTTCAGCTATTACTCTACAGCTTGATTAGGCTAAACAATCACTGTAACACCATAATTATTGCCAGTATTTACTTTCAGGCAGTGCCATATACCAAGAATGAGAACGCTTATTAATAATATGACTATACTGAGAATAAGCTGATACTAAATATCTTCCTTGTGAAAATCAGACTATTAAATCAGGGACTTAGAACTGGATTATCTCTCTTGGTTATTACTTTGCTATTCTTCAGTAAATTTTTAATGCTATCCTCATAATTTCTATTTATAAATTTCTGGAGATAGACTTTATGTGTGTCTGTGATTAGGTAATAATCACATTGTTAAAGCTCTTGATATTTACTAAACAAGTGTTCTCTAGGAAGGTTGTATTAATTTTTATATTCACTGATGTTGGGATGAAGATGATGACAATGAGGGTGATGACATGACTACTACTAATATTTTTTTATCTGGGTCCTGGGTAAGACTCAGGATTCCCAAAAAACAAAAGAAAACAAAACTCTCTGCCTCTAGTTATCAACAATTTAAAGACTGCAAATTTTTTTGAACACAGTGAATCTACAGACATGGTCAACAAATTATTTTTTAAATAATAAAATAGAAGATATAGAAGGTTCTATCAGAGGTTCTATAGAAAAGGTTCTATCAGAAATGTCACTTTATAGAAAAACTAATAAACATAATTATGAAATTTTAGAAACATTGCAATAAATCAAAGAATGCAAAAGTGCAGAGAAGAAAAAGTTATTTATACATAAACAATATCCAAAATGAGTAATATGAATTACCTTAGAAATCAATTAAGATAATTCAATATATACTTCCATAAACCTCCAAACTGTTAACTTTTTTGTTAATAAATAGACATTTCAATAGAATTAACTCTTAAGTTGTACCTCTTTTATGTCCTTTTCTTAGGAAGCTCCTTGAAATTGTGCTCCAACAAATTCGAAGGCAAACCAAGCAGTAATAAGTCATGGTATCCAAAAGATAATGGCTTTAAAAAGTGGATCCAGCCGAAGAAATGAAAAAGAGACATTCCAACTGATAAATCAAGAACTATCAGTATGAACAATATTTTGAGACATGATGGTGATTGTCAGATGAAAAAGATAATCAAAGTTGATTGAAAGAATTAGAAGTTGACTTTGTAGATAGTATCTGGGGATCAATAATGTGTGGCTCTTTTATTGTTTGTTTATTAATCTCCTAGCTATTCTTTTATTTGTTTGATTGTTGCATGTATTACATTTACATGAATTTAGTAAAATACATTTCAGGAATAAACATTGATTTTATGATAATTTACTTAAAATTTCAGTTTAAAATATATTCTATTACGAGTGATCTTTTTGACTAAAATACATTAATGATAACGCATGGAAGAAAAATGCACATTTTTGAAAATTCTTGTATCCTAAATCATAAATAATATGTGTGCATATACATTACTTTTATATCTTATTTATCAATAAGTATCGTAGGAACTCAAGATTTGTAGAATGAATAAATGAATCTCATTCATCAACAACTTTGTGATTGTCTTCTAAGTGAATCTTAATATTATTGAACTCTTCTTGGCTAAGAGAACAACTTGCTAGACAAAAATTCATGAGAAAACATCATAATTTGAGAAAACATCATAATTTGAGAAAAGTGGTAAGTAAAGGTGGATCTTTATTATGACTTTCTAAAAATTGAACGTGAATTTTTTCACTAAGGTGCAGATTGCCACTCTGCTTCTTCCCATATTTTCTTCTATTCTTGTATGACTCATCTTTTCATAACCTTTTGAATAGCAGACAAAAAAGTCAGAAATCCTCTCCAGAGATAGTCGCTGCGTGCAAACTGATTTAAAGAATGGCAGAAAATTCTGCTTGCTCCAAATATCTGGTTCCAACTAATCCTATTCAAGTTTATGTTTTAAGTGAAGAATAGTATTCAAGTGAACACCCATTTTAGGAAGGATCCCAGGGGTACCTTAGTCATTTCACGTTAAACCAAATGCACATATTTGTTTCCTAGATTAGGTTAGGCAAAGTATATCTGGAATATATAAAAGAGGAGTGATAGTTTTTCTACTGCCCTAAGAAAAACATATGATGGAGGCTGGTGTGGGGGGTGGGAGTCTTCACATGTCTATCTTAAAAAAATTTTTTTTGACAAGAAATGAGAGTAGGAGGACAGAAATAAAAATCATACTTGATTTAAAATTTATATTTGACTCTATAATTTACAAAGAGAACTGAAGTGGAAAATTAAAAAAAAAAAAATCTATGAAAGAAGACCAAGAGTGGGAATTCCCTAGAACTATTTGGAGAAAAGTAGCCCAAGGGTTGATTTTAGCAAAGGATGCTTACCTATAAAGTTAGAAAAAAAAAAGCAAAAACAACCCCCCACCAAAAAATGTGCACACCCAAAGTAAGGATTCCTGGCTATTGGTACAGTGTTTGTATAAAAGGGATATAAATACAAGTAAATAAAATATCATCTTATAAGCTCTTCCTACATATAGCTTAAAGTATCACTTTGTTTTGATGAACTAAACTCTGTGGGATATCAGAATGCAAAGGCATTAGATGCTGAAATTGAGGTATCTAGGGAACACCTTATCATTTAACCAGAAAATTAAACTAGATGGAAATGTTAAAAATAAACATGTTAGTGGGAGAAAAGCACTCAATGTCATTTTGCTTACGAAAAAATTATGCTCAACAAAATAAATAGCACTTAACAAAAAACTAATATTTAATAAGCAGGATCAGCTGCTTTAAAATTTTGCAAATGTTACATGTACTGTCTTCTATTTTCATGCTTCTGTACTTAATGGTGACATTTATTTGCCAAGGGTTTTAATTTTTTAATTTTTTTGTCAATTTAGCCATAGAAAAATATGATTCCAAAAAGCCATAAACAAGGGTAATTTTATTTTGTTTTTATTTTCCACATACACATTCTCTGGTCTGCTTAATGATACTGCATTGTGTGCTTTTACAAAGCAAACCTCAGACACAGAGTCTTTGTTCCAAGCAGTCTGATAAAGTGTTTGAGAATTTTTATAGGCCAATTTAGCAACCTCTCACCAGATGTGTACATGGCACCTATAAACATGCCCTTTTTGCCTTCATGAGTTTGACAGGACTGAACACTCGTGCTTCCAGTGGGATATTTCATCATTTGTAATGAATTAATGTCATAGAACATGATGGGTGATTTAGAGAAAATTGGCTGGAGTAAAACAAATCAATGAACATTTACTATTAGAACCATGTTAAAAATATGACATGAGTGATTCTATCTCATAGAAGTCATAAAGGGGATGTTTACAGTCCTGAGAGAGCTTTGAAAAGTTGCTGTTATTTCTCTTTTTATACTTTCTTAGATACCAAAAGAGAATGAGAGTAATATGAAATAATTTGGAATTACTGGCAAATACCTTCAGAGAAAAAGAATGGAATACTTCTTTATATACCTTATAATACGTACCTGGGGAATTTGCTTTCTAAAAGCAGTTCATTTATGAGAGATTTAAAAAGTAATCTACAGTTTTTTGTAATATATGATATTATACACAGTAAAAACAGCAGCTTTAGGGAGAAGTTAAACTGTAAATTTTTCCAAGATTTTAGCCATCCATATATATATCTGAATATATATATATGTATGTATATATATAAACATATATATATATCAGTCATCAAGAAAAAAAAATCGTAAGATTTTAGAAATTAAAAATAACCCAGTTGTCACTAAATTAAACTTTCTATTCCTAACAGCATGCTGCCTTACTCACTCAGGAGGGGACTTGTGACATACCACTAAGATCAAATCCACATAATACATCTTTTAGTTATGGTGACCTCCCATTCACATAACATTTAATTTCTGTGTGCGGAGGTAAAGTCCAATCATATAATATAAAGAGTATTTGGATATTATAAAAGGAATGAGAAAGTGACTGTATTAAACATCCATGGTTTTCGCTATTTTAAATTTAGGTTTGAGTCACTTTTGATCGTTGGTAATTTGTTAGGGGATCACCACAAATCACTAATACTTATGGCCTATAGGTGTTGTAGAAGAGAGGAAGCCTCACCCCAGTTTCTAGCCGCTGAGGACCAGCAGTGGCCACCCAGCCACCAGGTGCCTGACAATCTAGACTGGCTGGAAGCTACTGACTAGATAAAAGGGACCCCCGCTTTCTGAGAATGAAACCCTTTGTGCATTTTGCAATAATGTGAATCCTGTGTGTTATCCATGTGAGGAATTCACAAATGAATAACTGATTTCCGTTTGTAATTCCAGTTCTAATTCACAACTTCCCCTCTCCCTCACCAACAAAAGTATATCCCAAAAGTATTTTGGGGGTCAGATTCTATATCTGGCCCGTGCATAATAAAGTTATCTTCACTACTTCTAAAAGAGCACCGTTTGGATTTGTCGGTTAAGAGAGAGAGTTATTACAGTGTGATCAATAATATTTTTCTACCTCTTATATTCAATTATTGAGACATATTGAAGAAAACTCTGAGGTTTCATCTCTTTTCCGATTTGGCTAAAATTGTAATATTTTTCCTCCTCTTGCTCCCCTTTCCTTAGGTCAATTATATGTCACTTCATTACTAGAACTTTAAAACATTCAATCAGAAGCAAATTTCGGTTTTATCAACTCATATAAAAAAATCCATTCACCACCTACTGTGTGCCAGGCACTTTTCTTGCTCTTGGAATTCAGTATTGAGCAAGACAGGCCAGCTTCACTCGAGACTTAAAACTGTTGCCCCAAATCTGCAAGTCTTACCCTTTACATTTTTTTCCATTAGCTCAGGGCAACTGTCCACTCTAGTTTGTCTATTAATTGCCTATACTTTATCCAGTTCTTTTCTGAAAATCTGTATGTTGTAATTTAGGTATTCTGAATCTTTATTTCAGTTGCATAGTCTCTTTCACAAATCTCTATCACTTTATTTTTGCTTTAGACTCTGAGATGTTATTTCTACTATCAAGGGACAAGAAGTTTTATTTAACTCTTTATGGACTTGTATTTACTTAACGGAAAAAAAGAATATTTTTCAGTTATAAAATGCGTGTTGGTGTGATATAATATAAGGTACCTCATTTTTTAAAACAATGACAGACTTTGTCCCTGAAGGCTGACTAGGCAGTGGGAGAATGTGGAGGAAACTCACTGCTCAACTAGTTCCTCAAGATCTCTCAGACTCCACAGTGGAAGGAGACCCAGCAAGACTATTCCTCAGCTGCCACAGGCCCTGAAGAACAGACTTGCTTGAACCGGGCTTAGTGAACCTCCTCCGAATAGTACTGTAAGCTCTCAGTGGACCCTGAAGAGAAAGCCCAGCTCCAGCTTCCTACTGGCCTACGCACAGAAGCCTGGGCCTGCCCTGCTTCCTCCCTGCTAGTCTCAGTGGTGGTGTGCGGGTGAGAGAGGAATCGTCGTGAAGCTGGATGAGTATATACTCAAAGCCACCATCTCCAGAAACACTGGTTAGAAACCAGAACAGTGATTTTTTTTCTTTTAAATGTTATCTGATCATACATTTTCCTATTTAAAATAAATCAAGAGATACTCTAAAAGCTTTTAAAAATGGCTTGTAAATCCCTTGCCACCTCAGGGTGCTGATTATGTCTAGACTATCTTTTCTGCCATTTCCCTCTCAATCACGCTATATGGACAGCATTCAGGTTTCTATATATCATTCTTTCTCACCTTGAAGCCAACTTTTCTATTTTCTCCTCTGCCTAGAATTCTCTTTTGCTACCCCTTTTACCCTGCTACTGTTTGCTCATTATTTCCTTTCTCCTTTCTTTCCTTCAATTTGTACTTAATGAGAACCTATTATGTACTAAGTGTTAGTTATTCAGTGGAGACCAAGACTGATAAGGTATAGCTATGTATTGGTGAGTGTTTTCAATTTCCCAGAAGCAGCAGACCAGAAAAGGAGATCTACATAAATAAATACAATCCAACCTATCACAATCAATGAAGAAAGGGGAGAAGATACTTTTGTTCAAGAACAAGTGGTTAATGGAGTGAAGAAGGGATTGAGATATAACCCATCTCCCTCTTTCCTAAAACTCTGGTCTCAAACACAGTATTATCCTATATTCTTTAAATTATATTGATTTAACTAATTTCCATACCATCATTTTGTTTGTAATTTTTACTAATTATCAAATATCTTGAACTGTGTTTTGCTGTAAGTCACAAAAACATAGCTCCTGGAAATAGCAAGGTAGAAAGCAAGGAGATTACATATTGTCCCCAATTTTCATACCTTCCTATATTTACTGTCTGCCAAATGACTTCAAGTTCCTGCCTACTAGCAGTGTACTGCTTTTCCCCACCTCATGGATACCAAGTATATACAACAATAAGTTGTAAGGAAGATTGAAAACATTTATACCCAGTATTTTTCTCAAGCCCTAGGTCAAAGAAAATCACCATGTCAATAATAAGACAAAGCAGCAAAAGCTCAAGTCAGCTGGAATCCATGGTCCAGATGCAAGACCCCCACCTATCTGGGAAGAAAAATACAAAGCTTTCTGAAAAGATGGAAAACTTGATTTCCAGAGGATGCAAGATCCTCCAAGTTGTCTGGAAGCCTCTCAATAATAGAAGTTATGTGGGAAACTGTAAAAGCATTCTTTCTTCCAGAACCCCAGACCATCAAGCCTCTGAGAAACAAATCCCTTATCTCCCAATTGCGTGAGAAACTGGGAAGTCTCCAGCATTTCAGCTATCTGCCACTCTCACCCAGCCTATATAAACCCAATCCCTGACTATGCAACATCGTCTTCTAGGGTCCGACTCCTCTCCTCCTAAGGACAGATTTTTATTGTGAATAAAAATGTATCGCTTTCTCTCCAAGCTTTCTATTTCTTACTTGTGAATTCTTTGACACCTCCGCTTTGGCCATTTCCACCTTAAATCCATCTTCTGTAAATGGTTTATTATGTAACATTAATTGTGACAACAGTTGAGAGACAATATACATCATTGCCCTCCCTTTCAAAGTTCTGAAAACCGGATGCTGTATTTTAATAATCTATTTTCACTCTCTAATGTATTTAAATGTATTTATTTAGGTTTTATTCCTCAAAAACATTTTTGAATATTAAAAATAACTATAAATTATTTGCTTGACATAATTGTGAATCCAAATTTGGAGTAGCAATCTCAAGTGAAATATTTCTCCTATATCCTGAGTAACATTTTTGATTACAATGAGAGCAAAAATATTCATCAAAAGATACTGTCTTGTACTAATCTTGTTTATATTTTTAGTTACAGACAAATGGAGTATATATCTCTTATTTAGGAAAATAATTGCCTTTTTGTCCTGTTTAGAAAGATATTACTACTTATATTAAGACTCTACTATACGCCAATGGAATGGGGTTTGGAAATCCACATTGTATTCATTTTTGTCACTAAGAGTTAGAAAATAAATAAGTTTCCCAGTTCAGGAAAAAATATAACAATTTTGGTGGTACATAATTATAATACATAATTAGTATATAATTATAATAATATGTAAAAGTCAAAACAGGTTAAAGATGGATTTAGATTATTTTCATATGATACCATTCTAATAGAATAACACCTATTTGTGAGATTTCCTACTTTGAAAGAAAAATTTTTGGTCTCATTTCTCCTTAAGTATTGCCATCTCTACTTTATTTGACAAAAGCCTTCAAAATAATTGTTTATTTACTATCTGCAATTCACCTCTGATTCTTCCTTGAAGCTATTCCAGTTAGAATTTCATGCCCCATCTAGGCAGGGAAAGTATAGGGAAAATTCTCTAGAGGACTTGGAGGCCATGAAACATACCATCCATAATATTACCTGGGCAACAGGTAAAAAAAAAAAAGTTGAAGAGGTTAAACTTCAGAAGCAACAAGTAATTCATTCATCAGAGAGGCAACATTCGAAACTGACTAGAACATCATCTCTTTGAATAACGGGGACTTCCTTAGATTGATGCACATGCTCATTGTTCTTTTTTTGTCCCCATAGTAACCTTTACTTCATTATAATACTAAACATCACACACATGGGTAAAGATTTAAGATGCTTATGAGATGTGTGATGTATATGTTCATACATGGACCCATGAATGACTATGCCTGTGTAACATGTAGAACCAGAGACATAAGACACCAAGAATTAATTTTCCACACTGACTAGGACTGAACAAATGCAACACTGGATCCTATAAAAGAGCATTAACCTACCCCCAACAAGAAATGCATTCCTTTTTTGCCATCTTTCTCACTGCTGTAGAGTGAGCCAATAAAAACCTTGCTTTAATTCATAAGAAATGACTTTTATTTTTTATAAGTTCAAATATCCAACTAACAGGATAAGATTTGGTAACACAACTACTTCCGGTAAAATCGCCTATAACCTTTACATTGCTAAATCCAACAACAAAATTCAGTTTCATCTTTCTTTAATTGGCAGTATTTTATCCATTAAGTACTAAAAGTGCTTCTTTAATTACATACCAGGAATTAAACTCTCCTGGTTGTATCCCTTCTATAGCAGTGGTCACTCCCTTATCTTCTGAACATTGATAATTATAGAACCTCTAGACAGAATTGTTGGATTTTTTCCCCCACTTATTTAAATCTATCTCTTAGTAATCATGGCTTTGAGTATTATCTAAATGTCAAGAGGAGATGCATTGTACAGTGAAGGAAGAACGTGGCTTAAACCTAATTTAATATATATAGATGTGGATTTACTATGATGAACACATTAAATCCACATAATATTATGATGCAAATTAATTTAAAAAAGTCTGAATGCCAATGACTATAAAAGCATTCTCCAGTCTGGACTTTTCCCATAAAATTCATGCATTCCGGACCTGTACAGTACCATTAATTCAGTATCTCTAAGTATTCAAAAGGCATTTTGAACTTAACATTTCCAAAACAGACTTGCCATAGTCCAAAAAGTCTGATCATCTTGAAATCTTCCCCATGGTAATTAAAACCACACCACTATTTTGCTGCTTAGGTTAAAGATGACTGTATTCCTTTATTCTTTTTCTTTTATAGCCAAAATTTAACTTGGCAGAAAATTTTATCGACTTTATTTCAATAAATATTGAAAATCAACTAATAGGTAACTACCTTCACTTCAGCAACATAACCTAAGCCAACATCATTTCTAGTCTAGATAATTGTGATGGTCTCCTATTTGTACCTTACTTCTGATCTCAACTATTTATTCTCTAGTCAGCATGTGGGGAAAAATAATGCATATCTATAGCTACATATCTATATCATCTATAGCTATCTACTTATCTGTCTACTATTATTAGCTAGTTATGTCTTTATAGATATCAATTATATAATGCCACCCTTAAGCATCAAACCCATTAAAGACACTCCATACCACTCAGAGAAAGTAAAAATCATCACAGTAGCCTACAATGTCTTACAAGCTCTATGCTTTTTTCTTCCAACCACGTCTCCTTTGACCCCATGTTCTATTATTAACTCCTTAGCTATTCTGTTTTAACCTCTTCAAACAAACTAGGCAATATGTACATAAGGGCTTTTATATATACAGGTATTTGTTTTTGTATGTTTTTGTTTTGCCTAGAAATTTCTTCTACCAAAATACCTGCACTTACCCTTTAGAATATTCCCCAGACAGATTTTCATTGAGAACTTTTCCATCAATTTATTTAAAATTGAACTCTATCATTCTCTTAAGCAATTTCTTTACCTATTTCTTGCTTTGGTTTCATCTATGTCCCTTTGTGATATCTGGATTTAAATCTTCTTTTTTTCTCTTCTCACTAGCCCGTAGAATTCATGAGTTCAGTTGGGATATCTGCTTCCTATTTCTCTATATTCAGAGTTAAGTGTTTAATAAAAATGAATGAATAAATGATTTTTTTTAGTTCTGCTACTGAAATAATGAATAAACTAACCAATTTGCTAAAACTGTCAGAGCTAATTTCAGTATAGGACAGGAATAAGGACACAGGTTTCTGAATCTTTAGACATCTTTATCCCTTAATGGTTTATGACTTGGTGGAAACAGTGTTTATATTAAAGAAATATAGAAGCTTTTACTTTCTTTTTCTTCCCCAAGTGGTAAAAGCATAGAGAATATAATTGATATTGCAGAAAACAGCTCTGCCTCAGCACAGAAGAATACAATGGACCACAGGATACCTGGTACACTGCAGTGTTAATTATGTCTTCTGACAGTTTGAATCATTTAAGTAATAACCATACTGGCAAACCCATGATTGTCTTTTAAGAAACATGATATTTAACTGATATTTAATTTATATCTACTAGATGCAAATTCTGATTATAAGAAGGTTTGACCTTGCAGTAGTATTTGTGAAGAGAATATCTCGTATCACTGAATGGTATTGTTGAAATTCTATCTCTCTTAAAAGCTGTCCATGTACATTTTTCTAAATACTTTGGGGTTTTATAATATTATCAGTCTCAATACAGTTTTCAACTGTTGCACAGAGAGAATTTGAACAGCAGGAGAGTATATTCAAGGCTTGTTGAATAAAAGCAGCAAAGAAAGAATGTGTGTGTGTGTGTGTGTGTGTGTGTGTGTGTGTGTGTGTGAGAGAGAGAGAGAGAGAGAGAGAGAGAGAGAGAGAGAGAGAGAGAGAATTGGGAAGGAAACTAGAATAAGAAAGTATAAAAATGTATTTGAGTTTTCAAAAACATATAGGATAGGAAACTTGATTCGTTAATCTATAGAGATTTTTCAGTTCCATTTTGGTGAGTTCATCTGACTTTTTAAAAATACCACTATTATAGTATGTCTTATTTAAAGATTGATTAAAATTTGCCTGATTTCATGTCGTTATGAAAGTTAACTGAATGGATAAAAACATTCATTGAATAGATGAATGGGACAAAAAGGGAATTCACAGAAATGAACTAGGAATGTTTTTCACTTCTATGTGCTGTTAAACAACACACGAAGAGGGAGGACAGGGCTGGCTACCACCTGAATAGCCAGTCTCCTGTTATGCAGTGGATCTTATTCCTGCTTTGACATTGCAAGATATTTAATTCCTTATTGTTTTAAAAACCATTGATGAACAGATCAAAGAAAATACATAGATCTTGAATTTGAATAGTCAAGAACCAGGACAATCTATGCTAATTGCTATGCCTCACCTCTTGCTTTTTTATGAAAAACTACTTCATGCCTAAGAAAAGAATGTTGAATTTGAGACCTCAGTGTGTTGTACATAATAGCGTATGATGTCCAGATGTGAATGCTTGGCACAGGGTGAAAAAACAATCCTAGGCCAGGAGATTGCACTCCCAAACAGATGTGTGTGAATGAAGTAGGGAAGGGTGGCATGCATGTGATAATTTAGAGCACAGCAGAAAATAGCACAACCAAAACATAATTAAAAATGAATAAGCCCAGCAGGAAAAACCACCACTGTGGCTCAGAAAATAGAAAGGTTGATAAAGTGGTTGTAAAGATCAGTAAGTGGCATAAATGGCACTAATACCACCTTCAATTGACTAATGCTGCGAGGACGCTGCATTTTATTTAGAAATTTTGTGATCTTATCCTTGAATGTCATCATTGTGGATGATATCTGAAGTCAAAAACTAAATTCTCTTGGTTAAACTTTAATCACTGCTGTGATAACCATTTCTCTTTCAACAAATCAATTTCACGAAGAATATAGAACCTTAAGAAATGAATTTTAAAAGTGTAGTAGAATTATGTAGACTTGACTACAGGGCTTATATTGACCTATATTGAATGTCTGATGCATAGATTATATATAAAATAGAGTACTTAATTTGGTTTTTAAGTCCAGGAAATAATTTAATAACGTTGTACACTCATAATATGTGGAATATTATATTTGTGACCAACTCAAGACCTCTTTCTTGGTCCTTTTTTCCATTTTGCAAATGAGTGAATCACTAAGTATGTGATGTTTTTATTATTTATCAATTGGATCTCAGTAAAGTATGCAAGTAGTAAGCAAAAAATGTAAGTAAAACCCTCCAAAAAAAGTGAATCTCTAGTTTTCATAATATATGCCATAGTAAAACTTGAAGGAAATTTATCATGCAAGATTCACCTTCTAATTTTATTGGATTACCATTTAAAGTGATAAAAGTTGATGTGCTTATATGCTGGTTGTAATTAGATTTAATTTGTGCATTGAAAAATCTCTACTCTGTGATTGGTGCTGAGAAAAGAATAATGTATAAGTTAACTTCCTTACTTTCAGAATTTTTAATATCTTGAGGAAGATAGGACAGTAAGTATATAACAAGAGCCCATGGCTTTAAGAGTCCGAATGGAGATATTTAGAGGTAATAGAGCACCGAGGAATGGGAATTAAGCTAAGTTAGGCTTTTGGGGGTAATGACTTATTGATAGACACATAAGGCAGGACACTGAATGGGAAAGACTCCTGGATAAAGGCCATTGCATGTAGATAGCCCAGAGGTTAGGGAAGAATTTAAAGATTTGAAAGAAGTCATGTTGTAAAGATTTTGTGGGATTTGTTTTTTGTGTGTTTTGTTGCATTGGAATACTGAGAATTTGGACAGAAAAAGAGAACAATCATGTAGTCATTTTGTTAATACATTGCATTTCTAAAATGTTCTATATTTTTCAAAGATCTATCTGATAGGTTGTCTCCTATGACCCTGTTTAATGCTACTGAAATAGGTGGTCCAGTTAAAATTACTCTCGTCGTGGAAACAGCGGGTTAAGGTCATAAACTATGTCAGATTACATGAAAACCTGTATCTCTTTCTTGATTATCAAATAAGTTATGTGCATCTTGCCTTCTCTCTGATTGTTATCAAGAGACAGATGAACATCAATTCCTAACACATTTAAAATGCCAATGTTGCCAATGAAGTACTGAAAAAAAAATCATATGGAACAAAAAATTTAAGAAACGCAGTGATCTCTCTCTCTTTCAGAGAGCTAGCTGTGTTATATGCTACTGGAGCTTAAGTGTGTTAAGTGACAATTTTTAATGTATTGCAAGAGATTAGGTAAGGCAAACACAATCAATTCTTGAATTGGGTAAAAACTTTTGTTTCTAGGCACAGCCTATAATTTGCATTTGATCTTATAATTCTAGAATCAGTAATTATAGCATGTTGTATACAAGGAAAGCTGAAGAATAATTTGGTTTTCATAATAGCAGTTGCAGATCGAAAAAGATGTCAATTAAAAATGAACTGAGTCAATTACAAGTTAACATGAAAAACAAGCATTTTACATCTAAAGTAGAGAGTGATTTCACACTGTCATGAGGCCAGATTTTGGAGAGGGGAAGGAGAAAATGTAGAATAGTAAAAAAAATTATATATAAAAATATGACTTGGAATAAAAAACTTAGCTTCTTAATTTGAACTGTTAGTCTACATGAACAAACCATTTAAATTCATCATACAATAATTTTTTTAGCCATGAAATGGGGAAAAGATATTTTTACTCATATGAAAATGGTGAGAAAATGAAAGGAATTTCTTGGGAGCATTTCTAAATTGAAAGTATTATACAAGTAATAAATCTGAAATATATTAGAAAAATGTGAATACATGACAGAGAATAATAATCCTATATAGGCTAAAAGGAAAGAAACAGAAAGTATAATTTTTTGAAGCATTTTTAAAATTTTATTTCCATTTAGCTTTTCACACTGGTTGCTTTCCCTTGGGTCCTAGGACTTGAACCCAGGGGTATGTGGCCTGAAGTCCATCTGAGGCGATTGTCTTAACCACTATTCTACCAGGGTGCTCCAGAATGTATACATTTTTAATAACATTTTAGAAATTAACTTGTGAGCTACATAAAGTTTTGGTTTAGAAATTTTGGAAACCGAATTTCATCTTAGTGACTTAAAATATAGAAAACCACTAGAATAATTGAACTTGCCAGATTACCTTTTGCGTACATCAGGCATTTCTTTCAACTTTGATGGTAATGTGTCATCATTTTACCAGTGTTTAAGTGTACAGGTTGTTACATCCAACCTAGAATTCATTTATATATAAATTTTAAATTTGCTTATATTTGCTAAATAATGACATATTTTCATTCTTTAGTAATGAACAATAATTTAAAGTGTTTATTGAGTATAGTCATGTATTTGGATTTAAAAAAATGCAACCATTTAAGAAAAGCTGACAACTGCTCCCATTTTCTTCATGACCCTCTTATTTAAAAAAGTAAATAAAGAGGTAAACACTAATCACAACATTGGTGCTTGTAATTATTCCCCAAATGAAGCTTTGATATATGACAATTTTCATGACTTATTTGAGAAAGCTTATCACAAGGTTTATGGACAATTCTGCCACACAAAAACTGAGACCCTACAATCTGAGATTGGTTAATGCTCCAATGTTCTCACTAACATCATCCCTTGACACTATAATTAATTCCATTATTTCTTCTTCTACTTTTGCTTCCACCATTTTCTTACAGAGAAATTACAGCACTCTATCCCCTAACTCAATATTTGCCCCACTATTCCACTGAGCTTCCCATCTCTTCACAGCCTTTTCTGAACTTTGCCAACAAAACTAAAACTAACTGTGTAGTATTGTACGGTCAAATATTTCTGTAAACTCTAAGTCAATGTCTTAGTTTTAACTGAAATTATATTTTCTCCTCCAGTCTCTACACTAGAGAATATTCTGACTTTTTCAATTCATTTAGAAGACTTAACAGACTTCCATACTAAGTGTATCATGTTTCTGCCACTACCAACATACAATCACTTTTTGAAAATCCACACCATACCTAACACCAGGTTCTTCATATGTGCTGTCAGTGACAGACTCAAACGCAATTCCTCTCCTTGATGTTTCAGCAGCAAGCTCACAATTTCCATTGCTACTTCTTTATGAAAATTCTATACAACTGCAATACCGGCAGCAAGAATCCTAGCCAAGGTCAGACTTTCTAATTACTTTTACACATTTTGAGGCCATTGTTGACCATTCAATTCATGTTTCAATAGAAGGTTATGCTTTCTATCATGTTTGGAAATGATCCATCTCAAGGAGTTCATAGTGAATGCACAACAAAATTTTACATTTATTGGACCTATTCTTTGTTTTCCCATGCTATGTCTCTTACATTCTTCACTTAATTAACTTAGTTGCTACATTAATTGACTGCTTGACTGATTGATTTTGTTAATTACCATTAATTGATTTGGCTGCTACTACTGTACTAGGTTATTAAGATATGAGGTGTTTAAGACACAAGCAAAAGTTAATAAACATGGTAACTTCCCTAGGAAATTTATTTAGTAAGTTCTACATAATAGAGTTTCATTATCTGGATGTTACAAGACACTAGTGCAGCAATGACCAAGGAAGTGGCTTAACTGAGCCTAAAGCCTCTGTCCAAAATCCCAGAAAAAATATATATGGAGGATAAAATAAGATATCCAAAAGCTTCAGTGTGGAAATAGGGAAGCTTCAAAGTTTATAAATAGGCTGAAATTGATTAAAACGACATTGTAACTGGGGCCAAATAATTTGCATCACAAAAATCAGATGATATCAGAATATTTTCCCCCAAAGAACTGTCAGAAAGTGATGTCTCAGTGATCACCAGCATGGAATCCAGGCATCACCAGCTATACCACAGCACAGAAGAGAGGGCAGCTGAGAAACAAAATTCTAGGCCTTCTTATCTCCTTACTATGAGAACACTGAAGAACTTACTATGTTGTTGCCTTAATAAAAATCAGACCAGGATAAGGACGTTTGAAAGATAGACTATTTACCTGAAAAAGTTTAAATCATTGAAAACAGGTTTTTCTATTTGTGGAGAACATGCATAATATACTGTCAGGTTAACATTTCTCAGGTTAAACTATATTCTATTTCTCTCTTTAAAACCTTGTAAAGAAAATCATGAGTAAATCTGATCTTTTATAGAAAACAAAAAATGCTAAGCCTCCTATGTTAGATAAGAAATATTGTGAGCAAATTTGTAATTCTATTACTATACATTTTCCTCTTCAATACATGTGTCTATTCGTACCATGTTCATGTTAGCAAATTATGAGTATAAAACAAACACATTCCAAAACATGCAAACCTATATTGTCAAATGTCTTTCTAAGTCATCAGCTACCTGACATTTATTCTTAAAGACTGACATCACTTCAGTATTGTAGCTCATTTGGAATTAGCTATAAAGGTGTTTTATAAGTGCCATAAGGAATGTAGCTACATTCTGCTGTGGCCATACCTTGAATCTCCCATAATGTCATGTCTTTCAGCATATCTATCTACCTACTGGTGACATTTCTGCAATCATGCATATTTTCAGCTAGAAGGGTGAATTAGTGATATCTCATCTATCAACACACACAGCAAAAACAAAAAGCTCTGTAGAGAAGGTTGGGGTTGAAATGATGACAGAGTTTACTGGAACTAGCAGCAGCAACTACAACACTGCGTTGCCATGAATTACAGTTATAATCTGTGCCAGGAACAGTGGAAATGCATTTACATGTAACTTTACAACATACAGAAAGGATAGAAATGATCAGTATTGTTTTTCACATGAGGCAACTCAAAACAGAAATAAATACTTGCACCAGGTATGTACGTTGTAGGTGAACTTCAAAGCTAATTCAGAATGACCTCAGTTTATGATTTTGAGATTTTAGTTTTCAACTTTGCTCTTAGAATATTAACAGATACCTGAGTTCAATTAAAACACTGGGATAATGCTAGAAAAGATTATGAGGCAGACGAAATATGATTGTTTTTGTTGGATTATCTTTTTAGAAAAATTTAAATAGCAGTTGCCTTCATTTTTAAGAAAATCTGTTCCAGAAGGAAGTGCTATGGCTTTGTACCTTACGGGTAAGTGCCTTCCAGCTTGAAGTTGGAATGACATAGTGTTTTATAATGAGTTTTTACAAACAAAGTCAAAATATCACAAACAGCTGGCATTTAATTCTTGAAGAGGCAGGCAGGAAAAGAAGATTTTAAATATAGCAAAACAATGACATCTGAGTTTTGAAAAGAATTTAGGAAGATGTGATTCAGGGAGCCATTTTATGATGTTTGCTACTGTTTCAGATACTGTAAATAGGAGTCTCAACACATCTGTTTTAAAATGAGAAGATACAAATTGTTAATGTTTTTGCATGAGAAAAATTGGCTTGAAAAATTAGCAAAAGAATCTCACAAATGCTTAATAAACACAGCTGAACTTTTAGTCAAAAGCAATTTCCAGCTCCATGCCCTCTTTAATCCTATATTGAAGAAACTAAATGCTTATATCACTGATTTCTGGTGGCTGATTTTCTTTATGATAAAGTTTCTTTCTCAAACAACCTCAGTTCTCTCAGCTTCTAAATTTTAACTATTTTGAGTTAAATCAGGACACAGTGTTTAGTTTGAAATGTCAACGTATTTTTCTGTCAATTCAAAATGTTCTGTAACTATTTTCTATTACCCCTATAGCTTTTTACTCTGTGATTTCTTCTCTCCCCAACCCTCCACGCAGCACCCCTAAAACATGCACCGTTTGTTTTAATTTTTCTAAAATACTCATCAAATACAGAGACTCTGTTGAGGTTTCCCTTTTTGTTTACCAGACATCTGCCTCCACGCAATTACCGTCTTCCTTCTTCACTCTGGACTTGATGGTCATTACTCGTCTGCTACTTAAAGAGACTGGAACTCTGGTGTCATCTCTCTGTGATCATTGATTTTACATTGTTTTTCCCTGACACTGATGAACACATAAGTAATTTCCTAAGGTGTGTGGAGGGTTCTTTTCCGATCTCTCTCATGTCTGAAAGTGTTTTTATTTCGGCTCCAACTGAATTAAGAAACCTAGTATTAAACACCTGGCTCAAAATAGTCTCTGAAAATCACTTCATTGCCATTTAATATTAGTGTTGCTGATGAAAATTCCATTGCTAACTCGATTCTCATTGCTTTTCAGGAAACTATTGCCTTGGTCTCATATCTCTTCCCATGATTCACTTTCTTCTTGTCATGAAAAAATATTTAAATATCTGCATTTTTCATATTCTGTAATTTCACATTTATTATGATGCTTATATTCCATTTAAATATAAGTTATTGTGGTCAGGATTTATATTTTTATATGTCTTGGAATGTTCTTTGATATGAAGATCTGACTCTTCATTTCCCCTTTAAACAGACAGGGCATGTGTCATGTAACTAACAGGACACCCAAGATTGATTTTCTCTGTCCTTTTCCTTCCTCCCAAATTTTCCATGTGTAATTCATTTCTATTTTCTTGTAATACTGCCTCTTCAGCTTTTTACTAATTTATTTTTAGCAGTCATAATTTATTTTCACTTCTGTCTCTTCATCTCTCTCTCTCTCTCTCTCTCTCATATCACATTTTATTTATGCATGATAGGCTTTTTCATATCTCTCTAAAGATACTCATTTGAGGATTTTATTAGTTTATGTATCCTATTCTTTCCATGCCATTTGCTGAGGATTTCCTCAGTCTTTTGGTGATCATGACTTTGTTTATACTGGATGGAATAATAAAAGGGTGATCCTGGAGCACTGTGTATTTTGGTGGGACTTATTGGGAATTCAGTGTTTTAGTGTGTGGTTGAAGGTTGGCACACATTTTTATACATGGGTTCTATAAATACCAATATGTGAAGAATATCTTTGCTTTTTCTCCTCTGGGAGCATTAATTTTACCTCTTTTTTTTATGGTGGTAAATTCCGTTTCTACATGAAGCTCTGAATCAGTATTGAAGGGGAGGGTTCTATTATTCAATTATTTTCATTCACATTTATGTTTTCTTCCCTGTCTCACATCTTCCCTGACTTATTCCTGGCATTTCTGAATCCTCATTTTCCTCATAGGTTATCCATGAGCGAATATCTTACTTTGGATCGACCCTTCTCTCTAAGAATTTAAGACACATTTACTGTGCCACCAATCAATGGTTAATAGTCACTGTTATGTGGCACCATGCTTCCTCTTTCTGTTGTTTTATAATTACCTTTTTTAAAATTTACTCTCATTTTGTGTCTTCAGAATAAGGAAAATATATATGAATTGTTTATCTTAATGAACAAGAGTTCAAATTCTATCATTTTAAAAATACAAAACTTGGCACACAATGTATAGCCAATAACATTTAAGAGCTAACATTCTGCTAGTCATAAATATTTGCCTTAATCTAAATTTACTCAGAGTTCTTAGGGAAGTGTCAAATAGCACATTTATCAATGGGATCTTTACTTCAAATATTAAGAGGGTGTGTGTGTGTGTGTGTGTGTGTGTGTGTGTGTGTGTGTGTGTGCATTTACATGCCTGGGTGTCCCATGTCTTAGGTTTACTAAAAATCTTAGAGGAAAGTATTTTAGAAGTGAGAGAAGTCCTTTGGATTATTTGACTTTATCTCCTCATACTAATGATAAAACTGTAGTGGGTATAAGAGAAGATAACTAATTTCACAAGGTAGCAGTGTCATTCCCCAAACTCATCTCTTCTCACATCTAACTTTATTTTCCTCTATTCTATAAATATTCACTATGCAAATATGAAAACTGTCCAGTTTTACTCACAGTTTTATTCCTTAATAAATGTCTCAATCATGTCTGGTCAGAATTTTTATACAGCTGTATCAATTTTCAGTTATTTCTCTTTCATTATTTAAAAGCACAAACACATTAATATACACATCGAATAATTAAATAAGTATTTTGCATTTACTATGACTCAAGCAGTGTTTGGCAATATCATATAATGATAATGTCTAATTTCAGAAATCTGAGTGCTATAAAAATAATAGTAAATATTATGTTATAAAAAGTTCTTAAAAATTTGTAAAAAAAAAAAAGTATGCACGGCCTCCTAAATAGAAGGACCACTTAGTTTCATATCATTTTTCATACTGGAGTTGACCCTAATTGCCAAAAAATACTTTTCATAAAGATTGATATAGAAATTTATTTTTTTTTCCTGCATTTGTCTAATTACATGCTCAATTTCAGAAGCAATATGGGTGCATATAGAAATGCTACAAAAATAAGATAATAGGAGCTTTTAAATGTATATGTAGACTTTTGATTCCTTGTAAGCATTATTATTTTTGATGCATTGGATTCGTTTTTTAAAATAAACTTTATTTTTAGAGAAGGTTTAGGTTCGCAGCTATGCTGAGCACAAGGTATAGGGATTTTTGACACAGACCTTTTCCCCACACCTATGTAGCCTCCCCATTTATCAACATCTCACCAGAATGATTATTTGTTAAAATTGATGAACTTTATTGACCATCCAGAGTCCATAGTCTATATTAGGATAAACTTTGATGAGATATATTCTATTAAATTAATTAATATTATATTATTTTACTTTTGCAGAAATATTGCAAAAGCAACCTAAGGAATAGGTAAATACCTTCTCTAGATTCCTCAGCTATGTACAGTTTGAGTTGAAAAACTAGTCTGTTTAAGATATAGTTTTCACCACATGAGCCAGTTTCACAACTCTCTGCAGGCCTTGGAGAAAATGTTTTGACTTTAAGTGACAAGATCCTTGGATTCAAAAGTAAACTAAATCTTTGGAAAAATCATGTTTAAAAAAAATCTTGAAAATTTTCCACTGCTGCTTAGGCTTGAAAGTGAGGAAGAAAATCAACAAATCTCAAGTTTCTCACTGGAAAGTGGCCAAACAAAATTATCAGCATTTTCATTCCCTTCTTAGACTGGGTGAGCCTGACCCTGGCCTGAGCCTTTGGCAGAACCAGAGAACAGGACTCGAGAGAAGATTAAGCTGAGATGTAGTGTGATGATGCTCAGTTTGAGATTTATTGCTGTCATAAGCAAGATTTAATTTCTTTTGCAATTTACATGAAAGAAAATTCTGACATTTATAAGAAAGCAGTGAACATGTTACGATAGTTTCCAACTTTTCACATGTATTAGCAAGCTGGCTTAGTTAATTTAACAAACATCTTAGAAGCATTTCTTTCAATTCAGTTGAAAACAAATCGCTTTATATCTCAATTTTGAATAAAAATTGAGTATTTTGTACAACAAAAACAGCGCAAATTTTATAGGACAGAAATTTCATTCTTTAATTTTAGTTTAAAATAATGCTTTACATACATATATAGACTTAGAAAACAGTTCTAGAAAACAACACCTTTAAATGGTAATTTTGTAATTACTACACCTACATGGTGTTCTTACGATACCAATTCAGGAAGAGAATGTTTTTTCAGATTCTTAACTAAATTTGTGTCTTAGACTAATTCCATATTGTTTTGGATTATGGTTGAGCAAATTTGCTACTAAACATAGTCAGTAAGATTAATGAATATCAACTTACAGTTTTTACTTAAATTCAATATATTTAGACTACCTTTAAAATAAAAACTCATTTTACTGAAACCAGTAACTTAACAAAATTTTGTTGTTTGCTTTGTGAGTTCTTAAAAATGTGTACGAAGAGATAAAATTAAATTGAAAGAGATAAGCTGCACCTAAATGCTTTTTCTCTTTTTTTTCTAAGATAGCCTTTCTTTAATTATAAAAGAGGGAAACTTGAAACTGCTCCTAAACAAATTTTCTACCATGTATCTAATTCATAAGCATCTTGTATACAGAAAGCTGTGATAAGAATAGAAGACCTACTTGTATAACAAGAAATAATTGTAATGGAAAACTCACATTTCTCTTTTCTGCCTTACTGACTTACATTAAAAGTGAATATAATTTATGAGTTGAGGAAACTACACAAAGAAAGTAGGCTAATGACTTGGCCTTAATAAGCACATCTGTAGGAAAATATCATTCTCTTCTTAAAATAGCACTAAAATTATTATTGTAATATATGTACAACTTATTGATCTGATTAAATTACTAAGAACCACGGATCTAATTTTTTTGTGAGGAAATCTAAAAATTATTACAAAGATTTTTCTCAGGATGAAAAGACTGAAAAATATTGCTTAAAAGCATTATGGACAAGAATAGAATTCTTTTCCTTTCAGTTGAAAATAAATCCATTTGTATCTCAATTTTGACTGAGAAATTGAGTATTCTGTGCAGCAAAAATATTGAGAGATGATATCCCATCACTCTAAAAATATTCTGGTGTATACCTTCTAACAACCACTCAATACTTCCATTCAGAATATCAACATTCACATAATGCTATATTCCAGTTCACAGACACAATTTTGTTTCCAACCATCACATCAACGCATCTTAAACATTTTCTGTCCAGATACCTATCCAAAAACCTTCTAATCTTTATGTCTCATAAACTGTCAACCTGGAACTCTTGCTTAATCTGCCCATCTCTCATGTTCCTAACATACTTAAAAATTTAGAGGGTTTTCATGCTGTATGATGATGCTTTACCTGGGTCTAGAGGATGTTTCCTCAAAACCAGACTTTGTTTCTTCATGATCAACTCATCATTGTATAGATATTCTAAAACCGCATTAGAATTTTGTTCCCTAGCAAAAGTTAGGCACCATTATGACTTTTAAAATGATGGTTGCCTAATAGTCACTCAATTTAGCTATTAAGTTTTCTTTTCTCCCTGATTTATTTATATTAATATGAATCATGTTCCTCTTTTATTAAATGGAATATACTATGATATTGTCATTTATTTGCTCAGTGACAAACCTCCAATTAGGTTTTGCATACTTCAAAAAATGAAACAACATCATAACATGAGATATATATATATATATATATATTTAGGGGCATAACATTATAATTTGGCATCTATACAGTCACTGTCACCAAAAGTCTAGTTTCTATCCTCCACCAATTTTATCCAATTTGCCCATCCCTTGTTCCACTGTATCCTCTTGGGGCCTGTGTCTTAAGTTAGTTGTACATTTATGTATGGGTTTATTTCTGGGCCTTCAGTTCTGTTTCACTGATCTGCATGTATGTTACCATTTCAATGCCATGCTGTTTTTATTGCTATCACTTTGTAGTATATCTTGGAAGGCTAAAGACTAATGACTAAAGACTGAAGTCTCTTCAAAAAATGATGTTAAAGAAATTGGGAAGTCACATGGAAAATAATGGAACTATATTACTATGTAACACAATACATAAAAAAATTCAAGTGGATTAAAGACTTGATATAAGACCTGAAACCATAAAATATGGAGAAGAAACACAAGTGACAAGCTCTTTGACATCAGTCTTACTGATGTCTTTGTGAATACCTTTCCAGTGCTAGGAAAGCAAAGTAAAAAGCAAACAAATAGTAAAGCATCAAATTAAAATGCTTCCATACAGTGAATAGAACCAAAAAAAAAACCCAAAAGCCACCTCCTTATGGGAGATGATATTTCCAAGCCATATTTCATCCAATGGGTTAATATCCAAAGTATATAAATAACTCATACAACTCAACAACAACAAAACAAAAACACCAAATAACTTAATTGCAAATTGAGAAGAGGATTTAGCTTGGCACTTCTCCAAGGAACACATACAGATGGTCAATAGGCACATGGAAATTTATCATTTCTTGTTGTTAGGAAAATGTGAATCAAAACAATGAGACAGTGCCTCTCACCCATTAAAACAGATACTGTCCAAAAGACAAGAAACAGTAAATCTTGGAGAGAATGTGGAAAGAGAAACTTTATGTAGCATTGGTGAGAATGTTTTAATTGGTATAGCCATTATGGAAAACAGCATGGAGAGTTTAAAAAAATAGAAATTCCACATGATCCAGTTATCCTACTTCTAGAACCCTATTTAAAGAAAACAAAAACACTAATTCTAAGAGATATATGTACTTCTTTCCCATGCTTATTACAGCACTATTCACCATAACAGATGACTGGCTAAAGACATGAATACATCCATGCATACCTACTCCATATATACATATATATGCATATATATAATCAAATACTCTTCAGCTATAACAAAGATGAACAGCTCTTGTAAGAAATACAAGAGTAAATAAACACTGATAATTTTTAAGGTAAATACAAGTTTAAAATTTTTTCTGGCATACCTTGGTGGAGTGGCCATTGGTCCACCGCCTCTGGTGGACCCTAGTCCACACACATCCCAAGGAACTAGGTTCACCTCCTCTGGTCAGTGGGGCGGGTAGTGTGTGGTACAGATGAACAGCTGAACATAATAAATCAAATGTTTCTTCCTCCTCTCTCTACCTTGCTCACCCTTATTTCTGCTTGCATCTTTTCTTAAAATTTTTTTTTCTGTGTCCTAATTTTAAAAGGATGTTTATTTTTAATTAAAAATTAAATAAAAATTTATAGTTGCAAATTTCAACAGTTAAAATCTTGCTTTTTAAAAAGTATATTTGATAAGCCCTTGAAAAAAATTTTAAGACAAAGGAAAGGAAAACTACTATTGGAACTGAATAGCAAATATCATGACAGACTTAAAGAGATAATTGTAATTATCAATATGTCTAGTCACCAATCAACTTGACAATTATTTTGAATTTGAAAAATTTCTCCAAAATAACTCTTACTAAAACTGACAGAAAAAATATGAAATCTAGTTTCTTCGTAGTTCCTAAATTGTGTGTCAAGGCATACTAAGATGGCACAGTGAATCAAAATGTGTCATAATATATCTTAAATATATTTATGTATATGTATATATACATATATAATAAAAATTTTAGAGGAATACTTAGGTGAACATCTTTGTGACATTATAGAAGACCTATATTTATGTACCAATATAAAAAAATGTTAACCATTAAAGAGTTACAGTAAAAAGAAATCTTTTATTTGTAAGGTAAACTCCTTTTTTACACTGAGCTGTTATTTAAAAAAATAATGTAAGTTTACATGTGCAGGTTAACTATCTATTAAGTATATGAAAGCACATCATGCTCAACACCAAATCACCAATAGTCCTCCATGGCAGGAAGTGAAAAGTAAACAAAAGTTAAGAAATATATTCCTAATAATACAGCTGAGATAATATTCATAAATAGAATGTATAGGGAATATATACAAAAGCAAACCTCAATATAAAATATTACAAAAATTCCTAATCATTTGGTAAAGGCAAATTAAAACCACCATGGTGTACCACCACAAAGTTATAAGAATGGCCGAGATAATAAGACAAAAAAATACTAAGTTTTGAAGAGATTACTGAGAATATTAAATCTCTTACATTCAGGAGAAGTATAAATTGATTCAATTCCTTTGAAAATCTAGTTTGTAATTTCTACTAAAACTGGATATATGCGTATTTTCTATGTTTCTGAATTTCTGTTCTTAAGTGTATACCTAAAAGAAATGTAGGCAAGAGTTCACCAAAGATAGGAACATGAAAATTTCTATCAGCAGAATTGCTGGAAAAGGTCAGAAATCTGGAAACTAGTCAAACATATATCAACAGTAGAATAGTGTCATAGTCACCAAACCATAGAGCCATGAGATGAAACATCTAAATCAGAAAAATGGATGACTAAATTCCAGAAATTTACTATTGAATGAAAAAATGATAAAGACAAAAAATATACTACATATCATTCCATTCACATATAGTACAAAATCAGACAATGTTTTACAAGAATTGTGGCTACCTTTCACAGGGTAGTGATTAATTGGAAAGGAGGATGAAAACTAATTTTGAGGTGTGGACAATATTCCATTTCTTGATTTCAGTGCTGTTTACACAAGTATATTAAGTTTGTAAAACATTTATCCTAAACTGACTCTTCTCTTGGTGTCAAACCATCTGTAATTCAAATTTAAACATGTCAGTTCCAGGTCTGTTTAAAACACAAGTGTTTATTCATGTTTCTTTGGTACGGTTGAAATCACCCACACCTGACTCTAACTCTTATTCTTTAAGATTCAATTCAAATGTCGATACTTTGTGAATACACAAGAATTCACATCCAGACATGCTTGTACTCTCCTCTGCTATGGGGTATTGAGCAGCAATTCCAAGTCCCAGGAGAAAAAGAACCAATTAAATTAGTGTAGTAACTTTAAAAGAAAAGGTATCTTAAAAGCACAAATGTATATTTATTAACACTTCTCAATTTCTGAAGATCTATTTTTGAGTCTGATACCAATAATGACTTGTGAATTTACTGCCATTTAAATTCTTCATATATAGGTCACCAAATTTTGTGTTTTCTGCTACCAGTATATTTGATGTTAATTTCTTTGCTTAACCAACCAAAAAGAACCGCAGAAGGATGAAAGAATTTTCACTGTGCACCTACATATCAGTATTACCTAAATAAGAGAAGTGTTGAGTTCTTGAGTCCAAATTTTGGAGCTATCAATAGCATATATTTAGTGTGCAGGAGTGTCTTTTTGTAATGTACTGAACACTGTTCATTACTTACTTTTTCCTCTTCTATTAATTACATCATTCAACAAGTGCCTATTGGTTTGCTACTCTACTAAAGTCAGTGATAATTTCAAGGAATACAATTATGTGTAAAAACAAAAAGATCTTTGCCTTATTGGAGGTTATTCCTTAACAATTTAAATGAAAGATATCAAACTTGAAAAAATGATTTAAAAAGACAAATGATGCCCCGAGTTCACTCAATAGGGTGCTGGTTTCGTTTGGTTTTCTGTTTACTTATTAATATAACCACATCTCATTCACCAGTCTGTTCTCATAATTTTCTTTATATTCTTGTATTAAAATATAATTTCTCTAAGAAATCTATTTCACTTTGACTATCCCTTTAACTTGGGCATGCTTAGGCACTTGTACAATATCAAGATGTACTTGCTTACATAAAACTTTTTGTGGTGGATTAACATGCAAATATTATAACTTCCGTTAGGTTACTGACTCTCAGGGATATTCTATGATACGTCTCCTAATAACTTGGTGAACTTATATTCACACAGAAAATATTTCTAAGTGATCTCTAATGGTGTTTAATATATACTAGATAGTTTAAAGTAGAGTAATACTTATATATGCAATGTCTTCAATTCTAGAAATACAGCAGTAAATTATCAGAGAACACATATATTTCCTTGGAATTATCACACAAGGAAAATCAATCTATCTCATTCGATTAATTCAAAATTCACTCTATAAGTTTCTGACTGTGATAGACATTTTAGAGCTGGATAGAAACTTCTGAGTCAATGTAAGGAATTTTAGTTTTCCAAATTATTCAGATTTTATGCTTATAGTGAGTCCAATCTGCAGGTGTTAAATTAGTCAGCAGGGAGCCGATTTGCTGGCCTATAAATGTCAGAGAAGCATATTGAAACAGATAAAAAAGAAAAGTGAAGAGAATTTACGTAGGGGATATGAGGCTTAAATTTCATTCTGCAGATGAGAACTGCCTCAATCTACAGAAGAATTGAAAAAAAATGTTTTATTTTCTCCAAGAATTCCAAAGAAGAAAATAATAAATGAAGGAAGGCTGCTTCCTTCTTATGTTTCACCATATAAGTCTCCACTATTAAAAACGTGTGGTAAATACATTTAACTACATTTTTAAAGGTCTTTAAATTAGCACCCATAGACCTCTCTTACAATCATATTCTGAGCGAATGTTAACTATTAAGATTCATATTGAATGGCTGTCTTCATTTGATTCCTCAATCCCATAGTGCTATAAAATTTCAGACTTTTTCTGATCTCTGTAATGATTTATTTTAAAGGTAACTGCCATTAAAAATTCCCTCCTGGGAATATGAAGAAACAAAACGAACAGATAAACCCCAACAAAATTCACAAAATGCAAGATTTTAGCTACCAGAGGGGAGGGAGGGAGAGGAAAGGAAAAAGGGACTGAAGTGGTGGTAAAAGGCCCTGGAATTCTGATTGTGGGCGTGGTGTGAAATCCACAGACTGAGGTACAATTTCAGTGTCCTAATATGCATATAGCAATGCAAACAAAAGAAATGAAATCATTGTAAAGAAAGAAGTCCCATATTGAGATGTAGAAACAGATACATTTTAGAAATTCAGAAAACAAAATCAGTGTTGTCTATTGAAGTATCTAATCCGGAAAATATAGGAAAGGAATAAATTATTAATTTGGGATAAATATAGAACCTATTTTCATAATACTTTAGATGTGTTGTAGAATGCTTGTTTACATTTGAGCTTTAAAGATAGGAAGATAAAGTATAAAAGATAATAAAGATGGTATGTGCTCACTCTGATATAGAAGTAAGAATGTCTTTAGTAATTATAATTACATAAGGGAAAAAAGTAAAGTACATGATTATAGCCTTTTTTCAAACTTGAAATTTATTCTTAGGATTCTGGTGGAATTATGAAGGAAGTATATAAAAATGGAATAATTGCATAATAGGAACACTTGTCTATCAGAGGAAATTAGAGAGTAATGGTACCATTAGTTTCTTAGGAAATTAGTTATGTTGAATTAATTTTGTACATGGTGTAAAGAAGTAGTCTAGTTTCATTGTTTTTTTGTTTTTCTTATGGGTCTGGTTCATTTTTTTAAAAAAACTTTAACATAATACCTGAAATCATAAAACACATAGAAGAAAACACAGGTGATATTCTCCTTGAACTTGGTCTTAGAGATAACTATGTAAATTTTACTCAAATGGCAAGGCAAACAAAAGCAAAATCATATTACTTCAAACTAAAAAGCTTTGAACAGTGAAAAAAAATACCACAAAAATGAAAAGGTAACCTGATTGGAAAAAGGCATTTGCATATCACACATCAGACAAGAGATGGATATTAAAATATGTAAGAATGCATGAAACTCAAGAATAATAAACACAACCCAATAAAAAATTCGTCGTAAGATGTGACTATATATTTCTCCAAGAAGACAAAGAAGGTCAATAGCTCACCATGATTTAAGTAGGAAATATAAATTAAACCATCGATGAAATATACTTTCACACCTGTGAGAATGTCCTATATAAGTATATAAGAAACAGGGATTGGCAAGGGTTTAGGATTTAAAAACAAAACAAAACCCAAAACCTTGCAGGTGTGCTCTGGTTGCTCAGATGATAAGTTTGTGGCTGTAGCGTAGTTCACATAATGCACACGGACTCATGCTTGTGACTCAGGACTAAGGTGTGGGGGTGGGTGGTAACCAAAATGAGCTACTGAAAAAACAAAACAAAATAAAAAAATGCTTCTCTGACTTTCTGCCTGTCCACTTACCTTCATTCCTGCCTGCTTCTTTTCTCTTAAAATAAAAAAAAAGAAAAAGGAAATGCTTATACACAGTTGGTGGGAATGTAAATTGATACAGCCACTTAAAAAATTAAAAATAGAACTACTATATTACCCAGCAACTCCAATTTTAGGTATTTACCCAAAGTAATTTGAGAAGATATAGACTCTATATTCATTACACCACCATTCACTTAATAGCCCAGTCATGTAAACAGCCTAAGTGGCCATCAATGGATACATGAAGATGTAGTGTGTGTGTGTGTGTGTGTATATATATATATATATATATATATATATATATCTCATGAAATATTGCTCAAGTATAAAAAAAAGATAAATCTTTCCATTTGCAACAGCATGGCTGGACTGTGAGACGATTATGCCAATCAAAGTAGTTCAGAAATAGACAAAAAACAGATGATCTCACTTATATGTGGGATATATAGAAATAAAACAAATGTGCAACAAAATAATGAAATGGTGATTATCAGGAGGGAAGTGGCTGTGACTGGTAGGAATGGGTAGAATGGTGTTTGATGAAGGTAGTGGGCAACTTTACCTTTGGCGTTGAGTATCATGTGGTATATTAATTTATTAAAGCATGAAGTTATATTCCTAAAATTTACATAATATTATGAATCAATGAATCTCAATAAAAATAAAATAAATTGGTTTTTAAAACAAATGATCATGTGTTCTCAAAGAATAGAACATTGTATTCATGATAATATCTGATCCTGTGACCAGCTGAATAGATCACTGAACATTTGAAAATACAGAGATTTGTAAGAGAGGAAGAAAATAAGAGAACTGGAAAAATCAACAAAACTTGAAAGAGAAATTGAGTTTTGTTTACCCTTCAATCAAGATGAACACACAAAATACCAACCAACTTACTATTTATATCAAGTTATTTTCAAAATACTATGCCAAAAGATACAATACCATAACTAGCTCATAGAAGGAATATTAGAAACATTTCTAGTATCTGTAAGTGTATTATAAAGTGCTGGTTTAAAATAAAATTATAGTTAGGTTTCATATTATTTAACCTTTAATCGTCTTTACACTGGTTCTAGATAAAATATTGCTTTAAATTAGGTGAGAAAGCAGGAAATATTGTGGAAATAGTAACATTGTAAATATTTTTTAAAACCTAGATCAATATCCCTATAGCCTACCAAGAATGCTGACCAAACTTTTTTAGCCCAGAACAGCTTGTGCCACTCAAATGCATAAAGAAAGCAAATAATAAAAGCAAAGCCAGCTTTTAAAAATCCGCAAAAAAAATAGTTTTCAATGAAATGCAATTTATTTATAATCACAAAAAATCTCTGCCAGAATTTGTTTACTTTATACTGCCAGTATTCATGAGAACTGAATACAAATTAGTATTTTTGCTGGCCTTTGAATACACCTAAATCAAATAGGTGACTATTAAAACTTCAACCTGCTAGTGAAGATCTTTGCTATTCCAACTGAATTTTAGTCTAGCTTTTTCATTTTAAAAGTCACTTTTTAGGTTTGAATAAAACTTCTAATTAGGCATTAGATATTAAAAACAGTTGAAAATCTCTAATCTCTAATTTGATTTTCACAAATCATATGTAAATAAAAATCGAATGAGACATTTGTCATCATAGAAAACTGATCATGTCGCCTGTAATTTTTCATTTCCAAATAAATGATTACTTATACTGAATATACTAATATATTAAATTAAATGCAAGTTATGTTTAAAATCAATGAAATTAGTTACAGTTACTGTCAAATTTCAAATTTTTATTTTGGATTCATTAATACAACAGTATTACTAATTAAGACACTAATATTTAAAATAGTATCAATCAGTCATCAGATTCAGTGACTCATTTATATCTAGAACTAGGACAGATTAAACAGATTAGAATTTTTCTCTTTTAAAAATTATACTTCATAAAGATTAAGAAGTGCTTCTATGTAACATGTTTTATATGATATCCTCAGGACTCTTTTAGAAAATAAGACAAGGGAACATTGGCATCTATGAAGTGAAAATAATATTAACCAGTCAAAGCTATAAATATTATATTTGGGGCTGATGATCAGTTTTGCAATTCTGTTTTTAATATGTATGTAAGTTATTAATAGATAATATTAATAAACTTGGTTGTAGAGTTTTATGAACATTGTTAAAGATTAACTAGGATTAAGTTAGAACATGGAAACATGAATTTAACTATACAAGATTAATACACCACATGTATTTTGGGAGAGTTATGTAGAAATATCATCTAATTATCATAACAGAACAGAGAATCTATCCCTTCTCTCCCACCTTTTCTCACCATTTCTTCTCTCTCATTTAACCCATTATATGTTGCATATAATAAAGTAAAAAGAGAACACAGAATTTTACAGTTTAATGAGACATCACAAAGTAAAAATGCAGTTAACCAACTTACTTAGGATAAGAAATAGACTATGTCTAACATATCATAGTCCCTGTTAAACTCTCTGTGACTATCTCCCACTTAATGTTACCCCTGTCTTGACACTTAAAACTGTTTATTTTGCATGTAGTAAATCTCTAAATACCATTGTTTAATTTTTTATTTTATTGTATATAAAGGAAATCATACGAAATGTATGTATGAGTATGACTTCTTTCATTCAATAAGTTTCTGAAATTCATTTGCATTGCCATATGTGGCTACAACGTCTTCATTTTTAATGATGCATGGCATTCCATTATATAAAGAAAATAAAATTTCTTTATTAATAATTAAGGTGATTTTTTATTAAACAGTGCAGTTCTGAACATGCTGGACTACATCTCACATACATAGATAAATCAATTTATCAGTCATTATCTGTTTCATTCTTTTAATATTCTATTTAATAAAACTTTGCATATGTCAAGATGATAAAGATGCTTTTCTATATTAACTTCTGAAAATTATTTTTCATTTTACATATTTAGACCTTTTCTATATTAACTTTTGAAAATTATTTTTCATTTACATATTTAGACTTTAAATTTTATATGTGGTATAGGGTAGACAGTAAGCTTTATTTTCTTCCATAAGGCTGGCCAATTAATCAAGCAACATTGAAATGAAAATGACTCTCTTTTCCTAAAGTTTCATAATGATGATTTTTCCTAAATCAAGTCCCAGGCCTATCTCCAAGTTCTTTTTACAATTCCACTTGTCTTAATTTTTCTTTTTTTGGACCTCAAATCTACACTAGAAATTATTCAAAAAGGAAAGGAGGGGAAAAATGAAAATGTGTGAGGAATAAACAACATAACACTGAGCCACTATTTGGTTAATGAGGAAATCAAAGTTAAAATTAAAAAAGACCCAGAGCCAAATGAAAATGAAGAAATGACTTATCCTCTGAGATACAACAAAATCAGTACTAAGAGGGAAGTTTATAGCAATACAGTACTACCTCAAGGAAAAAAAGTTACAATAAAACAAACCTAAGCCAACACCTAAGCAAACCAGAAAAAGAAGAAAACACAAAACCAAAAGGCAGTTATAGGAAATAAATAATACAAATTACAATCAATGGAATAGAAATATAAAAAAGCTTTTCAGAGAATCAGTGAAGCCAAGAGCTGGTTCTTTGAAAAGATAAACAAAATAGACAAAACTTTAGTTAGACTCACAAAAGAAGATAATAGAAAAACACAAATAAAATCTGAAATGATAGAGAAGTTACAAAAGTTACGACAGAAATACAAAGAATAGGAGAACTATATATATATATATATATCTATATAACAATTAATTGGACAACCTAAAAGAAATGGACTAATTCTTAAAAATACATAACATTCCAAGACTAAAGCAGAAATAAATAGAACAGCTGAATAGATCAATCACTTGTAAGGACATTAAAACATTAATGAAAGACTCCAATAAAAACAAAAACCCAGGACCAGATAATTTCACTAAGAATTCTACCAAAATTTCAAGGTTTAATACTTAGTCTTCTTAATCTTTTCCAACAAGTTAAAAAATAAGGCAAACTTATGAACACTTTTTATAAAGTCAATATTACTCTGATTCTAAAGCCAAGCAAGGACATATTTCAAAAAATAAAAAATAGTAATAACAGATCAATCAATATCTTTGATAAATATTGATGCAAAAATCTTCAACAAAATACTAGAAAACCAAATTCAACAATACATTAGAAGAATCATATACTTGGATTTACTCCAGATGTAAGATGGTTCAAGATATGCAAATCAATAAATGTGAATTACCACAATAACAAAGGAAAAACAAAAATCTTATCTCCTCAATAGACTCAGTAAATGCTTTCAATAAGACTCAACACTGTTTTATGTTAAAAACCTACCAAATATGGGTAAAGATGGAATATACTTTAACATATTAAAGGCTATATGTGACAAACCCATAGCCAAACTCAGTGGAAAAAACCTGAAAGTTTTCCCTTTAAGATCAGGAACAAGGCAAGGGTGTCACTCTCACCACTATCATTCAATATGGAGCAGGAAGACCTAGTCAGGGCAATCAGACAAGAAAAAAGACATAAAAATGACTATTTTCACATATAAATTTATATTAGTAAATTTGACATTATATAGATTATTTTAGATAAAGATAAAAAATTGCCAAAATTTATTCAAGAATTACAAAGTTGGTTATTTTAATTCTGTATAATAATGATGCATTACAGACAAAATAAAAATATAAACAGATAAAAATCAATCATTGAAGGGCTATCTTAGAGATAAGCTGAAGAAGTCAGAAAATTCATGAGGCAAAAGATAGAATGGTATTAACATTTTAGGGTACTGCTACAAGAAATTTCTATGAATGCATATGCTGTTTTTAAATTTCCAGATTAAATATTTATTAACATTTTGCTCTTACAATGTGTTCCAGAATGGAAAATTTACATGCTTGAAATGAGCTAGTTCAGTTATCAAACAGTACTTATTTGACAGTTTTTATGAGAAATCTTTCTGAAAGCCCACACAGAGAAGGATATTGATTTTCTAGGTTTAATAGGGAGTAGAAGAAGTGACAGTGATTTATTTATGAAACCCCTGAAGGGAAGAAGCTTAGCCCTAGACTGGACTCAATGCTGTCAACCAAAGTAGACAGATTTTTCACAATGGATTTAGAAAATGATCATGCAGACCAAAGGAAACATGCCCTAAAGATGAGTCATAGCGGTGGATAACTAAATGGGAAAAATTTACTACAGACTATGAATACTTTAACTTTTCTTTCTATGAACATTAAACACACTGACACTGCTTAAGTAGTTGTTACAAGTTCCTTTCTTTTTAAGAATAAAAATGAAATTAAAATTAGTTTTGATCTTTAACAACATAATCACTTGGGTGAAAAAAAGTCTTGTATTACTAATGCATTTTGTTTTAGAATGGAAAGATAATATCCTAAGGAAAAGGCAAGTATATATATTTTTTAATCCTGAGGAATATTAATTCCCTCCTGAACATTACAAAAATCAAGTTTTTCTCTAACCTTTAATGATTGAGTTCCTATGACAGAAAGAAACCTTTGGAATTTCTTACCTAGTTGAAGTAATTGAGTATTTTGGGAATATAGTCATAGAGGATTTTTTCCTGAAAATCATAATGAAAACTCCCTTCAATTAGGCCCATGATACTCTATAAATCAAAAGTCACATTCTTAGATTATCATAAACTCAAAGTACTTATGAATACAACATTTTATCACAACTTTAACAGAGTGAAAATGTATCTTTTCTAATTATACAGAAAATAGCAGTAAATATTTTTTAATTGAAAGAAACATTCTCCTCAGTTAATCTGAATATTTTAATGTATTTATATTTATCAAACATTTGTTCTCAAGAAATAGAATTACTATTAAATATAATAAATCACCATGAACAAATACAGGATTCCTAGATTTTCTGAGGCAGTTTTAGATTAGAAAACTTCATCCTGTGGTTAACAAGAAACATGTAGAAATAATCAGTACCAAATACTGTCTCCGCAGTTAATCATGTTTTAACAGTCAGCAAGAGAGAAGAGGAAAGATGTCACTGTATGGACAACTACAAGTCACTGATCAATTAGACCAATGGCCTTCAGACGTTTTTGTTATTGATATTTTCCACTCAACGTGACAAAGCTCTTAATTCAAGATCTCCTTGGTAATGAGTCAATGCATAACAGATTCCAGAAGAGCTGCTCTAGAAAAAGCAGGTCTGGGTCATGTGGGTCTGTTTCAAGCAGCTAAGGCCATGTACTATTTTCGCTACTATACTCAAGATGAAGTCCTTCCCTGAATTAGAGACCCACAGATAGTTTTTACTGACTTTTACTGACTCCAAACAACTTTCCATTATTCATTACTACCTGTACATCGTGACAATTTCTTTGGTAATGGCTATGCATTTATTAAAACAGAGATGTACTTCAATGGGTAATTAATTCAGTCTATTATCAATACTTGAGATGCTAACAAATTATTTTTTTCATAGTCCTTTCTTGAGGCAAGCAATGGATAATAAAACAGGTATTATGAAGAAAATAGCACAGGCAAAGTTTAGGATATTGAAAATAAACTACAGGCTCTTTACAATTTCTGTGAGATACTGTTCGCCTGTTATATTTAATGCAATTTTAATTGTATTTTAATTTAAGAATAACATATACATAATATTGGATTTGGATGATCCAAGAATCAAGGAGATAAAATCAAGAATCTCCTCTCTTGACTAGTGTGATAAGAGAAAATAGTAAGGAATGCAAATCTTAGCAGTAGCACAAAAATTACAGCACCTGTAATGTTGATGTGCGAACAGTTAAGCTGTTGAGACAATTCTCTATAGACCACTGCAAGTCTTCCTGACCTATAAAGAGCTATTAATAGCTTACTGGAGGCTAATTTTTCAAAAATTTTTGTATAGAAAACAGACTTGAAAGACAGAGATAAGAGTATCCTTCCAGGGAAAATGCAGATAAACCTCTCATTCTGGGGAAAATGTAGGGCAGGTTTGCCAGCAGCCCTCTTATAAAATCAGTAGATTTCTAATCCATCCTAACCAGATTGGGTTGCTTGCTGTGTCTTGAGTAGAAAGACCTTTGTCTCTGGTTCAGAGGTCTAGTGTCTTCTACTGGCATTTATGAAATTGTGGCAGTTTAACTTGCTAGTGTGAAGGCTGGATAAAAATCTTAAACCTTTCTACAAGCTTTACAGTAATGTATCATTTACGAAAGGTCAATAATGTAAATTACCACACTCAGTAAGCTTTGTCATGCATCCTGTACAGGCCATAAATTGACACAAAGATTCTACTAAAGTAGAATTGAAGGGAAGAATAAAAAAGTATTCACTTTATTGTCACTGGGAAAAACTCAGAGAATAAAAAATAAAAATGAATATTCACCAAAGGTCTTCCTTTTGTCTTGAAAATAATTATTAGCATTGAGGGCAGCAGGTTGAATATAATAATATTCCTGATACCAGTTTCTACAGGTCATCACAAAGAAATGAGAATTCCCATACCATTTTGTCACAGTTTTTTTTGGAGAAACCAAGTGAGCACACTTTGGAAGTATTTTAGGCAGATTTATTACACACGTGGTCTCAGCTGGGATTTCTTCCTCAAAAAGCTGAGCCCCGGTTTTCGGTTAGAACATGCTTATATGGCTAGGGAGGGATGTAAATTAGGGGAAGGGGTTTCAAGTATGGGAAGTTCTTTGTCTGCTGGCTACATTCCAGAAAGCTCAAGTTACAGGAGGTGTTATGGCTTTGCTTCATAGTTGCCAGAAGTGGTAAGCAGGTCTTTTTCCCACAATTTCACAATGCTTTCGCTGTAATACACATACAATTTATCTCTTCCCCCATCCTCTCAGACCATCTCTGCACATACCACCTATCCTCCTTTCATTTTTATTTTCTCCAAAATACTCATGACCATCTGACTTATTATGTATGTATTATATTATCTCATTTGTCTTCTTCCACTAGAAATAAACTCATGTAGAGATTCTTATCTATTCAAGTTTACTTATTAATCTTCAGTTCCCAGAACAGAGTATTGCATTATATACATAATATTTGTCAGAATGAATTAGACAGATGAATGAATGAAAAGAAATGGAGGATTATGGTTAAGTTAAACACTTCAGTTTTGTTCAAACCCTTCAACTCCATTCTGCCATAGTTGCAAAACCACTTAAAAATATTGGAGGAACATTGTATCTTAATATTATATAGCTTTGAGATGTACATCATTTAAATCAACATCTATATATATTCTCTTCATCATCACCATTCCAGTTCTTTCTTTACTATAAAATTTATCCACTCTATACAATTTTTCCCTCCTCCTTCCCTTATTATAATCACTAAATTGATTTTAATGACTACAATCCTATTTTTATATGATTTTGTTCATTCGTTTACTAGGTTTTTCTATACACTACATATGACTGAAATCATGCAATATCTTTTCCTTCTTACTCAATCTCTAGGCACAATTCCCTTTAGATCCATACATGTTACAAATGACAGGAATTCATCTTTTTGACCACTGAGTAGTAGCCCATTACACACACGCATACACATACACACATACACATACACATTTCCTGTATCTACTTGTCTGTCAAGGGGGAACTTAAGATTATTCTCAGTTGTTGGCTATTGCAAATAATGCTGAAAAAAACATTTTTAATGATATCCTTAACCTCAGTTCCTGTATGGTCAAATAAAAAGATGTTTTCCAATGTATCTAAGTACAAAGCAGCCCTTCCTCTTCCTTTTTGACTCCACTTGACTAATACCTCCCAGTTTCCAAAACATAAGCAAAGTACTTGTAGCTCTGAAGATAAACTGCAGTTTGCTTCTCTTAGGACTTGCAAACTTACAATTTGTTATCATATTATATTTAGTGGAAAATTTCAACACTTAGAAGAAAAGCATTTAACACCTGTCTATAATTTTGACTGTTAAATGCAAATGTTCAATAAATTACTTTCAAAGTAGTATTCTCAGTAGATGCTTAGATTAACTTAGATTTACATCTTATTTTTCTCTACAGAACTTAGTTACAATTTATGCCTCCCTTTATTTTCATATTAAAATGATCAAAAATGATTATTACATGATTTTTATAATAGTTGAAATTTCCTTTTAAGTTATGGATTGCCATGTATATAATAAGATCTCCCTATAAAATGTTACACATTAATGTTGAGACAATTAGGACTATTAACATTTTACTTCAGACTCTATTCTGTGCTTTAGACTTTATACAGAATTATGTAAAATTCTATATATTTTTGCTAATTCTAGGGCCCCAAATCAGTCAGAACCATGTCAAATTTTGATTGTTTTCCTGTATATCACCACATCCAGTTGATAACTGTCTAAAGTTTCTCCATATCATTTTGTTGCCTTTAATGATTTTCATTTATTTATTCAATGAAGAGAGTAATTCAAATGGGAAAATATCAAAAAAAAATCCGAACAACCTAGCTAAAACTACTCTAAAATTACCAGTGGGTACAACTAGATAAGCCAAAATGTCAGATCTATTTCAGTGTTAATATTCTTAATTTGATTATTTTTAAGAAAATATAATATTCAAATTGTGATAAGAATTCATTTTTGACCATCAGATTCTTCACCAAGTTGAATTTAAACATTTTCAATGTTATATTGCTCTCAAATCTTGCTTTCGAATCTTGCTCTCAAATGTTAAATATTTCTAACTAGATTTACAGATGGTCACAATCATGAAGTATTGCTTATCATTGTTACTAATTGACTAATTTAAGAAAAATTAAATTTTAGAGCCTCAAAAAGAATTATAACATTCTCAATTTACCTTCATTCAATGAGAAATGGATTGAGAAAAACAATAGCTCCCTAGTTAGTTTAGGCCTATTCCAATTCAACAACCTTAAATAGAGAGTTTGGCCAAAATCCAGAAATAAACACCTGCATTTAATGGTATATCTTAGCTTAGGGGATCAAAAACTACAGGGATAAAAAGAAATGCTTGTATTCCATTCAGAAGGTAAATCTATGGTTGCACTATTTTTATACTTTAGGAACCAACAATTAAGGGTAGAAATAATAGAAGGTGTCCAGAGGGGTGGTTTGCCTCCTACATAGGAACTGAACATTGATTATGTAGTTTTGCAGATAGGAGTCTAAAATTAGCAGTTGAAATTAGTGAGAGAGGAAATATTTCAATCAATAAGTTGACCTTAAGTTCTTTAAATACATTAGTATGGATTTAGAATGATCCTAAAAAAATTAGCATCATGCCTTATTAACTCTTTTTCACATATTCCATTCTGATCTCCCACATCTATGCTCATATTAAGGTGAAAAACAGACACAGAATAATATGTTAAAGGTGATTTAAAATTCAGTGATTTATATTTATCCTAGAAAGAGCATGTGTTATAACAAACATATCGAGTAATTGTACTGTTTTAGAATTCAGGAAAATTTTTATGATTTCATTACCTTTTCTAAGAGCTTTGGATATTTAAAACATTTGAAGAAAGATGTAGATTTTTCCCACTCAAAAAAAATAGAATTTACAATTTCCACCATCAAATACACTCTTCTTATTCACATGCCAGACTTGTTTATCTTCAGAATTAACACACATTTTCAAAAACTAATGTATATTCATATATTTTTAAAACATTTTTTTATAGAAATTCATGGATATTCCTGAATTCTGTCTGTAGAATTAGAATAAGTATCTGTGACCTAACCAGGGATAAGCAAAAAATGTTCCATGTGCAAAATCCAGCCAACTCTGTTTTTATAAATGAAGATTTACAGAAACACGATCTAAATTGGTTAGTTTATTATTTGTGATTTCATGATATTATAAGAGAGATGAACAATTACTACAGTGTCTGCTATTTGCTATCTGGCCATTTAGAGAAAAAGTTAAACTAATCTAAAGCAAAACATATGGGGAATTCAATTTAGAAAGTTTAAATAATTTTAAACTACAGTAGAGAATGAATTGACAATATGCTATTCAAGACAGTTTACTACAAGATACTAAAATGCTAAATAAAATAAATTATAAAGGTAGGCTTTGCCATAGCTCATGGCAGAGAAATACAAGTGAAATTGCTACATAGAGTGTCATGAGACTACCCTTAAGTGATGGGAGACTCTACCTACAGGCCTTGGAACCATGAGGGATGCTAATGTCTACTCAAGGCAAGGTTCTGTAGGAGCAGAATGTAGAAGACAAACCAACCGCCCACCCACAAATTGTTTCCTGTAAAATAAATCAAACTTCCAACTTACAGTAGCAAAACTTCAGATTCTGAACCTTCACTGTTGAACCGAAATATTAACATGGACAAGCCAATCTACTCTACAGAGAAGTATTTCCACAATCTGTGTCTCACATATCATCTACAAATTAAGCACTATTTATTTGAGATTAGTTAAAAATTAAAATAAAAAAAATGCAATGAGAGAATCAGAAGACATAGCATCCCAGGAACTTAAGAAATAATAATAATAAAAAAAAATCTCTGCAAGACTGTGGTTACCAGAGTGGGGCAACTGGGAAGGGAGGGAGTACTTAGGGTTAAAAGAGTGAAAATTACAGTGTTGACTAGCACTAGAACTCTGGTAATGGGTGAAAAAACTGAGGTGTGAATATATTTACTTAAAAAGCATGTAGTATCATAAATAAACAATAATTACAAAAAAAACTTTACAACAATTTTTAAATGAAAAATCTGAAAAAGATGATAAAGTAAGATAAGTATGAGACCTGGGATAATATCAGGAGGACTAACATTCACATCATTGGGGTCCCAGAAGAAGACAGAGAAAAGAGATTAGAAACTGCATTTGAAAAATAATAGCTGAGAGATTCCCTAACCTGAGGAAGGAAGCAGACCTCCAAACCCAGGAAGCTTCAAGAATTCTAAACAAAAGAATCCCAAACAGACCTATACTAAGACAAATCATCATTAAAATGTCAAAATAAAGATAGAGAATCTTTAAAGTAGCTAGAGAAAAACAAATTACATACAAAAAACTTCCATAAGGCTATCAGTGGATTTCTCAGCCAAAACTTGAAAGACCAGAAGAGAATGTTATAATATATTCAAAGTGCTGAAATAAAAGGACTTAACAACCAAGAATAATCTACCATGATAAATTATCTCTTAGAATTAAAGGAATGATTGAAAGCTTTCCAAATAAACAAAAGTTAAAGATATTCATCACCACAAAAACATATTTACAAAAAGTACTACAAGAAGTCCTACAAAATATAAAGGAATCTCACCAAAAAGTAGCAAGATAGCAAAATATAAAAAGTAGGGAAGAGAAGATTGAAAATGTGCATGGTTAGAATGAGCTTGAGACTAAACTGTTTTCAAGTAACAGAGACTTTAATGTAAACACCAGGGCAAACTCAAAACATATATCCAGGAAAAAAGTAAATATAGAGAGCAGACTGTTTTAGGCCTGGTTCTGTTAGATATCCCTAGGCGGAAGCCTTCACACATCAGCAGAGCTTAGAAGGAGATAACAGAAAACTGCAGCTGAGCTTCAGAACATTCCAACCTTCAAATGCTCCTGATAACAGCAGAACAGCTAAAGCCTACAGCTCTCCTTTACTTTGCAACACTCTTATTACCTCATTGCAACCCAGCCCTATAAAATAAATCAAGAAGTCAGAATCGGGGTCAGTGCCTCTTAAACAGAGAGTGGTGCCCCACCTGGCCCCTGCTTTTCTAAATGCATGCTGTCTGTCTTTCTTTAGGCTCCTGTAGCCTCCACTCAGGGACCCTTTCAACCAGTAGTGCAGGTCATGGCAAGCAAAGAAGAAAATAAAAAGGAAAACCAATCATAACAATAACTACCTTCAAATCATCTTATAGAGAAGAACAAAAATGCTGTAACAATGTCCAGAAAGCAATGAATAAAATGGCAATGCACAGTTACATATCAGTAATCACCATAATTGTCAGTGGATTGATTCCCCCAATCAAAAGGCACAGAGTAGCCAAACAAGTTAGAAGCATAACCCAACTTATTGTTGCATTCAGGAGACTCATCTATTTTCAAAAGATAAACATAGGTTCAGTCAATGGTTGAAAAACAATCCTACAGTCAAATGGGAACAACGACAACAACAACAAAAGTAGGGGCAGCCATCTTTTTATCAGATAAAAAAGACTTCTAACTGAAGAGAATAACAAAAGACAGTGATGGACACTATATAATGCATTAGGTGTCAACTCAGTAAGAAGAAATAATGTTCATTAATATATATATGCACAAAATAAAGGAGCAACAAAAAACATAAAGCAATTATTAACAGAACTAAAGAGAGATCAATAGTAATACAACAATAGGAGATTAACTTCATTTACAACAATGGATATATCAACCAGATGGAAAATTAATAGGAAAATAACTTTAATAATAAATTAAAATAGATGAGTTTAATAGACATACACTGAATACTATATACAACAATTTCAAAATTCACATTCTCAAGTGTGCATTGAACATTCTTGATAGGCCATATGTTGGGAAATAAAACATGTCTCAATAAATTTAAAAAGAATGAAATCATACCAAGTATCTCCTCCACAATGATTTAAAGCTAGAAATTAATCCCAAAAAGAAAGCTGGATGATTTCAAAATACATGGAGACTAAACAACATGCTTCTGAATGACGGGTAAATGAGAAAAATCAAAGGAGGATTTTAAAAGAATTTGGAGATAAACAAGAATGAAAACAAGTGCTATGATAACTTATGGACTATAGCAAAGCAGTAGTATAGGGAAATTCTTACAATCCAGGCCTACCTTGAGAAACAAGAAAATTCTCATACAATCTAATTCTACACCTAAAGCAAATAGAAGAAGAACAACTGAAGCCAAAAGTCAGTCAAAGGAAGAAAATAAAAAATTTGAACAGAAATGAAAAAAATCAAAAAGATAATTTGGAGGTTCAATGAAACTAAAATGATATTCTCTGAAAAAATAAACAAAATTGACAAAAATATGACTAGGCCTACTAAGAAAAAAAGAAAACTGTCATAGCTAGAAATATAAATGGAAATGGAGAGGTTACAGCAGGTACCTCAGAAATATAAAGCATCATAAAAAAACTCCTATGAACAACTTTATGCCAAAATTTTGGACATCAAGAATACAGTTTTAGAAATACACAGCCTACCAAGACTGAATCAACAGTAAATAGAAAATCTGAAAAGAACTATCATAAGCAAGGAAATTGAAAAGATAATTTAAAAATTCCCTCAAAAATAAAAGCCCAGGACCAGATAGTTTCACTAATGAGTTTTATCAAAGCTTCAGAGAAGAATCTATAACTAGTCTTCTCAAACTCTTTAAAAAATTAAAGAGGGGACAGTTCTAAATAATTTTCTGAGACCAACTGATACCAAAAGCTGATAAATATGCCACCAAAAACAAAATTACAGACCAATATCTCTAGCAAACATAGATAAAAAAAATTAGCAAAAATTTCAATAAAATATTAGCAAACCAGATTCAACCATACATAAAAAGGATCATCCATCATTACCAAGTGGGATTTATCCTGGGAATGCAAGAGTGGTTTAACAGTCACAAACATATTAATGCCAAAAAAAAAAAAACCCACATAACAAGAGCAAGAAAAATCATATCATATCAAGAGATGCAGAAAAAGCTTTTAACGAGATTCAATAAGCATTTATGATAAAAATTACAAAAAATTGGAATCGAGGGTACCTCAGAATAATAATGGCATGTATGATAAATCCACCCACAACCCATCATATTCAATGATGAAAAACTGAAAGTTGCTTCCTCTAAGATCAGGAACAAGACAAAATTGTCCACTCTTAAACCACTGCTTTGTAACTTCATACTGGAGGTTCTATTCAGAGCACTAAACAAGAAGAAGAAATAAAAAGAACCCAAATTGGAAAGGAGGAAGTAAAACTATCACGATTTGCAGACATAGAAAATCATAAAACTCCATAAAAAACTGTAAGAACTAATCAATGAGTAAAAGAAGTGGCAGGTTAAAAAAATAAAACAAAAAAATCAGTTACTCTTCTTTACACAAATGCTGTGATAGAAGAGAGTGAAATCAAGAAAACTACCCCTTTTTCAATAGAAGTAAAAAATAATCAAATAATATGGAATATACTAAACAAAGGAAGTGAGGGTTATACAATAAAAAATAAAACTTTCTTGAACAAAACAGAGGAAGATACAAAGAGATGGAAATGTATCCTGTGCTCGCGGCTTAGAAAATTAAGTGTGTTAAAATAGTCATCCTACTTAAAGAAATATACAGGTATAATGCAACCCCCATCAAAATCCCACTGGCATATTTCAAGGAAGGAAAACAATATATTTTTAATTTGCATGTGATAACAAAAGAGCCCAAACAGCCACATCACTCATGGAAAAAAAACAAAAAACACTGGAGTTATCATACTCTCAGATATCAAGCTACAGTACAATGCAATAGTGATCAAAACTGTGTGATACTGGAATAACAACAGTGACAGATCAGTGGAATAGAACTGAAACACTAGAAACTAACTCACTCACATATGGTCAGTTTATTTATGGACCCAAGAGCATATGATACAGAAAGGAAAATCTTTTCAATAAATGATGCTGAGACAACAGAATGGACACATGCAAAAGAATGAAGTTAGACCACTCTAACATCATGCACAAAGATTTATTCAGAATCATTTAGGGACTTGGATGAAAGATTGGAAACCCTAAAATTCTTTGAAGTCAGCTTAGACAAGACATTATATGATTTCGATCTTATCGAAGTCTTTGAGGACTCAACTCCAGCAGCAAGGGAACAAAAAAAAAAATAGGATGGCATCAAACAAAAATGCTTATGCACAGCAAAAAAAACCATACACACTCCCCAAAAAAACAACCTAACTATTGTGAGAAGATATTTATATTTCATATACCTAACAAACTCAGCAACAGAAAAACAAACAATCCAGTAAAATGGGCAGAAGAACTGGATAGACATTTATCTATAGAAAATGTACTGATGACCGACCAACAGGCATATGAAAAGATGCTTTGATTCACTTATTAGGGAAATATAAATCAAAACAACAATGAGACATCACCTTACACCTATGAGATTAGCTGTTGTTCAAAAGTTTGGAAAAAACAATGTTCACAAAAGTGTGGAGAAAAGGGAACACTTTAACACTACTGGTGGCAGTGCAAATTTGTGCAGTGCTTACAGAAAGCTATATGGAGATTCCTCAAAAAATGATAACGAATGCCTTAAGATTCCATCATTCTATTTCTGGGTATTTACCCCAAAGTCACCAAAACAGTAATTCATCAAAATATATGCACCTCCCCCCATTTATTGCAGTATCATTTACAATAACCAAATATTTGAAACTACTTAAGTGCCCATTCTCAGAAGATTAAAGATGTGATATATATCCACAATGAAATACTACACGGTCTTTAGAAAAGATGAAATCCTGTCATTTGTGACAAGGCAGATGAAACTTGAAGGAATTATACCAAGTATAATAAATCAGAAGGAGACAGACAATCAGTGGATGATCTCCCTCATATATGGAATATAAAGAAACAAAGCAAAGGATTAGGTTAAACCAAAACAACACTTGGACGTAAGCAACAGAAAAGAGGTTACCAGTAGGGAACTAGGCAGAGGCTGTGGCAAATGGTGGTAGGGTCCAATGGACAACGATGAAAAATTTTGGTAACTCAGTGTGGACTGAGTGTGTGGTCATGAGGAATGAGAACCTGTACATATAAGTTTATATTATTTTTTAAAGCAAATTTGCCTAAACACACATTTATAAAGTGAAGACAGGTTAATTTTGAGATGAACAACTGAATAAAAATAAAGTATTTCTTCCTCTTCTCTCTTCCTGCTTCCTGCCTTCATCCTGCCTGTAACTTTCCTTTAAAATAAGTATAGAACAAGGAATGGAGGTTTAGGTGAATGAATACTAAAAAAACCAATACAATTTAAAAATAGTTGGAATGAAGAGACGGTAAATTTAACCTCAAATTATTATTATCAAAACAATAAATCAAAGGATAACTTCTGAAGATAATAAAAGTATAGATCATGTTATTTTGTGATATGGAGATAACAATCAGATTTGTGGGAAGTGGATGAGGGAAGATTCTGACTTTCAGTTATAAATCCTTCATTACTAATTTGTTGGTACCATGTAGATATACACTGCTATATATTAAAAATGAAAAAAATCAATATAATATTTACCTCTGTCTTTTAAGAAATTTTAATCATAAAATTGATGTAATTATATATAAATATATTTTATAAATGCTTTAATATTTTTATTGAGCATAATGTAATAATTTTATTATGTTAATTTAAAATAAATCAAATATAATTTTCAAGTCACATGTTCTACCTATAACTAAATTTAGCAATTAATTTCCATATAAGTATCATATGTTCATTTCTTTATTACATTTTATAAGTCTCAATTTATAAATGTGCAGTTAACAAAACACCCCATACTGCAGTGATATTAGATATGATAATTTCATAAGAATAAAGAATAATCAATAGATACTTCTAGGAATGGTAAATAATTTCATCTAAATAAACCAATTACTGAGCAACTGATAACATTTTTCAAAAGTCTCCATTGGCTTTATTTTACCCAGTATATACAATGAATTCACCAAGGATATTATGCTTGAATATAGAAGCAAACCAATAAAATCACAAATTAAATATATTAGAATAAAATTCTCTTTCACATAAAAATTATGAACACATTATTTTCATAAATACATATTTTCTAATAAGTGCCAATGGTTTTGTTTTTATTATTATTTATCTCTTATCTACAAAGATACATTTTTGAAGACTGACATATCTTTATCTATATTTCACATCACATCCTCTCCATCAGAGTTCCAATGTCCTATACCAGCACCTTTTCCTCTCGTTCCTTACCTCCTTCTTATTACTGTCCCTCTGGAGATAATCATCTTGTGTTTTTAAAGGGGTTTTTCTGTTTGATTCATTGTATTATAGTCAACATATGAGTAAAACCAACCTGCATCTCACTTTTCTTTCTGATTTATTTCAACTATCACGATTCCTTTCAACTCCATTCAGACTGTTGAAAAGGGCATGATTTCATTTTTTCAGTAGTTGCATAGAATTCCATTGATTTCCACAGCTTCTTTGTCCAGTCATCTGTTGTTGGCTATTTAGGCTGTTTCCATGTCTTGGTTATTGTGAACTGTACTGCTACAAACATCAGGATACAGTTAATTTTTTTTTTTTATTAGAGATTGTGCATCCTCTGGGTATATACTCAAGAGTGGGATTGCTGAATCAAATGATAGATCCATCTTTAATTGAGGAATGTCCACACTGTTTTCCAAAGACGTTACGCCAATTTACCTTCCCACCAATTGTGTAGAAGGGTTCCGTTTTGTCCAAGCCCCTCTAAAACCTGATACTTCCTGTCTTTTTGATATAGGCCATTCCCACTGGTTTGATGTGGTATCTCATTATAGTTTTTATGTGCATTTCTCTGATGAGTGATGTAGAACATTCTATTTCAGGTGTCTTCTTTAGACCAGTGTCTATTCAGTTCTTTTGTCCATTTTTTGAGTGGTTCATTTGTCTTTATTGTTGAGGTGTGTGAGCTCTTTATATTTTAGAGATTAAGCTCTTATCTGATGCATGCTGTGTGAATATCTTCTCCAACTCTGTGGTTGTCTTTTTGTTTTAGTGGCAGTTTCTTTTGTTGTGAAGAAGCTCTTCAGTTTGATCTATTTCCAAGTGCTTAGTTTTACTTTGGTCTCTTTTGCCATAGTTGTTCCTGCCCCAAAGATTTCTTTGAGGTTGAAGTTGTGGAGTGTTTTTTCCCACATCGTCTTCTAAGTATTTTATGTTTTCAGTTCTTATGTCCAGATCTTTGATTCATCTTGAGCTAACTTTTGAGTATTGCAATAATGAGTAATCTAGTTTCTTTTTTTGCAGATGTCTTTCCAGTTTTCTCAGCACCATTTGTTTAATAGATTTTCCTTATCCCATTTTATGCTTTTGGCACATTTGCTAAAGATTAACTGTCTATTTAGGTGTGACTCTCTGGGGTCTCAATATGGTTCTACTGATCAGTGTATATAATATTTTTGTTCCAGAACAGTGCCAAACTGTTTTAATGATAATCACTCTGTAGTATAGTTGAGATCAGGGGGTGTGGTTCCTGCACTGTTCTTTTTTTCTCTTAAGATAGCTTTGGTTGTTTGAGGCCTTTTGTGATTCCACACAAACTTCAGTACTGTTTATTCTGTTTCCTTAGGAATGTGCCAGGGATTTTGATAAGAATTGAATTAGATCTATATATTGCTTTGGCCATTTTTACTATGTTAATTCTTCCAATCCATGAACATGTTATGTTTTTCCATTTCTTTGTGTCTTCTATTTCTCTTGTTAACTTTGTCTAGTTTTCTGTATAGAAGATTTTCTCCTTCATTGTTAAGTTTATTCCCAGGTATTTGATTTGGTACTATTGTGAATGGAATTTCTTTTCCTCTACTTCATTGTTTGCATATAGGAATGCTGGAGATCTTTGGTGTTGCTTTTATAGCATGCCACTTTGCTGGATTCATTTACTGTTTCAAGTAGCTTTTTCATGGTGTCCATAGTTTTCTATGTATTCTCATATCTTCAAATAATGCTAGTTTAAATTGTTCTTTTCAAATTTGAATTCCTTTTATGTGCTTTTCTTGCCTTATTGTTCTGGGTCAAGACTTTCAGAACTATGTTGAATAGTAGTAATGATAGTGAGCAACCCTTTCTTGTTCCAGATCTTAGGAGAAATGCTCTTAATTTTTTTACCATTGATGATAATGTTGACTGTGGGTTTTTCATATATTGCTTTTATTATGTTGAGGTATATGAATTATATTCTTATTTTGGTGAGAGTTATCATCATGAATTGGTGTTGAAAGTTGCAAAATGCTTTTTCTACATCTATTGAGATGATCATTTAGTTTTTTTATCTTCACTTTGTTGATGTAGTGCTTACAGTAGTTGATTTGCAGATTTTGAACTATCTTTGCATCCCTGAAAGAACACCCACTTGATTGTGGTGTATGAACTTTTGATGTGCCTGAATTCTATTTGCCAGACTTTTGTTGATGATTTTTATATCTATATTTATCAGTGATATTGGTCCATAGTTTTCTTTTTGGGTGTTGTCTTTGTCTAATTTTGGAATAGATATATTGACAACAAAGAGTATATTTTGGATTTTTCCTTCCTCTTCAACTTTGTGAAAGAGTTTAAAGAGGATGGAGAATAGCTCTTCTCTGAATGTTTGGTAGAATTCACTAATAAATCATCTGGAGCTGAACTCTTTCTAGAGTTTTTTTTTTTTTATTACAGCTTCAAAGTCTGTGCTTGTGATTGGTCTGTTTAAGTTGTCTGTTTCCCGGTTCAGTTTTGAGAGGTTGTAGCATCCTAGAACTCTATCTCTTCATGATTTATTCGTTAGAATTAAGAGCTCACAGTAGTCTCTCATGATGCTTTGTATTTCTATGATGTCAGTGGTGATCTTACCTCTTTCACTTCTGACTTTTGTTTTTAGTTTTCTTTTTCTTAGTGAGTCTAGCTAGGGGTGTATTGATTTTGTTAAATATTTCAAAGAACCAGCTCTTGGATTCTTTCATCATTTGAATGATCTTTTTGTTTTCAATTTCATTTATTTCTGCTCTAATTTTTATTATAGCCTTTCTTCTGCTGAATTTTGGTTTTAATTGTTCTTCCCTTTCTAGTTCCCTCAAGTGTGAGGTTAGGAATTTAATATGATCTCTTGGCTTCTGATGTGTGCTTTTATGTCTGTAATCTCTCCTCTCGGAACTGATCTTGTCACATCCCATATCTTCTGAAGCTTGTTTTTATTTCCAGATAATTCTCAATTTCATCCATAATCTAGGAGTTGTTTAGAAGCATGCTGCTTAATTTACATATCTTTTGGGTTCTTCCGGTTTCATTCTTCTGGCTCATTTCTAATTTCCCCCTTTGTGGTCAGAGAAGATGTTTTCCAAAATTTCAGTTTTGTTAAATTTGCTGAAACCTATTTTGTATCATAGAATATGATCTATCCTTGAGAATGTTTCATGTACATTTGAGAAAAATACCTGTTTTGTTGGGGTAGAACACCCTGAATATGTCTGTTATATCAATGTGATCTAATGTTTCAATTAGGAACCTCATTTTTTTGTTGATGTTGATAGGACAAGAGCTCCCAGAAAGGGTGATATAACACTGTTTTGTGAAGCACCCCATCTGAAAGCTTCAGCGTATACCGTTTGAACAGGATTCTCAACAAACCTTTGTCTCAGTCTTTCCTGATAACATCCTTGGATTGTAGGCCCTTCTCTCAGTCTTTTCGATAGTGTCATCCTTAGAACCTCATTGTATTGTTTTCACTAATGTCTGGCAGTGACATTTAATGAATTTCTCAACAGAATCTGCTAAATCTTGCTCACCCAGAGCAACTGAAAACCTACACTACCTTCCATATTCCTTTGATAACCACAGACTTGCAACAGACTCCTCTAACCCTCTAACCCTGCACACTAACACTAGACGCCAATCTCCTTTTAAAAAACAAAACAAAACAAAACAATAGCCCTTCCCAGGGTGTGGTGCCTTTGTTTAGTTCATGTACCTGCTCTGAACTTCCAGTTAATCTTCTGGGTACTCAGCATTGCTGAGTCATTGTCCCATGATTTTTGAACCTCAAGGGCCCCCAATCTTCTGGGGAACCGAACAGATTTTCTGCCTGGATGTCTACTGGTGTTTAAGTGGAGACTTGGAGTTTTCTACTATTATTACTGTCAATGTCTTCCTTTAGTTCTGTCAATATTTGTTTTATGTATGTAGGTGATCCTGAATTGGGTACATATATGCTGATGGTAGTTTTTTCTTATTGATGGCTATAATGTAGTGTCCATCCTTGCCTCATGATACACTTTTTAGTTTGAAAATTGCTTTGTCTCATAGGAGTATTATAGTTCCTGATTTCCTTACATCACTGATGCTTTGATATATTTTTCTGTAGTCCTTGACATTTAACCTATATTAATCTTTAGATCTGATATATATTTCTTATAGGCACAATATTGATGGGTCTTTTTTTTTGATCTATTCAACCACTTTAAGTCTTTTAACTAGTTAATTCATTCCATACATATGATTGAAATGATGATTGAAATGTGGGGCTTAATTACTGTTATTTGGGTCTTTGTTCTCTTTTGGTGATCTCTGCCCGTTGCTTAATTTCCTGTTTGCTTCTGTTTTTCCTTCGGATCATTTTCAGTGTCTATTCTATCAGTTTTGTCTACTTCCAACTATGTATATCTTTAGAATGTTTCGTGCTTGTCCCATGGGTTCTCTAACTGCACTGCTCTATGATACTTTAGTGAGCTGACGCCTATCATATTTGTGTATTTATATAGTTAACTGCTTTTCTTTCCCCCTTTAGTAATTTTGTATTTTTTTTCCTGTTGCTCTCATCTTCTTTCTTCTTTTACTTTCCTGTATATCACAATTCTAGAGGCTTGATGTGTCTCTGTTTTTGTTTTCCCTGTTTTAGGGACCTGTTCAAGTTATCCTCAATGGCAGGCTTGGCAATAGAGAAATCCATTAACTTTTGTTATCGAAAACCTTTATTTGCCATCATATTTGAAATTAATTTTGTTGGGTAAAGTATTCATGACTGGTAGTTTTTGTCTTTTAGTATTTTGAATAGTCCTTTCCCACTAGCCTATAGAATTTGTTGAGAAATCTTATGACAGCCTGATGGGCGTACCTTTGTAGGTTATGTTTTTCTTTTCTGCAGCAACCTTGAGTAATTTTTCTTTGTCACTGCCTTTTGTTTTACTGTGATGTGTCTGGAGTAGGTTTATTTACATCTAGAAATTTTGCTGTTCTCTTTGCTTCTTGAATATTCATGCTTACATTTTGTAACATACATGGAAAATTCTCTACTGTTAGTTCATTAAATAGATGTTCTGCTCCTTTAATCACTCTCCTCTCCCTCTGGGACTATTATTTTCCTTAAACGTGTTTGTCTCATAATATCCGACACTTCTTAGAAACTTCTTAGTTTCTGGATTTGTCCTCAATCTAATTTTGTTCACCTCTTTCTGTTATTTTTTTCTTCACTATCTGATTTCGTCCCCCTGTATGACTGAATCTGTTTATGGAATTTTCCATGCTTATCTGTGATTTCTTTTATCTCTAGCATTTCTGCTTGGACTTTAATGCTTCATTCTCCTTGATGAATCCCTCTGATCTGTCATATCTTTTCTGAGTTCTTCCAATATTTTTGAGTAGATGTGTGTGTCTTTTGTATCACATTAAGCTTTTTAATAACTATCATTTTGAATTCTATCCATTAGGTTGTTCCAATACATATTAATGGATTTCTTCTCTGGAGAACTTTTGATTTTTAACTCCTTTTGGACAGTTTGAGTTTTTTTTTCATCGCTTAGATTTTGGAATTTTTTTCTACCTTCAATTTAGCACTCTGGTTTTCTTTTTCATTTACTTTAGTCTTCTTCCTATCTGTATGATTATGTAGCCAGTGCCAGCTCCCGATTTCTGTGTGAGTGGTATGGGTCATACTCTCATAAGGATGCCCTGTTGTGGTGGGTTGCTGATGACTTTTCAGATGGTACTTGGAGGCTTTGCAATTCTCCTGTTCAGGGATTTTCATAGGTAGCCCAGCTTCAGTCCAGAAATACCAGCTCTTTGACAGGCCAATTGCATATTTTAGGGTTTGGGTGTGGGTCTGGAATGAGGAACTGTTGGTATCCTCAGGTCTTGAGGTGTAGCTGGCACTGGTCCTTGTTTGCAGGGCAGGGTGGGGTCAATAACCCGCATTTCCAGAGGCCTAGAGAACACTGTTTTCGACCCTGGTAGTTCAGTCTGTGAGTCAATGGATCTGAAGCCCAACATATGCTGGTTTTGGATAGTAGCGGGGTGGGTTCAGGGATCAATAACCTACAGGTCTGTGGAAACTGAAGTCTGTATGTACTGTGGCAGGGCAGGGACAGGGGTCTGGGTACCTAAGGCCTGGCAGGTGGGCATTTGTTCTGGGCCACTGTAAAGGGACTGGTGATCTGGGGTCCTGGGTAACGGTGGTCTTGTAGAAGAAGAGAGCTGCACCCCCAGTTTCTAGCTGCCGTGGGCCAGCCGTGAAGGCCACCGAGCCATCAGGTACCTTGCAGTCTGGGCTGGCCGGAAGCTACTGGCCAGATAAAAGGACTTTTCTTTATCACCTGAGAACGGAGGTCTATGTGCATTTTGCAATTATGTGAATCCTGTGTGTTGCCCATGTGAGGAATTCACAAGTGACTAACTTGGGTTCCATGTGTAATACCTATTCTAATTTACACCTCCCCTCTTCCGCACTCTATAAAATTGTACCTCCAATTTGCTTGTTTGCTCAGATTGTGAAATCTGGGCCCATGTGAAATACAGCTGCCTTCACTACTTCTAAAAGAGCACAAGGTTAGCTTTGTTGGTAGAGAGAGAGTTGTAGCAGTTTGGTATTACTAGAGCCAGGGATGTGCAATAAGCCCAGTAGGCAAGCTGTGTGGATGAAGCTTAGGGCCTCTTCCAGGCAGGTCCAGTGATCCAGAGTCTGGGGAACTGCCAGTATGATTGCAGAATGAAAATGCGTAAAGAATTTAGGAGCAGTTATAGAGTGTGAAGCAATTATAGGGAAATGCACAATAAAAGTGGATTCATGGCCATACAATTTGTGTAATCACACAGAGCCTACAGAGAATGGCTCCAAATTTGTTTTAATGCTTTGCTGTTGTTGTCTTATAATTGTTAATATCTTCTAACCGTGAACCCTACATTTACATTGGACCTGAAAACTATGAACATGGGGCTGTATATAAATATCAATTACAATCAATAGACATAACTTAGAGAGGGAATATATTTTTCCTTGAAGAAAATTTGAATAATAATCATAGTAATAATTATTATTTTCCTAAAGTCTGAACTTATCTGGATTTTTATCTATGAAATTTACTTGATACTACAAGAATGAGCGATGTCAGTAAAGATTTAGGCTTTAATTTGAGACCCTGAAAAAAGTAAATCATGAATAAGAGAGAAAATTTAACAAAAAGACAAACTTTAGTAGGGATAAGATATCCTATACTTCATTAGTCTATATGAAGAAAGCTAAATTTAGGGTGGAGAAATAAAATATCAACTGAGTCTTTGTTGTAATTCATACACAGTGCATCCAGTAAATATTATCAGAAATAAGTGGTAATAAGATCAAACTATAAAAATTAAAAATCAGTAAAGGAAACCCATATGCAATCTTGAGACTTCAAAAATGCTAAAGTCTGAACATTTTAATAAAATATATTTAGAAATAGAGAATATTACCAGGAATTTAGAATCTATAAAAAGCAAGCAAATAATTCCTACATATATAAAAATATAATAAACACAAGTATTCCGGAAATAACAGAAAATAATTTGAAAACTAATAATCAGAAGATATGCAGGTTAAATACAAAGAAAATATAGAGATGAAAATTATGGGAAGGTATGAAAGAGATGTATGAGATATGAGAGATTCAAAACATATGTAAGTCCAGAAGAAAAACTGAAAAAACTGAATGTAGAAGTACAAGTTGAAAAATTTTCAAAAGTTATGTAACTTATCAAGTCATAATTTCAGGAATAAGTATGAATGTTAAACAGGGTAAATAAAAATAAAAAGCACAATAATATTAAAACCTAGGGAAAAAAAACAATTTAGAGCAATAGAGGGAATGAAGAGTAATTTCCTTTAAAGTAATAACTATACGCTTAAAAGCTGACTTACAAAATAAAATTCTGTGTTATATAATTAACTAATTTAATCAAGATTTTTCAGTCCATTGTATTAACCTGTGATTTCTTTGAAAAGATGTACTCAGTTTTTTTTTTTTTTTTAAATCTTATACTCAAGTTGATTTTAATATATTTTGTTAAAAAAAAAAAAAAGAAATACACAGGGCTTCTGACCAAGATGGTGACCTGGTCAGAGCATGACTCCTGTCCTCCCCAGGGAGCAGATAGAAATTCACCTATTTTCCAGAAAAAAACACCAAGGCAAGGCAGGTAGAGAGGCTGTAGAGAAACAGTAACAATCATGACAACAAAAGGTAGGTGAAAAGTCTGTTCAGAGCTACAACACAGTCTAAGACTCATGATTCTGACTGTGGTCGAGGGGTTGGAACTTTGTGAAGAACTAGCCCTTCCAGGAATCTCAAAAGCAATGGAGAGCCCACCCAGTAGAACAGGACACAGAACTAGGGGAGAAGGTCTAGACACAGACCAGAAGAGGCATCACTGCCCCAGTGGTTTGAACAAGAGGCCTGGCAAGAAAATTACACTGGGCACCCACAAAACTAGAAGGCAGCTAGGGGAACTGCACACCCCCACTCCCTCCCATCATAAGGACCTGGAGTTGCAGGATGCGCTCACTGGAAATCTGCCTTCTGGCTTAAAGGAAGAAGAGAGTCTCTTAGAGGGAGAGTCAATGTTACCCACAATCATCACCTTGTGGGTGTAGGTGAAACTGAATCCTGATTGCTGATTGTGGGTCAACAGCAAGTTGATCATTGTGATTGGGAGCTAGGATGCTGGGAGAAGGCTCTGCAACTCCCACACAAACTCCAACCCCATAGACTGAACTTCCAGGCAGTGACAGATGGCCTACATAAGAATTTCAACAATCTGACCAGTGGTGACATCACTACACTCAAGAAATTCCAGTGTCCAAATCAAGATCCAGGCTTACACGGTGCAAGTCAATAACCTACCATCACTGGAGGGAAAATTAATCCACAGAAACAAACAGAATGTCGAACAGAGCAAAGACACAGATATATGAAATGTTGGATCCAATCAAAACCCAGAGGAAAATCTGAATACAACAGACCTTTATAAACTGCCTGAGGATGAATTTAGGACAACAGTAATAAACATACTCATGAAAACCAAGAAAATAATAAAGAAAAAGAGAATAAAAATGAGAATGAATAAATGAAGTAGCTCAAAGTAGATGTCAAAGAAATGAACACATTAGCTGACCAAAAGTATTCAATAGAGGGATTCAAGAATAGAATGGATGAAGCCTTCAACAGAATCAGTGAGCTAGAATATAGGACAGATGAATGTATTCAAGCAAACGAACAAAGAGACAAAAGAATGCAAAGAAATGAAGACAGCATTCCAGACCTATGAGGTAACATCAAAAGACACAATATTTACATTGTAGGGGTCCCAGAAGTACAAGGGAGATAAAGGTGGTGGGAGGCAGAAACTGCATTTGAAGAAGTGATAGCTGAGAACTTCCCTAACTTGACGAATGAAGCAAATTCCAGACCCAGAAAGCTCAAAATTTCCTAGTAAAAGAAACCCAAACAGGCCTACACCTAGATACATTGTCATTAAAATGTCAAAAATATAAGATAAAGAGTCTTAAAAGCATCCAGAGACAAATGAATCACATACAAAGGATATCCTGTAAGATTGTCAGTAGATTTCTCAACTAAAACTCTACAGGCCAGGAGGGAACGGCATGATATATTCAAAAGACTGAAAGAAAGGGATTTTTCAACCTAGGATACTATACCTATCTATACGATACTATATCACATATATATGTGAGATTATCATTCAGAACTGAAAGAATGATAAAAGTTTTTTCTAATAAGCAAAAGTTAAAGGAATTTATCACCACAAAACCAGTTCTACAAAAAATACTGAAAGATGCTATATGAAGTGTAAAGAAATCCTACTTAAAAGCAGGTCTACTGTAACTATTCATCTATACTCACTAGAGATATTGGTCTATAATTTTCTTTCTTGGTGACTCCTTGTCAGTTTTTGGTATTGGTTGATGCTGGCCTCATGGAGAGTATTTTAATGTTCTTCAATGTTTTGGAGCAATATGGGTAGAATGGGTATTAATTCTTTGCCAAGAGTTTGGTGAAACTCCTTGGAAAGGCCATCTGGTCCTGAGCTTTTGGTTTTAGGGAGACTTTTGATTACTTATTCAGTTTATTTGCTTGTGATTGTTCTGTGGGGCCTATTCAAGATCTTGGCATAGATAATCTTATTTAAGATAAGCCTATGATATAGATTTTATGATCTCCATTTTATCAATGAGAAAACCAAAGCTAAGAAATCTGCCTAAGTTTATATATATGTCAGAACCAAGGATCAAATTTCTTTTATGCTCAAATTCTGTATGTTTAATATTTGATCCTCTTTAGTTTTTTTGCTATTGATATTGTTTTGTTTGAAAAGATAACACTATCCAAAAATTTTGAATTTTACTTTCATCATGCTGAGTTTTTTCTTTTTTAGTTATTCTTCTTGATAATTCCAATTTTTAACTTTTCTAAATTAAATAATTGTGACTCAAGCTTACATTATTTTTATATATTCTTCTATGTTCGTTATAAAGTTTGTTTTATAAATATCCAATATATAGTACTCTCCTGAGTTTCTTTTAAAATAAGTAAGTTGACAAATTATGCTCTTTTTTTGACGTGAAAAAAAATCAAAACAAAAAAATGAGAGGTTGGTATGGTGTGGAATGAACAGACTGAAGTGTGAATCTGATATCCAAGAAAGCATATAGTTATGTATAATAATAAAACAAATATATATAAATATACATGCATAGCAATAATATAATGAACATCCATACATCCACCATATTGCTCAATTAAAAAAAAAATGAAATATATACTAAGACTTCCTTTAGGAACTACAGAGGAAAAAGGTGCTTTGTTAAATTAAGCACTCTAATAAAGCTTCATTAGTAGAAAATAAAAAATTCCTAAATTTATAGATGTTTAAAACTTTCATAACACCTTTGGTATTTGAAGAATTCTTAACTGGATATAAAACCCTCAATTCACATTTTCTTCTATTGATATTTTACATATTCTGATACATTAGGTCTGTTCTCTGAATAATTCTTTAAAAAAATGAATACCAGTCTAATTTTCTTTACCAATAATTTATTTGATCTTTTTGACTAAAAATTTTAATATTTTTGAATCTCTCTTTAATGTTTAATGGTTTTTCTAGGATATTTCTAAAAACTAGTCACTGTGAGTGAATTTTCTTTTTTTTTGCCCTTTCAGTTTGTAGAATGAATTCTTCTGTTATTTTTAGAAATCTATAATAACATAGTTTATATTCCACATTCTTTAAGAGTATATTCCATATTTTTCCACAGAGTACCTCTCCTTTTCCCTTTTTCCTTTCTTAGATTCTCTGTGTTTCAAAGATTGTCACTTGACATAGTGAGAACTTTGTTCTGATAATTCAAAAACTTTAAAAGCATATTTCACAATTATAGTTGTACTCTTGAAAGAAATAGTTCTAGAATAACTTTGTCTATTGCTAGCTCCTCTCTTCTCTAACCAGCATTTCTCTTTCTCCCTTTCTTTTCTTTCCTTCTCCCTCTTCCTCCTCTTCTTCTTCTTCTTCTCTCTCTCTGTCTCTCTCTCTCTCTCTCTCTCTGTCTCTCTCTCTCTCTCTCTCTCTCTGTCTCTCTCTCTCTCTCACACACACACACACACACACACACACACACACACACAGTTTCTATCTCTTTACCATCCATACACTCGTTTCACCATGAAGTCTGAAGTTTTGCTTGTGAAGGAGTAAGAAACACTGTACAATGGGATCTGGTGACTTCTCCTTGGTGATTTTCTCCAGTTTTTGCTTTAGTTACTTTGAAAGATTAGACATACTCCATTTTCAATGTTTTTAAAAATCATGGTTTTAATGTACTTTTGGTTTTATTTTCTTCTTATTATTCTAATTTGTTTTAAGGGGAACTATTGGTAGATGTAGGCCTAGAGAGTTACTATATTATCTTATCTGCCAAGAAGTCTTTCTCTCATTAAATTTTTTGCAGTAACATTCTATTGTAATATTATGTAGATTTGAGGTATATATCATTAAGATGTGAAATAAACATCTATATATATTATGTTAATCACTGAAAGTTCAATTCTATTCTTAGCCAGATAATTTGTCTCTTATATATCATTAGTCTATAAAAGCATATTATATTCTCATTCTCTCTTTTGTATAAAAGTAGAATGACAATATGCATATCACATATAGTTTGAGATTATAAATATTCAAAATATTTCCGTAAGAGTGATATTATTTATATCACATAAAGTAGTATATATGTTGCTAATATTTTTTACGTTTCTAAATTTAACAAATTTATGAGACAAAAAATCGGATCAGAAACAGCCTACTCAATATCAATGGAATTTGTAACTAACAATTTGTAAGAAAAATCCATAGTACAGCAAAAGACATGTCAAATTATCAAAAAATGAAACAGTATATTAAATGTTATTATCTAAAAATTATAAAGATAGCTTAACAGTGATATAAGGAATAGTTTGATGTTACTGAGCTATGGCAAGACAAGAGAAGATAATCTAATAGTACTTCCAACTCATAGTATGTGGCAAAAAGGAAGAATGTAGAGCAGCTTTGCATCATGTATGTGTACTACTTCTGTGGTTACTGTTTTCAGCCGATTAATTGCTGGTACTTGGCACAGATTTCTAAGGCATTGCGTATATTTCATGGAAACTGGTTCTTTCCTGGGTTTCCTTATTTCTGACCATGGGTTCAGTCTTATTGTTCCACTAGTAATGTGCTCTCCATGCTCTTTTGACATTTTAGTTAAAACAAAGCCCCTCATTTAAATATATAAAATCTCTTCAATGTTCAATGTGCAATTATTCTTATAGTTAACAAAAGTAAAAATAACTTATCTTCCCTTTTAAGGATATTAGATTATGCATTCTGTTAAAAGTAATAATTCAGAACTATTAAAATAGAACTAGTAATTTAACATTTTGGTTAACAATGTAAAAATTTTAGGAAAATAACCTAGATTTGACTTTGGCTTTGACCTTTACTACCTGGGTAACTTTCAATAGTCAGCATAACCTTACTGATCTTCTGTTTTTACAATATGTACTTCACAGAGTTGTCAGGTCAATTAAATGCATGCAGAACTGTGACAGAATTTTGCATATGCTACATTTTTTAAGTGTAATGCAGAGATTATGATGATATAGGCAGTGTCTGACTGTTATGTTTTCCTCTTATCTAAACTTATAAGACTATGTTGTAGTAAATTATGGGTTAATTAGAAAATAATGAGATAAATGGGATAGGTCTGGTTTTACTTGTGTGATTGCTGAAAGACATTTTACTTATTGCTGTTCAAACCTTGGAAGAAATGAGAGCTATCAAAATGCTGAGTGTGCTAAAACTAATGAACATAACATCACCACTTTATGGAGAAATCTTATAAGCATGACCTATGTTCTTCAGAATATACAACATAACCTTGAATTCTTTTGATAATGTTCGACCACTAATATAAAGTCATATTTAGGAAAATGAGGATAGTTCTGAAAGGTGAAGGATTTCTTGAATCAGCAACACTGTCTTTTCATAAGATTGTTTTTCTCTTAAGACTAATATGGGGCTTATTGATTTTGCTTAGTCAGCCTCATGGTTCAAGGTTCCTTCTTATCAGCACCCTTTCATGTGATTTTTCAGTATAGGAATAAGAATTACAGAGTACTGCCTAATTTATTTTTTAAAAAGGTGCTTAAATGAGATGCTGACTTTAGTGTTTAGAAGGAAAGATTGAAATTTTCTATAATTTGATCATCAGCAGTAATAGACAAACTGAAAATCTTAAACATTATGTCTTGAACTACTTTCACATCATTATCTGCCTGTACCAATAGGTCTTCAATTTTGAGTACTGACTTTTCAAATAAACTATTTCACTCCATGTAAATATCTTACATAAATATTCTATATGCCGTAAGTGAAGACTTGCTTTATAATGCTAAGTATAAAACTGCAAATATCATTATATTATTATTCATTTCTTTCCAAAATTACTGGATATGTAGTCATTTATTATTGTATTCAGAAGACCTCCATATGCATATTTAAATGATGTAATTTTAATTATATTAAGAAAAAATACTAAAATAATAGGTTTTTCATTATACAAGTATTGTGCTTGTTTTCCTGCAAATATGTCTTTCAAAAAATGTAAGTTAGATATATGCTTAATTCTATATAAAACATGATTATAACTCCTTAAAAGTAGATGAGGATACATTTGAAATGTGAAATGCAAATAAAGGTAAGTCAATGGCATTAATTTTTCATTTATTCGAATATTTTTTAAATGAGTACCATATATCAGGCATGTTTTTAGGTCAGATTTTTGATTAAAGAGAGAAAAAACACAAATACGTTGCCAACAAAGAAAAACACGCATTTCATGTGTGGTGGGAGAGAGAAAATAAGTTATACACACACATAAACTATCACACACACTCACTCAGACATATAAACTATAGTGAAAACTAGTGCAGACAGGAAACATAGAAGTAACAACTGATTACCAAAAAAACCAAAAATCAGCTTCTCAAAAAGAACTGAAAGTTAATATTTGAACTCTTTAAGCATGAAGATAACATCAGAAAAATCTAAGTATAAGTTCCTTCTTTTTGAAGTGTCTTTACTTATATTAGATTAATAATTTTATAGTGAATTAAAGTTAACATGGCGTCCTAATGGAAAAAATACTCTAGATGTTTTCACTGATAAATATATAAAATATTAGTATTCTATTTAATATCACTCTTCTATATTCCCTATATTGAAGAAAAACTTTTGATAATTGTAAGAAAAGTCACAACATTCAATGTGTTTATGTATTTATATAAACAAACACAAGTAAATGAGTAATGTATGTATATTATTGTGTTTGTTACATAGAAAACAAGGAATGCATTCATCTTGCTTCTCTAAACAAAGCTTTTGCATAACTTTTTTTTTTTCTTATCAATATAACATTTGTTCTGTCACCATGACCTTGTCATATCATTCAGAAGCCTAATGGTCTTAACAAAGTGTATCTATTCACCTAAGCACCTGCTCAATAAAACTAGATTGAAAAAATAATTTATGTTATACTTCATTAGTCATTAATTTAATAATTTAATTTAATTTTAAAGTTAATTTAATGAATTAATATAAAAATAATTTAATTTTTTGGGGGGAGCCTAAGTAACAGAGTATATCAATGCCACTTTAACGAGTTGGAGATTACGTCATTTTACAAAATGAAAAAGTAGATTTAATACTGAAATTTCAGACATATAATCAGTGAATATTCTTTGTAAACTTTTTCACTTCACTTTTTACATCTTTATAAGATTAATCAAAATAATGTTTAGTACCATTTTATTTTAAGTATGTGAGAGAGAGAGACAGAGAGAGAGAGAGAGAGAGAGAGAGAGAGAGAGAGAGAGAGAGAGAGAGAGAGAGAATGGCAATAAAAATGATAGAAAGATTTTAGGTTTTACTAACTTTAGATTTACATGCTTGTCTATTGAGGGATAGGAAAACTGCTTTAGAGAAAAGATTGATTATAAAAGTGAGGGCAAGTGCAATTGGGTTCAATCAGAGTTGGTTCTCAAATTTAAATCAATTTTAAGTACCCATAACTATTGCAGTGGTTTTTTGTTTTTAATGTTGAGACCATTTAGACCAGGCAAATAAAATGTGTGGATCTATAGGAATAGTTCTAACAAAAAATAATTCTGCAAAGGGAGAAAATATATGAGAATTAGTCTGGATAATACCTTATGAAAAAAAAAATTAAGTTGATTCTTTGGTGCAGACTTTATTATATTAATTTGTATAAAATATTTTCTTTCATGTTGCACTTTATCTTTACACAAAACTGTAAAAGGAAAACTCAGAAAACAGCCTTAAATGTCATTTTTTGCTGACAAAGGGATGATATACTATTCAATTTAAATATCAACTATTAGTGTACTATTACCTCCCTGAGTGCCCACAGAGGATTTTTTCACATTTTTATATTTTATAGATATAGTAAAGTCTTTCCTAATTTAGATCAAGCCTTAAAACTAGTGCTTATACTTCCTATGCTGGTGTTTTATACTTTAACATAATGCAGTTAGGTATAAATATGTATCTGTATTGTCCTGTATAACTAGAGAAATTATATTAATGAAAATTGACACTTTTCAATTTAACCTTTTCATACAATATTTTACTACAAGGGTGTAATGCTGATATTTGCAGATAACGGTTATATTCTACTGTGATAATCAATATTTTTAGCAACGTATGATTAAACAAGTCTACTTTTAGATAAACAACATATGGAAGCATTCCATTATTCCATGTAACTCATTTTAACAAATTATTTCTCAAGGAGAGACAAGTGGAAAAAAGTTGAAATGACCACGACTTTTTCTTTTACTGTCTTCTCTGATTTATATATAAATAGAAACACTTTGTACTACCATCAACATAGCTATTTCTATTTAAGGATAGTTGAGATATGCATCCTATGATTATAAATTGTAGATAGGTGAATCAATGATTTAATCTCTCTCTTGGTCTCAGATTGAAATACAGTTTGCCGTGAACCTGTCAAAACACATCACTGCATCAGATCATGATACTATAATTCAGATCAGATCCAATCAGCCTCTGTGTTATTGCAAAGTCTAGGTCTTATGAGGATCAAGAGTCATTCTTTAGCATAAAGAATATTTAGTATAACATGTTTTATGATTGCTGTATGACTCATTTCACTAGTAGAATGCTAAATATGGTTTGTGACAAAGTCATAAAACAATATCTATGGATAACCTAATAAAGATATTTTCTTTGAATAAATGAGTATTTAAAATGAATTAAAATTTACTGTATCTTAAAAAAAAAGACATTATATTCTTGCAGTACTAAATCAGAGTTCTGAAATATACAAGGTAAACACTGCTATCCAAAAAAGAATTTCTCTTATCAAACCAGATAATACTAAATAGAAAATAGCAATTTGTAAAGGAAATAAACTACATTTCAAAGTATGGACAAGATCAGAGGATGATGGATAAACCGTAGAGTCGGTGTTGACTCTTCAAATTCTCTGACCCTCCCTCTTACCTCAGTTTAGAAATGGATATCTCCTCTCTAAAACTCAGTCTAGACTTTGAGACTCTCTGGAAATTTGTGATTAGTAGGAAAGGATGAGGTTGAATATACTGCTATCCAAAACATAATACATATTTTAGTATAATATTCAATATAATTTTAAATGCACATATGTAGACACTTATACTAAATAAAATGTATGAAAATATAGCTTTCAAATATACAGCATTGATTGCCACTACAGTGTAACTATAAATGCTGTTTGTTCTTTATGTTTGTGTACATGACAGTCTTTTATTCAATGAATACATATTTACTTATTTACAAAAATTTTGTAAGATCTATATGAAATGTACTATTTTAGATTAAGAGTAAACAAATAAATCTTTTTTATCATATAACATACATTTATAGTAATTTCTATATGAAAATAGTTTAAATTGCATATAATTTTATATTTTATACTTGAAAATCATGATTATTTCTGATGAATGAGAATAATTCTCCTTTTTTGCACTTTATAGCTTTTTCTAAAGCAAAGTGTACTTTAATTTCAAAATATGAAAAAGTGGGCTTACATAACGAATTTATAACATAGGAGTCAAGTTCAAATTAGGACAAGGCCAGTCTTGTAAATAAATGGTGTTGGGAAAACTGGACAGCAACTTGCAAAAGAATGAAATTAGACCACTATCTAACACCATATACAAAAAATAATTTAAAATGGATTAAGGACTTGGATGCAAAGCCTGAAACCATAAAATACACAGAAGAAAACATATCCATATATCCCTTGACATTGATCTTTGAGAATACAACTCCAACGTCAAGAGAAATAAGAGCCAAAGTAAAATAAATGGAATTATATCACATTAAAATACAAAAACAAAAACAAAAACTTCTACAAAGTGAAAGAAGCTATGATCGAAATAAAAGAAGATATTCTATTGAATTGGGAAAGTTATTTGCTCAACATACATATATCTGATAAGGAGTTAATGCTCAATATATATAAAGAACTCATAAGACAACAACAGAAAGATAAATAATCCACTTTTAAAAATAACATATATGAATATACACGTCTCCAAAGAAGATATACAGATGGCCAACAGTCACGTGATAAGATGTTCCCACCCCTTGTTATTAGGGAAATGCTAATCAAAACAAGGAAATACCACCATACACCTGTTCAAATGTCTATTATACAAAGAACCAGAAAAAAAAATGAGGTTGCAGAGAAAAGGGAAACCTTCAAGATTGTTGGTAGGAGTATAAATTTGTGTTCCCATTATGGAGATTAGTATGAAGATTCCTCAGAGTTTGGTTTTCGAAGTGCAATAATAAAATGATAAATCAAGCCCCAATCTGTGGTGAAGGTAGCAAGACACAGGTGATGAAAGCCATGGACCAGGTTTCAAGCCCCATGACAGAAATGTGCAAAGGCAAAAAATAAAATTATAAATCAGTAACTTTGATATATCTTAAAAAATCCATTTTCTATAATTACACAATTCACATCTACAGATATGAGGGATCAAAGGAAAAATCTAAACCAACAATGCAATAATAGAAAAAGGAATGAAGTGTAAAATCAATTTTATGAACTTCCACATGAAGAAGGCAGATGAAGAAAAAAATTAAACCGAGTAAGTAAAAGCTATCTTAACCAAAAACAAAACAAAAGAGAACATTCTATATATTTCATTTTTATGATCAAAATAAAGGGAAGGATGTGTGACAGGTGCTAAAAACAAAAAAAGTCATTTGAAAAATTCACCACTCATTCATTGTAAAATATCTCTCAGTAAACAAGCTGCTAGAGTGTTTTATAATCTTGATAAATTAAACCTAAAATTCTAACATTAAATCAAACAATTTAGAGCTAATATCTTTAATATTGGAATATGGATCACTTTCCTCCATGATCATAAAGAAAATAGTTGTTCCAATCTTACCAGAGAAATTCAACACTGTTTTGAAGATTGTACCTAGCACAATAAGTCAAGATTAAGAAGTTGCATAGATAAAAAGAAAGAAGTAAAAGTATGCTTATTTTTAGATGATTTAGCTATGTATTCAGAATTTTTAAGAAACCTAAAAAAGCCCTACAAATAAAACACTGGCTTCAATAAGTGAATTTACCAATTTCACAGGTGCATAGTTAAAAATGAAATTCACCTGAATTTTTAAACACTACCTATAAATATCTAAAAACTAAAATTTAACACTCAAGTTACTGAATCAAAAACCAATTTTATATATATATACACATATAGTCTAACAAGTCATTCAATAATTGCTTAATGAAAACTATAAAACTTTATTAAAATAAATTAATGACTATATAAATAAATAAAATATTCCTAGGTTCAAATATTTAGTATTTAAAATAGGCAATCTATCCAAATTAAGAACAAAGTGAAAATTAGATTTTTTTCTGTAAAGGGAATGTTAATAAACATTTTAGTCTTACAAGTCATATGTTTCCTTTCACAACTACTCAAAATGTCATAGCATGCAGCAGCATAAAAACAGATAGTATGTAAATGAATGGGCATAGATTTTGACAAAACTATGCTAAAACGTTTCTTTAGAAGTACATTGAAACTAAAAGTCAAAATGGTCTTGAAAATATATTTGATATTTAATATTACCTGCCTTTCATACTTTCCTTACAGTTATCCTAATAAAGATAGCATGATTTTAGAAAAAGAATGGACAAGTAGATTAACAACCAACAGAGGGTCAAGATATAAATAATCAATACATAAATAATCTCCAACACAGTTGCTAAAGCTATTCACTAGGGAAAAAATAATTCCTCAATAAATGGTGCTGGCACAACTGTATATCCATTTAGATTAAAAACTAAAATTGCACACAAAAGCCTTGAGGCCTACCTCACACCACATTCAAAAATTAAATTGTAATGAATCATGGTGCTAAAAACAAAACCACAACAAGAAACCATGTATAGGAAAACATAGGAGGTATTTTTGTGAATTTGGGATAGACAAAGATACCACAAAAATAATACCAAAAAAAAAGATTCAAAAGCTACTGATTGATAAATTTTCATCATCAGCATTAAAAACATTTGAAATCAAAATTGAAATTAAAAAATAGGCATTCAATATACCCTGGTGGAGCAGACCACTACTCTGGCCAGTGCAGACCCCACACATTCCAAGAACCCAGTTTCATGTCCCAGGGCAAGGGGAAACAACCATGATGAACAACTAAATGAAAATAAATGAATGTCTCTTTTCCTGCCTGATTGCCTTCTTTGCTTCCATTTCTACCTGCAGGCAGGCAGGCAGGCACGCAGGCAGGAAGGTAGGAAGAAGGAAAGGAAGGGTCAATTTATGATAGGAATAAAATATTTGCAATTTATATGTATAGTAAAAGGAATTTGATTCCAGAACATATATTCTACCAACTCAATGATAATAATAAACAATCTAAGATGGACAAAGCCTTTAGAAGTCTTCAGAAACGAACATATATAAATGACCACTCTGCAGAAAATTTGTTCAAATTATGTCATCAATCAAATGCAAATTAAAATCACAAGAATAATAAGACACATAATAGCTAAGAAAAAAGACTTGGCAACACAAAATAGTAAAGAAGATGTAGAGGAACTGGAAGTTTCATATGCAGTTTTAGGAATGCAATATTTGCAAGCACTTTAGATAACCTAGGCATTGTCTTAAAATATGCACATTCTCTTGCCCTATAACTCAATTCCTCCAGTACAATGAAAACATGTCTGTAAAAAGTTACGAATAATATGCTTATAGAAGTTTTATTCATAATAATCAAGTGGAAACAATTTAAGAATATATCATCAGAATTATTATGTACTATATAATATTCATAAAATAAATTCACCAATTTATTTATCTAAACCAGTGATATCTGCAAACACTTAGATCAATATGAAGACATTAAACTGGGAAAAAGAAATCACACAAAGCATAGACTCTATGATTTCATTTAAATGAAGTTCGAGAAGAGGCTTGAAACATAAACTAATCCAAGGTAATAGGAATCTAATTAGAGTCTTTCTTAGAGTGGAAAGAATTACATGGGAAGGGGCATAAGGAAACTTTGAGTAATGCCAGTATTCTATGTTCTGAAAGTTATATGGGTTGAACTGATAAAATCTATTATCAAACTGCACACCTAAGTTTGGTGCAACTACTATACATATATAATATTTCATAAGATACTAATAGCTAAATACGTAATAGCTACAATAGGTAAACATAGGGAAAAAGGCTGACTTAAAAATAGGACATTAGGAATTTTGAGTAATTGCTGCAATAATGTAAGTAAAGTTTAAGACTTTTATTTTCATGTATTCCTACTCATATATATATGTTTATATATATATATATAATAAAATCCTTTGCAATGATATATATTTTCTAAAATCAAATATCTAAGACAATATCAGATTTCAGTGTATCTGTTCTAGTACTAAGAAATTCTGGTGCATATGCAGTGGCTTCTAATTCATCTGTAACTATTTGTTCGTCAAAACTTTCAAAACAGTTAAAATTGGTGATTAAAAATTTTGGCCTCAAACACAAATGACTATAAAAATAGTTATTAACCCACTTGTTAAATAATGTTGAACTTCTGCTCTAAAAAGTAAATGATACATCAAAAATTGCATAATGTCTAGAGACAGAAAACAAGGAAATTAATTAAATTGCAAGGAAAGTAATTTTGAAAGTATTATAATAATAGATATATAGATTATAGATTGGTATGGGGCAATCAGATGGTTACTGGCATATAAGTACCCTTATATAGATTTACTACCATCCTTTATTTAAACAAAGAAAATTTTCATAGTGGTTACATCACTACTATAATAGACAATTATTTGTTTCCATGCTCCCATTTTCTTATTCCATTCTATACTCCCAAAGGAAACTTTATAGGGCGGGGCACTTCTGGTCTTTTTATCATCAGGGCTAAGCACAATTCCTATCTCAATATATCAGTTTCGATTTTAAGTTAAAAAATTAGTCATTGCTAAATCTAGAACAAGCAGAAAATGATTCTTTAGAGTCAAATATAAAACTATTTAATGAATAAAAAATCTATTACAAAATGAAGATTTAGATAGTGCACTTAAAAAAAACAAAATAAAAACCTTTAAGAACTTCTGATAGTCAGACAAACTAATTTGTTCAATAAAGATCAGTAAAATTTTAATAGTTAAAATAATGTTAGCCTTCAGTGTCAAAATTTATTTATAGATGCAAATTCCACTATGTATTCTGGGGAAGAATAAAATTAAGGCCTTGAATAGCTATTCAAGTGGTTAATACTGATGTTCAAGATGATAATTTCTGAGAATGCATTATTGAAATTTTGGAGAATCCAACCATCTTCAGGTAAATTATTTCATTTTGTCTTCATTTATTGACACATTATTTTATTCAAGTACTAGTCTGATAACACATGTTCCAAAAACACTCAAATAAGTCAAATAAAATCTTTGTTAAAAATTGGTCTTCAAATGTTTTAGCCAGTGATGCCACACTTGCCTATGATTTTGTCCACATGAAACTATAACCTCACTTTGGCGGCCTCCAAACCATTCAGCAGAAATTCCTGTTTGGAGCTGCCAGTTTAAGCATTACTGACTATTTTTTCAAGCTCTGGATAGCTATGGGAATCATAGTAGGAGTTGAACCAACCAGCTTAACCTTGACATCCTTCCAACATTTGGGCAATGGATGCTGAGTTAGTCATAGCAGTTTACCAGTGCAGAAGCCTTTTCTGACAGGTTACTGACAAACTAGACCATGATTCCAAGATGGAAAGTTCTTCCCTACCCCTACCCGCTAGTAACTTCCTGACTTATTCCATATTCCAAAAATCAGTAAGTGACATATAATCTCATCTTAGAATGGAGCAATGATACAGCTATTTGTAAATGATTAAGTAGCACAAAAGATTTATGTAACATTTTTGACTAAGGATAAATACTTTCATGAGATTAATAGGTAATGTATTAAATTTTCTTAAATTCTTAAATTCTTCCAAGTTTTAATTTTATTTTTCTTCACCAGAAACATTAGAATTCACAGCATAGATTGCACATTTCTAAAATTTGACGTTAATTGGGCTGAAGACATTTTTTCATTGTCAGTTTTGAACTTTGGTTAATCATGAAATTTCATGAATATAAAGTAGTATAAAAATAATTTCCATTCCATAGAATTTTATAATTTCCTTTATAATTTTTAATAGCAAATATCAAACTTTTATTAAATGGTATGTGATAATATAAGAACTATATATAATGTATATAAATAAATATACATGTATGTATAGTATGACTCAGTGTCTACAGTATATCAATATAAAACAAAGAAGGGCTGTTAATTTATCATTTTTATAGCTTGCATATAAGTTATACTGCATTATAATATATATGTTTCAGGAGTGCATCATTATAAATCAGTATCTGTGTACACTGCATTAAGTTCACCACTGAAAGTCCAATTCTATCCCTTTAGACATCTTAATTAGGAAAAAAGTATATATGCCTAGAAAAAAATATAATTTGACTGAACTTTCTATAGATTGTTGTCATTTTACAAAGGCAAAAAAAATGTTTTTAGCAACTAGAAATATGAAAACTAGGTCAATTTGTTCAGTGATTCAAATTTTTTAGGTATTTACTTCTTATTCTTAGAGCTCTAGTGAATGTGACAATAGAAAAAAGGTTTCTCCTCAAGGAGATCTTAATCTATATAAGGACACCTGATGGCATGTGAATCTTGGAGATGAAAACAAATGAAAATAAAAGCAGGTGTTAGAATACGTGGTACAAAGCAGATGGGATTGTTAGTACTTTCTTTATATCTTAATGTCACTTATGACACAAATCAGGAGGCCAGGTGTAGCCGATATTTTGTAAGTATCAACTTGATACATGTGCTTTTTATGACCACAGATAACCTGTGAATTATCTGTGAGGTTCTTGAATGAAGAATATGTTAAAGATACCTGTATTTCAAAGAATGTTACTTTAAAAAATATCAAAAAAGTTCCTTGCATTGACATTTAAATCACTAAAATATGACGAAAAGAAAATTCACATAAATTAACTAAACATTTTAAAACATTAGTGAAATGAAAATACTGGCAGGAATATTAAAAGAACTATGCCTTTTCCTCACTTTCCCAGATACTAGAAAATTACCTTCACAACCTCGGTTTTCTAGAGTGCAAAACTTAGAAGACAAAAACTATGGAGTTGGCCTAATTCGTAACATTATTATAAGGACCAGATGCAAGTGTGAAAGCATTTTGTGAATAAGATTACATAATATACATGAAATATTGGAAAGGGCAGGATATTTAAAGAGAAATTACAGGTTTAATGGATTTCAGTCTGTCATCCTGTTTTATGCAACTTTTTCTGCAACAAAACCAACTTCAGATTCTCACTGACTTAAAAAATAACATTTTTAACTTAAGTGAAGTCTGCTTGAGATTGTAGCTCAAACAGTTGGTTCAGTATTTCTGGGCTTTTGGGAGTTTGACTGTTATAGCACATTTTATTTGGGAAATGCAACTGAAAATGTTCTCTAGATGATACTTTATTCCATTCAGATATCTTAGCAATGAATTTTATAAGCGTGTATCCTTTTATGTTTCTGTAGTACCAAGAAGTATTTTAAGTAGCCACATGTTTTACATTTAAAATCTCAAACTCATCTATTATGATTTTATAAGAGATAGAGTTGCAACTCAAGTTAAAAGTTCTGGAATATCTGTATTTGATTTCTTCTGAGTCTGACTGCACAAAGTTCGACTCCCTTTGAATTAAACTTCTAACTTCTTATATGCTGTTCCATGAAATGAAATGAATAACAATTTGCAACAATAACATCTGTCTTAAAACTTATTTTTCCATAGTAGGTTTACTAGTTATATTTTCTATGTTTTACTTTAATCTGGGTCAAAGTTTTGTTTTGTCAAAGCAAAATATGCCTATCTGCAGACAAAGACAAAAGTCATGAGAGAAAACATAACTGACAAATACCAGAAGTTAGAGTTGTCAGAACAACTGATTCCATGAACATTAAATGGCTATTAAGGAATTTTTCAGACAACTCTATACCCCAGATTTTGATAACTCAGATGAAATAAAATAATCCATGAAAGACATAACCTAAAGAAACTCACAGGATGAGATATAAGCAATCTGAATAGTTTTTTATCTATTAAAATAATTAATACTTAAACTTCCAAAACAGAAAGTACCAGTTCAAGATGCTTTTACTAGTGGATTCAACCGAATTTTTGAGGAAAAATGATACTAATTTTCTAGAATTTGTTCCAAAAGATAGTAACAGAAATAACTTCCTAAATAATTATTTAAGGCCCAAATTACACTAATATTAAAACTAAATGATAACATAGGGAGTGAGGGAGGAAGGAATAAATTGTTTCTACTAAACAGATGTAAAACATTTCAACAAATTATTAAGTAAAACTCAACAGAGTACAAATATAATTGCATATCATGAACAAGTGGAAATTATTCCAAGTATACAAGGCTATGTCAACATTCAATAATCAATCAATGTTATCCGTTACATCAGGAGACAAAAACATTCATATAATCATATCAGAAGATACAGAAGTTATTTGAAAAAATATCCAATATCAACTCATGATAAAAACAAACCAATAAACCTCTCCTCAAACTAGGATAGAGGGGAACTTCCTCAACCTGATTAAAAATATCTACAAAAATAGATTGTAACTATTTTTAAACCTAATGATGAGAAGCTAGCTGTATCTTAGGGAATGAAGATTAGGAGCAAGGCAATGATACTCTCTTTCACCACTTTTATTCATTATTGTACTAGAAGTACTCAGTAATGTAGTAAGAAGAAAAAGCTCATAAAATATAGATGGAAGGAGAGAGAATAAGTAATGTACACAGCAAAAAGAGATATGAGAACCTGCTCAATATTATAGGTCAGCAGAGAATTGAAATGAAAATAATGACATACCACTACACATCTAGAATGACTAAAAACCAAAAATAAAAACAGTAAATGTTGAAAATGCAGAGCAACAGGAACACATGCACTGCTTATAGGAATGCAAAATGGTATAACCATTTGCACTTAACTGTCTTTTACAAATTTAAACATAGTTTTATCATATGACCCATTGATTATATGACCCACTTAAGTATTTACGCAAATGAATTGAAAAGTTACACTCACACGAAAACCTGCATAAGAATGTTATAGAGCTTTAATCATAATTGTGAAAAACTGGAAGCAACTAAATTGTTCTTTGAAAAATAAACTATGCTACATCCAGACAATAGAGTATTATTCAATAGAGAAAATATATGCACTATCATGCCAAACGCACACGTGTGTGCACACACACACATACACACACAGAAATCCTAAGGGTTTATTACTGTGAAAAAAAGCCTGTCTTAAACTGTATTATTCAAACTAAATGTCATCATATAAAAAGACAAATGGAAACAGTAAAAAAGTCTGTGCTACTGTGACTAGGATTGAGCAGAGGATGACAGATAAACAGGTGAAACATGGAATTTTAGAGAAGTAAAACTATGCTGTATGATACTGTAATCCTATGTATATGACATAATGCATTAGACAAAACTTACAGAACTGTATGGCATAAAATCTGAACCCTAATATAAAGTCATTTTTAGGTTAAAATATATCAAAAATGATTCACCTATTTTAACAATTTTATCACACTAATGCACGATGTTAATAGGGGAACTCCTGGAGGAAAACTCAAATGTGGGGAAGAAGGCATGCCATAAGAATTCTAGATTCATCTTAATTTTTCTTTAAACTCAATATAGTCTTTAAACCTAAAATAGTCCAATTAAAAAAAATTCTAACTCTGGTTCCACAGGAGAAGCAGATTGGAAATTTCTACTTTGTCCTAATAACAATGAAAAAGACTGAAAAAAATCATTAACTATATTTGGATTTAAGAAAGGAGAGGGTACAGGTCCAAAACCTGCTGACCCCAAGATAGGAAAGAGACAGTAAAGACAGGGAATCAGCAAATGCTCTAAAGAAACCAGTGATCCCAAGGCCAATGGAGAAAAATTTAATAGCAATTGGTGAATTTCTGGATGATCAGTGCAGAAAACTCAGAGTGAAAACTTGGAGGTCCCTGTTATAGCAAGGCCCCCATAAGATTGTAAAAGCTTACATTTCCTCAACTAGGTTCATAGTAAATAATACAGAGAAATAGCATCTGTTTCTTGCAGGGAAAAGTAAAAAGGAACCATTTTGAAAAGTCCCATACTGATAATTTCTGAAAATGAATGCTGAGTACATTGGAGCACATACATTATACTACTCCTACCCTAGTACACATTTGAAAAATTCTACTGTAATAAAAACTATGCTAGAACTTAACAAAGGAAACGAACTAGCCACTACAAAGTGCTATTCTTCTTAAGGCAATATCCCTTTGAGGAAACTAGTGAGCTAAAGTCTCACCTGCTGGGTATTATCAGAGGCTATCTGGCCTGCGGGAAGAGAAGTGCTCACTCCAGCTGGCTTGAACTTTTCCAGTGGGAGAAGAGAATATTCAGCTATATTTTAACTCTAGTCATCCTGTCTCATCAAAGAAAGAAAGAAAGAAACAAAACCACAAATAGGATGTATAATTCTCAGTCTAGGAGCACAAACAAAAGTCTAACAAGTGACATGCCCTGATGGAGCAGCAATTAGGTCAACTGCCTCTGAAGGCCCCCACATCACATACTGCTGGATTCCAGTCCTGGGTCCAGGGGGAAACAATCAGGGGGGAAACAATCAGGGTGAACAAGTAAATTAAATAAAATGCTTCTTCCTCCTCTTTCTTCCTACCTGTCTGCCTACTTGTCTCTATTCTTGCCTGAACTTTTCTATTAAAAAATAAAAATAAAAAGACTAACAAAAACATAATAGGACTACAGAATGCTTTTCCATTCCTGTACCCTGTATACATTACTGAAAGCCTAGATACAGTGGGACCTTTTTATCAAGTATGCCATGTCTAACCACCAAGAAAAAGGAGGCACACCCTTGTAGCTTTGGTACTAAGCCAGTGGATAGGGTATAGACCACTGAAGTCCAAGGACTCGGGTTTTTGACCCAGGGCCAGAAGAATCAACCAAAAGGAAAAAACAACAACAACAAAAAACCAAATGTGCTTCCTCCTGCTCTTCTTTCCTTAAAAAAATGCACTTCATAAAATAAATAAGTGTGTGGGGGGGGTAATTACAAGACGTATCAAAGGGTTGAGAACACAACTTGAAAACACTGCTAGCATCAGAGCCAGACATGGCAGGGATATTAAAATGATCAGATCAGGAATTTAGTACAACTTGAATTAATATGCTAAGTAGGATTCTAATGGAAAAAGTATGCAAGAAGGGAAGGGTAAACTGTGGTTACTGGAAGTAAAGGGGAGGGGCATGTCAGGAAGTGCAGACAAGAATAGAATTAAACTGATAGTGGCAAACTTTAAAGTATGAGATACAGATGTTGTTTTACAATGATGCATACCATAAGCCTATATGTTATGATGCAGTATTTCTTCAATAAAATAAAAAAATATATATGTTTAAAAAATTTATAATGAAACAGATGAGCAATGTAAGCAGAGGGAACTCAAAAAGAAATGCTAATGATAAACACATTCTAAGAGAAATGAAACTACTTTTGATGGCATGTTATTAGATTATATACAGCTAAGGAAACAATTTCTGAACTTGAAGATAAAATGCTCTAAACTGGAAAAAAATGTCAAAACAGGTATAAGATCAGCAAGAATATCTTACATGTAGTTTAGGACTACTAATGAACTGTCTAACTTTCAAACATTTGGTGACAAAATTGTCTTCCACATATGCATTAAAATGGAAAGCTATTCAATTTGATAATTTTGAAGATATTTAGACAGATTCTAATTAGATTAAAGTAAGGAGATTTCATATCAGGTTACAGTTTTAAAGAATTTTGTTTTATAAGTGACTGAAAACTACAAAAAAGAGAAAATGACAAAAAGTATGGATATTTAATGAAAATACATTTAAAAATGGTATAATTAAAAAAATCAGCCAACTATAAAAAAAATGTTAGGACACGCAGTTAGGTAGACATGAGCCAGGCAGACAAGAAACAAGTGTGAGTAACAACATGGTGACAGCCCCAGTGATAGACAAGAGGCAGGAAGAGAAGGGTCAGGAGAATGTGAAAGGGGATTTTGAGAATAGAGAACTTTGACATGGTCAAGAAGCATCTAGAGGGCATCCAGAGAAGCACCTTGACCCAGCAGCCAGGTAAGAAAAGTGGACATAAACCTGCCCCAGAGCAAGCCTGCAGGCATATTGCTTCACATCTTGGGGAAACTGAGGCCACCACTTCAGATTTCTCTCCAAATGTCCTTCCTATTACCTATTAAATACTTACTGAACTTTTTTTTAATGTCTGGCATTTCTGAATTCTTTTCACTTGCCAAGACAGGGATTCAGGTTTTTCATTCATTCACACATGGTGAGAAGATTTATTCATTTCACAATGTTGACATATATGTATATATATATATATATCTACAAGAATATATATATATTTCAGTAGAAAAATAAAGGTTATTAAGAAGCATGAAAGAATAGTTGAAAATGTTGGAGTTTGGTAGAGATACTTATGATGAATTACATAGTTGAAAAACAGAAAAATAACTATAATTCTAACAGAGGAAATAAAATATGAGTATATTAAGTTTATTTACTTAAAGAGTCTATCAGAATGAGTTAAGAGAGAAAATAAATCTTGACATATACTGAATGCAAGATTTAATGCAAAATATTTAAAACATTTTTAAATCAAGGGGATACAAACATGTACAAAAACTAAATGAAACTTGGGTGGTGGGATGTTTTTTATATAATACAATAAAAGGTGCAAACCTCCAAATTTTCTATTGCTTATTATAAATAAAAAGGGTTCAAATAAACTGTATGGTACAAGAAATAAATATCAAAGTAGTTTCATAAAAGGTTCATTTTTGTCACAATCATTACAACCAGCAAAGCATTTCTAAATATCCAGTCATAGGCCAGCAATAAAAAGTCTTTGTTAACATAGCACATCAATTCCTCCTTCCATTAATTTTTATTTTTTATTTTATAAAAAAGGTGCAGGCAGGAGTTATGGCAAGTAGGCAGGCAAACAGGAAGAGGAAGGAGGAAGTAGTATATTTATTTTGCTTTTATTTAGTTGTTTTCACTGCTTTTTGTTCCCAGACCTGAGACTCCAGGGGTATGTGGCTTACTCCTTCCAAGGTGACTAGACCCAACTGCTGCTCCACCAGGGTGCAGCTCTTCCATTACTTTTAAGCATCATTGGATTTTAATGTATCCACTTTAGGATAGATGGGTAAGGATTTACAGTGTCTTTGAAATGAGGTAACCACTTGCAGTGGGGTGCATTAACATCCTGAGTAGCTGATTATATATAAAAAATATTTCATAGTAGCAATGTTAAATCATTCTGATGTTCATACTGTTCTTTAGCCATCACCTTAATGAGGTGGCTTAACTAAGTCATTTAAAAAATTTTCTTTATCATTCTTATTTGATCATCTTCCTTCTTTTGAATAGTTAAAACGCTTTTCTTATTATTAAAACAAATATATGGCAGTTGTGATAGCAGGAAGGTCATTTTGTATGTGGTCTATCATCCTTCGAACATGAAATAGAAAGAAGACAGCTGAAGCAAAAAGATCTGCCTGTATCAAAAGGTATATGGTTATTAGTAACAGGCAAATCATATGGGTTACTTGGTTTTTTGTTTTGTTTTTGCTACTTGTCTTTTTCTAAATTGTAAATCCAATCTCAATTTGCTTCCATGTGCAACATTTCAAGGACTTCCTTGGCTATTTCATTGTTTAAGGAAGATAAGAAAGTCTTATCTTTTTCACATTATCTTTCTCTATTCATGCCTTCACTCATTTCAAAAGATTGATTTAATTATATGTAAATTCTGGGGAATTTTCTGTGTACTGAACATTGCAACTCAAGTTGAACAGCTCATTCTGGTCTATTACCTACCATGAAATTGTCAGACTCCTGATCATTTAGCTAGAGAATCTAAGATCATAAAGATTCATCAGGCAGTTGCTATAATTTTCAAGAAATACTCCTCTGCAATATATTCCAAAGCTTCTTCGGCCATCTCTCTCAGAGTATGAGTGACTCTGACGATGTGCACACATAGGGTGATAACCGAACACTGTTTTTGTTGTACGGTAACACTGTTTTTATTGTTTTACATAGTATGCTTGACATTTTTTCTTATGTTTCAGTAATTTCAGTTATATTAAAATCGATAAAGCAGTAATTAAGAGTCCTCACTCTTTGCCTCTCAATCTTCCCTTCCTTATAAATTTATTTTATCAGTTCTATAGAAGTCCACAATTTTCATCCATTAATAATAAGCAAACAAACATCTGCCACAGAAGTTTTTCTGTTTTGTACAACTGCTTGGCAAAAATATCTCCGCAGGTTTTTTTTCTTTCCATCTTTGCCTTACTACAAAGTACACTTGACAATTGACATTGTGAGTCTAAAGGTCAATCGCATTCATGGCTCCTATCTGTTATATATATCTACAAATGACTGAGTAGGAGCAGTGGTCCCGAGTTGATTGACAATCAAACACAAAGCAATAGCCTTCACATAGCACAAAGTTAATTAGCTTTTTCTAAAGGATTAAAAATGGGAACAACATACACAGTAGAAGAAAAGCAGTTTGTCTCTTTAGGAACAACCTCTGAATGTTCTAGAAATTTCACATTAAGATTATGCCTTTGCAATGATATTGAATTTAATAATATGGAGGTGACTGACTACTTTGACAAAAGAGCTACAGTGGCAATTGGGGTGAAAGTCAGATTAGAGACAGGTAGTGGGAGAGGAGAAGTACTGTAGACAGAATCTACAAATAACACTTTCCATTAGCTTTGCTATAAAAGGCAATAGAGGAATGGGCAGAAACTCGAGGCAAAGCTCAAATTAACAATGGTTTTGAAATGGAGAATTTTTCATATAATAATGAGCCAGTAAAGGAGGAAAAATAAAATAGCTCAGAGGAATAGAGAAGCACTGTTAGAATGATGTGCATGTGTAGGCAAGAAAAAAAAAAATGAGTAATTAATACTGCTGAAATGCTTGAATTATTTTGTTATTGTTCTTTTGTATCATTCACTTACTTATTATTATCTCAGGCTTAATAAGAAGTAAACATGTGCTAACCACCCTGTTTCATGACTTGCATTTTGGTTGATTTTGAATATTTGGTGTTATAATTTCTTTTTGAAATGCTTTAGGGTGAATTTTAATTCAGAGAAACAGGAAAGCCAACTAATTGCTTCCCTATTCCTTTGTGCCCTGAAGAAATGTTTTCTAAAATTTTAATTTTTTGCTCCTGCCTTATATTCTTTTACTTCCTATCACTGAACACAAATTTGATTGCAGATGGCTGTAGCAGTTGATCCACTTGATATATGACTTTAAACAAATTGAACATACTCAACAATATTTGTAAAGTTATATAATAACCTTATCAGTGATTTAGGATTCATACTTTTCAACATATTTTTCTCTAGTATTAAAAAATCCCTAATCTAATTTCAATATATAATTTTATCTTCTCAAGATTGAAACCTTGTTTTTCTAAATTAAAACAAAATTATATTTTGAAGCGTATCTGTCAAAATGAAATTGTCTCAAAATTGAATGTTCTGTAATTTATAATAACATTATGGTTTTGTCATTTCTTTTCTGTTTGGTTCATTTCACAGATGATATCATGAGTCCCAGGCAAGCTAATTAATCTCAGGTTACATAAGGTTAGGTAGTTTGCTGTCACATTAGTGTTTCTACATAGCTACTGGGAAAAGGAAAATGATAAAAAAATGTCATGGAACATGAGGTTTTCAAAATAACACTGCTGTCATTTTTCAAATTGTTGCCAAATGCCTTCTTCAGAGCAACAGCAAAAGCCAATGAAGACTGAACTACTGGCTGGGTGTAGAACATCTAGTGTCAAATAACAAAGGGACAGCATGCTCTCTGCTCTCTAATGTTAAAGAGAGAGATAAAGAGATTATATCTATTATTTGGAGATAATCTCTCTCTACTTTAAACTGGAGATTCCTGGAGGACCAGAGTGGTATTGACTGCCTACAACAGGCTATTAGTAAGATGATGATTGGATTAACAGGATGTGAAATTCTTCACTTATCATTAAACTGGAAGACATCAATACCTTTTTACTTACAGGCGAAATATCCTGTAGTATCAGCTTTTACTGGTGGTGACAGTCACATTATCTTGACAATGTTTATCACTTTGTGGAAATCAAAACACGAGAGAACTTGGATGGCTGGTTGACTTATTTGCATAGTTTTCTATAAACATTTTCCAGGATTTCAAATCCACATCTTTGGACGAATCACTGATTTTGAGGTGAGTGCTCAGAGCACATAAATTACGAAGATCTAACAGAAATTTGAATCATTTCTACTCTTATCATCCTTATAATGAATGTAAAAAGGTATAAGATATTGGAGCAAGCCTTTTTTTAATTAATTAATTTTTTAGGTTGGTATAAAAACAGAGGGCTTAGTATTGATCTACAAAGATTCTTTTGTCTGACCTCAAATTCTGTCTCTACCAAACTGATGCAAATCATCAATACTACTATCCATTAATAATTTTATTTAACTTCTAAAGAAGAGGATGGAAATTATTCTTTTTAAACTGTGGTTTGTAAAGAAAAAAACGGAGGAGAGCGTACTAAAGCTACATCTCTTGCCAACTCCTGGCACTTCATTCTGCTTATACAGCTTTATTTTACTCAAGAGCTACAATCACTGCCTACACTTTACTCAATAATTTAATCTCTAAAAGGGCGGGCCCAGTGGGCAGAAATGTTATTTTGTTATTTTTTTTAATCTCCAGCAAAATGAGCATTTAATATACCTTCTGTAAATACCAGTTGAGTGAGTAGTAAAGGTTGTCAGATTTCCACAAAAGATGGCAGAGAAAAAGATAACAATAATGAAGACTAACCCTCATCAAATGGAACATGAACTAGTTATTTTGCTTTGTACCTTAAAATCTACTAGTTTTATAGAGAACACTGATATGGATTTATTATCATAAATTTATTTATCATCCATCGATCTGATCTATGTATATATGTATATACCTACCTATACGATAGTTATATGATAGATAAACAGACTTTAGATGGCTTATATTGTAAGAAAATATACTTTCTGTGGAGAGGAAAATGAAGATTACAGAAACACAAGACATAGATGAAGTGACTTAGGAAAAGTTACCTCCCTTTGAATCCATGTGCAGCCTAAATCTTGTTCACAGACACACTGTTCTATTAATCAACACCTTAACTCCCTGTGGGTCAAGACCCTTACTAATCATTCTGACCTGCAGGTCACAATAATCATTGTTTAGCTGAATTCTGACAGCTAAAAACAAAAATCCCAACTCTTCTATTACTTTGGGGCTGTCTTTTCTAGAGTTACAAAGTCAATCTCTTTGATCCATCCACCATCATTGCTGGCCTACAGAAGAATTTACTGGTGCCTGTGCCCCTTTCACCACTGTGTCCTGATGACTTTGCTGAACGGGTACGTCCTCTGAGCATTCTTATAGAGCATAAACGTCTGATGAGTGCTCCAGTCTCACAGAATAGAAATGACCTCCCAGGTCACTTCTAAGTCATTTTGACTCCACTGTGTAATGTGTGTCAGGAACACCCATTTTTGCTCAGTGTGGGAATCATTTTATTTCCAACTTTAAAAAATCTATTCTAGCAGTAATTTGACCCACTTCCTCAGCTTTTGCCAGGGCGTTAAACTCTAAGCTTGAAAAATTCCCCCCATCTATGAATTCTTATTTAAACAATCTCAAGTTGTGCTCACACACCCCCGCCACCCCACTCTAAACAGCACCACCAATACCCAGTCAGGAGTGCTACTGCTTTCCCTACTGGTACATGCAGCAGATTCCTGTGCCTCCTTTGGGATATGGAGCACCCTGCCAAGGTACATGTTTAGTTTCAAACCCTGCTCACTCTCCTGTTTTCAACCCCTGATTTGCACTCATCAGTACAAACTTTGCACTCCTGACCTTGTCCTACTGTAGTTGTATTGCAAAGTAAAAAGCAGGTAGACTCTTCTTAGAAGTCTAAACTACATAGGTTCAAACCTCATTTTCACTTATTTGTTATGTTGTCCTGGGCAATTTTCTTAATACATCAATATCTTATTTCCCTTATCTATAAAATGGGACTAAGGATCAGTAAATATTTTATATATGTGAAGATTGAGTTATTAAGTAGAACATTGTAAACAGTGCCTAGCTTACAGTAAATGACAAATAAGCCTAAATTACTATGATTTTCTGAAATATACTATAAGTTCTCAATTATAAAATCAGAGAAGAAAAATTCAAAATCATGTTTTCTTATTGTAGAAGAAAAGAACCGCACCTCCAGTTTCTAGCCGCAGTGGGCCAGCTGTGAAGGCCACCAAGCTATCAGGTGCCTTGCAGTCTGGGCTGGCTGGAAGCTACTGGCCAGATAAAAACACTTTTCTTTATTACTGAGAATGGAGCCCTATGTGCACTTTGCAATTATGTGTTTAGTAAACTGAATCCTGTGTGTTGTCCATGTGAGGAATTCACAAATGACTAGCTTGGGTTCCATTTGTAATTCCTATTCTAATTTACACCTCCCGCTCTCCCTCACTCCTTCTGACCCTATAAAAATGTGCCCAAGAGCTACCTGTTGCTCAGATTACGGAAAAATATTCCCTGAGCCCACGCGAAATAAAGCTGCCTTCACTATTTCTAAAAGAGCACACTTGGCTTTGTCAGTAGAGAGAGAAAGCTGTAACATAACTTTGTTTCTGTTCGTAATACCATAGCTTATAAAGCTCTTCTCCCAACCAATTTCACTTTTCAGATAAAGATCACTTACTGCCATAACACCTTGAAATCTTGCTTTACTCTGTCAGAAGTACGGTCAATTGCAGGTTAACTGAGTCCAGGTCCATAACAATCCATCTCTTAGGATCATTGCTGAACCAGAAGAAAACAGATTATACCAGATCCTTAATGGGTCTGGATACCATGTAAATGGGCTCTGGAAAGAATGCAATCAAACCTTTGAGAACCTTAGCTGCTAAATGTAAATGCCAGTTTATTATCAAATTTAAAAAAAAAAAGTCCTTTTCCAAATTGTGTGAGTTCCCCAATGACATATTTGCAACACAGGAAGTGATCAATCTCAGCAAGGAATGACCCACCTCTACTTGAACAGCTTATTATTGAAAAATAAATACCTCTTAGGATATTTTATTACTCATCTCTCCATATATGAACAATTCATTATACTTAGCTGGAAGAATCAATTAACCTACCTGAGAGAGCTAAAAGAAGTATGCTGTCAGGTTATCACAATAATTTAAGACAACATGTAATTGGATTACCACTCTCCAGTGTCAAAATTTGTGAACAGGGATATGATTTAATATCTATTGCCACCCTAGATAAAATAGCTGAAGACATTGCTAATAGTATTGCTCCCCAGGAGAAATTATTGAACTTGCTTGCTTGTGTTATATCAGATACCAAAATTGCTTTAGACTATCTGCTAGCAAAATAAGAAGAATATGACTGTAGTTAATACTACCTGTTGTACTTGAATAAATTGCAAGCAGAAATAAAAGCAAGGAGAAAAGTTATCTACCTGAACATGCATTGGCTACAGGAAGTAAGAAAAATTGATCATCTGTATGATGTGCTTAGTTAGTTGCCAGATATCGTTTCACGATTTAGAAAAATCCTTCAAGCTAAATTCCTACTGTTATTACTTGCCCTTGGCACAATTTTATTGGTTGCACTTCTGTTCTGTTGTTCTCTCATTATGTCAGAATTATGCCTGTCAATTCTCCACAAATATCTGGTATCTAGAATTTGTTAAAACAGAGACATCTTACTATACCCTACCAAGAACCTAGATGGAATACCAGAAGGAGACTAGACTTCACTTTTGGGAGAGTCACTTTGGGAAGTGGTCTCATTTCTTGCCGACATGGGTGCTAGACAAAACTAGTACCAAAGGAATTATCCTCACTCTCAACAACTGGCTGGTCAGTTTTAAGGGCTTTGCCTCTTCATGATAAAAATGGGACAATGTAGAATCTGCTTTAATTACAAGCCATCTTATCTCTAAAAACCATGTAGAAAATTCTGAGTGAGTTCCTGTTTGCAGCCTGAAACACTGGAGGACATGAAAGAATTCACACTGAGGTGTGAATTTATTACCCTAAAATGCACATAGCAATGTAAACAAAAAGCAATGATAAAAAACAAAAGCAATGATAAAGCAACTTACAACAATAACAACAACAATAAAACAAAAAACATTTGCTGACCATTGAGACCATTTGCTGACTATGACAAAAGATCCCACACTGTAGCCTCAGTTTGATCACTTGTCAACCAATCCCCAATTTCAAAACAAACTCAGACTACTTCCCTGCCTGAACCCTTATATTTTTCCTATTTCATGACCCCAGTTAAAAAACACTTTGGGGGCTGTCCCATGGTGTGGCCCCATATTATAGTCCATATTCTTGAATAAGGCTTTTTAGATGATATTACAATCTGTTTATTTTTCAGTTAAATCTAGCTTATAAGGAACAAGCAATAGAGGAACAAATAAGGAGATAATTTCTTTAAGCACTTATTTTCATGAATGAGATCGAAACTTTATTACAAAATAATGGTATTTTTGTAATCTGTGAGCAAAAGTACACAATTACTCTGTTTTCACCTTTCT